>CAWUFW010009416.1:0-600000 GCA_963921515.1 Calotriton arnoldi | reverse complement strand
AAACTCTTTTATTAATAAAACTAAACATATAAAATCCCACAAACCACACTATAACTAACCTCTAAAACTTCCCCTCCATCCCTCCAATCCTCTGAACCCTTACAAACACATTTAAAAGGGATTACCTGCTCCGACGAACAGCAGCCCCTTACTGCGACCTGGATCCTGGAAAATAGACCAAAAATGACAAAAATGGACTATGAAATAGATGGTAGCAATAAAATAAATGGCCACTAAATAAAACTAAAAAAAGACTATCTCCCCATAGAGATTAATGGGAAATAATGTTGAAAAATATATAAAAAAATGCAAAACATAATTAAGCATGTAAAACATGTCCTAAAATGTTGGGAAAAAATGTTAAAAAATTATAAAGTATAAATTAAATAGTAGTATAAAATATAATAATATTTATTCTGAAAAAACATATTAAAATAATGTTGAAAATATGTATATACAACAATGTAAAAAAATTGTTAAAAAATGTTAAACAATGGAAAAAGTGGAAAATGTACAACATACAGTACTATTTAAATATGATTTTCCTTTTTCATGCAATAATGAAAAAAGTATTAAAAATGTTTTATCTATGTGTAAAAGTTTTGTTCTGAGTTAAAATATATATATGTATAAAAATGAAAAACTAAACATTAAATACATTTCGAAAACATAAATAAAATTATAAAAATGTGTGACGTCTTTATTCCATACAAATATATAATTGATAATATTTATTACAAACATACAACTATTTTTGTTATTTCATTTGTAAACACTAACAATACTAATTAAATAACAAAATATTTCTACTACATACAAATACAATTAAAACAAAGAATGTCACACTAAAATTATAAAACTATATAATCACACTCCAATGTAAACCGTTTTAAGAAAATGTTGGACACTAAAGGGGTGGTATTTACTATTCCCACTCAAATCTAAACCAATTTGAGGAAGGTGTTGGACAATAAAGGGGTGACATTTTGGGGGTGATCATGATGCCACCCAGAAAGGTTCCGACTGATGGTTGGAGCCTTCTGGGCTGCATCGTAATCATTACAATGCTGGCGGTCGGAAACTAAACCGGCCGGTCATTCCGGCTAGCTTCCGACGGGCTCAAGGAACCCATGTCAGAATGCGTGTTTGAGGGCTCCCAGCAGAGCCCCCTTTTGTGTGCGGCCTCCGGTTGATCCCTGCACCTTGAGGTGCCTGCCACAGGGTGCAGGGATGAACAGCTCCTCCCATTTTCTTATGGGAGCATGTATTACAGCCGGTTTACGGCCTTATTGCATGCTCCCATAGGGAAATGTGGCAACGCGACTGAACAGTGTTTGGTCACATCCTAATTAGGCGGTCAGGACTGCCGACCAGAGGTCGGACGGTCCCAGGACCGAGACTGTGTTGGACAGACTTAAGTCCGCCCGACATCGTAATTAAGCCCATAATATTTGCACTCCAATCTAAACCAATTTGGGGGCTGGTATTGGACACCAAAGGGGTGAATTTACTATTCCTACTCCAATTTTAACCAATTTGGGGAAGGTGCTGGACACTAAATAGGTGACATTTACTATTACCACTCCAATCTTAACCAATTTGGGGAAGGTGTTGGACACTAAAGGGGTGGCATTTGCTAATCCTACTCTAATGTATAACACTTTGAGGAAATTGTTGGACACTAAAGAGGTGACATTTAATATTCCCACTCCAATTTAAACTGACTTGCGGAATGTGTTGGACTAAAGAGGTGACATTTACTATTCCCACTCTAATCTATACCAATTTGGAGAGGGTGTTGAACACTATAGGGGTTACATTTACTATACCCACTGCAGTCTAATCAATTTGGGGAAGGTGTTGGCACTAAATGGGTGACATTTAATATTCCCACTCCAATGTATACCAATTTAGCGAAGGTGCTGGACACTAATGGGGTTACATTTAGTATTCTCACTCCAATCTAAAGCAATTTGGGGAAGGCGTTGGACACTAAAGGAGTGGCATTGACTACTCCCACTCCAATCTATACCAATTTGGAGAAGGTGTTGGACACTAACGGGATGACATTTACTATTCCCACTCCAATCTAAACCAATGTAGGAAAGATGTTGGACACTTAAGGGGTGACATTTATTATTCTCACTCCAAAAGAAACTTTTTTTAAATTGTGTTGGACACTAAGGGGGTGACATTTACTATTAGCACTACAATCTAAAAGATTTTATTCAAGGCGCTACACGCTAAAAATTTAACATACACAATCAATACTCCATGCTAACACATAAGTTTTTTAACTATCAAATAAAATAACACTTACATGAAAAACACACTAACACTAAATATAAACCTGTACATTCATATATTATTCATATCACTATTAATAATTAATCTATTTTTAAAAATATTTACTACCATTCCTAATATTTTAATGTAAAAAATAATATCATACTCCAAATTTAGCAATCATAAAATTAAAATAAAGAATGTAAATATTTAAATTTTAAAAAAATTTAAGTGTTCCCAGCTACAGCACTTATTCATATATTAAACATAATAAAAATATGATAATTGTTTTAACAAAGTTTTTATGCATAAACCAATAGAATATTATTATACAACAAAATATAAATCCAGACATCATAATTCTTACATATTTATATTATTTTCATATTATAATTCAACATCTCTGAAACCATTCAAATAAATGCACATATCAAAACAAAATCTGTCCCAAAATGTTTACATTTACATGCTAATTTTCATAGTAAATTTTTTTTAATATTTTAATTTCGATAAAGGTATGTATATTTTCTAAAAAAAAAAAAATTATGTTATTTATAAAACAGTGTCACACAAGAAAAAGCTACGGGTCCGGATTGGAGGGAGGTTAAATAACTGTGTGAATATGCTCTACCATACACGACGGGGGATTTCCCTTTTCAGGACGGTTCCCCTCACACACCAGAGGTGTCATGCTTCATCATGGGGGTGCCTCCTCACGCAAAAGACCTAGTCTTTGCGTGGGCTACAACCCCCTCTCTACGAGGGAGGAGCTCAGGGATGTTTTTATTGAGTTAGGCAGGGTGTACTAAACCCCTATGTGAGCTTGGCGTGCGTGTAAAAAAGAAAGTCTCTGCCCCTGGACGTGCTCGCTGGCATTAATCCATGACTTTGTGGTTTTGGTGCATGTATCACATGGCTAATATGCAGGGACAGACGTAGTGAAGTGCGCAACCCATTGTGGTTGTATGCAGTATTTACTGAACAGTCAATATTACTGGTTCAGTATCATACTTTTGATTTATTTACGTGTTTTTAATGTTTTTTTCACGTATTGGCACTTAACCCTTGCAGTAGCTGAACCAACTGACCCTGAAGAAGGCCGCGACACTATTTAGGTCTTTCTGGCCGAAACATGTTGGTCTAGTGATCTACACATTTGTCTCATGTTGGCATTTGTGTTATCAGCTCCTCACTGTTTTTAATCCTGACACCGGGTAGCCGAATAAAGTTACAATATAGCTAACCCAGTAGCCAGTTTTAAATTTTCACATCACAGCACTGCACTTTCTCTTTTTTACACGCACGCCAAGCTCACATAGGGGTTTAGTACACCCTGCCTAACTCAATAAAAACATCCCTGAGCTCCTCCCTCGTAGAGAGGGGGTTGTAGCCCACGCAAAGACTAGGTCTTTTGCGTGAGGAGGCACCCCCATGATGAAGCATGACACCTCTGGTGTGTGAGGGGAACCGTCCTGAAAAGGGAAATCCCCCGTTGTGTATGGTAGAGCATATTCACACAGTTATTTAACCTCCCTCCAATCCGGACCCGTAGCTTTTTCTTGTGTGACATTAATTTGATGGGGAGTTAGCCTACGCAGGTCCTTAAAACTCCTCCAGCCCTTAAGTGTATTGATTTATAAAACAGTCACATTATTAAAATGTTTTAATATATTTTAATTTTTCATAAATGTGCTGTCATTTTGTTATTTATATTTAAATGTACACTTAAATATTCTTTTTTAATATAATTAATAGATATTCAAAAGCCCTCCACAACGCTGGACCTGAATACCTCAACCACCACCTCTCCTTCTACACTCCCACCAGACATCTTCGCTCTGTCCAACTGGCCCTGACTACCATTGCACGGATCAGCAAGACCACGGCTGGAGGAAGATCCTTCTCCTACCTCGCTGCAAAGACCTGGAACTCCCTGCCTCTGCACCTCAGGCAATCACATCGCTGTCTCAATTCAGGAAGGACCTCAAGACCTAGCTCTTCGACTGAACCGGGCCCCCCCCTTGAGCGCCTTGAGGCCTTCACAAGTGAGTAGTTGTGCTTTATAAGATCACTGATTCATTGATTGATTGATAAACTATTATTTATTACAATTATTAATGTAACAAAAGAAATTTGACAGTTTTACTAAACTAATTTGCATATCATTAAATTAATAAACATTAAACTTACATTAAATTATCCACATTTTAATAATCTCTCCACCCTTATCCCCTAAATACCCAATATCCAGCTGCTAAATAAAAAATATAATCAATTATTTTAAACATAAAAGCAACTCAAAATATAAATTTAAACAATTTCATATTTAATAAATTAATCTTCCTAATAACACAAATTTAAAAAAAATGCTAAACATATATTATCAAACATTTTACTCTAAATGGCATACAAAATAACACTTACAAACGATATTACATACAACAATATTTTCTCAATCGATATTTTATACGACATTAAAAACAACACTTAAAACGAAATACTTACCCATGATATTCCTGTTGATGATATTTTTGACATCCTGGAATTCTTGATAGGATATTTTTGCATCACAATATTTTTTCTTCGAAATTCTGACAGCACTGTCAGAATCTGGGATTTCTCACACCCTGGTCTTGGAGATTACCAGCTGCGACTACTTCGCTATGGTGGAGCGTCACTGCCCCTGCCAGCACTTTAAAAAATCTAAAAGTAAAACGATAATGAAATGGGTTAAAAACCCGTTCTATCATCGTTTTACTTAGCTTGTGCCGGGGTTTGGGTCGGGCCAGGGTTATGATAGTCTGGAGGGGGAGTGGTGGGCTCTACCTACACTGTGCATGTGGTTTTTGGCTCGCAGTCTCAGGCTGGCCAAAAACCACATGCGTAGTGACCCCTCTCCAACCCCAGCTGCATTGCTGGGACTGGAGAGAGAAGGCAGAGACTGCCAGTCTGTCCTGGAGCGTGCATCATCGGCGCTCAGGCCAATCCTGAAGCTGCTCTCATGTGAGAGCTGCTTCATGATTAGCCACAGGGCAGGCTGGGAGCCTGTGCCTGCCTGCAGCAGTGGAGAGGAGCGGAAAAGCGTGACGCCATGCTGGAGGGCTGCAGGTAAGTTTTATTTAGTATTTTTTTGTCTTCGTAGTCCCCGCCTCCCCCACCCCCCGCATCTTTTGTAAAAAAATGTTTATCTCCGTAGTCCCCTGTTCCACCGACCCCCCTACCCCCCGACCTCCTCCCCTGCCTCTTTTCCCCTGTACGAGCCGCTCCTGAATATTCCATTCATTGCCTTTAGGAAAGTATACACATTGGGTGAATAGCTCCCATCTTAGACTCTGTTTAGATTTGGGGGTTAGCTTCTGATCTTAAAGCAGGGGTGTGTGCAGGAATAGAAATTCAGAGTTATTCAGTAATTTCGGCACTCCCCACAATTCTCTGCTTTACAGGTTAATGCTGCAGAGATTTATCAGCTGAGTATGTGTAGAAAAATAAGCAGTGTGAGAATTTACTTAGGAAAACACTAGTTTTGCATGTGTTGCCTCGTTTCTGAGTACAAAACTCGGAATAGCATGTATTTATTGCAACCTCTAAATGCCGACCCCAGGGGAATCACTATTGAGTGGCGGTAAATACAACGCTCCATCTTGCCACTCTCATGATTAATGCGCAGTCAAAAACAGATGTCAGCCTCTTTGGAGAGAAGAGATAAAAAGCTGAAAAGTGTCTAGGTTTCAGTGACTTCATCTATTTTGTTCTGTTTTCTGGCTTGAATGTCCACGAACATGAATAACACTGAGTCCAAAGAAAGGAGAGAAACGGCAATTATTCACACTAAAACAAAACGCCGTGTGTTGAAATTTCACAACCGAGCAAAACACATGGCGTCAATAGAGCAGTCTTCAGATCTAATTTCTAAGAGGAACAAGGTGACCGGGATGAGGCCGATAAGAGAAGGGAAGCGTCTTTCATAATTTCATGTTTACCTCTGCTTACCTTGAAGACGCTGCCAGGGGGTCAGTAATGAAGCTAGTGTGTTATACTAGTGCTGGTAGCCATCCATGTTCAAGGACACTCACGTCACAATATCTCACAAGACTGTGAGAGTCTTTGCTTTTCCAAAATGACTCTATCGCACATCAAACAGTGGATTGTACTGCGTGGCCTAAGGATCTAGAACCCACTTTCCCTCTGACACTACCACTGCGACCCTCCATGCAGAGCTGGACTGGCCATTCTACCACTCGGGCATTTCCCCGAAGGGTTGTAGGCTAGCAGGCTGCTTTCAGATCAAGATGGTCTGCCATGGCTGATTTTCGTTGCCAGTCTGCCTTTACCTCCCTGGCATCTCGGGGGACCACGAGAGGGTTGAAGACTCTGGTGATTTCCTGCTCAGGTTGTCATACCCACCGCACATTCTGGAGCAGAAAATTCCAGAAGTAGGTGGGCCGTGTGTTCCTCTACCCCACAAGGCAACTGGGGTGAAGTTGGGAGTCTTCAACTGAAATGTCCGCACTACACTAAACACGCGGTTATAATAAAAATGTAGCCCCCCCCAAGAAATACCCTGAAAAAAGTTTATCAGGATATTTTCACCTCAAAAACTATACTTGGAGGCAGAACTCTCTGACAAAAAGTATGTTTTACTGTTTTTTTTGTTCACTCACAAGGCCTTGTAAGAGCCATTGACAGTATCTGAAAACATTGCCGCTGTGACTGAAGGCAAGTTATGCAGCGCTTTCTGTGACATTATGATCTAGCTAGCTATTTCGCCATTTCATCACTCATTAATGCAAAATGGATCATGAACTTTAATTCATCAAAGGCTAGAGGTAGTGGAACCAACGTCATGCACCCATTGACCTGTCAATGACATCACTTGGGGCCTGATTATGAGTCTGGTGGTCCACATGCCGCCAGACTCGCGGGGGTGCGATAGTGGCGGTCTTTTGACCGCCCTATTACAACTAGGGCGGACGGACTGCCGTTGCATCACCGCAACTGCCAGGGATCAGAGATTCCTGGCGGTGGCGCAGCGGTCTTGAGGCCGTAATATGCTTTGCTTGGACCGACGCAGTCCCACCAAGCATATTACGAGTTTCCTCTCCACCGCGGTTTTCATGGAGGTTCCTCCTCCATGAAAACCATGGTGGAGAGGAAACAAAGGGTGCCCATGTGTGCATGCACCCCAGTACCTGCACGGCATGGACTGCACCAGTCCATGCCGTGCAGGTCCATGCCGTGCAGGTACTTCCTTTGATGCTCCAATTACGGTGCCTATTTGATAGGCACCGCTGTGGGAACGCCAAAGAACCGCCTGCCAGTGATGAAAAAGTCACAATCTGGCAGGCAGTGGGCACACGGGTTTCGCGGTGCAGCGGTTGGGCGGTCCCGCTCCCGCACCGGCAAACTCGTAAAGAGGCCCTTAGTGGACACCTTGTTCTAAGATAGCCCTTCAACTGCCCGCTGCCAAGGGTCTAGGGGACGGGCAAGTATTGGAAAGCAAAGAGGGTTTATAGAGGAATATGTGCTCTAAACGGTCTGAAGACACTGCCTACTTGAGATTTAAAAATACACAGTCCACGACGATAGTTACAATCATCAAAGCAAATCTTTTTAGTGTTCCTAAAGCACACTGAAAACCCTAAAGAAGCAAAATATTATTGTGCTAATACTGAACAGTAGCGCAGTTTACACAGGATATTCTGGTGATTTATTCAAGAGAAGAGAGGAGAACTACTACAAGGGCCCAGGGAGCAGACGTTCTGTAATGGAATACACACTGTCCATCAACAGGGGCGAAGAGGACGATGTAACACACAAGAGAACTAAAGTAGATCATAGAGAAAGCGCAAGGCACCACCATTCTGTATCCTCTGCCCAAGATAGTGCAAACGCTTCCATTTTAATGTACGTAATCCCCACTCTGATTAATGTAAGAAACCAGGTGAAGCTCCGCCTTTTGTCCAAACAAAAGCAGTATGAGCTATGGCGTCCGAATATTCCATTGATCACCAGTACCTGGGCACCACCTCTCACCACCGCAGTGGCCACGTTGTCGCTAGACCTGAATTGAATGAGCGTGTGTCCTGCTCCGTAGGGCACTCAGAGGACACAGGAGTCCCTTTCATAAATAGACTAACACAGAGAGAAGTGGGCTGCTGTTTTTCAAAGGAAGCGAGGGGGGCACATATGATATTGAATTGGACTAACTTGTAAGGTTTTTCACTGTAGCAATGTGTACCATTTTAATATTATCTCACCAGGACAGGAAGTAAAAGGAGGGCCCATCATCAAAATAGTGAGGCATAATGGGGAGATGCAGTGCACTGGTTTGGTACTGGGGGCTTCACTCTCTACATTCCTGGATTGCATAGGTGAGAGACGTGGGCACAAGATAGTGCTGTAACTGGACATTTAAACTGCCAGGGTTTGGTGTATTAGCACTATCGTGGATTGGTGAGAGGGGATTAAGAAGTGTGATGTGAGTTTATAGTTATCAGTGAAAATGGGATTTTAGGGATTCTCCTGCAGGATACCGCAATGGGACAAATCAGCAGAAAACGCCAACTTCTACTTTTTTCTGGATTGGAATGAAGCTAAGGGAGCCTGTACTTTCGGGATTTTGTTGTATATCATTTGACTGCTCTTCTGTTAGATGAAATAAAACATTTCTGGGCCTTGTCAGACTCAAATACTGCCAAAAATGTAATTATTGTACATGTATTAGTTGGTCACTCATATTGTAGACTAACACGTGCAATCACTGTTTTTCTAATGCATTTGTTCATTAAACATAATCAGTTACAAATATTATAAAAAATAAATCACGTGTTTGTAATAAAAGGCCCTATTAATCATTGATGAATTGTCTGTTATCCTGTTTATGATGCCTACAGACATAGAAATGATGGGCTTTACGAAAGCGAGTGTAGTATACTTCCTAGAACTTGAAACTAGGGGGCTTATTCACAAGCCCATTGCGCCGTCGGTTTGTCACTTTTATTGACGCACCGGCAGCGGAATGGGCTTTCCCATATTTACAAGGCCACGTAAAGCCTCCCTGCGTGACTTTTCATGGCCTTGTAAATATGGGCCCCTTTCACACATTACTCTGCATGAAATTCCATGTTCCATGGGTGGTGTTGTGGATGTTCCCACATAACATCCATGAACCTGGTGCATCCCCAGATTTACATTTTGTTAAACCTGGGAATGTGTCAGAATCCTACCCCTCCCCAGGGGAGGCGTAAGGAGCACAATGAGGAGAAATACTTTTATTTCTCCTCATTTGTTCCTCTTTCCATGCGTGCTGCATCCTGCAACATGCATAGAAAGAGGAAAATGCCTTTAATGATTGTTTTTGTGCAGGAAGGTGTCGCTTCCTGCACAAACACAATCATCCCCTCAGCGCAGGGCCCCTTGCAAAATGACGCAAGGGTGTCTGCGCTGGTGCACGGCTGCTGTTTGTGCGCCACGCAGGGGAGAAGGACAGGAATGCGCCGTATCTTGTAGAAACAGCGCATTCCTGCCCTTTTATTTTTATGCACGGCAGCTCAGCAGGAAGGCTGGCTGCACTGCAGTGCGTCAAAATAATGTAAATGAGGCCCTAGGTGGTTCATTTAGAGGTTGAAGGATGAAGGGCATCGCCCAAAAAGGTAAATGCCTCGGGCCCCAACCTCTTAGTCCCACCACTCCAATTTGAGGTGTGGGTTTTTGCAGGTGGAGCGACCGTCACTAGCTTTTCCTTTCCATAGCTGCCATGTATGGCAAGGTAGAAACAGGCAGGTAAAACAAACAATGGTCCTAATGGACATGGTGAAAACTCCCTGTATGCCAAGGACATTGTTATTTTGTTTTCCTGGAACAATTTTTTACTTAGGAGATTGTTTCAAGGAAACTACAAAGAATGTTGAGCAGGCAAGGAGCAAACATGGCACCTTCTTGGTATTTTGTTCTACCTTTAGTGCATCCGCAGCACTGGCAGATGCCCAACGGCATAGAGATCCTGGCCATAGAGGCATGCTAGTTACAGAGCTCTCACATGTGCAACAAGGAAACCACTAATTGATGGACCATAGTATAGGCCATTCTACCATTCAATTTGTCTATATTGCCATAGATTTAATATAATTAATTGCACTTTTGCGTAGCGCTATGCAATCTTATCACTAACAATGTCTTATACCCAATTCTTTTTTACTTTATGTACTTAGGGCCTTATGTACGACCAATTTTAGCATGCGCAAACGGGTTAGCGACCCGTTTGCGCATGCTAAAATTGGTATGGCCATGTACTAACACAATTTTGCGAGTCGCAAATGAATTGCGACTCGCAAAAAAGTGTTTAGAGACTCGCTATTTGGAAGGGGCGTTCCCTTCCAAATAGCGACTCTCTAACCCATGTACTAATGTTTTGCGCAAAACACTCGCAATTACCACCTACTCCAAGTAGGTGGTAATGCATTCGCAAAGGGGAAGGGGTCCCCAGGGACCACTGCCTGCCCTTAAAAGATTAAACGAAAACGTTTCATTTTTATTTTTTTAAATGCAGCCCGTTTTCCTTTAAGGAAAACGGGCAGCATTTAAAAAAAAAAAAAAAGCTGCTTTATTAAACAGCAGTCCCAGACATGGTGGTCTGCTGAGCCCAGCAGGCCACCATCCCTGGGAGGGCCAGCCATTCCCAATGGGGTCGCAAAATGCGAGTGCCTCATTAATATTAATGAGACTCGCATTTTGCGACCCCATTGGGAATCGCAATCAGTGTCTCTGACACTGTTGTACATAGTAAATTGCGACTCGCAATTTGCGACTCACAATCGAGCGCAAATTGCGATTCGCAATTTAATAGGGTCGTACATCTGGCCCTTAGTTTTTTGTAACTTTGTGTTGGACACTGTGCCCTGACACTGTTAGCTGGATCACCCACAGATACATCCTTCAGTAAGAAACTCAGAAGCAGAGAGTGAGATTGCAAGGGAAATCAGTAAGCCTGGCATTGAATTGGTAGTTAATGAGTGTCCGCAGGAAGACTCAAAACCTGGCAGTATTGTAGATTTCAGGGGGTGAGTGTGAGAGGGCACCAGCATGGTTTAGTGCCACTGAAGATGGAAGACGGATTAAACAAGATTATTTAACTTTAATGTTGGAGTTTTGTATCGCTCAAACACTTCAGAACACTTGGAGATCCTTGAGAGAGAGTGATAAGAGAGGGAGAGGGATAAAAAGTATGGCTAAGGGGAGAAGGGGACAGGGATGAGCAGCAGAATCATGTTGGGGAACTTGGGAGACAGACATGGGTTGGTTTTAACGCATTGAGAGGGAGAGAGGATGTAGCAGAAAGAGAATGTAGGGTGACCTATGGGAACGATAAAACGGAGGAGATGGTAATCATTGCACGTGATGATGGTGCCTATGGGGAATACCCTTCAAAATTAATCATGGTTTGTCATTTCTTGGGAAAGCGGAGTAATCATTGTTCTAGAGAAAAGAACTATCAATGACGCCGAAGGACAGATCATTG
This sequence comes from Calotriton arnoldi, assembly GCA_963921515.1. Taxonomy (NCBI): domain Eukaryota; kingdom Metazoa; phylum Chordata; class Amphibia; order Caudata; family Salamandridae; genus Calotriton; species Calotriton arnoldi. Next base: position 588,197 of record CAWUFW010009416.1, on the reverse strand, counting down.
CACTCTCCTACCCTGGCTGCTGGTTCTATGGCCCTTCAAAGAAGTGGAAATCAATATCCAGATGTACTCATGTACAATCCTTATATTTAACAGAATAAGGGGCTGCAATGAATAACCTAGTGACACACACACCATAAGGCTGTGCATCAATTATCAAGCTACTGCATGCGTACATCAATCCACCAAAATGGACTTAAATATGCAGAATACACATTTTAGAATAAGGAGCTGCAATGACTAACCTGGTGAGAAACAACACCAGGAGGCTATGCATCAGTCATCAAACTAAACTTGCATATGTACATCAGTTCAACAAACTATGCTGCCATATACGCGATCCTCACTGTAGCAGAATAAGGGGTAGCAATGAATGACTATGTGAGACGGAGAACGACCTTTACAACGCGGTCATTACACCGCAGTACATTTACATTGCGGTCATTACAACGCAAGTCGTTACAACGACTTGCGCTGGATGGCGCTCTACACTAAGGAACAGTATGATTTACTATTCCAACACCTTCCCTACTGTTACACACACTGGAGTTGGAATAGTAAATCATACTATTCCTAAGTCCAGCGCCTCTAGCGCAAGTCGTTGTAACGACTTGCGTTGTAATAACCGCGCATATAACGAACCGCGATCTAAATGATCGCGTTGTAACATCAGACATTCATGTGAGACACGACATTAGGGTTCCGTACATCAATAATCAACTTAAAGACTGTTCTTGCATACATAACTCAATCTAACAAACTGCTCTTGAATAAGAACAATCCATATGCAAGACAGCATAAGAGGCTTCAATTAATAACAGGGTGGGATACACCAAGAGGCCCTACATCAATCTTTGACATTTATAGAATTTTCTCCCAATAGAAACGCCTAATGTCCTTTGATGCCTGAGCCTGAACCCCCTCTAAGTAAAGACATTCAGTGGAGCAGACCAGGGTGCAACTGAATGTTGAATATGTTGAAGAAATACAGCACTAACACCTTCCCTTAACCCACAACATATGGCAGCGAATCAAAAACACAGAACAGCATTGACTGTTTTTCATGGTGAGGAAAAGTCTAACACTGAAATTTGTGCAATATGGAGGTAGTTTGCAAAAATATGATGGTACTTTTCAAGGAGAACTAAAGGTGGAAACAGTCTATTGCTCCGTCATTCACCCAAGTGTCGGGTGATCGTTGGGGCTGTAACTATCGGATGGGCTCATGAGTTGGATTTGTTTGAACTGAGGGACACATTTTTCTCTGAGACTTCAGAGTAATTGAAATTGTTCAGTTTGAAGAAGAGCAGGACCTACCACCCTGATTCATTCACAGCGTCGGCAGCGTCACTACTTCTAGAGTCAAAAATATAAAGTAGTGGCCAATGGAAAAGCAGTGCTTAAAATTTTTTAATTTGAGAGGATATTTGGTTGCTTAAGCAACCAATCATCCATCTTAATTTTACAAATACATATTTGAATGTTTGCTTTTTATGACTTCAAGAGATCATATTTAAGGTAAGTACTTCTGGCATGGGAAGGCAGTTTGTTTAGACCTGCGTCCCTATTTTTTGTGTATCAATATTAGTTGATCTATTGTGTGAAATATTTTACTACCACTTAAACCGTGATAAAAATGCAATCAAACCAATAGGTGTGAACCTGGCCTGTCCTACGCTACATTATAGAATAAATAAAACACAACATCTAGTTTTACATTTAGTTCAGTTAAAGCATGTCATTGTTCTCTAGCAGTATTCTGGGCAGTACTGAACAGTGTGTTCCTCTTTAGAATCAGTGTTCCGAACAAGCTGTCCACCAGACTGGCTTGCAGACAAACATTTGTTCTCACAACTAGGATCATCTATCACGTGGCTATCAGTGTATTAGCAGTACTCTAAGACGAAGACTTTAGTGCTTTTATTAATACATATAACACTGCCATAAGTGTGATAGTAATATTCTACTCGTTCCCTTTAATGATGTACATGTTCCAATGATCTAGTAACTCTAATTTATTTTCATCAATGCTTGAAAACTCTCTTCCTGATAGACTCTTTGCTTTATAACCCTGTGTCGTCTATCAAATATACGTACTCATATAACGTCGTTTCCACTGGCCTCGGTATTTTGAAAAGTCCTTGTTACAATAAAACCCCTGCTTCACAAATCCATTTTCAAGTGCCACACATGCTTAAGGTAATCCCCATTCAAAGGCATCATTTCTTGAACAAATGTCATTGATGTTATAACATTTTCGAATCCCAAGGCCAATGTGGTAACAACCCATATCTTAATGTCATCAATTATTTACCAATCTCTTATCATAATGCCACCACTCATTCAATGATTCCATATTCTAAAGTCATCAATGTTTTACAAATCTTCTTCTTCAATGTTATCACGAAAACATCTGCCTCTCCCAAAACCAACATACGATTGAATGCCATCAGAATATTATCTACCTACCTTTTGCAGCGTCCCCACACTCTGATGTAAAGTCAATAACGTATTAACAAATTCCCATCACAGCGTGAGAGAGATTTAACAGTCATCCTTTTAAATTACAATGATGCTTTAACAAATCCTTATCACTGTGCCATTAACGCTTCAGCTCTTCCTATAACGATTACTACTACTTTTTTGCTATTTTGTGAATATTCAGTGATACTGTTACCAAACGTATCTGATTCTCAGTTTCTGAACCTCAGTTGTTCTGAGTCGATATTCAAACATGTGACAAATAGATGGCATTTGTCTCAGTGATCCCAGGTGCCACGTCGCAGTCATTGTTTTAACAACATATTTCCAAGTGCCATCAGTGCTACTGCACCACTGCCCCTGTCTACAGTGGTCTGAGAGACATATACCAATCAAGAGGCTGATGTAAGGCTAACATTTGTTCAAAGCACCTTAAACTTTTGAGATTTTCCGGGACGAGAGATGGCATAACCAAACTCAATTGCTGCAAGCTTATGATTTACTTTGTGTGTATGAGGTATTTGTATAGCGCAAATGTAGCCAAAAGGCAGAGGTGTGCTACACAGGGTCAAAGACAATCAAACAGTGAACTAGTGATAGTGAACATTGCTGGATTCTGGGAGCTGAAGTGTATTTTTACTGTATTGTTATGTGGTGTTCTTTAAAGAGGCATGTCTTCAACTTTTTCTAAATTGGAGCAGCGTTGGGTAGTCCTGATGAAGATGGGAATGTTGTTCTAAATAAATCCTGTGTACATATGTGGAAAAGGTCATCAGCCTTGTTTTGTCTTTTTTACACTTCTCAGTCTTAGGATCTGATTACTACTTTGGAGGTCAAACCGCCAGACCGCGGCGGCAGCCCCACACCGCTGTTGGTGTGACGGCGGTGGTCACCCGACGGAAGGAGACCGTCGCATGCGGAAGCCCATAGTTTTCCCCACAATGTCAATGCATATTTATGTATTTTTATGTGCATAGGTAGACAATACACACATATGCACTGGACATATGGAGACAGTGCTTGTGTGAGCAATGTCCAGCAGCATGGGTATACGGCTATTGGAAGAGTACAGGAATGTACGAGTGGCTTACCTGTGCCTATGGCGACGGCGGTGTGGATTTCCCGTGTGGAAGGTGTCAGTTGCAAAGGGGGGACCTGGACGTTGGGCTTGGTGATGGGAAGAGTAGTGGAAACGGGACAAAGGGTGAGTTTTAACCTTACAGTAGAAAAAGTGTTGGATAGCGTAGGGGTAAAAAATACTATTCCCACTCCAGAGAGTGCAACAGTAGGGAAAGTGTTGGCTAGCGTAGGGGTAAAAATTACTATTCCCACTCCAGATTGCAACAGTAGGGAAAGTGATGGATAGCGAAGGGGTAAAAATTACTATTCCCACTGCAATGAGTGCAACAATAGGGAAAGTGTTGGATAGCGTAGGGGTAAAAATTACTATTCCCACTCCAGAGAGTGCAACAGTAGGGAAAGTGTTGGATAGCGAAGGGGTAAAAATTACTATTCCCATTCCAATGAGTGCAACAGTAGGGAAAGTGTTGGATAGCTTAGGGGTAAAAATTACTATTCCCACTCCAGAGAGTGCAACAGTAGGGAAAGTGTTGGATAGCGTATTGGTAAAAATTACTATTCCCACTCCAGAGAGTGCAACAGTAGGGAAAGTGTTGGATAGCGATGGGGTAAAAATTACTATTCCCACTCCAGTGAGTGCAACAGTAGGGAAAGTGTGAGTGCAACAGTAGGGAAAGTGTTGGATAGCGTAGGGGTTAAAATTACTATTCCCACTCCTGAGAGTGCAACAGTAGGGAAAGTGTTGGATAGCGAAGGGGTAAAAATTACTATTCCCACTCCAGAGAGTGCAACAGTAGGGAAAGTGTTGGATAGCGAAGGGGTTAAAATTACTATTCCCACTCCAGAGAGTGCAACAGTGAGGAAAGTGTTGGATAGCGTAGGGGTAAAAATTACTATTCCCACTTCAGAGAGTGTAACTGTAGAGACAGTGTTGGATAGCAGAGGGTTAAAATTAACATACTTATCAATTACATTTTTTTTAAATTAAATAACCAATTAATAATTAATTAATAATAAATTATTTATAAATAACAAATAAAAATTAATAATTACTTCATTATAATTAAATTACTTCCCACTCTATTCCCCTATAAACCCACAACCCGCTCCTAAAAAAAATAACACAATTAATATAATTATCAATTAATCAATTAATAAAAATTAATTACCAATTAATAATTAATAATAAATTAATTATCAATGCCAATAATTAAACATTATTAATTACTTTATTAAAATTAAATTACTTCCCACCCTATCCCCCTATGAACCCACAACCCGCTCCTAAAAAAATAACACAATTAATATAATTATCAATTAATCAATAAAAATAATAATTACCAATTAATAATTAATTAACAATAAATTATCAATACCAATAAAAAAATTAATAATTAGTTTATTAAAATTAAATTACTTCCACACTATTCCCCTATACACCCACAACCCGCTCCTACAAAAAATTAACACAATTAATATAATTATCAATTAATCAATTAATGGAAATTAATTACCAATTAAGAATTAATTAACAATAAATTAATTATCTATACCAATAAATAAAAGTTAATAATTAATTTATTATATTTTAATTACTTTCCACCCTATTCCCCTATAAACCCACAACCCGCTACGGAATAAAAACACAAAATTTAATTAAAAATAATTAATAATTTCTAAAAATTATTATTACATTTACTATAATTAAATTACTTCCCACCCTATTCCCCTATAAACCCACAACCCGCTACGGAACTAAAACGCAAAATTTACTTTAAAAAAAATTAATAACTTCTAAAAATTTAATACATATATTTTAAAAAAATACAATACTTAACAAAAAATATAGAACACATACATTTAAAATACATACTCAAATACATAACACTAATATAAACATCGATATTATTAACAACGATATTTTTACAAATGATATTACTGACTTCGATATTACCTTCATGTCGATATTCTGGTCACCGATATTCTTGATGTCGATATTCAGTCCCTTCGATATTTCCAACTCGATATTTTTGTACTCCGAAAATAAAAACTCGATATTATGTCTGTGCACCGTCTATGGGTCTGCCAACATTGAAATATGGCTGGCAGACTGCCAAGCCAGCGCAAGGGGACTTCGACACCGCCGCGACAATGGTACAGAGACCGCTAAAGCCATAATCAGGCCGTTAGTCTTAACCTTTGTTGTAAGCTCGGGCCCTTAATGAATTTGTATGTAATTAACAGATATTACTGTCTGCGACAGCAGGCTATAATGTTTAAATATTGACTGGAGGGCTGGTCAATAGGCTAATTCTTAGCAATTTTTAACACCTCTGCACTCAGTGATGCAGCTGTGGGTGAGTTAACCATTGTGATTCTGAAGTTGACCAGGGTTCTTCTGCATGCATTCAAAGTCAGTTAGGCTGTAAAAGATACATATACTCATGGGATTTGTGATGTATGAAAATATTCCATTTTAACAGTGCTGTGTTTCCTCTAAGAGGTTACAGGGGATTGAAGCTTCTTGGTTGTGCCCTAAGTTCACAGAAATAGGCATGTGGGCTGGGCAGGGACTGGTGTTCCGGCCTACGCCACTGTGAGGCAGACAGCGCTGGTGAGAACCTTTCAGAATGTCCTGTGGACCTTGACAGCGATTGGATGGTGAGTGGTGGCACACTGCCAATGGAGAGCTACTGACCAGAAGCCCCAGGGTGAGTCTACAGAGTGCATTAAGAATCAGTATGTCCTGGAGGTAGCTGAGGGACAGCACCTGCTTGTCTGTCCTCCTGCCTCAGAGGAGACCTGAAAACCACTGAGGTAGAAAGATCAGTAAGGAATACATGAGCATCCAAGTTTAATTACTAGGCCCCCTGTACGAAAATGGGGAAGGCCACCACAGCTTAGCTTCTGACCGGTGTATTGGTGAATTCATCTTCTACAATTTGTGTATTTTACAATTGTGGGTTGTCACTGTCCAAAGACTTCCAAATTCTTATATAATATTGTTTAAAAGGGATCACTTTGCTGGGCCCAGTCAGTGCCTCTTTAACAGAGATGGGTGAGGTTTAGAGGGGTGATACAGTCCTGTTGCTGCAGGCTTGTGTAGCGTCCATTGTAAAGGTAAGGTTGGCTCTGGGGACATTCGGTTATTGATGAAGTATATTTATTTATTTAGCAGTAATATCATTTCGACCAGAAACATCTAACATAGCAGCAATGAGGTACATAAGTAATGTCGGCTGGTGGAAGAGGATTACAAAAATAAAAGTTTAAGTGTGAATTGTCTTGCAATATTTCCTTATTTGTATTTTCATTTGTAAACTCAAGTCAAACAAACAAAGTTCCCTACAGACAGGAAAATTGGACGTCAGTAGCATGGACCAGATGTGTACAACAGCCAACAGTAGTCACTGAATGTGCATCTGCATCAGAGTTGAAGCACAATATGTAGCAGAAACAAGCGTGACTAATGCAACAAGTACGCATGTTCTGTTAACAAGCCAGTCGCGGACAAATTCCACGGTCCATAACGAACAGTGAAGCAAAAAAAAACTGATGTTCAGATATGTAAGATCATATAACATACCCCACCTGAAGACACATATATTGGTGCCACATTGCTTAACAGCCCCTGACATGGTTTCTACGCCCTCCTAGCACGGTATGGTAAGAGCAGAGGAGTATGAGAAACAGCATGGGCACTAGACTTTCGTAATGTCCAGAACTAGTCTAGAATTCACACGCAGCGTTCTCCCGCAGAGCTGCATAATTGCAAACTGGTTAATTTGTGAATTTGTACAAGAAGTTGGTCCCACCCAGACAGAATGTACAGAACAATGGCCATAATAGGTTGTGACTGTTCAGGAGCTCTCAGGTGGGCATGTAGGAAGATCTGGGGCCCTACTACTGATAGGTCGCACTTTTCCTGTATGCGCCACTGCACACCTTTGAGCAGGTGCGCCGGGTGCAAACAGGGAAAGTGCGTCATATCATGTAGAATGCGCAGTCCTCAGGGTAGCTGTGAACAGCTCATTCAGGAGAAATACGGAGCAGCTGTTTTATAGCTGCTTTGTGTTCCTCTGTGCAGGAGGCAACGCGCCTGCACTTTAAAGAGGTATTTGAGATACCCTGCAGGCGGGTGCAGTGAGTGACAGCATCCGCCTGCAAGGGGATGTCTGGGGGGTCACCTTTTTGTGGCGCATTTCCAGTGCCTCTCCTAAAGCAATGTTTGCCTCTGCACCCGGGGCGCAGAGGCATAGGCATAGACATTCCCTCATTTGCATGGGGCCACGCACCCATGCAAATGAGGGAACACCCTCCTGAGATAGAGCTGGTGCTACATGTGCGCAGCTGCAATCTGTATTAAAGAAGGGGCTGCACAAGCCTTTACAGCTGCGCCTGCAATGCCCCGGTGGCACACAAAGATGTGCAAATACCCATTGAGCCCCGGGGCAGTTCTGTAATATGGCCTCTGGGTTGTTCTATGATTGGAGGGGATTGTAAGGAGGGTTTCTAAATTATTTCAAGCACCGCTAATTAGTCATTGACTGTGCAGACAGTTTAGGTTTTGTTTAATTGCACAATGAAGAATATGGACGGCTGGGAGAACAACAGATGGAGGGAAACCTGAAATCTATATATGTCATTAATGGCATTTGTATGGATACTACAAACATGCAACTTAAGCATTTTGCTCAAGATCAGACAGTTTTTGCAGGTGGTGGCTAAGCCAGAACTTGCATTTCTGAAACATTGACTCCAACACTTGGCAAACCTCTGGATGTGCAACAGTATGTCTCATAGGCTTAGAATGACCAGACGTCCCGGATTTCCACGAACAGTCACGTTTCGGAGGACTGTCCCGGTGTCCCAAAACCTTTCTTAATTTTCAATAAAAGTTCCGTTTTTTGGTACAAATGTCAACTCATCCTCACTGGCATAACGAAACTTGAGGGGGCCCCCCAGGAAGGCACGTGGTGGGGCCCCCTCTGGACTCAATCAGGAGCCCTCCGACCAGAGTACTGTGCTGAGGGGGCCCCCTGGAGCTTCGGGGTTGCAGGGGCCTGTGTTACGCCACTGCTCATCCTGGAAAGGAGAATTGAAGGATATGCTTGACGCCTCTAAAGTCTGAAATAACTCATGTAATTTTATCTTTTTGTTTCAGGCAGCGCAGAAGGAGGTCAGCTGAATGAGCCCAGCAGAGGTAAGACAGGGTGGTGAGGAGGGCAAAAGGGCTCAGGGTGGAGGACCTGTCATAGGTAATATTATGTAAACGTAGTCTTGCCAATATGTGTGTGTGTGTATATATATTTCCTGGAAAAAAAGGTTAAAGCAACATTATAGTTAGTTGAATATGTCAGTGACAACATTAACATTTTGAACAAAAAAAACCCACAATAATTCACAAGTTACAATTAGAAGAGCTAACTATAACTTGCGCCCCGCCATGCACTTCTTATGACTTATGACATCACATATTACATCACTCATGACATGTTCTATGACAATTTATGACATCACTGATGACATCTCAAATTACATCATTGATGACATCACTGGCATGACTAAAGAACACTTGCTCTTTCCCAATGCATTTGACCATAAAGTCTAGCCTACTTAGGGTGACCATATTTTGAAAAGCAAAAACTGGGACAGGCCACTAATAGAAGTAGGACTAAAGGCTGATGATGCTCAAGATATAAATCTGGCCTGTCTCGGGTTTTTTGGGGGCGTAGCCTTGTAAATATAAGTATATATAAACTCATCTTGCAAAGGTGAATTGAAAGGTATTCTTGGTGCCTCTAAAGTAACTTACTTACTGTATTTTTTCTTTCAGGCAGCACAGGAGGAGGTGAGATGTAAACATAGCCTTGTCAATGTGTGTGTGTGTGAGTGTACACATATATACATACATATATAATCCAGTGGCGGTAGCCACTGGGTAACTGGGTAGTTATAGTTAGGTCAGCTGTTCCAGTGTATTTCGTGCTGCTAGTGACTCTGGCATCATTTGACAAAACTTTCCACAAAGATGCTACTTTTTGAGTAGTTTGTACATGGAAAGTTGCGGGGTGATCCGTCAAGAAAGGGTCAAGAAAAAAGGGAGTCCTAAAACGCAAAATCCCCATGCATTTTCCATAGACTTCTTTAAGGAGGTATACAGCAAAAGCTGCTGAACTGAACTACACCAAAATACGGCAGAAAGCTAGATCTTGGTACGCAGATTGTGCTTTTTGTGATTTGATGTAAATCCGTTCAGACGTTTTTGAGAAATTAAGGTTTAAAAATAATTGTATATCTGGACGGTTGGGTCTGCGAGAGGTTTGAGAGAGTCTCATTCACCAATTCAAAAAAGAACTTTATGATTGGCCAAGGGAGCTTTTTTTCCCTTGGGCAATATCGCTCCTACATGAGCCAGACTCCCACGGGAGCGAGCACTATGGCTGGCTTCTAGCAACATGAGAAAAATGCCTTAGTCCCCAGTCCTGAACATGTAAAAAAATTATATAAATTAGGAATACCCTGACCCCTTACGCCCCATGGCGCAACCCAGAAGGACTCCCACGGGGTCAAAAACATCAAAAATCAGCAATAATTGCTGCAATGCCGTGATCCCACGGGATTCCCACGAATCATTAAAAAAAGGCAGCCATGGCTGCTTTGTTTTATTAATGTGAGGGGGAGCAAGGCTTCCCTCCCCTAGCCTTTATAGGCTCAGGGAGCCCGCCACTGGGGCCGAAATTATTATATATGCAGAGGATGAGTATGCGGCCCTCCTCCACAAGACATCACAGGGCCTAGGGAGACTACCCCCGGGGCCCAAATTTCTCAAAATGGGGTCGTGGTCGTGTGCGCATCCCCCCCCCCCATCTCAGCCATTATAGGCCCCGGGGCGCCCTCGCCCCTCCCCCAGGCCAAAATTTGCCAAAAGGGGAGGGGACCAGACGACCTCCCTCTCAATCTCCCGGGGCTGCTAAACTAATTAAAACAGAGGGGCGTGTCCCACCTCCCTGAGCCATTAATGGCCCTGGGGACCCATCCCCGAGGCCAGCATAACACAAAATGATACCCCTCCCTCCAAAATCTGAGGAACTCCTGAATCTCACATATATCTCCCATACATCTCACATATGTTCATTGACTTTGTGCTGAATGAGGGCCCCTTGTTTTTCATTGACCACTCCTCCCCCAGTCGTAGGGGCTGCAGGGGCAGATGTGTACAACAGCCAACAGTAGTCACTGAATGTGCATCTGCATCAGAGTTGAAGCACAATATGTAGCAGAAACAAGCGTGACTAATGCAACAAGTACGCATGTTCTGTTAACAAGCCAGTCGCGGACAAATTCCACGGTCCATAACGGACAGTGAAGCAAAAAAAACTGATGTTCAGATATGTAAGATCATATAACATACCCCACCTGAAGACACATATATTGGTGCCACATTGCTTAACAGCCCCTGACATGGTTTCTACGCCCTCCTAGCACGGTATGGTAAGAGCAGAGGAGTATGAGAAACAGCATGGGCACTAGACTTTCGTAATGTCCAGAACTAGTCTAGAATTCACACGCAGCGTTCTCCCGCAGAGCTGCATAATTGCAAACTGGTTAATTTGTGAATTTGTACAAGAAGTTGGTCCCACCCAGACAGAATGTACAGAACAATGGCCATAATAGGTTGTGACTGTTCAGGAGCTCTCAGGTGGGCACGTAGGAAGATCTGGGGCCCTACTACTGATAGGTCGCACTTTTCCTGTATGCGCCACTGCACACCTTTGAGCAGGTGCGCCGGGTGCAAACAGGGAAAGTGCGTCATATCATGTAGAATGCGCAGTCCTCAGGGTAGCTGTGAACAGCTCATTCAGGAGAAATACGGAGCAGCTGTTTTATAGCTGCTTTGTGTTCCTCTGTGCAGGAGGCAACGCGCCTGCACTTTAAAGAGGTATTTGAGATACCCTGCAGGCGGGTGCAGTGAGTGACAGCATCCGCCTGCAAGGGGATGTCTGGGGGGGGTCACCTTTTTGTGGCGCATTTCCAGTGCCTCTCCTAAAGCAATGTTTGCCTCTGCACCCGGGCGCAGAGGCATAGGCATAGACATTCCCTCATTTGCATGGGGCCACGCACCCATGCAAATGAGGGAACACCCTCCTGAGATAGAGCTGGTGCTACATGTGCGCAGCTGCAATCTGTATTAAAGAAGGGGCTGCACAAGCCTTTACAGCTGCGCCTGCAATGCCCCGGTGGCACACAAAGATGTGCAAATACCCATTGAGCCCCGGGGCAGTTCTGTAATATGGCCTCTGGGTTGTTCTATGATTGGAGGGGATTGTAAGGAGGGTTTCTAAATTATTTCAAGCACCGCTAATTAGTCATTGACTGTGCAGACAGTTTAGGTTTTGTTTAATTGCACAATGAAGAATATGGACGGCAGGGAGAACAACAGATGGAGGGAAACCTGAAATCTATATATGTCATTAATGGCATTTGTATGGATACTACAAACATGCAACTTAAGCATTTTGCTCAAGATCAGACAGTTTTTGCAGGTGGTGGCTAAGCCAGAACTTGCATTTCTGAAACATTGACTCCAACACTTGGCAAACCTCTGGATGTGCAACAGTATGTCTCATAGGCTTAGAATGACCAGACGTCCCGGATTTCCACGAACAGTCACGTTTCGGAGGACTGTCCCGGTGTCCCAAAACCTTTCTTAATTTTCAATAAAAGTTCCGTTTTTGGTACAAATGTCAACTCATCCTCACTGGCATAACGAAACTTGAGGGGGCCCCCCAGGAAGGCACATGGTGGGGCCCCCTCTGGACTCAATCAGGAGCCCTCCGACCAGAGTACTGTGCTGAGGGGGCCCCCTGGAGCTTCGGGGTCCCCCCGCCCCGCAGGGGCTGCAGGGGCCTGTGTTACGCCACTGCTCATCCTGGAAAGGAGAATTGAAGGATATGCTTGACGCCTCTAAAGTCTGAAATAACTCATGTAATTTTATCTTTTTGTTTCAGGCAGCGCAGAAGGAGGTCAGCTGAATGAGCCCAGCAGAGGTAAGACAGGGTGGTGAGGAGGGCAAAAGGGCTCAGGGTGGAGGACCTGTCATAGGTAATATTATGTAAACGTAGTCTTGCCAATATGTGTGTGTGTGTATATATATTTCCTGGAAAAAAAGGTTAAAGCAACATTATAGTTAGTTGAATATGTCAGTGACAACATTAACATTTTGAACAAAAAAAACCCACAATAATTCACAAGTTACAATTAGAAGAGCTAACTATAACTTGCGCCCCGCCATGCACTTCTTATGACTTATGACATCACATATTACATCACTCATGACATGTTCTATGACAATTTATGACATCACTGATGACATCTCAAATTACATCATTGATGACATCACTGGCATGACTAAAGAACACTTGCTCTTTCCCAATGCATTTGACCATAAAGTCTAGCCTACTTAGGGTGACCATATTTTGAAAAGCAAAAACTGGGACAGGCCACTAATAGAAGTAGGACTAAAGGCTGATGATGCTCAAGATATAAATCTGGCCTGTCTCGGGTTTTTTGGGGGCGTAGCCTTGTAAATATAAGTATATATAAACTCATCTTGCAAAGGTGAATTGAAAGGTATTCTTGGTGCCTCTAAAGTAACTTACTTACTGTATTTTTTCTTTCAGGCAGCACAGGAGGAGGTGAGATGTAAACATAGCCTTGTCAATGTGTGTGTGTGTGAGTGTACACATATATACATACATATATAATCCAGTGGCGGTAGCCACTGGGTAACTGGGTAGTTATAGTTAGGTCAGCTGTTCCAGTGTATTTCGTGCTGCTAGTGACTCTGGCATCATTTGACAAAACTTTCCACAAAGATGCTACTTTTTGAGTAGTTTGTGCATGGAAAGTCGCGGGGTGATCCGTCAAGAAAGGGTCAAGAAAAAAGGGAGTCCTAAAACGCAAAATCCCCATGCATTTTCCATAGACTTCTTTAAGGAGGTATACAGCAAAAGCTGCTGAACTGAACTACACCAAAATTCGGCAGAAAGCTAGATCTTGGTACGCAGATTGTGCTTTTTGTGATTTGATGTAAATCCGTTCAGACGTTTTTGAGAAATTAAGGTTTAAAAATAATTGTATATCTGGACGGTTGGGTCTGCGAGAGGTTTGAGAGAGTCTCATTCACCAATTCAAAAAGAACTTTATGATTGGCCAAGGGAGCTTTTTTCCCTTGGGCAATCTCGCTCCTACATGAGCCAGACTCCCACGGGAGCGAGCACTATGGCTGGCTTCTAGCAACATGAGAAAAATGCCTTAGTCCCCAGTCCTGAACATGTAAAAAAAATTATATAAATTAGGAATACCCTGACCCCTTACGCCCCATGGCGCAACCCAGAAGGACTCCCACGGGGGTCAAAAACATCAAAAATCAGCAATAATTGCTGCAATGCCGTGATCCCACGGGATTCCCACGAATCATTAAAAAAAAGGCAGCCATGGCTGCTTTGTTTTATTAATGTGAGGGGGGAGCAAGGCTTCCCTCCCCTAGCCTTTATAGGCTCAGGGAGCCCGCCACTGGGGCCGAAATTATTATATATGCAGAGGATGAGTATGCGGCCCTCCTCCACAAGACATCACAGGGCCTAGGGAGACTACCCCCGGGGCCCAAATTTCTCAAAATGGGGTCGTGGTCGTGTGCGCATCCCCCCCCCATCTCAGCCATTATAGGCCCCGGGGCGCCCTCGCCCCTCCCCCAGGCCAAAATTTGCCAAAAAGGGGAGGGGACCAGACGACCTCCCTCTCAATCTCCCGGGGCTGCTAAACTAATTAAAACAGAGGGGGCGTGTCCCACCTCCCTGAGCCATTAATGGCCCTGGGGACCCATCCCCCGAGGCCAGCATAACACAAAATGATACCCCTCCCTCCAAAATCTGAGGAACTCCTGAATCTCACATATATCTCCCATACATCTCACATATGTTCATTGACTTTGTGCTGAATGAGGGCCCCTTGTTTTTCATTGACCACTCCTCCCCCCAGTCGTAGGGGCTGCAGGGGCAGATGTGTACAACAGCCAACAGTAGTCACTGAATGTGCATCTGCATCAGAGTTGAAGCACAATATGTAGCAGAAACAAGCGTGACTAATGCAACAAGTACGCATGTTCTGTTAACAAGCCAGTCGCGGACAAATTCCACGGTCCATAACGGACAGTGAAGCAAAAAAAAACTGATGTTCAGATATGTAAGATCATATAACATACCCCACCTGAAGACACATATATTGGTGCCACATTGCTTAACAGCCCCTGACATGGTTTCTACGCCCTCCTAGCACGGTATGGTAAGAGCAGAGGAGTATGAGAAACAGCATGGGCACTAGACTTTCGTAATGTCCAGAACTAGTCTAGAATTCACACGCAGCGTTCTCCCGCAGAGCTGCATAATTGCAAACTGGTTAATTTGTGAATTTGTACAAGAAGTTGGTCCCACCCAGACAGAATGTACAGAACAATGGCCATAATAGGTTGTGACTGTTCAGGAGCTCTCAGGTGGGCACGTAGGAAGATCTGGGGCCCTACTACTGATAGGTCGCACTTTTCCTGTATGCGCCACTGCACACCTTTGAGCAGGTGCGCCGGGTGCAAACAGGGAAAGTGCGTCATATCATGTAGAATGCGCAGTCCTCAGGGTAGCTGTGAACAGCTCATTCAGGAGAAATACGGAGCAGCTGTTTTATAGCTGCTTTGTGTTCC
Organism: Calotriton arnoldi; assembly: GCA_963921515.1. NCBI lineage: Eukaryota > Metazoa > Chordata > Amphibia > Caudata > Salamandridae > Calotriton > Calotriton arnoldi. Next base: position 572,881 of record CAWUFW010009416.1, on the reverse strand, counting down.
TCTGTGCAGGAGGCAACGCGCCTGCACTTTAAAGAGGTATTTGAGATACCCTGCAGGCGGGTGCAGTGAGTGACAGCATCCGCCTGCAAGGGGATGTCTGGGGGGTCACCTTTTTGTGGCGCATTTCCAGTGCCTCTCCTAAAGCAATGTTTGCCTCTGCACCCGGGGCGCAGAGGCATAGGCATAGACATTCCCTCATTTGCATGGGGCCACGCACCCATGCAAATGAGGGAACACCCTCCTGAGATAGAGCTGGTGCTACATGTGCGCAGCTGCAATCTGTATTAAAGAAGGGGCTGCACAAGCCTTTACAGCTGCGCCTGCAATGCCCCGGTGGCACACAAAGATGTGCAAATACCCATTGAGCCCCGGGGCAGTTCTGTAATATGGCCTCTGGGTTGTTCTATGATTGGAGGGATTGTAAGGAGGGTTTCTAAATTATTTCAAGCACCGCTAATTAGTCATTGACTGTGCAGACAGTTTAGGTTTTGTTTAATTGCACAATGAAGAATATGGACGGCAGGGAGAACAACAGATGGAGGGAAACCTGAAATCTATATATGTCATTAATGGCATTTGTATGGATACTACAAACATGCAACTTAAGCATTTTGCTCAAGATCAGACAGTTTTTGCAGGTGGTGGCTAAGCCAGAACTTGCATTTCTGAAACATTGACTCCAACACTTGGCAAACCTCTGGATGTGCAACAGTATGTCTCATAGGCTTAGAATGACCAGACGTCCCGGATTTCCACGAACAGTCACGTTTCGGAGGACTGTCCCGGTGTCCCAAAACCTTTCTTAATTTTCAATAAAAGTTCCGTTTTTTGGTACAAATGTCAACTCATCCTCACTGGCATAACGAAACTTGAGGGGGCCCCCCAGGAAGGCACGTGGTGGGGCCCCCTCTGGACTCAATCAGGAGCCCTCCGACCAGAGTACTGTGCTGAGGGGGCCCCCTGGAGCTTCGGGGTCCCCCCGCCCCGCAGGGGCTGCAGGGGCCTGTGTTACGCCACTGCTCATCCTGGAAAGGAGAATTGAAGGATATGCTTGACGCCTCTAAAGTCTGAAATAACTCATGTAATTTTATCTTTTTGTTTCAGGCAGCGCAGAAGGAGGTCAGCTGAATGAGCCCAGCAGAGGTAAGACAGGGTGGTGAGGAGGGCAAAAGGGCTCAGGGTGGAGGACCTGTCATAGGTAATATTATGTAAACGTAGTCTTGCCAATATGTGTGTGTGTGTATATATATTTCCTGGAAAAAAAGGTTAAAGCAACATTATAGTTAGTTGAATATGTCAGTGACAACATTAACATTTTGAACAAAAAAACCCACAATAATTCACAAGTTACAATTAGAAGAGCTAACTATAACTTGCGCCCCCGCCATGCACTTCTTATGACTTATGACATCACATATTACATCACTCATGACATGTTCTATGACAATTTATGACATCACTGATGACATCTCAAATTACATCATTGATGACATCACTGGCATGACTAAAGAACACTTGCTCTTTCCCAATGCATTTGACCATAAAGTCTAGCCTACTTAGGGTGACCATATTTTGAAAAGCAAAAACTGGGACAGGCCACTAATAGAAGTAGGACTAAAGGCTGATGATGCTCAAGATATAAATCTGGCCTGTCTCGGGTTTTTTTGGGGGGCGTAGCCTTGTAAATATAAGTATATATAAACTCATCTTGCAAAGGTGAATTGAAAGGTATTCTTGGTGCCTCTAAAGTAACTTACTTACTGTATTTTTTCTTTCAGGCAGCACAGGAGGAGGTGAGATGTAAACATAGCCTTGTCAATGTGTGTGTGTGTGAGTGTACACATATATACATACATATATAATCCAGTGGCGGTAGCCACTGGGTAACTGGGTAGTTATAGTTAGGTCAGCTGTTCCAGTGTATTTCGTGCTGCTAGTGACTCTGGCATCATTTGACAAAACTTTCCACAAAGATGCTACTTTTTGAGTAGTTTGTGCATGGAAAGTTGCGGGGTGATCCGTCAAGAAAGGGTCAAGAAAAAGGGAGTCCTAAAACGCAAAATCCCCATGCATTTTCCATAGACTTCTTTAAGGAGGTATACAGCAAAAGCTGCTGAACTGAACTACACCAAAATTCGGCAGAAAGCTAGATCTTGGTACGCAGATTGTGCTTTTTGTGATTTGATGTAAATCCGTTCAGACGTTTTTGAGAAATTAAGGTTTAAAAATAATTGTATATCTGGACGGTTGGGTCTGCGAGAGGTTTGAGAGAGTCTCATTCACCAATTCAAAAAAGAACTTTATGATTGGCCAAGGGAGCTTTTTTTCCCTTGGGCAATCTCGCTCCTACATGAGCCAGACTCCCACGGGAGCGAGCACTATGGCTGGCTTCTAGCAACATGAGAAAAATGCCTTAGTCCCCAGTCCTGAACATGTAAAAAAAATTATATAAATTAGGAATACCCTGACCCCTTACGCCCCATGGCGCAACCCAGAAGGACTCCCACGGGGGTCAAAAACATCAAAAATCAGCAATAATTGCTGCAATGCCGTGATCCCACGGGATTCCCACGAATCATTAAAAAAGGCAGCCATGGCTGCTTTGTTTTATTAATGTGAGGGGGAGCAAGGCTTCCCTCCCCTAGCCTTTATAGGCTCAGGGAGCCCGCCACTGGGGCCGAAATTATTATATATGCAGAGGATGAGTATGCGGCCCTCCTCCACAAGACATCACAGGGCCTAGGGAGACTACCCCGGGGCCCAAATTTCTCAAAATGGGGTCGTGGTCTTGTGCGCATCCCCCCCATCTCAGCCATTATAGGCCCCGGGCGCCCTCGCCCCTCCCCAGGCCAAAATTTGCCAAAAGGGGAGGGGACCAGACGACCTCCCTCTCAATCTCCCGGGGCTGCTAAACTAATTAAAACAGAGGGGCGTGTCCCACCTCCCTGAGCCATTAATGGCCCTGGGGACCCATCCCCGAGGCCAGCATAACACAAAATGATACCCCTCCCTCCAAAATCTGAGGAACTCCTGAATCTCACATATATCTCCCATACATCTCACATATGTTCATTGACTTTGGGCTGAATGAGGGCCCCTTGTTTTTCATTGACCACTCCTCCCCCCAGTCGTAGGGGCTGCAGGGGCAATGCGTTATGCCCCTGAGTTACGCCAATCCTGTAATAAGAAAAGACACCACGCAGTGTGTGGCCTTACTCGAGGAGGACGTCTTCACAATCTTCAGCTGGGCCCAGCTCAGAATGTTTCCACAGTTCAAGTGAGCCTCATTTCAACAGAACCAGGGAACAACCAGGGCCGGACTGGCCGTAGCGGGCACGTTTCCCCGGTGGGACGCCAGGGTGGGGGCCGGTTTTGGGCCCCTGGGGGGCCGGTTTTGTTACAGGGCCGTTTTTGCAGCATAGCTGCAATATCGGCCCCTGTAACAAAATCGGCCGAAACCGGCCTTTTCAAAGTGCTCGGCCGCACCCCCAACCCCCGGGGGGGGGGGGGGGGGGAGGGGGGCCAGCCGAGCACTTTGCCAGGGCCGGTTTTGGTTCCCAGCCCGGCCCTGGGAACAACACAGGGTTGGTTCCTCTCGGAATATCGGGCTGGGTGCCTGCCTCACAGAGCAGTGTCGAACAAGCCCACCTACGCTCAATCTGGGCGTCCTCTTTCTCACAGCGCTCTGAAGTAATGAAAGGAGACACGGGACACTGTACAACGTACAAGAGAGTGCATGTTATTTAAGGCGTTGTGCCTACCATGACGACCTGGAGCGTGCTACCTTCACACAAGCCAGAAATGATGCGAAAGGAGACTTTTGTTACAAGAAACAGCAGGTCATTTATTTCACAAGAGCATACCACAACGTAGCAAAACAAGGTGCACTCGGAAACATTCCAGATGACGCACGGGGGTGGAATTCAAAATATCAGCTGCACATGAACACACCTTTCAACATTACATCAGACGCAGAACTGTGGCACGTCTGACGCCTCTCACCGCAGAACGGCACTCATTGACATGGTGACTGATGGAGTTAGGGGTATTCGCTCATCCTCGAGCAATTGCAACTCTATGGAGAGTACACACCAAGGGTAAAAACACCCACTGTTGTGTGCAGCAAAGAATACAGATTTAGTGAGATCAATGCATCATACTCCCTGTGCTGCCAATAATTTAGAGCTTCAAGTATTGCACATAAAAGCAACAGAAGATGCCTTTCATCACTCCTTCAGATGTTTTTGGTTGTACCTGCTGAAAGCATCTTGTCCATCAGAGCAGGTCATGCCTACTTGGTACAAGGAGATTTTCGATAGACCTGAGCCTCTAAAACAAGATGGAAATGTTGGTGAAGGAGTCAGTCACGTCCTAGCTTGAAATGTGACTGCCTCTACCATAGCCCACTAAGGGCCACGTGTTTCAAGCATTTTTGTGTTCGCAAACGAGCAGATTTTCACATGTATCAAACTCTATTTTGCAATTCGGTAATCTGTTACGGAATCGCAAAATGGGTTTGCGTTCGCTATTTGGAAGGGGCGTGTTTAGGGCGTCCCTGCCAAATAGAGAATCCTAATGGTATGTATTAATGTTTTGTGACTGTGAATGCGGTCGCAAAACATTTGCATTTTACCACCTACATCAAGTAGGTGGTAACCCATTCGCAAATGGTAAGGGGTCCCCAAGGGACCCTTCCCCTTTGGAAATGGCAGCGAAAACATTTTTTCCAGAGCAGGCAGTTGTTCCACGGATCCTGTTCTCAAAAAAGGAAAAGAAAACTTTTCATTTTTCTTTTTTAAATGCAACCCGTTTGCCATTAAGGAAAACGGGCTGTATTTAAAAAAATTTTTTTGCTTTATTTAAAAGCAATCACGTACATGGTGGTCTGCTGATCCCAGCAGGCCAAAATCCCTGTGATTTTTGCGATTCCTAGGGGGTCACAAATTTCAACCTACCTCATTAATATTCATGAGGTAGGTCATTTGTGACCCCTTAGGAATCGAAGAAAGTGTTCAAAACACTTTCATGCATGCCCTTTTGCGATTTCCTAATTGCAAATCGCAATTAAGGAATCGCCTAACCGTTCCTACATACATCTGGCCCTTAGCCTTTGTGATACTCCAGGTCCGTGATGATTGCACTTAAAGCCAGTGCTTAATTTGAGCCGGTGTTCTCCGGTGATCGGGGCACTTATTTGTCAACACCGGCACTTATGGCACCTGCCACACTGTGGAGCTCTTTGTGCAATTTAGAGATGAGCAGACCAACAGTTGTTTATTAATTCAATATACATTAAATACAGCTAACTACTGCTGCCCAAGCCATTCTTATTGCTTTGGGGGCCTTACATAGTCTGATTCGTCACACTTGTAGCAGTGTGATGGTTCGAAGTTGTGCAGGTACTGTCATTGGCAGTGCTAGCACGGCCAATGGGTAGTGCAAGCTGCAGTGGCCTCCCGACGAGGGCCCTGGGACTTATTTTTTTTATTTTTTTTACAAATTAAGCACTGACTAAAGCAAAATAATGCTAGATGGCTACCTAGAATGCCACCAACCCGGGGCTAGATTGTCTCATCCCAGTCCAGCTCCTGATACCAAACTCGCCACAGAGTTCCCTACAGCGCCTCACCGGCTATGGCGGGCACATTTCCCTGAGGACAGCTGTTACAGCGCCCTCCCTGGCACAGTCAGTATTTTTTCCTGGCAGGACAGAGCCCTGGAGGAGAGGCCGCTTGTTTGTTTGATCTACGGCACGGTTTCTAGGGCTCACGCGCTGGCAGGGCACCACACACAAGAAGTACTTACAAATATATGGGAACTAATCACGGTTCTCTGGGGAGGCTTTGCGTGGATTCTGTTACCCTCTCGCCTGAGCAGCAGCTGCCGTTACATTCTCCTTCAGATTTTTTGGAACTGCGTCATTATTTTCAGGGGTGGTGAAGAGGCCACGCAGGACCACAGTGCCAATCTGAGGAATGTTCACCCATCTCCGTGACGAGCGCACAGTAAACAACCACCACCTTAGGGGCTTAATGTAGAGATTTTTTGCAGTGACGTGGTATACACGTGCAGTGGCTTTTTATCACTACCTATTTATGTCCATCTTGCCATCCGTTTCTAGTATGTATAGCACTTTATATTCTTTTTAAAATCACGTTAAATGAAACCAAGCATTAACCTATACGCAGAGCCGTTTTAAGGCATTGGCAAAGTGGGCCATTGCCCAGGGCCGCCACCTTCCAAGGGGCCCCCTGCCAAAGTGAAGTTTCACGCTAGCTCACTTCTATGTTATTTTTGTATCTTCACCTTTAACATATAATTCAATATTGTTAGGCAACCCAGGGCTTGAATTAGCAAACTATGGGCAAAAAAATTAAAAGTTGTTCCAAACAGGGGTCCCCAAAATATTTCTTGCCCGGGGCCCCAATAATCCTTAAGGTGACACTGCCTCTACGCTGGATGCTCGCACTCAATCGTGAAAAAGGCGATACAAATAAGCCTGCTGGAGTGTAAAATAAATTTAAAGAATTATTGACAAGGCAAATAGGTCCTGCTTGTGATAACATGGTGCAGACCTATATGCTATGCTAAGGTTTTTCCCCTCAGATGACCGACAAAAATGTGCATGCAAGGCGACCATTTTAAAATGCTTTTTCATAAGCATTTATAAGAAGCACACTATGATGCTGTTGTGCGTGCGCATACATGATTGTGCTCATACGCCTACATCTTAGAATGCTATTTCTTTTGCTTTAACATAAACCTTTCCAAGATGGCCCCTGTCTGTGTGCATGCAAGGGTGGAGCTCTTGAAATAATAAATCAAAAGAAAAATCATTCCAGGATGGCTGACTTGTATGTGTACCTATGCACCATTCTCATGCATGGGAAGCCATATTTGAATCGTTTCAAAATAATTAAAAGATGGCCTATTGCTAATACAGCAGTGGGCAGCAAACAGAGGGTTTTCAAGCGACTGCTTGCAGAGAGCCACAAATAAAAATAAAGAGAGTGAGGGGGGGGGCTGAAAACAGGAGAGGAGACCAGAGAGAGAGACACTCCATGGCAGCCATGTTGTACAGCAGTCTGCCTGCTTTTTAGCGTGGCTAAAGGTGAGTGGTGTGGCCTAGAGTATAGTGGCGTAGAAGAGAGTAGCATAGAGTACATAAGAGTGGAGTTGAGCAGAGTGGAGTAGAGTGGCGTAGAGTGGGGCAAGGTAGAATGGCGCAGTGTGGAGTTGAGTAGAATAGAGTGGCATTGAGTAGAGTGGCATAAAGTACAGTGGCATAAAGTGGGGTGACATAGATTAGACTGGCATCGACTAGAGTAGCGTAGAGTAGAATGGTGCCGAGTGGCATCGAATAGAGTGGCACAGAGTGGGGTGGAGTGAAGTAGAGTGGCGTGGAGTGGCATAGAGTGGATTGGTGTAGAGTATAGTAGAGTGGAGTGCAGTGGCTTGCAGTGGAGTGGTGTGTGGTAGTGTAGAGTATAGTGTCATAGACTGGAGTGGCGTGGAGTAGAGTGGTGTAGAATGGAGAAAGTACAGTGGCACAGAGTGGAGTGACGTGGAGTGGCATTGTGTGGAGTCGAGTGGTGTAGTTTGGTGTTCAGCAGAGTGGTGTAGAGTGGAGTGCAGTAGAGTGGCATGGAGTCGCATAAAGTGGAGAGGTGTAGAGTAGAGTGGTGTAGAGTAGGGAGCATAGAGTGGGGTGGCATAGAGTGGGGTGGAATGGAGTGGCATGGGTTAGAGCGGCATAGAGTGGAATGGCATAGAGTGGAGTGACATGACGTAGAGTGGTGTGGTGTGGAGTGGCGTAGAATAGAGCGGCATAGAGTGGAGTACCGTAGAAGGGAGTGGAGTGGCAAAGAGTGGCATTGTGTGGAGTGGAGTGGCATGAAGTAGAGTGCATGAAGTAAAGCAGCATGGAGTAGAGTGGTGTGGATTGGAGTGGCATTGAGTGGTGTAGAGTGGAGTAGCCTAGAGTGGCGTAGAGTAGAGTGGAGTGGAGTAGTGTAGAGTGGGGTGGTATAGAGTAGAGTGGCACAGAGTGGAGTAGAGCAGCATGGAGTACAGTGGCATGGGATAGAGTGGCGTGGAGTAGGGAAGCATGACGTAGAGAAAAGTGGCGTGGAGTGGTGTAAAGTAGAGTGGTGAAAGTGGAGTGGGGTAGAGTAGAGGGAGTGGCATGGCATTGAGTGGAGGAGTGGAGTGACGTAGAGTGGCATGGAGTAGAGTGGCGTGGAATAGAGTGATGCAGAGTAGAGTGGCATAAAGTAGAGTGGAGTGGCATAGAGTGTAGTAGAATAGAGTGGTGTAGAGTAGATCAGCGTAGAATGTTGTAGAGTGGAGTGGCATAGAGTGCTGAAGAATGGAATTGTGTGGAGTGGCATGGCATACTGTGGTGTAGAGTGGAGTAGAGTGGCGTAGAGTGGAGTAGAGTGGCAAAGAGTAGAATGGAGTGGCTTACAGCAGCATAGAGTGGGGTGGTGTAGAATAGAGTGGTGTAATATGGAGTGGGACAAAGCAGAGTGGTATGGAGTGGTGTAGAGAGGAGTGGAGTAGAGTGGAGTGGCGTAGAGTGGCGTGGAGTAGAGTAGAGAGGCATAGAATGGAGTGGCATAGAGTTGAGTAGCGTGGAGTGGCATAGAGTAGGGTGGCCTAGAGTGGAGTGGTGTCGGGTGGAGTGGTGTAGAGTGGCTTAGAGCGGAGTAGCATAGAATGGAGTGGCATTGAGCAGTGCAGTTGTGTGTGCGTGTCAGTAGCCAAAGCATCAATAGAGATGGCAGATTGGGTGAAAGCAACATAAATAAGAAGCAGTGTGCCTGTGTTAAAAGTAGGAAAGTACATTGCACACCCAAGAATAATACTGACATGCTTATAAAATAAAATTTTAAAAACTGCGTTGCAGAAAGATGAGGAAGAGCAAAGACGAACACGTACTTGTTCTACGCTCCATGGAGGAGCTAACAAAAGAAAGGAAGGGACGCCTATGGGAGCTAAGCAATAGAAAGATTGTAAATGAGAGTGACAACAAAAACAACTAAAGTTATTCTGTGGACGGGTTGTAAGTCCACTGAATTGTTAACAATAAGTGTTTCAGCACAATACATGTGCTCTGTAGGTGAGACCTAAAAATGGGGTGGACGGTATAAACTGTCCACGCCTCCAAAGTCCCGTAGATATTTTGGCTGCCTCATTTCCAACATATTTTTAATTTCAAGTTGTAGATTTAATGTAAGAAAAAACCCAAAGTAAAACACAAATTTGGACTTTCCATTTACGATGCTTCTAATATTACGTTTGTAGTGTTTGAAACTACATATATTTATTATGAGAAATTAAAAGGCACTACTGAATGTGAGCTGTTGGGTTTGTTTCTTACAGAAAACACATTTGAACCCTACTATATTTGAGATCACTAGTAATAGTTAACATCTTACATAACTATTTTGAGAAAATATTACGAGCACTTCGAAGGGTTTGATGGAAAAAGAGAACTCCATAAACTGGCTTTCCTCCTGCCCCTTTAAACCTGTGTTTACCCTGTTCTATTTAGAGTCAGGGAAACACAGGGTTAGTGTTAACCTAGCTCTGCTGGCTCTGCCCACGGTAACCTCTGACCCACCAGTCACTTCGCCACTGGACTGCTGGGTCATAGTGACAGTCGTCCTGCTCTACTGAGGTCCTGCCGTCACTTCTTGAAAGGAATTCAAAGTACAGGAGTAAACCTGTTAACCCAGATGAGACCGGGTGGAGTATGTAACAAAACAACAGTGTCTCAACTGGTAATCATTAGCGAGGACAATTACAAGGATTGTATAAATCACTTAAAGGAGGGGGAGAAGAAAGGGAGACCACGAGAAAGTTTCATAGAATATAGAGTATTATTTGTAAGTAGTTGTATCAGCACTACAGTACAATTTTACAGAAAGTAACCATAACACACAAGTGTGCACTGAATGTGCTAGTGACGGTGAACGGCACAGTGACACAGGGGTGAGAAAACAGCGTGAACGACCAAAAACAAATAAAACAAGTAATTAAGTGGTCAATGATACAATGCAGATATATACAAGGTAGGTATTTTGATTTGGACTGAATTGATTGACCACATTAACGCCACGGTTTGTGCTGAATAGTCGACGGCGTTTCGACCTGTTCAATTCCAGGTCATCATCAGGACAATGGTTACTGATTTCAGTATAGTGCTGTACAGAGAGGAGAGGAGAGAGGGAAAAAGGTAAAAATGAGAATTGAGGCCCTGGATACAAGTAAATGATAGTAGTAGATGATAGATGTGCAGGTAGGGGATGAAAAACTACCTAAGATGGTAGTACTGCATCAATCCAGATGTCAGTGGGGGATGGTCCGAAGGCACCAGTGAAGTTGGGGGTCCAAGAGGGGCCACTGGTGTGAAAAAGAGAGGAATATCAAGCTGTGGCCCTATGAGGCCGAACTAGCCTGATAAGGAGCGTAAGGCGACAGGGGCAGAGGTAAAGAATACCTGTGCGCTCCGACAGAGGAAATCGGTGTTCGGAGATTGTAGGTAACGATGTACCGGGACAAGGCAAGGAGGAGCAGGGATGTAAGGAACGCGTGAGGCAGGGGACCGGTACGGTCAGGATCATACCTGGATGCGTGGTTTGTGACTATCCATGTGGGGGTCCGCTGGTTCAGGAGGCAAGCGGGACCTGAAAAAGGCAAGGAGGGTAGGGGTGTCAGGACGGCGTTCGGAAAGGAAGGAGAGAACACCGGTGACAAGGGCGGTCAGGGCCATACCTGGATGCGTAGTATCAGGCTATCCTGTGGGGGAGAGATCGGTTCAGGAGGCAAGCGGGACGAAAACCGCTACCCAGCCATTAGTGACAGACGAGTCAAGCGCCCTGGTTGTCAGCTGAAAGCGCTGTGAGCCGGCAAGCGGAGGCCGGAAGAGATGAGGTGCAGCGAGGGTCACGTGTGCGCGAGGGTCTAGACCAGGCGGAGTGTACCCACGTAAGGTGCCCCAGGGGGATATGCAGGAGAAAGCGCCAGTAGTAAGATGGCGACGTGGAAGACTAGAACACCGAATGAGAGCGTGACAGTGATTGAAATACATACAAATGGTAGAACAACAAATTACATTATGTATTACGGACATCAGTCGCGATACATTGATTCACAACATGCCAGATCAAGGCTTGACATTGGACTGTATACATTGGTTCACAACATGCCGTGGGGAGAAATTAAAATTAAAATGTCAGAACGAGGCGTGACAATAATCTGTATACATTCTAGTGGTGACACATGGAAGAACGGAATACATTTGGTTTTATGCACTTGTTCAAAGCTGAATGTAAGGTGAAATATCAAGAAATACATTGACAGGGGATTGTCATAGATACAAATTATGAAAGAAAGTATTAACATTTTTGTATATTAACAGACGGGGTATACTGCTAGATGGCAGTACATTATACGGATTTACTGAGATTACTTCCGAGAGGCTGCCATTCTCTCAGAGAAATTGATTAACAGGGGGTATCCCAAACGTTTGGTTTCCCGTGCATGTAAGCGGGCTTGGTACAGCCACAGGGAAGTGCTCCTCTCTCCTTCCCCTAAACATACTAACTCACGCATCCCCTTTGTGTCAACCTATAGTCCTACAAGCAACAAGGTTAGCAAGGTGATTAAGAGAAACTGGTCCATACTTCGGACCCATGCCCCCTTTAAGGAACCTCCCCTCTTCTCATACAAAAGAGGTACACTCTTCCTGGTCTAGACCCTCGCGCCCATATGACCCTCGCTGCACCTCATCTCTTCCGGCCTCCGCTTGCTGGCTCACAGCACTTTCGGCTGACAACCAGGGCGCTTGACTCGTCCGTCACTAATTGCTGGGTAGCGGTATTCGTCCCACTTGCCTCCTGAACCGATCTCTGCCCCACAGGATAGCCTGATACTACGCATCCAGGTATGGCCCTGACCACCCTTGTCACTGGTGTTCTCTCCTTTCTTTCCGAACGCTGTCCTGACACCCCTACCCTCCTTGCCTTTTTCAGGTCCCGCTTGCCTCCTGAACCAGCGGACCCCCACGTGGATAGTCGCAAACCACGCATCCAGGTATGATCCTGACCATACCGTGCCCCTGCTTCTCCAATATTCACTGCCTCACGCCGTCCTTACATCCCTGCTCCTCCTTGCCTTTACAGGTCCCGGTACATCGTTCCCTACAATCTCCGAACACCGATTTACTCTGTCGGAGCGCACACAGGTATTCTTTACCTCTGCCCCTGTGCCTTACGCTCCTAGTCAGGCTAGTCCGGCCTCATAGGGCCACAGCTTGATATCCCTCTCTTTTTCCCACCAGTGGCCCCTCTTGGACCCCCAACTTCACCGGTGCCTTCGGGCCATCCCCCACTGACGTCTGGATGGATGCAGTACTACCATCTTAGGTAGTTTTTCATCCTCTACCTCCACATCTATCATCTACTACTATCATTTACTTGTATCCAGGGCCTCAATTCTCATTTTTCCCTTTTTCCCTCTCTCCTCTCTGTACAGCACTATACTGAAATCAGTAACCATTCTCCTGATGATGACCTGGAATTGAACAGGTCGAAACACCGTCGACTATTCAGCACAAACCGTGGCGTTAATGTGGTCAATCAATTCAGTCCAAATCAAAATACCTACTTTGTATATATCTGCATTGTATCATTGACCACTTAATTACTTGTTTTATTTGTTTTTCGCCGTTCGCACTGTTTTCTCCCCTTTGTGTCACTGCGCCGTTCACCGTCACTAGCACGTTCAGTGCACACTTGTGTGTTCTGGTTACTTTCTGTAAGATTGTACTGTAGTGCTGATACAACTACTTACAAATAATACTCTATATTCTATGAAACTTTCTCGTGGTCTCCCTTTCTTCTCCCCCTCCTTTAAGTGATTTATACAATCCTTGTAATTGTCCTCGCTAATGATTACCGGTTGAGACACTGTTGTTTTGTTACGTCACTTCTTGAAAGGCATGGCTGACATGGGCAGAAAAATATCAGAATGGCCCCCCACACATGGAGAAAAGCCAATACACGTGCGGGCCATTGTTTTTTTGTTCACAGTAAACAAACTCCCCCTTTGGGGTTTTGTTTTCTCTGAGCAAAAAACATTTTCAGAGCTAGAGCTGTAAACATTGTACCACAAGTTTGGTGACAGGTCACAAGACCCCACCCCCAGAGAAATCTCTCAGCCACTGTACGTTGTACTTCGGCATTGGATAGGGTCTAGTTATGGATATCCCACCTTAGAGCCCCTTCTCTGTGGGCAAATCCACAATGGCAGACATGCTTAGCACCAAAGTGCTAAGGGGCCAAGTAATTTGCAAGTGTGAGCTATGCATGTATATATGTATGTATATATTTATATCTGTATGTATGTATGTGGTATTTGTAAAGTGTGAACCTAGGTAAAAGGCAGCAGAGTGTTGTACAGCGTCAGAAGCCAAGATACAGTCACTAAGTGATTGGAGCAGGAGTGGACTGTACTGTTCTTTAAGGTACTGTTGCTTCATCTCTTTTCTAAATTGTAGCAGGTTTGTGGTGGTCATGATTGATACAGGGATATTGCTGCAGATCTGGGTGCATTGAGGGAGAAGGACTACTTTTTTCATTGTTGCATTTCTTTGCTGGCGGTCTGATGGTATCCTAGCTGCGGATGTACCAAGAGCCAACTGAGCATTTTTATATTTATTTTATTTGTTTAATTTATAAGGCGCAACAGCTACCCAAAAAGGGTTTCCCGGCGCCACGCAGAGACAAAGACCAGATATTGAGACTTAGTAGCCGAATCATTTGTTAAAGAGCCAGGTCTTTAAAGCCTTGCGAAATTGAACATAGACTGTTTCGTTCTGGATGGCAATGGGAAGGGTATTCCAGGGTGAAGGACCAAGGAAGGAAAAAGAGCGCCCACCCATTCGAGAACGCCTAAATCTGGGAACAGAGAACCTTCCCTGAGAAGATGAACGCAGGCAGCGGGAAGGAACATACAGTTTGGCTAGGGAACATAAGTAGTGTGGTGCAGTTCCGGTTTTGATCTTGAACATATATGTTAGAGCTTTGAATCGAATACGATTTTCCACCCTAAGCCAGTGCAAGTCTCGCAAATGGCTGGAAACAGAGGCGGACCTAGGTAATTGGAGGAGAAGTCGGGCTGTAGAATTTTGGACCATCTGCAGCTTGCGAGTCACATCTTTGTTAGCCCCAAGATAAAGAACGTTGCCATAGTCCAGTCTTGATGTAATTAGAGCTTGGACTACCGTTCTTTTGGTGGACTCTGGTAGCATCCAAATGATCTTCTTAAGCCACTTGAGGATGGAGAAACAGGTGGCTGCTACCTTTACCGCCTGGGCGCGCATTGATAGCGAGTCATCAATAGTGAAGCCCAGGTTACAGACTTGGCAAGCTGGCTGAGGCAAGACACCCATCTCACAAGGCCAATGTTGTGGGCTCCAAAGATCCTTGTCTTTTCCGAAGATAAGCACCTCCGTTTTCCCCCCATTTAATTTGAGACAATTCGACTGCATCCATAGTGCAATTTTTCTCAGGCCAGATTGAAGAGGGGACTGCCCATTTGTTCCCACTGCGGAAAGAGAGAAGATGATTTGAGAATCGTCTGCGTAGGATAGCAAAGTCAGACCTGCCTCTTCAGCTACTGCTGCTAGAGGCCTCATATACAGATTGAAGAGCAAAGGACTAAGAACGGAGCCCTGAGGGACTCCATACGGTGATGCACAGATTTCAGAGCTGGCCCCCTCAGAAAAGACTTGGAAGGTACGGTTGGCCAGAAATGAAGTTAGCCATTTAAGAGCCGGACCGCAAGAAGGTGAGCTTGCAGCCAGATATGTGGGGGCTTCCATTTGTGATGCCTTTGTAGATGATTCATGACCAGCAAATGCGTTCTACCCAGACACGGACATGAAATCTGCCTTGATAGCCACCTGGGATGACCTGAAATTAATAGTGGACAGTAATGAAAAGGCAGCAATAATACTCCTGGACATACTGGTGGATGTTTACGCCATCTACCACCGGACCCCGCTTCTGAGTCTAGAAAAGCTTGGCATATACGCATTAATGCAAGTATTCAAATCTAGATCTCTTGCTATCCCAAACATATGCAATGCATAGTATCAATTCCACTGTTCACCTCATCTCAGCCATCCTCGCACTGTGGCATCCCAAAGGATCAATTATCTCTCCACACCTATTCAACCTCTATGTCACACGCCTTACCAGATTTCATCAGGTCATTTAACCTAAAATGCTTAAACTACACAAGATTTAACAGGTGTTTCTGTGCTGTTATTGAATAGATGATTAAACTCAATTCCTCCAAAACTGAGATCATGTCCCGTGAACAATGGCGTAACTGCCAACCTACTATAATCTGGCCCGAAGAACTAGAGACACCACCAGCAACATCAAGAGACATAACAGACCTTGAAGAGGGTATGGACTCCAAACTATCCCTGATTTCACATGTGAATGAGGTCACAAGCAGTGCATTCTACACAATGCGGACACTGCAACACATCTTCCCGAGCCTAGGATCCCCATAAATATTACAGGCCATTCTGACCCTCAAAATACCTTGGGTATACTATACAAACCGCATGCACCTAGGGGCGACCTTCTTCTAACTTTGCAAACTGAAAAGGATTCAAAACACTGCAGCAAGACTGTGAACACAGCTTCATCCAAGGGAAAACATCACACCCCGGTGCTTCATGCACTCCACTGGAGTATGGGTACGTACACCTAAAAGCTCTGCCTCTGCCTTTGAAGCACCCTTCATCATTCACAGATAGATGCACAGATAGTCCTGTAGTTCTTATAAGCTAAATTCAAGTATTCAGCCCAAAACAGAGCACTCAATTTAAGACTAGCACCTCGTCTGACTATTACTTCCTGCAAGAAAATGACAATTGGTGAAACATCATTCTCAGTGCAAGCTGCAAAACTTTGGAACTCCTTATTAGTCAGAAGTATACAAAACCAGTTGAAGTTCAGAAATGACGGAAAAAACTGGATTTTCAGAAGTAAAAGATGCAGAACCAAACTGACATCTTAGCATCACAAAGGTGAACAACATATGAGGTCAGAACTAACACTCCACTCATGCGTGCTCCAAAACTGACACAAGAGTGAGGTTAGTTTCAAGAAAGTCACAGAAACCACTAAAATAATAAGCTATCATGGCTAAAAGTAATGAGTGCAGAACAAGGACTAGACTTATACTTCTCCTGATTCTCCCAATAAAACATCTATATTAGCTGCTTGTAGAATGGGAGCTGCTAATGTGTCCCCTAGCATAGAAACAATTTCAACATAGCAGCCAACAATCAGGAAAAGCCATAGGACAAGCTTTACTTTCAGATAGCCACCATCAACCATCATAAACCAAACTCATGCATTCCTTAAAGGACATGAAACCAATGCGTTAAGAGATCTGCCATCCATCACTACGACTAGATAAATGAAAGAATAATAAGTATATGCTGTTACAATAAAGATCTGCATCGTGGAAGACTTTGATGTAGTCTATTCCAGCAAATCCCTCTCTTGACCCTCGCCAACCTCTTGTCTGGGAGCTCAGGCTCTCTTAGCTATCATATAAGGAAATGACATCACAAAAGATGAGGATGGTAGCACTGAATATATACAAATCATAAAAAGTGTGTAAAAATGTCACAATGACGGGTGTAAGAAAAGGGTGAGGTAAAAAGGCATACAATGAAATACAAACATTCCCACATTTTGTTGTAGGGTGATTGTTCATGGCCCTTCTTATGGGGATTTCCCTAGAACGTTTTTTTTTTGTTCTCCTGGTTTTCGCGAATTTTCTTTTCCTGACCCTGGGACTCTGGCCACTTTCCCACTGTACGGCAGTGGGAAAGTGCACGTGCACTTCCTGCACATGTCAGGATAGGGTGCTTACTTGATTGGCTTAGGTGTTGTACCTATGAGTGCCCTGTATAATGGTGCACCACATACCCAGGGTGGTTGCGACACTGGCTAATTGGGGGACGCCGCTCTGATTGTGCTACCCACCTGATACTCAGGTTGGCTGGTCTCACTCAATAGCCAACCCTGAGAGGGATGTTCACTACCAACAAACCCGGGGTAGGTGAGTGGCTGGGTAGGTACATCTACGTGTGCACTATCTGGGCAGGGATGAGCCCCATGTGGGCTTTCCCTAACTAGGAGGTCTGCTTTCCCTGGGGGACACTTCCCGGGTGTGGCCGATTCTCGTGTTAGGGCCTTAGCGACTGGGGCACTTTTCCACTGTAAGCGCAGTGTGAAAGTGAGTGCGTCCTTCCTACACATGCTGGGAAGTGGTGCTCACCTGAGTGTTCTAAAGCATCAGTCAGGTCTGTCATGTAATGTAATGTAAATAGGTACTTATAAAGCGCATGGCTACTCCACAGAGTGTCCCGGCGCTACAAGACCACGAGACAGACAACTGAACTCTTGCATGATAAAGGGCAGCAGACCATGTTTTTGTAAGAAAAGCCAGGTCTTCAGCTGCTTCCTGAAGGTAAGAAGATCTTGCACCTGCCTGAGGGAAAATGGAAGACAATTCCACATAGCTGGCCGGTGGGTGCGGACTCGCATCTATGATGTTTTAAGACCTGGGTCCAGTCTGCCAGCGCAGGCTGGTATGCACACTTGCACTGATGGTGTTGTTGAATGCATGTCCAGTCTGCCAATGCAGGCTGGTGTGCACTCGGCACAGAGTAGGTGCTAATCATGTGTCCAGCCTGCCATTACAGGTTGGTGTGCGCACTCGCACCAACGGTGCTCCTAAATACATGTCTGGCCTGTCATTGCAGGCTGGGGTGCCAGTTGCACCGATGGAGCTCTTAAATACGTGTCCAGCCTGCCATTGCAGGCTGGGGTGCCAGTTGCACCGATGGAGCTCTTAAATACGTGTCCAGTCTGCCATTGCAGGCTGGGGTGCGCTTTGCACCGAGGGTGCTCGTAAATACGTGTCCCGCCTGCCATTGCAGGCTGGTGTGCACTTTGCACAGGTGGTGATCTTAAATATGTGCCCAGCCTGCCATTAAAGGCTGATGCGTGCATTTGCGCTTTTACTGACACTGACCTGTCTACGTTGCTAGCCATCCTAAGAGGACCTTCCACTTCCACCCGAGTACCCCAAGGGTACAGTTTAAGGGGTGAAGCGAGTGATAGGTGAAAGGTAGGGCAGGCACACGTGTTTCCCCTGCCAAGGTAGTGAGGAATACCCATATGTGTTATCACTACCTATGGGGTTTGCTCTTCCCATAGGCTAGCAAGGGGAAAGGGTTTGAATTCACTTCAGGCTGCAATAGTGGATTACAGTGGAGCAGTCTCGTTATATTTCCTATCATTGGATTCGCAGTGACAACCCCTTTCCAGTGGTAAAGGTGGCTTTGTCGTAATTAGCGTAGAAATGCCACTACTAGAAAGTGGGCATTTCTGTGCTCTAAACTCTTTGTGTGCCTTGGTGCTTGGCTCCAGTCCACACTGGAGGTTGAGGGAGCACATCTGGGCATTCCCCAGCAACAGCTATAAACAAGCATTTGCAATGCAATAGGTCTCGCTGTAGTGAAAGTTAGAGCTATTGGTGTTGCAAATGAGAATGTTATTTAGTTAATTTTTTTTTGTTTGCAGTGAAGTTATTATTTGATCTCTTTAAAAAGATAGTAGGGAAGGAGAATGGAGAGAAAACAGTGGAAAGTAGGGGTGGTAGGAGTAGAAGCTTATACTCTATACAGAAGCGAAACCCTGAAAGCACATAACTTGTGTTGGAAAAGTGAAAATAATAGCGACATTTTGGACTTGAAACACCACAGTGAACACGTCCATATATTTACACCCCGTACTTACAAAACAAGGAGAGAGCAGTTTTAGCCAAAGAAAACATAACTGCATAGACAGGAGGGACACTGGGTGCAAATGTTGGGAATAAAATATACTCCTTGCCTATTAATGTTTTTGCATAAATTATACTGTGCCAGTGAGAACATGCACGAAGTAAGGCTTATACCCTGTACAAAAGCTAAATCCTAAATGCAGATCACTCTTATTGGAAGTGATAATCTTGACTTTAAAGGGTAGGGGTAGGGCAAAGCCAATGGGCCTGATCTTCGGGACCTTATAAGTGTGTAGCCATGCAGCACATTATCCTGGGCGCTGTGCTGCCAGATGGAATAGCTATATAATTACTACACACTGGGTCATGCAGTCTGTATCTAGGTTTTCACTACAGAAATAGTGATAGATACTTTCATTTTGGGGTGGGTGGATCAGCCAAAAAGTTAGTTAGCAACTGTTCCCATAGGCTTGCATGTGTGTGGTGGGGCGGCATCTTTTGAACTAAGGCATGTTTGTGAGTGAGACGTAGGGGGAGGGGTGAATGGAGAGACGATGCCAGAGCTCAGCAGCATGTGACCGTTCAGTATAAAAGGTGTCTTTGCTCCGAATGCACAGATTGGTGGTATAAGATTGCTGTAGGAGGAGTGGGACCCCACACAGGAGCGTCATGAACCCCACATAAGAAGCTTGATGGGGGAGAAGGGATGTACCACTGCGAAGTGTGTGTAAAATACAATTTTTAAAAATGTCCTTTGTCTCTCTTTTGATCGAGACATTGGTCTCTAACAAGTAGGTCTTTAATACCACTGCAAGCATTTTATTATGATGAAGTAGTGGGTAGAGGGAAAAAATTAAAAGATCTATGATGAAGAATATGAGGATGGAAAGAAGGATGGAGGGAAGGAAGGATGAATGTATGAAGAGAAGGATGATGGGTGAATCAATGGGTGTGTGGACCAACAGATGGATGGATTGTTGGTTGGATGGAGAGGAGTGAATAGATGGATGGATGAAGAGAACGAACGATGCATATGGAAAGGAAGGAACAATAGAGGTCTAAAATTGTTGAGGAAGGGCACCCTTTGTTGGATTGAGATGGGGGAGGGATGGAGAGATAGGGACAGAGGGACACAATGAGATACTGGTTGAGACATGCACGACGAGGGGAGGGATAAATAAGGCAGTCAAGGGTACTGTCAAAGGTACAAAATCAGAGGCAAAAAGTTTGAGCACCTGACCTGCAGGAAAATGTTGTGGTAAAGGCATTATAAATGACAAAGAAAATAGAGGGAAAATCAATATGAAATACTACTCTGCCAAATCAGGATCTGCTGTGGTGGGTGTTTTTGCACTGTGAACCACTGTGGTGCATTGCATTCCATATGATGTTTGCGTAGATAAAATGGAGGTAAGTACCATGAAACCGTATATATTGCACAGCAGAAGGAACAGTTGTTCTTTATATATGGAAGACAGTTCATGGACTATCATCTTCCAGGTCAGCAGGACTGATGTAAATAATAAAACTGCTGTTTGAATATTTGGAGTCATTGGAATGAGTGATTTGTTAATTATCCTAAAATAGTTTTTAAAACTGCTGTGTGCGCTGCCTCATTAAATCATACTATTAAGGCCTCTCAGGTACTTTTGATATTTTTGTTTTCTTGAATGATTTCAAGTAATGAAAAATACTATATGCATTTTCCAGAATATATTCCATTTATGAAGTTACATTACACTTATCCAAGAGAGGAAATACAAATAGGAATGTTTCCTTTGTGCATTTGTTGTTAGTGTTTAACAGCAGCCACTGAATCACGGCTTTTTGCAGTGTACCCTACAATGCAGCACTTGTTCCTTACACAGGTTGACTTCAAGTTCGCCCGCAAACAAACATCCCCTGCTATTTACAACAGTGTTTGATCTAATTAAGGCATATTGTTGGTCCAAAACCTGCTTTTGCCACTCCCCAAAAGGTCCCTTGCTTTCCCTTCCCATCGTCAGCAACACCTTCAGCTAAGTGTTACATCCACTGCACCTCCACTACACTCTCATAAAGCCAAACTGTGACGGAGCAGATATGGGCTGTGTGCTCGGTAAAGAAAGTAAACAAGCATTGGCAAACATGAGTGTTGATCTGTTAGCTTGGACAATATTTATCTGTAAATCATTGTTTAAAACAAGTAAAAGATGTAGCTTTTAAATATTGTAATCCAACATTTTAAAGTACCTATCCTGGTTGATTTTCAATTGTAAATTCAAACTGGAGCACAGGGCTTTTATAAAACATCAAGAGATGATCTAGGTTTCCTGACTCCCATGACTCTCCCAGCTTCCCATGTCACTTTCCCGGTTTCCTGCTTCCAAAACATGTGCTCCGGTTTCCTCCACCCCTCACCAAGTACGGCCAGAGGTCTGCTGCTGCTCCACGTTTTCCTAACCTGTATCGGAATCTATTCCATAAGACCTATTGCTGTTTACGTCCCATGTTTTTTACGTTTTGTAGAGCACAAACTCGACCTAAAGGACATGGAGCCCTATACCTGCGCACCAGTTACATTACATAAGGGTACAATACATAGCTGCCAAGGTTTCAGATTGATTATGTGTGACATTTTCATAATTTCAGTGTAATTATGAGTGACATTCAACGTCCATGAGTGACACTTTCTCCCAAGCAAAAATAAAGCAATGAAGGCAAAGGAAACATATAAATATCAGAAATCACACCCATTTGAGCAATGAGAAACTCTAGGAGATCTTAAAACATGCTGCAAAGCACCAGAAACATAGCTGCCAAGTTTGCAGACTACTTAAGTGTGACGTTTTGGTGGTGTCAGTGTGCGAATGAGCAGGGCTACCGGAATTATGCGATTGTGCAGTGATTTTTGCATAGCTGTAGATTTGCCACATAATCCTTCATCTGCTGCATAATCTGCAGATTAAAAAAACATGTTTCTAGCTCAGATGGTTCAGAAGTTAGTAAAAACACATTGACACCTGTTGCCGCGCAGTGGAAGGCCCTTTCCAAAGGTTGACTGGTCAACTTTTGGTAGTATATTTCTATATGTGGGTGTTAAACTGGTACTAATGAGGCACTACTAATGCCCACACAATGTTAACAAGCTTAAAAATGACAAATTAATGAAGTAGTACCATCACAAAATGTGCCGCATAAATTTGCCTTTTCTTGTCCCCTTAATTTACTCAACTCTGCCGCATAAGTTGACCCTCCCTTGCCGCATAATTGCAGTGGCCCTGCGTATGAGTGAAATTCTACAGTCAAATGAGCAACACTCTGAGTGATACTTTCTCGCAAGTAAATTTAAGCAGTAATTAACCATTACTAAGATCTGTGAAAGGGCTGCTGGTCTTTGGAGTTTCCAATCGATCCTCTGTTCTCTCTTCACACTGCTTTTATCTGCAGTCTTTAACCGTTAGCCACTTGTTCCCTCTTTTTCTCCACATCTTTTTGAAAACCTTAATCTGCATATATTGCATCATCTCTTTCCTCATCCTCATTTGTTTTTCAATATGTCCTGCATGCACTACTTGTATTGCCCCAGTCATCACACACCTACCCACCCGCTCTTCCCTCATCTTAAACCTCACTTTTCTTATTATGCAATCAATATTTCGAAATCTGCGTATTATTCCTGCACACATTTTTATATAAAATAGAAATCACAATTGGCCTACATGTGAACATCCCTCTACTGAGAGGCCAAGGCTTGGATAGTGTAAACACCTTAATTCGACCCACTGTGGGAAGCTCTCTATGCCTTCAGCCTCAGCCACACAGCTCTCTATCATGCCCCATAATACTCACTCACAAGCGTTAACTAGCTCAGACACCTATAACCAACCAACAGAGTGCACTGTAGTAGATTCATATCTGTTTCATGAAAACACTGCAGAAACAACATTGTATGGAAAATGCAAATAATTTTAGGGAATGTAAGATAAAGTCAAAATTGTTTTAAGGGTTTGGATTTTCTTATAATGCGTCACTCTGGGGCACGGTAGGTACCCCAGTGAAACATAGGTTAAAAAAATGCCAAGCCCGAATCTATCCATGTTTTCTTCTCTGTCACACCAACCCCAATGCCGGGGCTGTCTCAAACGTCACGTAGGAGTCTTGTTTTTGCCCATGATGGCAGGTTTGCACAGCAGCTTCAGGGTGGCCGGTCCCGGCATAGGTGATAGGTTTGAGAATCTGTCCCGGACAAGATGTACACGTTCTTTGCAGCAGGCATATCTGTGCTACATCAGGATGGGTGAAAACTGCCACTGACAGAATGCTGATGTTGGTCCAGCAGGAACATTATTCACAAGAGTTATCTTGGCATGATTTTAATTGTTGCCAGATAACTCCTTGAGACACAAGGGTTTCGGCAGAAGGTGTTTTTTAATTGTGAAAACATCATCGTGGTTAAAAGGGCCGATTCCCTGACTCCTTCTCACTCGCAGGTGGAACCAGTATTAAAACAAAGGTAAGCGGGTTCAGCAATGGCTGCACCCGCTTCCAAATACACAGAACACACGAGCCTCTGCACTGCAAGAAATAAAAGTGAAACCAAAATGAAAACACTCCATCAGGAGAGGGAAGCCTGACGTGCTGTCATGCGGGACCCTGCACCACAACAGCTGAAACAAACGCGACTCTATTATTAAAAGAAAAATGTTTCCTACCTTACAACTCGAACCAACTTAAAACTTTGGGAAAAGGAGGCCCCTGCACTTCGAGGAAAGCCAAGCCGATAGTGTGTCTAAACTCTGTGCTACACCATCCTGCTGCCATGGCTGCCCTGAAGTGTCGAGGTCAGGGAGTACAATCAAACTCCCGCCGGCGGCACAGGCAGCTCCTGGGGGTCCAGGTCCATTGGCAGGAAATTGAAGGAAAAAAAACATAATGATGCCTGCCTCACGCTGAGTCCGAACCGTGCAACATAGTCGGAGTCTGTTCACGTGACCTGACAGACTGGCGCCAGCGGTCGGGTCCCACTCTGCAGAGGGCGCCAATTTGATAGTAAATATATATGCCCATGTGTGATCCTCGGCACATAGTCTCATAGCACCGAGCTGGTGATGCTGTCAATACTTGACGACATCAGGAATAAAGCGGACAGCAAGAAGCCATGTGCCCTGGTCCTTCTGGACCTGTCGGCAGCGTTCGACACGGTCAACCACTCCCAACTTCTGAAAAGAATACAAGACATTGGGATTGGCGGCCCAATTCTCCAGTGGATTACCTCGTTCCTGACCGACCGCACCCAAAAAATTCAGATGGGTGACTGGGTCTCAGAGAGGGGAGCTATCCCTTGCGGAGTTCCGCAAGGGTCAGCACTCTCCCCCCTCTTGTTTAACATATACCTCAGACCTCTGATTAAGGCCCTCGCCATGATGGACTGTCAGGTTTTTAATTATGCGGATGACACGCAAATTATTCTCCAAATAGAAGACACCCCACAGGCCCACTCCCGGGCAAAAGACATACTGCGATTCATGGTTAAGTGGATGACGGCCAACTCTCTTAAGATTAACCCAGACAAGACGGAGGTCCTGGCCATCACCAATGAGAGCAATCCTTGGAACTCCCTTTACTGGCCACTCGAACTGGGTGATTACCCAGTCCCAGCAACGGTGGTAAAAGTTTAGGAATCAAAATTGATGCCAAACTTTCATTGGCTGATCAAGTTTCTACCGTGTTCTGTACCTGCGTCAGCCTTCTTAGGCTGCTGAGGAGACTTTCCCCCATCCTCTCCCTCCCTACCATGAAGACAGTGGTGGCCGCCCTGATCCTGGCCAGGCTGGATTATGGGAATTCACTCTATATTGGATTACCAGACTCACTGGTGGGCAAACTTCAGGTGGTGATGAACGATGCCGCTAGGCTAATTTTCAAACTACCTAAAAGCACGCGGGCATCACCCCTTCTGCAACAACTTCACTGGCTGCCCATCAAACAGAGGGCCAAATTCAAAGGACTCTGTATTACGCATAAGGCCCTCTTCGGACAGGCACCCCACTACATCAAAGAACGCCTGGAGAGATATGTCCCTGGCCGCTCACTTAGGTCCTCTACTGAGGGCCTCCTAAAATGCCCACGCTTTCACTACACTACTAAAGGAGGACGTGCCTTCTCTGTCCTGATACCGCCACTCTGGAACAAGCTGCCTAGTCAGCTCCGTGCGGAAGGACGCCTTCTTCCATTCAGAAAAAAACTTAAAACCCTCTTGTACACAGAAGCCTGGGCCTAACTATATTACCATCCCACCTGGAACTGACGCTGATCTTCTTGAAGCGCTTAGAGACCTGTTGGTATTAGGCGCTATACAAGTCGAAATTAACATAACATAACATAACAGG
This sequence comes from Calotriton arnoldi, assembly GCA_963921515.1. Classification (NCBI taxonomy): domain Eukaryota; kingdom Metazoa; phylum Chordata; class Amphibia; order Caudata; family Salamandridae; genus Calotriton; species Calotriton arnoldi. Next base: position 547,619 of record CAWUFW010009416.1, on the reverse strand, counting down.
CGACCGCCAAAAGGTGTCAGTGGCACTAATAGGGAGTGGCAGGCCCACTGAGGGCAGGCCCCGCCCGGCAGGTGTCACTGTTTCGGTCCGGTGACGTCAGGCCTGATTGACTCAGCCGCGCCGGCGCCGCGGGCGGGAATTTCAATGCAGCAGCCTGGAGCCATCTAGATACATTTGTAGCAGCAGTGGTGAGTGCCCAAGATTAAGATTAACTGTTACTTGACTGAGCCTGTGCTGGTGGCATCTCCCGGGCCAGCAAGTCTGCGGGGAGCACTGCAGAAACGGCGCAGGTCACAGGCGCGCACGTTAGCAGTCTGGCGTGGCCAATACTAAAGCGCTGCTACAGCAGAGAGACGGCATTAAAATGCGTGACAATGCATTTCAGTGCGGTGATGCGGAACACCACACTGAAATGCGTTAGAGTCACGCCTGATGCGTGATACTTGGCAGGCCTGACAATAACTTTTTGTGGACACGAGGAGAATAAGTGATTTGCCGAGAACAAACAGGACGTTGAGCCAACGCCGAGACTCAAACCTGTTTCCCCAGGCAGCTCTGGCCGTTATGTGACTCCCTCTCCACGTTTTGGCACCATTACCGTGCACCAATCTTATAACATTCTGCCTTACCAAAAAACTGAAGCATTTTTCATTTGAAAGTAAAGAAATGTTTTTATTTAAAAAGTCTCAATTCCGGGGACACTGGATGCACCTACTCTCGTCAGGACCCACCGGGCTCCTGTATTTAGGAATAGAAGGTCGGACATCGGAAAGAATGGATAAGGGAGCGGCCATATTGGAAAGGTGAAGTGTTGTCATTTATAATATGGAAATGTATCTCTCATAGTTATAGTGAACACAAATGTAAAGAGAAGTTGATCACCAGCCCTATTTCTAAATTACATTTTATACTCGTTATTCTGAAAAAAACACCTTTTTGTTCCGTTCCATTATGGCCTCTGAACTAACATGCATGGCTACAAAACGCGAGGCAGGGAGGGGCTAAAGCAACACTGACACAGACACCATTGAGCCCAAAATGATTGCGGCGCCGCCGTTAATCAATGCAAATGAACAGCACAGCATGAGGAGGGAAAGGAGGGGCTAAAGCAACACGGACACAGACACAATTGAGCCCAAAATCATTGCAGCGCTGTTATTAAATAAAGGCGCACTGAAGTACGCACCAAAACTGTGATGCCGGCATAAACACAATGCAAATGAACTGCATGGCGAAGGAGGGGAGGGGCTAAAGGGCAACACGGACACAGACACATAGGCGAGCCCAAAATGATTGCGGTCGTTAATAACTAAATAAAGATGCAGGCCCATGCTGTGTTGGGAGGTGGAAGGGGTGGGAACAAATAATAATCCAAGCACACGAGCCAGGAAAGGTAGCCATCAGCTGAGTAAAAGTGCTGCTCAAGGACAGCTGAGAGCCAGCGCTGCTCGTGTCCTGGCTGCAACAGCTGGTAAGAGAAATTCCTTTAAGAAAATAGTGCCTACAGACTTTGATAAAAGTTGCAAAGTAACAACACAAGTAAGAGGGCCAGTCCTCATTGGAGGTTACAAATGGAGACACGGCGGTACTAAGGAGGGACTACTAAGCCTATTCATTAATCAAAAGCAACCATTTAGAAAGGACAGTAACAGGAGCCAATTGAAAAGATGGGCGGAGAGTGGGCGGAGCTTCTATTACATACCTCAATACAGCATGTCTCAAAGAGACAGCGCAAGCGCTGCCTAGGTGAGACCTAAAAACTGGGGATGCAACTGGAACAACAGACCTCTGCCATTTGCGGGCCAGCTGGAGAGATTGGAGGGAGAGGTTTTGACACTTGGTCTCTGGAGCCAGATCATGGCCACACTAAATATAAAGATCTGCATTCCACTGCCCCATGGCAGATAGGACTGAAATTTAAGGGAGACATCTGTAGTTCAGAGGGAGACCCTTTGAACCACCCCCAACTTCAAAGGCACACTCCAGTATAACTACTGCTGCCATACTTCAGCAAGGGGTAAGATACGCTTGTGGGAACGTGACACAGGATAACCTGGAACTACATTGTGCACATTGCCACAGGACTCTGTTGTGCATAAGGAGGATTACTGCCATTGAAAGGGACCGCATGCCCTTCCTGATTAGGGGCTGGCCTGGGCCCACTACCTGCTCCTGTGAGGAACCCTGAAGTGTGCTCTCCAAGGGCTTGTTGAGCTTTCCCCCTATTCTTTCCAAGGTCTCAGGGACATCAAAGATCTCTTAAGAGGGACCTCCACCATCTACCTGTGACAACTGAAGTGCGGTGCCCTCTCAAGTACCCATATTGTCTGCTGGATTCCAACTGGTAGCGCAGTGTGGGTGTGGAACTAAGAATTGTGCCTGGAGACCTGACTGCCTTGTGCGGAGCCTCAAAGTCTGGCCTGCAACTAAGGCGTGTGGCTCCTGTATCGTGGGGGCCTTGGCACGGATAAGCGTCTTGTTGGTGGTGAGCAGATTCACCGGTTACGGTACCCAGCGTGGCCCCCTTCATTGATCGTGCTGCATCTCTCTCATGCGACACGCCCACTGCATGCTCATTGCGTGTGGTGTCCAATTCATAGGTTGCGACCCTCGGAGGTGGGGACGTAACCATAGTAGTGCCTTATTCTACCTCATGAAGCATTGCTGAACTTGCACCTGCATGTCTGACCGGAACTGTCTGATGCGACTGGACGTTGCACCGGACGTTGTACCTAATTTTCAGGGAGGCACAGAATTTGCAACTCTTCGATGTGTGTGTGACCGGACCTGTCTGGTACAGCCAAAATCAATGCGCACCAGACATTGTGCCTCATTTCCAAGGAGGTATGGATTTTGCAACTCTACGTTGTGTGTGACCTGAATGGTCTGTTGCGATCCGTATCCTCGTGCACCCGACATTGTGCCTGGGTGCAACTCTGATCAACGTGTACCTGACGGGTTGCCTCCTCCTTCTGTAAGCCCCCTCCTGCTTCATTCTCCATTCATCTATTTTTCCTTTACTTGGCCCTCAGCGCAGCAGACAATCTGCCTTCACCTCACTCGGCCTTCCCCGATGATACCGTGTTGCCAGGTAGTATTGCCCTGCTCGGGCCTGGGTGGTGAGAGTGACTGACTGGGCTGGAGGAACACTTCCGAGAATGATCAGAAGTAGGTCAAGTGACTGTATGGCCCCCCCTGTGATTCGCAGAACTGGGCTGGTGCCAGAAAGTCCTTGGGGACCCCTTTGATGTGACTGTCTATTGTCCTCGGCTCATATCTGCTCAGCATCCTGTGGAGGAACATCTCGAGTGGCTGCCAAACCCCTTTTGCAGACTGCCTCCTAACTGACCTTGCTGCCTACTCCCACCTGCTTCCCTGGGACCATGACTAAGAGTGACTTCAGCCGCCTTCGGCATAGTGCCCGGGGGAAGGATGGGGTGTTTCCAATCCGTGGGTGTAGGATAGTCGGGGTGAATTGGAGAGCGGAGGGAGGCTTGTAGTCACGGGGTTCGCAGTGTGTATGAAATTGACCTGCTGGGTATCAGTTGCACTGCATTAGAGTGCTGAGTGTGTATGTGTACGAGCGCTTCCTTATGGACGTGTCTCATATCCAATGCACCGCGTAGCGGTGCGGTGCAGAGTGAGTGTGTGTGTGGGAGTGGGAGTGGCAGTGGGGAATCACCCATGATTCACAACACTGGACAGCGGTTAGCCTGATACGTTGATTTCTTGCCAGAATAGCATTACGTTTGATATTGGATTTACCCGCGCAGCCTAGGCCGACGGTGCTGCTAAAAAGTGTTATAATTTGCTGTATGTACATATTTCTGATATCGTTGTGACCCGCGGTGCACCCTGTAACTGTGTGGTATTGAATGATAAAAATTGCTAGGGTGGGCCTGGGGTGGACAACGTATTGCACCGCATAAGGGTGCTGGGGGTGGGGGGTGTAGATTAGGATCTTTTCCAAGTGTGCATATTAATGGTGTCATTTGAACACTGCTGGGCCTAGTACTGCTAGTAATGATTCCCAATGTGATTTATGCTCAGAAATACATGACGTTCATGTTGTGTTGATTATTATGTGTGTTGAATACAAACGTTATTTACATACATTATGTGTGAAGTCTCTTTTGTGATGCTCAAGGTATTTATCGTGAGTGCTGTGCCAATGCTTTACACATTGCCTCTGTGGTAAGCCTGACTGCTCAGTGCCAAGACACCCAAGGGTGAGTGCAGGTTATACAGTGTGTGTGATCACCTGCCCCTGATGGCAGTGGTAGGATCTGCCTGGCTGGGGTACTGCCTCACCCAACCAGAAAGTGCCAGTTCCACCAGTGATTTTTATATTAGTAGAAGTACAAAATCTCACAGTATATTCTTTTGAACAAAGAGGGGTCGACGTTTCTACCGGTAAAGTCCAAATTCTGATGATCCCATTAATTAGGGTGTTTAGATAAAGTTACTTTCAAAAGTCATGCTTTCCAAGAACATACGAACAGGCCTCATGGTAAATAATATTTCATTTACAAGATTAGCGAAGTCCAAGTCTCCAAAAATGAAGGTCTGTTGGTCCCATCAGGCACAGTCTGGGAGCATAGAAAATTGAAAGCAAGGACCACTCTGATGCACACTGGTCAGCTTTAGAAAAAAAATCATGAATACAAATATGAATAAGTGACTGAGTAAGGTTGGAGTTCCGTGGAGTGTAATTAAAGTCTCCAAACGCACTTTGAGGAAATTAAATTCCTGTCATTCGCAGTCTGTAAAAAAATAATTGAAAATTCTTAGGAACATGAAAAATAGCTAAACATTATTGAAGAACTCATAGAGAAACTTCCTACAACTCAGAATGTTCGGAAGCAGGATGTGTAGGGGCAGCCAAATACCAGTTATGTACAAGACGCGCGGGGAATGTGGGAGAGAGAACATAGATGGCAGAGGGCATCAAACTGGCAGTCGTGTCAGCCTGTGCACATCTAGAAAGCAAGGTGCCGCACACGTACAGAAAAAAACCGATAGAGAAAAAAAAGAATGTATGTGGTGTCTTTAAATGTGACACATGGAATGATTTGCTTCTCTTGGGATTCTCGTGCAGCATACTAGACAGGTGGTCGAAGCTTGACAATCCAGCAAAAGAGAATTTTCGCATAGCGCACGAGATATACAGCGCTAAATAAAAGTTATGTCACAGTAACAGCCGTATATGAAAAACATAACACAAAAAGGTGAAGATTTAAAAAAAAATAAACATCAAGAATGAACAGTGTAAACCAGGAAGAGTCTCCATGGACTGTGGAAAAAAAATGCAATGATAAGGAAATAGGTGATCAAGTATAAGCAATGTAAAGCCACAACTGCATAAGGTAGCAATAGTAAGATGTGCCTGTTTAGCCCGAAAAATGATGCTAGAAAGAAATAGATGGAGCGATCAGTGCATACTGGTGCTAGGTATTGCCATTCAAAAGTTTCATTTAGACCGTGGTTACTGGTTTAACGTCTGTAAATTAAGATTACAAATCTAAAATATTCATCAGTGTTAATAGGTCAATGGTATTGCCCCATCTGGTGGTGGCAATATTTTTTAAAGGATGGCCCTGTTTACATTTTCTACTCGCTGTTCCTTAGTCATGGAATGGTTCACTGTGCATCAAATTCTGCTCTACTGTGATAAATCCCATAAGTACAGTATTTTGTATGAATCTGAGTTGTTGTCGCTATAAGGTCCCTGTAGGCTTTTGCACTATTCATTGTTGTAAGAAATTGGAGTATTAGTTGAGGGGGGGTGAGAACCCACCACAAATAATAATCACAATCCTTGTCAGGGTGAACCACTAAAGTCACTAAATAAACTTGTGCTTAACCCTCTGGTAGCGTGGCACAAAGTAGTCAGGTTTAACATAGAGATAATGTGTAAAGTATTTATACAGTACTCAAAGAGTAATAAAATGAAAACACAACACAGAAAAATCCCAAAGCATTTTAGAGAAATAGAGAATATTTTAATAAATAAAGTGACATCAAAACAACAAAAATCCAATAAGTAGAACCAGTAATATGAATTTTTAAAACTTCAATTAAAAATAGCGCCAAAAAGCACAAAGAATCAGCAGCAGTTATCTGGTCACACTAGACTAGGTTAAAGTAAAAATTTAAGGCCGACCGATATGGAGCGTGGGTCAGATACAGGGACAAGTACGTCCCGGTGGAAAGTTTACCTTCTAACTTAGACACTTTTGTGGAGGAACGGTGGCCATTGATTAGTTGTCGGTGAGGCAAGTGGTAAGCTGTATCCAAAGTGAGGCTCGACGACAACGGGTTGCTAAAGAGTACGGTCCCGGTGCGGTTGTCGATGACATTGGGAAAACTCTAAGCAGGCGAGGTCTGAGTCTGTGCACGAGAAAGCCTCAACGTCAATAGGATGCTACTTGGCGTCCGTTCTGATACAGCCTTCTACATTCATACTTAGACACTTTTCTGGAATTCAGATTCCCTTCAGTGGGGCAAACCAGCAAGCTGAGGCCGACCAGCGATTTGACGCCGACGACTGCAGCTTCAACAGCGATCATGGTCTCTGTCAGTTTGTCATGCAGAAAGATGGCAACACATTTCTAAGTCCCAGATCTTGCAGTTTGGGACAAGAAAGAGTACACTCCAACAACAGCCAAGGGTTAGGGACCTGGGCGGATGGGCACCACTTGGGTGTTAGGGCTCACGGCAACAGAAGCCAGCAGTAGGGTCCAGGGCAGGTCCAGTTGGAACTAGTCAGCAGCAGGAAGAGAGGCCTCTGGAAGCATGTTGTATCCCTGTAACCAAAGTGTCTTTCACATGTTTTACCATCCTGAAGTGGCTAAGAAAGATTATATGGATGTTGCCCCAGCAAACTCAGAGAACAGTAGTCCAGGCTCTGATTACTTCGAGACTGGACTACGGAAACATTCTCTACCTTGGTTATAACAAGGTAGTGACTCGTAGACTGCAGACGGTGCAGAACGCTGCGGCAAGATTACTGTGCAGGGTCCCCAGATTTGCTTCTGTTTCCAGTCATCTGCGGGATCTCCATTGGCTCAGGGTTGAGAACAGAATTAAGTTCAAAGCCCTGAGCCACATGTTTAAAATCAAGGTGGGAACTGCTCCTTTATATCTGCAGTCTTTGGTCAGCCCATATGTGCCCTCACGGTGTCTTCGTTCATCAACCCAAGAGAAATTTGTTGTGCCAAGAACTAAACTGTCTCGGATGGGCGGCACATCTTTCGCATATCTTGGTCCCTTATTATGGAACGCACGTCCCTTAACTATCCGGAATGAAACGGTCTATACACAATTTCGTAAATCTCTCAAGACCTGGCTTTTTAACCAGTAGCTAATTTAAGCTGACACCTCTTCCTCTAGTCTTTGTCGGTGCCGAGAAACCCTTTTTGGGTAGCTGTTGAGCCTTATAAATGTAATAATAATAATAATAGCTCAAACAGGTCAGTCAACTTACCCTTGGAGTCACTTCTGAGATCCTGGATTCAAGGAAAGAAGGTCCAGTCTTCCTTTGGATTCTTCAGACAGCAGGGCAATCCTTCTTTCTGATTCCTCACAGGTCCAGGAGTGTTCTGATGAGAGGTCTGTGCAGTCCACTTTTATGCCCAGTGCCAACTTGTGGGAGGAGGACAAGCTTTTGTCCACCCCTTAAACCAGTCCTTGTGAGCTCCTCTACCCCAACATCATTTTGTGCCAGCTTGACTAGAGAGACATAGGGGAGGCAGACCGAGATGTGAGCTTCATCTGCCAGTCGAAATGTAGGCATCCTTTGAAGCTCAGGAAGGGGATGGGTGCAACTCCCAGTCCATCCTGTCAAGGGAGGAGTTCTTCACCCCACACCCATAGCCCATTGTCACCTGTCTGGGAGCAATACACATCGGATCACAGGGGAGCCATCAGGTGACAGCTGGACATCAGCAGGGAAGCCTTGTGGTTTTAGGCAGAGAAATTACAACTTTCTAAAAGTGCCATTTCCAAAATCTTAATCTAAAATATGACTTGGCCTTAAAACTGGATGTTAAATTACTCATAAAATGAGTCTTTGAACCATTATTCTAGTTGCTCCCAAATCGGGTTTAGAACATATTAAAGGAAATAGAGTAAACCAGTGTTAACCTATGGGAGAGCCAGCCTTGACAAAGTGAAAAACGACTTTGGAGGTTTTTCATTGGCAGGACATGTAAATATTGTATTAAATATATGTGTCCTACTTTTTTAAATACAATGCATCCTGCCCTATGGGCATTTAGTATTGCCAACAAGTCTCATCTGCAAAAGAGTGTGGGGGGCAACACTGACAACAGAGAGGGTGGGAAAAGGCTCTAAGACGCAGCCATTGCTGGGCACGCCATAGCTCTTTTGTTTGCATATTAAGTAGGAGGGGTTGACAGACAACTTGGAGGGAGGGAATGTGAGTTGGGGACAACACAGACAGCTGAGTATGGGAAGCGGGGGCTGGAAGCAACACGGACAAAGGAGGGTGGGATGGAGGATTTGGGAGCAATCACATGAACAACAAAGGGTGACGAGGGAGAGGCTTGGGCAAGCAACCGCACGGTTAACAATGGACGGAGGAAGGGAGTAGGTTGAGTCAAGCAAAACACGGACAAGGGAAGTACATGAGGGAGCCAGGTGAAAAGACGCACTCTGGTAGAGTGCTTGAATCCAAATAAAAAGTAGCGCCAAAAAAAGGAGCAGTGGAAGAACACAAGTAATGAGCCCGAGCTCCAGGCGAGGGACAAACACACTAAGAGGAAGGACGGAAGCCTACGGCACCTGACCAATAAGAAGCAAACAAATGAGAGGTACAATGAAGTCAACCAATGGTAAGTAATGAAAGGGCATTAAGCCCACAGATTAAAAACAAAATGTCTTGTGTCATGTGTCTCACTTAGGCCCAGTGGGAAACACTGCAATTTACATGCATGCGTTTTTCCTCAGTTGCCTTCTCCTTCACACAATGACTTTTGACACTCATTTGCGTGCATGAAGTGCAGGATTAGTTTCTATGAAACTACATTTGCTTACAAATTCCACTTCGTAAGAACACTATCATGACACCTTGAATATCCGGTACACGGTCTGAACATACATTGTGCAAATGTGATTGTTTGTTGTTCATCCATGCGGCAACGCAGCTATTAATAGATCATAAACAATGGCGGCCTGACTGGCTAAGGTCTCGCCTCGGAGCAAGGATGCTTTTTGTTATAAATAAACAAGCATTTCCGGGTTAAGCAGAGGAGCACTTGCTGGCGTTGCAGGTCACTACACGCTGAAACCTCAGCCCAGCTGCTTGCTGATCCCTCTGCGAGGAGGGATGTCCAACCTGTGACCAAGACGGGGACCTACATGCTTTAGGTAATGGGGGTTGGATCATCCAATAGGGGATAGTTGGCAGAACACACACACACCCTAGGGCATTTAGGACACACCTTAGGGATGACTTATAATTACTAACAAGTATTGGCAAAGCCAACAAGTCTCATCTGCAAAAGAGTGTGGGGGGCAACACTGACAACAGAGAGGGTGGGAAAAGGCTCTAAGACGCAGCCATTGCTGGGCACGCCATAGCTCTTTTGTTTGCATATTAAGTAGGAGGGGTTGACAGACAACTTGGAGGGAGGGAATGTGAGTTGGGGACAACACAGACAGCTGAGTATGGGAAGCGGGGGCTGGAAGCAACACGGACAAAGGAGGGTGGGATGGAGGCTTTGGGAGCAATCACATGAACAACAAAGGGTGACGAGGGAGAGGCTCGGGCAAGCAACCACACGGTTAACAATGGACGGAGGAAGGGAGTAGGTTGAGTCAAGCAAAACACGGACAAGGGAAGTACATGAGGGAGCCAGGTGAAAAGACGCACTCTGGTAGAGTGCTTGAATCCAAATAAAAAAGTAGCGCCAAAAAAATGAGCAGTGGAAGAACACAAGTAATGAGCCCGAGCTCCAGGCGAGGGACAAGCACACTAAGAGGAAGGACGGAAGCCTACGGCACCTGACCAATAAGAAGCAAACAAATGAGAGGTACAATGAAGTCAACCAATGGTAAGTAATGAAAGGGCATTAAGCCCACAGATTAAAAACAAAATGTCTTGTGTCATGTGTCTCACTTAGGCCCAGTTTGAAACACTGCAATTTACATGCATGCGTTTTTCCTCAGTTGCCTTCTCCTTCACACAATGACTTTTGACACTCATTTGCGTGCATGAAGTGCAGGATTAGTTTCTATGAAACTACATTTGCTTACAAATTCCACTTCGTAAAAACACTATCATGACACCTTGAATATCCGGTACACGGTCTGAACATACATTGTGTAAATGTGATTGTTTGTTGTTCATCCATGCGGCAACGCAGCTATTAATAGATCATAAACAATGGCGGCCTGACTGGCTAAGGTCTCGCCTCGGAGCAAGGATGCTTTTTGTTATAAATAAACAAGCATTTCCGGGTTAAGCAGAGGAGCACTTGCTGGCGTTGCAGGTCACTACATGCTGTAACCTCAGCCCAGCTGCTTGCTGATCCCTCTGCGAGGAGGGATGTCCAACCTGTGACCAAGACGGGGACCTACATGCTTTAGGTAATGGGGGTTGGATCATCCAATAGGGGATACTTGGCAGAACACACACACACCCTAGACACTTAGGTTGGGGAATGGACAGTAGGAGAATGAGTATTATATATCTATATATACCTATATATATATATCTATATATATCTATACATAGATATATATAGATATATATATATGTATAGATATATATAGATAGATATCTATATATATCTATATATAATCTATATATATAGATATATATAGTTATCTATATATCTATATATATATATATATATATATACCAACAGGAAGAGCTCCTTCCGGACTGTCAGGGACCCCTGGAGAGTGGCGCACACGCCGGCGGAGCACACCGGCAATATCAATCACAGAAAGCAGCAGTAGATTTGCGCGCTCTGAGGAAAGAAGGCTCCGCACTCGTATATTGCCACCACAGTGTTTAATTCCACAACGCGTTTGATTTCCTTCGAAACCTTGTTCACGTGAAACGTGCAACATGGAAACAGTGACTAATGTAGCCTGGTTAAACATAGTAAACATAAAGGAAGGACCACCACTGTGGTAAAGGCGGACATGTTGAAACGGTTTTGTACAATGAAAACGTGTAAACTACACAAAGTAATGATACATAATGCATAGTATAAGTACATCATATCAGAGATCACGTTCAGTCACAATGCATAAATGACATCGCGTTTCAACTTTCAGTTTCGGCGACCCAGACCCGCTGAATGTCAGAATACAGGTCCTCAATTCAACACAGTTGAAACTTTATCAGTAGCCTGACACACGGACAAAACATAGATGCTAGAAGTTCAGGTTCAAACGAGTTCAAGTACAGAACCCACGCGTTGTGGAATTAAACACTGTGGTGGTAATATACGAGTGCGGAGCCTTGTTTCCTGAGAGCGCGCGAATCTAATGCTGCTTTCTGTGATATATATATACATATATATTATATATATATATTGTTTTTATATGCCTATATATACATTGTTTCAGCAAGATGGTAGAAATGTTCATTCTGTTCCTCGCCCTTACATTGCTAATCCCTTACATCTGCTTCTGTCTATTGATCATCGCAGCACATATATTCTATACAAGAATCACAATGGTTCAATAAATATTGAAAATGCCCATCTTTGCATTCTTTGTATATTTCTCCGAGACAGAGCACGAGTGACTGAGCGGAAAGGTTCTAGATCTATTACAATGAGTCCTGGGGGATCAGGGTTGTCATGTTCTGTGGTTGCTAAAACCATTTGCTGCCTGTCTAGGCTTGGGGGTGCTTATGGTGGCACTGTGAGCTAGCTGGTCTATAGGACAACATATCTTGAGGGGGTGCTCGGAATCAGTCTGGCACCATCCCAATGTTTATGTTGCCCAACAAATGAGCTGCTCCTACTGGAAAGTGGAAACTACACAACACTTGAAGAGACAGCATATGCTCTGCCTCAAGCTAGACCTAAAAATTAAGGTTAAGACCTGGCAAAAGGTGTGTTTTGCCAGGTTGAAATTGCAGTTTAAAACTAGACACCAAGAATGCAATGGCAAGCCTGGAGACATGTTTCACAGTGCTACATTAGCATGTTGCACAACGAGTGCTGCGGTCCACTAGTAGCACTTAATTTATAGGCCTGGTACCATATACCAGGGACTTACAAGTAAATTAAATGTGCCAATTAGGTGTATGCCAATTCTAATGTATTAAAAGAGGAGGGCATAAGGACTTTACCGCTGGTTATCTGGGGTAAAATGTTCAGAGTCATATGGCTAGCAAAAACGGGTTCAGCAAAGGAAGGCAAAAAATATGGGGGCATACCACACAAAAGATGGTAATTTCTACCAGTTGTGATTGGCGTGCTCAGTATCACTGAATGATATACGAGTAAATGAAATATTATATCATCTACCATTTTGCTTGTTCTTATGTTCTCTTATAGAATAGTGACCTTTGGAATTAGCTTTTTCTAACCCTCCTGATGATGATGCAGTCATAATTTGGATTTTAGGAGTCAGAACATCAATGCCCCTTTTGTTTGACAGACTATACTGCTTGATTTATGCTTCTACTAATATACCTGTTGCCCAACTAAATTTAGGGGCGTTTTATCGCATCCTATACCTTTTCACTTCACCCTTTGCTTACACTGGTTACAGTGCCATTTTGGGATATTTTTATGATTCGTGTATGTGATTGTCCTCATTCTCATCTTTTCTGATGTCACTTACTCGTAAGATAGAGAAGACCAATTATAAAAAGAAACATTTTTAACTTGTATTTTAAGGAGCTGATTTATCTTTTATTTGTGCATTGTACCTTTAGGCTCCTGTTTCGCGCTCACTCCCCGGTCCACCAGGGAAGTTCCGGTTGAGTGGAGGGAGGCGGCAAGAGGAGGCGGGGCACAGGACAGGCAGGCGGAGTCTTAGACTATTTAGTCGCATGGCAGCGTGGACCCGCAGTGGACGCACGCAGCAGGCGCGCCGCTGGTGCGCCAAAGGCGTGCCTAAGGCAAGCCCGTCTGAGCCCGTCCGCGCCCATCCGGGACCAGGGGCCAGAACCCCTGGCCCTTCAATCAAAGACATTTTAAGATACTCCTCGCCCCAACTGCATCAACTGCGGACACCCTATAAAGATACATGCCTGCACTCCATTAATATAATAAACGGCCCGCACCTTGCACTAATTGTTCTTTTGATCCATGTAATGTTTCATGACCGCATCTCATAACGAAGACCCCTAGGGGTTACAAAATGTTTCTTCTTAACTGCAGGTCCCTTCCGAAACATGTTTCTGAAATTAATCTATTCCTGAATGGAGAACAGCCCGATGTTCTGTTTTTAACAGAAACTTGGCTCCATAAGGATTCTGATCCAGATCTGGTGCAAGCATTGCCCCCTGGTTATTACATTTTGAGGAAAGACAGGGAACTGAGGAAAGGAGGAGGCATTGCCATCATTCTGAAAGATCATTTGAAGGGGCGTATCAAGACTGACACTATACTAGATTGCGAAAGTATGTCTTTCGCAATCTCCTTTTCACCCACCCTCTCCCTATCAGGAATCCTTATCTATCGCCCCCCTGGCCCGTGCGGGCTATTTTCAAAATCCCTTACAGATACTGCTGCTATATTAGCTAGTACTGCGCCTAACATCACCCTACTAGGCGACTTCAACTTGCATTTAGAGGACCCTCTCAAATCGGATGCCTTGGATCTTACTCAAGACTTACTGGCTATACAATTAATCCAAAAAGTTATTAGCCCAACACATATCAAAGGTCACATTTTGGACCCAGTCTTCTCAAATAACGAACAGCTCTCAGTAGGCAGTCCTATCCCGGTGCCATGGTCGGACCATTTTTTAATCCTGATTCATTGGAATACCCCGTCACAGACCTCTAGCTCATAATCCTTTAAGAGCTGGGAACGCCCCTGGGCGAAACTATCACCAGAGGCTTGGAACACAGCCTTGTTGAATTCTAAACCTCCAGTGGATCCCAACCCTAACATAGCTTTGGAGAACTACAATCATTGGATTGAATCTTCCTTAGATACCATCATACCGCACAAATGGAGCCAAAAAAGGCCTAAGGAGAAACGGACACCTTGGTATTCACCTAAACTGCGGGAACTTAAACAAAATTGTAAAAGACTAGAGAGAGCTTGGAGAAAAGAATACAGTATCGTAAAAAAACAGACATACAGAGAGTCTATAAAAAATTACCAGACAGAAATAAAAAGAGCACAAGCACAGTATTTTGAGGAAAAAATTACATCGGCTGTCAATGCTCCCAGGGAAATCTTCCAAATAGCAAAAACACTCACAAAGTCCTTCGCCTGAGTTACCTCCAGACTCCGCTCAGCTACGTTGTAATGAACTTGCAGAGTTTTTCAGTAAGAAAATCTTAGATATATACAATACTTTCCCTCAGGCCATCTGTCCTGATAACTCGGGCCTGGAAGTAGATATTCCAGGGGGCAGCACCCCACGACTGGAGGACCTTCCAATCATGAACCTGTCCACTTATCCCAACTTTTTGCCCAGGTCAAATCCGGCTCCCCTCTCGACTCTGCCCCTATTCATATGCTTCGTAAGGTAGAGGAAGCCATACTTCCTGTTCTACTAGAAGTGTTAAACTCTTCTATATCCACCTGTCAAGTGCCCTCATTATGGAAACATGCCATGATAAGAGCACTGTTAAAAAAACCTAACCTCAATCCCGAGTTATGGGGTAACTATCGTCCGGTCTCGCTTCTCCCTGGGACTAGCAAAATACTAGAGATATATGTCAACAAAATTCTCTCGGAGTTCTTAGAAACCCATTCCCTACTGCATACCTCTCAGACAGGTTTCCGACCAAACCATGGCACGGAAACGGCTCTGTTAGCAGTAGTGGAGGAATCGAGGAAAATCCTCGACCAGGGAGGCGCGGTGGCTATCATCCTACTTGACTTGAGCTCCGCATTCGATACTGTCAACTACAACATCCTTTTCGACAGACTCAGAATGGTGGGAGTCTCAGGCAATGTCATGGCATGGATTAAGTCCTTTCTAAAGGATAGATCGTTTCAGGTATTCGAGGGCAACAACACTTCCAAGCGTGTGCCACTTACTTGTGGAGTCCCCAGGGTTCTTCACTAAGCCCCACCCTATTTAACGTCTACCTAAAACCTCTTGCCGAGTTAGTCCTGCCATATGGGATCCATATCATTACTTACGCGGATGACACACAGCTAGTGGTAGCGTTAAAACATCCGAAGAACCTGCCCGCCAACCTAGAATCCTGTTTGGAAACTGTGGCCACATGGATGGACCAGTCGTGTCTTAAGCTCAATGGAGACAAGACCGAGCTAATGATCCTGGGTAATTATTCCATCGCCACATCCGGATTGAGCTGGCCCAACTGTCTTGGCCCTGCGCCAGCCCCCAAAGAAAACATAAAATGCTTGGGTGTCTGGCTGGATAGATCTCTTAAATTTGATCACCAAGCAGTTAAGCTAGCAGCCTCCTGCTTTGGTATCATCAGACTGATGCGAAAAATTCTCCCTCTTCTTCCTGTACCCGCCCGAAGAGTCATGGTCCAGGCGCTGGTGCTCTCCCGCCTGGACTACGGGAACTCCCTCTACCTTGGTACCCCAAAGTCCACCACAAGGAAACTGTAGGTTGTGCAGAATTGTGCAGCCAGGCTGCTACTCAATACCCCCAAACCGCGTTCAGCCAAGCCTGTGCTTAAAACACTGCACTGGCTACCAATAAATGAACGTATAATGTTTAAATCATTATGCATAGCACTTAAAACCCTTTGGGGGATCGGTCCGAAAATCAATCACTCCCTCATGGCTTTTTACCGCCCTTTATTATGCCTCCGATCAGCCAACCTGTTCCTGGCATCTGTACCTAAAATTAAAAGAGCCCGCTACGGGGGCCGCACTTCTTCTTACAATGCCGCTAGACTATGGAACACCCTTCCCATCCATCTTCGCTCAACGGCCCACTATCTCTCTTTTCGAAAGCAACTGAAGACTTGGCTCTTTCAGAATCTGTCTTAATTCCCTAACCTCTATCTGCTTGTTGCTACTAGCGCTGGGATGCCTAAGGGTAGCCATGCGTTTAACAAATGTTAATTAATAGTAATAATAAACTAGCTTTTACTATACACTTTTCATGCCTTTATCTATGTCATTCAATGATATGCTTACTGGTGTACTTTCACAGTAACAAACTGATGATTGGAATCAAATGGTTCCTTTAGGAACCTTGCCTTGTTTTCCCTGGTCTCTTATGCTAATGATGAGTGATATGATAATTCCAATGGGGCCAGTAACGGTAATATCAGGGCTGGTAAATAACTTGCAGCAACCGATTAATGTAAACAGCATGTGCTCTACCACTCACCCTTCCTCTCAACATCACACTACTAGGCGATGCACATGCAACTCAAGACAGGATAAGAACACCAAGTTGATCACTCACTGATGACATCATATTGCTTCCCACATAGACCTCACGCAAACCAACATCCTTCGCACCAAGCACTCCCTCGTGGTGTATGGAAATTTTAACTGTGTGTTCCATCCCTTACCACAACAGGAGAATGAGCTATTAACTAAGAGAACAAGACCATGTTGGAGGATGAATTCTGTCGCAATACGTGACATTATGAGGTGTTGTGGTACGTTTCTGGCATTGCATAGCTCACTGTGGTCATCGCTCTGCGAGTACTGATGGTTATGCATTTTTGCACTGCAGTGATGTTTCACACAGACTGTGGTGGCAGTGATTAATTTGAGCTGGTTGTTTCTGGTGCTCGGCACTGGCACTTAATTGTTAACACTGGTACTTATGAAAGTCTGCCACCTGGTGGCGCTGTTTATCAGGCGCAACAACAGTTGTTTGTTAATTTAATATGCCTTAAAATGACCAATACCTGCCTCCCAAGCAATTCTTAAAGCTTTGGGGGCCTGGAATAGTCTGAATTGTCACACTTGTAAGAGTGTGATGGTTGTAGGTGTGTTGGTCCCGTCACTGGCAGCGCAGGCAGGGGCAATGGGTGGTGCAAGCTGCAGTGGCCTCCTGAAAAGGGCCCTGGCACTTATTTTTTCACAAATTAAGCACTGGTGGTGTGGTTGCACCACATGATGCGATAGGATGTGAGGTTTGTACTTTATGGTTTTGTGTCATATACTGCAGGGAATGGCCTGTGAATGCCCATGTTGTGTGCTGCGGAGTCGGAAATTGCCTGCACTGAATGAACCTGGTTTCAGTCCTCTGTGACTCTGCACACCCTCCCTCCAATACCAGCACAGCCGCTTTCTTCGATACTCCCAGGCAGCAGCAGTTCAATTAATGGCTGTATTGGAAAGGGGTTGGTGACTTGCGTAAGATCACAGGGGATGCCAGTGGGGAACGGTGTTTGCAAGCGCCAAAGAAGGGAAAGACTCCTTGACTGCTGCATTCCTGATATCACCCCAAAATCTATTTGAAAAGAAAACAGCTGCCAACAGTCTCCCTAAACGGGCAACATAGTCACACAACTTTCCACAAAACGGAACGACTGAGCCCAAACCACTATACAGTAACTATTTTAAGTATCTGATATAGCGCAGACCCAGCTCCAAGGAGCACTTCACCGAGAGCCCTGGACTTATTTATTTATTTTTAACGAGTTTTGTATAGCGTGAACGTGGCCTGAAGGCATCAAAGCGCTTTACAGAGTAAGCACAAGAACAATAACAAGAGGTACCTAGAGAGTAGATAAAAAACTATATAGTAACAGTAAAAGGAGTAAACGGTATACAGTGGGATGGATATGTAAACAGAATAGCAACAAGTATCCGAGTTACATAATGCGTAAACAAAATACAAAGCTGCATTATAAAAAAGAAGGATCTAATAGACAGTAGGACATGTGAATGCAACAGTTCTGAGGTAGTTGAGGTAGGGAGATGTGAGGGAGGGGAGATGCATAGTCTTCCAGTGGGTAGAGCACAAACAAGGCATATTAGTGCTTACGTTCATGACAACTTAGTGCTTTACAGAGTAAGCACAACAGCAATAGCATGAGGTTAATAGAGAGTAGATAAAAATATATAGTGACAGTAAAAAAGAGTAAACGAAATACAGTGGGATATGTAAACAGAATAGCAGCAAGTATCTGAGTTACATACAGTGTAAATCAAAATACATCACAACAATAAATCAAAGAATACAATGGACAGTGTACGCAAAGCTTCTGAGGTAGTTGTGGTAGGGAGGAGCGTGGGTGGGGAGATGACGAATAGGCGGTGAACTGTTAACGGGCCAGTATTGGGGCGGGGGGGGGTGTCACCAGATCAGAGACACTAGTTTGTGATATGGGGAGGGGGGTCATCTCATTGGGAAGTTATAGGCAGCACCCTCTGCAGTGAGTTGTTATTGATGTACAATATGAGGTGCACGGAGATACCGTGATTTGCCAAAAACACGCCAGCCTTTCTGGGATTTACACCCATGTGGCTAGGTTCGAGTGTGAGCTGCTGAGTGCTCGGAGAAGACCTGTGTAACGAAACTTGAGGGGGGGCTGCAAAGTACCTGAAGGGCCCCCCCTTTGGACTCATTCAGGAGCTGTCTGGTCAGCATACTGTGCTGAGGGGCTTCCCTGGAGCTTGCCCCCCCCGCATTGCGGGGGCTGCGGGGGCCTGTGTTACGCGAGGTGTGTTTTGGTGAATGATGCGCCAAGGCACAAGCCCCTTTCACCGCGGAGATTGCTCCTTACTAGATGCACCATGGATGCAGACGGCGCGTGACTTAACTCACAATCTCCCTCCCTACATCAGTGCCGTTTATTTATTTATTTATGCGTTTTTATATAGCGTGGACTTTACCCGAAGGTGTCAGAACGCTTCACAATAGGAACAGTAACATTACATGAGGAGAAGGTTACAGGTGAGCATAATGCAAAAGCAAGCGTTACATTACATGAGGAAAAAGTGACAATTGTGCAAATAACAAAAACAAACAAGATACAAAAAGAGGTATAAGTTACAGGAGGAAAAAGTGACAGGTGTGCATGATACATAAGATACAAAATACAAATAGAGGTATAATACTGCAATAAGTGGCAGTCACTCAGAACACACTGGGAAGGCAATTCTATAGGCATGGAGTACAGAATTTCCTATAGTGGAAGAACTTCCTTGAGGGAGTAGAGAGGGCGTGAATTAAACAGGAGACTTAAAATGAAGGGTACACAAACATAAAATCCAACACAGCACGCCAGGGTGAGGAATGTACAGGAAAAAGTACAAATTTACAATGAAGAGCGAACTTCCTAGAGGGGCCTGAGAATGAAAGTATTAGTTCTGAAAGTGTCTTTGGAAGAGAAGAGATTTGAGGTCAGCTTTGAAGATCCGGGTAGAGGAGGTGGCACGGAGCAATGGGGGAAGCGAGTTCCAGATTCTCACTGCATTGCCTGAGAAGGATTGCGCCATCGATCTTTCCCTTTTGAAGACGGGGGGCTCAAGCAGAAGCTTTTCCGCACTGCGAGAAGGGCGAGAGCCACCGGACAGTTTCAATTTATTCGCCGGGTAACGAGGGGAGGACGTGTGTAAGGCTTTGTGTGTGATGCAGGCAGTTTTGTAAATAGATCTTGCCTCGATCGGAAGCCATCGAAGAGAGGATAGGATGGGAGTGACGTGGTCGCTTCGTTTAGACCCTGAAATGAAGCGAGCTGCTGAATGGAGGATGGATTTGAGAGGGGAGTGGTGGGATTTGGGTAGGCCCAAAGGGAATTGCAATAATCCAGTCTTGAGAGAACAAGAGATTGTACCAAGGTTTTTAAGTCTTTCTCCGGGAAGAACCGACGGATCCCCCATAGAAGGCGCAACTGGTAACGTTCGTTCTTAGCAATAGAGTTGATGTGGGAGATTAGGTTGAGTCTTTTGTCAAGAATGACACCTAAGGATTTAGCGCTGTCGACAATGATGGGTTTGTTGTTGAGTAGGTTCAGCTGATCCATCCAAGATTGAACAGGAGGAGGTGAGAGAGAGGTAGAGAGGAGGAGGAATTCAGTTTTGGCGGGATTAAGAATGAGTTGGTGAGCTAACATCCAGTTGTGAATAGAGTTGAGAGTAGAGTTGAGTAGTGAGAGATCGTGTGTGGAAGACACCTTAAGGTAGATTTGAGTGTCGTCCGCATAAAGATGGTAATGGATCCCAGATTTGCTTAGAAGGTTCCCTAATGGTTCCAGGTAGAGATTAAACAAAGTGGGTGCCAGGATAGAACCTTGAGGGACGCCTTGACCTACAGCCAATGGAGATGAAAGACTGTTCTCTATCTTGATCATTTGGGATCTGTCCGAGAGGAAAGAGGCAAACCATTTGAGCACTGTGCCATCCAATTCCATTCTCTGTTGAAGAGTGTTGAGGAGGGTGCTATGATTAACAGTGTCAAAGGCTGCAGAGAGGTCTAGAAGAATCAAAAGACACGATTCCCCAGAGTCGAGTATATGCAGCACATCATCAATCACTTGCAGCAGGGCTGTTTCAGTGCTGCAATTTTGGATGAAGCCAGACTGGAAGACGTCGAGGAGGTTATTGTCACATTAAACCCCTTCACTTCATATACTCAGAAATGGTCCGCGTGTGTTTTAAGCGTGGCCAATTGGCCATCTGCAGTGTCACTGTGGACAAAAGAGAGCAGTAAAGGGAAAAGATATTTTCAATTACACAAATGTCAATAGTGAAACCAGACCAAAACTATGACACACGCGCCTTATCTCGCTGGAATCCGGCTGCGTGCCCGAGCAGCAGTCACTGACGGTTTCTACGAGCTCCTTCGACGGAACCACTCCCAGGGATACAGACGCCGGGGCTGACGAAAGGTGCGCCTTTGTTTAGAGCAAACAGTCTTGGCATCTTGCACAGAGGCGCTAACTGCACCTACTGCTCTAAGTTCCTGCAAGCCACAGGCAGAACTTCTAATTCGCCTACCCACTACACTCCTTTTATCGCGCTCATGTGAATAAAAGGCGGAGCTTACCAATGCGCGGTCTGTCCGTGCAACCTTTAGGCTATTACCACGTCTCTGCACCAGGTGCACTAGCCATCTGAACTATCGCCTGTACTAAAAAGTAAAGCATCAGAAAGCCATGGGGACTGACGTTTAGCAGGTGAGCACCCTTGTACTCAGAAATGCGCATTAATTTGCCAAAATGGCTACAGGGTACTGGTTGCCACACCGAAAGCCTATCTGCCTACTTCGCCTCCGTATTTCACAATAACCCTCATGGAGCTAGCGTTCCACGCAGTAGAGAAGCGAGGATGCCATGGACCCTGGTGAAGCAAGGAAAATGGCACTTTTGACTGCCGCTGAGGTACTAAAATACAGCATTGTCCGGGTTCATGCCCCCCCACCACCACCCACTAACACGTGGGTCCCGGTGGCACTGCACCTGCTGCACTAATGCTACACCATAGGCGCGCCCTTTCGTTGTATTTCCCATGGAGAAGGGTGTTGTGACCCTCTGGGGTGGGGGTGTACCACGGGGATCAATGGAAAGAACAGGCATGCACACTCCAGGTTGCTAGAGACAGGAGGTGAATAATGAATAACAACGTCACGTATGAGCGTAATGGCTTCACGTAGTTTGTGAGACTCGCAACAAAAGCATCCCAGCTAAGAGGGGCACTGGGGGCGCCACGTACAGCATAGGAAGTTTCCCCCCTCCACCCCACGCCAAAGAACAATAGAACGCTCCGCGGACTATCATGTACCACTTCTGGGAACAGGACAAAGGTCAAAGGGGCCTCGAGCTCTGATGTCAACAATGCAGAATTTACCCTAATGTATCTGAATCTAAACAAAGGGTAAGTGACACTTGGACATCTAAGGAGAGACAAAGCGTGGGCGTGCACGCAGGGCCTTCACCGGCGCTGCTATAAAGGGCCCAACTAGTGCAGCTTTCGGTGGCAGGAACGAGGCGATTCCATCGGCTTCAGAAGTGAAGAATGCGGCACGGGAGGGCGCTTCTTATTAACTGACGATCGCAGACTGGATGGGACAGGAAGATGCTAGAAAAGACAAACTGACTGACACGAGTAACGTATACAATATAGCACTCGCTGCCAAGAAGGAGCCTCAAGGCACTATCGAAGTGTTGCACCTAACAGCCAATTCCACAAATAGTAACAATAATACAACAAATTCAACAAATACAAACACATGCAAGAGAACGCAGCTCACCTGCAGCTGGGAAGCATCCTCTCCCTCCTTGGTGGTGAAAGGGTTAAAGCACATGAAGTTAGGACAGCTCCCTCGCAGCCTTGACAGAGAACGTGCTTTTCATGCACAGTTTTCGGGGTGTGAGCGGCGCTGGCAGTAGTCAGACGAGATGTGCGTTGTGGGTATCTCCTTCGCACATACTGGGGGAGTTTCCACAGCTGCTGGGTGCACAGACCAGTCCATGGTACAGAGATGGAGAGGGGCCATGCCGAGCCCCAGCCGGGGCCGCCCCACCCATGGCCATCCTGGGATCTCAGCAGGACCAGGGCCAAGAAAGGGCTGGATCAAACCGTGGAGGAAGGAGGACCCCCCAAGTTCTACCACCAAGGTGTATTCTGACCCCTGAGATCTCTTAGGAAGGTGTATCCTCAGGGGACGCTGCACGAGACAGACTAAAAAAAACCTGAGATCTCTCAGGAAGAAGTATCTTCACGGCACGCTCAAATGGACCGGTTGTAAACCCCCTGAGAGCTCACCGGCACGTGTATCCTTAGGACACACCCAAGGAACAGGCTGTCAACTCCCTGAGAGCTCTTGGGAAGGCGTATCCTTAGGGCACACTCAAGGGGCAGGTTGTAAGTTCCCTGAGATCTCTCACGAAGGTGTATCTTCAGGGCACGCTCCAAGGGACAAGCTGTAAACCCCCTGAGATCTCCCGTGAAGGTTTGGCCTTAGGGCACATTCAAGAAACAGGTTGTAAATCCCCTGAGATCTCTCAGGAAGGTGTATCCTCTGGGCGCATTCCAAGCGACAGGTAGTAAACCCCTGAGATCTCTCAGGAAGGTGTAGCACACTCCAGGGGTCCTGCTGTCAATCCCCAGAGTACAAACACGAAGAGGACAGGTGATCGATTCCCCTGGAATCTCAGTGTCAATAACCCTGTGCTCTCAGCGGGGTGCTCCTTCTGTCACACACTCGGGGTGCAGGGGAGCGCCTCCTGAGATCTGTCAGCGAACCCCTCGATGCCAGGGCGTCTCATCCTCCCGTCCTTCCGCCTCTGCTGCTGCCTCTGAGTGATGAAACGCTGCTTTTTGGGGTAATTTACCTCACGACTCTGCCACATCACACTTGCAAGAGACGAGTTGAGACGAATCTCACGTTAACTTTCGATAAGCCTCCAACCAGATAAAAGCTACGAGCAATTAACTTCCTGGCAGCGCTCGCACTTTCCTTGCCACTGGCTGTCGAGGTCTGCTTGCAGGAGCCTCCTCTGCCCCGGCGGGGTGTTTATCTGCCGCTCCCCCGGGGTGTTTCTGTCGGTACCCCGCTCTCACGCGCTGGGGTGTGGTGGGAAAGCCCTGGCAGCCCCTCTCCCCGAGGGGCCGTGGTGTGCACGGGAAGGCTGGGTTCTCGTCCTGTGCGTGATCCTCTGGCTGCTAACACTGAGCAGTCCCGGCGGTGTGGACAGCTATGAGTTCCAGATAGCGCGCTGCGCCCGGGCTCGCCCTGCTCTGTTTCCCAGGGGCGGGGATCCCGCGCCGGCTCCTGCCTACCTCGGCAGCCTTTGCCCCGCTGTCCTAACCCGGTCTCTCCCCGTATCAGCAGGCTCAGCTCCCCTGCGCCCTCGGCCTTTGCCCTCTGGCCCCGGCACCGGTCTCTGCTAGTCACGGAGAGCGCCCTTTAATGTTCTCTTCGCCTCTGCTGCCGGCTCGCTCCAGGACTGTCCCTCTTCCTTCCTTCTCTCTCACTCTGTCCGCAGCTCTTCGTTGCTGGTGATTGATACTCCCCTCTTCTGGTCTGCCCCATGCCTGCGGGATATCTTAGGTGTTTAGAAACTCCTCCCGAGTCCGCCCCAGTCCGTATGTCTCGCTCGTTTTCTTGTTTATAGAGAGATCCCCTGTTTTCAGTACCTACACGACAGTGGGATTTCAGACTTTTAAACAGAAGTTTTAGGTATATAAATACATTTTAAAAAGTTCGGATTCCCCAGTTGTGAGACTCACTTCATCAGCACCAGTGGTGCTATTGGAACTAGCTAAGAGTGAAACAGTACTCCAAGGAGTGACACTCACACCCAATGAGTGAGACTTAAGATGGGCATATGATGTCTAACAAATGTCCCTTATTTTATTTTTTGCAGATTTATATAGCGCTAACTTGACCCGAAGGTATTGGAGTGCTTTACAGAGCACCAGTTACGTTGCACAAGGACACATTCGTTATTTGGTAGGCACAGGGAGATTAAGTGATTTGCCCAGAATCACAGGATGTAGAGTCGACCCCGAGGCTCGAACCTTGGATTTCCAGCTCCAAAGTCGGCAGTCTAGCCTGAGACCACATCTTATAACAGCCTTCCTCCTCTTACCAGGTTCCCAGAGTGATTTCACTTTTTCTGCATGTGGAGGAACTCATGACACTCACGTAACGAAACTTGAAGGGGCCCCCTGCAAGGTACGTGAAGGGGCCCCTTCCAGACTCAATCAGGAGCTCTCCAGCCAGAGTATTGTGCTGAGGGGGCCTCCTGGAGCTTGGGGGCCCCCTCGCACCGCGGGGCTGCGGGGGCCTGTGTTACGCCACTGTATGGACAGTCAGAGACAGAACTTGCCCTCAAAGGAACACATTGCCTAGAAAACCAAGACAGCCTTGTACCAGTTCTCTTTACCAAAGAAAGTGAACCATTTCCCCTGCAGCTCCAGCTCTCATGCTCTTGCATCTGGATGGTGGTAATGCCCTACTCAATGGCCTCTCAGACTGCGCACTGTTCCTCCTTAAGGACATCCTACCTGCCACATCACAACTCATCAAGTGCCTGAAGAAATATGACCACAACATCCCCATTCTAATTGAAGTCCTCAGGTTCCCCTTGCCAGCCCGCACCATCTTCAAACCCAACTGCATTATCTGCAAAGCCATTATGATCGTCACCCCTGTCTACATGGGTCACAAACGTCCCACCCCAGTGGCTCTTGGCACAATCACAGCCACAACACCATCAGACTGGACACAAAGAAACATACAAAATGTAATAATGCAACAGGCCTTCTGCATCTATGCACCCAGGTTCTGAAATACATTCCCATATACATCAGAGCAGCCCTACCCCTGCTGCAATTTAGGAAAGATCTGAAGACTCACCCTTTAAGGAACACTACAACACGATGCAGTAACAGCCCACTTCTACTCCTTCTCTCTCAGTGCAACTCTTTATCTTCTGCTATCGCTTTCCATTTCTCAGTTCATTTCACTCCTTGTTAGCATGACCTCTTGGCTTACGTGTTACCAAAGTTTTGTAGGTTTATAGGTTGCAATATAGTTTTACATATGATCTTTTAGACTCAGCTGGTGTCACAGGCTTACCAGTATTCTGCTGCCTCTTCTCCCACCTGAGAAGAATGCAGATTTTGTGTCCATCCTTCAGGTTTATGAAGCTGATGATGGATCAAGAGAATTACTTGAGATAGTAGCTTCTTGCTTCCCGATATCCTAGCCAAGTAGGGGGAAAAGTACCTAATTTTCTTTAGCCCAAGTCACAACATTGTCGTATTTGGGCCCTGTTCTCCCTTCCAGATCTATCTGTCACTTTTGTGTGGTTTGTTGCATGTGACCGCTGACCCTGTATTTGATCATTTGTTTTCTGTGTCGGGATCCTTCATCACGAGTAAACATTATGCCAGGGTGTAGATTATGTGTAGTTGTTTGTATAATTTTATTTAGTTCTGTGTTTTAGTGTCCCAGTAGGTTGTACAGTTTTGTTTCTTTTATTTCTGCAATGTAGCACATCGCTATTGACATACTCCTGTTTTTTTGCAGTAGGTACCCTTTTTCAATCAGGGGGCTTATTGTGCTGTTTCCTAGGATGTTTATTGCTCTGTGCTATAAACATTCGTTTTAACCATTCTCAAGTTGTATCTAGATTTTTGCTTTCTGCTTATGTATGACAAGCAGTAAAAGGTCGTTTGTCCTCATCAAGCTTCATTGGGAACAAAACTGTGCAGTTTCAGCGCTTGTTTTCAAAACAGCTGATGCATGCTCTCTGTTGCAATAGATTCCAACCTGGCGCAATCTTTGATGTGCACAGTTGCAGGGTAGAGGTAAATGAAGATTAAACTTCACCTTACAGTCAGTTGAAGTCATGAAACTTTGCACCCTCAAAGGTGGGAGAGGTTTCATTTACTTTAAACGAATTCACCCAAGGCAAAGTTATAGTTCTCCGTCACCCATCATGGGTGGCACTTAAGGCTGGAAGGAACTGGCTGCTCAGTAGGAGGAATTTCCCCTCTAGTACTCAGGGCTCTCTTTAGCTCAAAGTGGCAGCAAGAAAAACTCTGAAATATCTGTGCACTGTTCGTTTCTCCATTTCCCCACAGAAAGAGCTGTGCTACCAGGCTGGACTTCTTAAATGCAGGGAAGACAGCCATGAATTATTTCTTTCCAACTGCCAGAATGTCCACTCAAAGGAGAGGCATGTGTACCTGAACTGAACTAGGACTGCTTTCCCACTCTCAGGTGGAGGTGGCATTTGATCATCTGCCTTTTCTTTTTAGAAAAATACTTTGGCATGATCACGAGTCTGGCGGTCCACGGACCGCCAGACTTGTGGGGGTGCGGCGGAGGCGCTCTCCCAACTGCCCTATTACGGCTAGGGTGGTTGGACTGCCAGTGCTGCACTGCAGCCACCAGGGAACCGCCGTTCCCTGGTGGTGTTGCGGCAGTCAGGAGGCAACAATATGCTTGGTGGTACCCGCTGCGGTCCCGCCAAGCATATTAGGAATTTCCTCTCTGCCATGTTTTCATGGCGGTTCCTTCTCCATGAAAACCCAGGAGGAGAGGAAACAAAGGCTGTCCTACAGGGGCTCCTTTGTGCCTCTGCGCCCTAGGGTGCATGCCCCTGTGTGCATGCACCCCGGTTCCTGCACTGCATGGACTTTTCAGTCCATGCCATGCAGGAACTGTTTTTGGCTTTCCCATTGCGGTGCCCATTGTGAAAACAAAAGCCTGCCAGACACAAGTTTAACTTGGAATCTGGCAGGCGGCCTGACCACGGCTTTGGCAGTGCTTCGGCGGGGCGTACCCAGTGCCTCACCGCCAAAGCCTTAATCAGGCCCTTTTTGTTTTGCAGATCTGGTGAAGGTTATAAAAAAATCAAAGTTACAAAGCCTTTGACTTTGCAACTTTTCTCTAATTCTCTTAAGGTGCCAGACCTAGGGGGTCGATTCCGATTCGGGCCGGAAATCTCTCCGACCGAGCCGGACCCGGAGAGATTTCCGACCGAATCGGACCCGTGCAGTCCGACCGAACGAGTACGATGCGTCCGTATGTTATCGGACACGAGTCGGTCGGACTCCCATTGAAGTCAATGGGAGCCGGTCGTACAACGCGTACGCGGGCTCCCATTGCCTCAATGGGTGCGAGGCGGACAAGGGCGCCCCTACAGCGAGTACGCCGCGAGCGCTTCGCGGCGTACACGCACAGGTAGGGGGACCCTTGGGTCCCCCCTGTGTGCGCCTCGCACGGGTACGCGTACAGGGGGTCCGACACAAACCCCCAAAGTACGGCTCCGACAGCGAGTTCGAGTCGGACGGCGCGAGTCGGTCGGAGCGGTCGAGGTGCGCATCGTACTTACCCGGCCGGAAAACGTCTCCATTGCGCGGTGCGAATCGGGTCCGAGCGAGTCGGTCGGAGCGGTTCGAGTCCGAGCGAGTCGGTCGGAGTTGTCGGGACGCCCGGACGAGTCGGTCGGCGACTCGCATCGTACTCGCTCGGCCGGACCCGCGTACGGTTCGGTCGGGAAACAGGCTTTCGCATGGCTTTTTTCCCGACCGAATGGTATTGGGTGCGCCTCCGACCGAGATCGGAATCGGCCCCTTAGTATTTGTAAAAAGTGTCTTCATCACCAAGACTTGTATAACATACCCATCTTTCGACCATATGCTATAGCTCTGGTGGAGACATGATTTATATGTAAGGAATTGCTCAAATTAGAAGTTAAGTTATTCCTAGATAAGAGTAAATTTTTACCTTCTTCAGTGTTTCTCCATCTATATACCAATTAAAAAAGGAATTCCAAGTTCTTCTTAAAAAAATAAGATTTTACTTTTAACAATATCAACTTTAAAAACATGTAAATCAGTGTATTACTGAAGTGTGTTCAAGAATATTGTGAATCTTTAAGTGTTGAACTGAAAAGTATAGTGTCGCCTGAATATAGTAGCATATGCAGGCAATGTATTCCTATTAATGAATGAATTGTATAATTGGTATCTGAGCTTTTTTGACAATCATATAAGTATAAAGAAATAAAAGGGGCCAAGTATTAGCCCTGTGTCAACCCATTCTCAGTTGGAATTCAAGAAGAAAGACCTCTTTCGGCTCCGAGTAGTGTCTTACACCAAGTTGCCCTATGCTGTTCAATCAATAAGATTAAAAGGCCCCAGGGATTTCCTAAAACTGCCAATTTACAGCAGAGCATGGGTCAACACAGTCAAATACAGTGGAAAAGTCAATAAAAGCTGTGTAGACAGTTTGATGTCTCAGCTTATCATATTTATCAAAAAGTGCACTAATAACCCCAATAATATGTAAAAAATATTAATTTGTTTTGAAACCAGATTGTTCCATAGGGATAATGTCTTTCTCGGCCATCCACGCCTCTAGGTGGTCTAATACAATATACTTTTGGCAAATTATTTGCCAGAAGCATCGAGCCAGTCAATTTGTCCGTAGTTCGATGATCACTTCAGGATCCATTTTCTTTTTGTAGACATAATTATACTGCCTTTCTCACTGATTGGAACAAGTCTGAACTATAACAGTGATTAAAAACAGGCTATGGAAATTATACCCAAAGTTTACAATCATTTTCATTACAGCTACTAGGATTTGACATGGTCCAATTGTGCTAGATAATCTGGCTGCAGAGATATACTGGACAATCTGATTCAGTGTTCAAATAATTATCATTGGCTGCATACGAATCAGTAACATACTCAGTCCATGCACTCTCAGGAATAGAAATTGGTTTGGGAGATTTCCTGGTGCCAATAGCTCTAGGAATCAAAAGCCAATATCTACTCATATTAATTTGTCCTGCCGTCTTTTTATATCATGCCAGGCGCGATTCTGTCGTATAACGAAGTGTTTTTTATGGAGTTTTTGTAATTTTTTTCTTAAGAGAGTTTATAATTTGCACTCTTGCTGGATGAGTGAACTTAAATTGCCTTTGGATTATATTATCTAAATTTCTGATAGCTGTAGGTCAGTATCACCTCTTTCTTGTATTATAATGTCTAGGGTTTTTTCTGGTTATTAGCAGATATTATACAAACAAAATGCTCTATCATACACTCACATTCTACTATTCTAATTTGAGGTGAAATTTCAACAAACCTTGTCTCAAATTTAGATGTCCCTAAATCAGATTAAATAGAATAGTAATAGACTGTCGATACCAATACATACAATTCCATGTGGAGTCTATTTCTAGTGAGCTCCCTTTTAAATTCCAAGTTGACTTAGGAATAGTATGGAGATCAAGATTTAAACAAAGAAAACAACGGTCACTGCATTCTGAAGAGTTGATTTTGAGAGTAGAAAGATAACAAAATGAATCATAAGATACAATTGCATAATCTAATATAGGACAGCTTAAAGCACACTTTGTGTAATTTGTGGGACAGTCACTCTATAGGTGCCCATTCAAAACTATACAGTCCATTTCTCTTAATTTATCTAACAATAGTAGATCATGTTTAGTGGCTTTTAGTCTACTTGGGAGCATTGCTTCTAGACTGTTCAATGTCAGCTCCATCTCTGCAGTTAGTATTGAAGTACCTCCAATACCTGATTAGATATTTTGGCATTCAGGTACCCCGTTAGAATAATAATGTTTATATGTTCACTGAGTATAATTGCGTTAATAGTATCTAGATTTTACAACCAATCATTACTATACTTGCCTTCTGGGGGGATGTAGATGTTGAATAGCAACACAAGTGTTACCTGTGGAACATGATGCAACGGCAACTTCA
This sequence comes from Calotriton arnoldi, assembly GCA_963921515.1. Taxonomy (NCBI): domain Eukaryota; kingdom Metazoa; phylum Chordata; class Amphibia; order Caudata; family Salamandridae; genus Calotriton; species Calotriton arnoldi. Next base: position 517,287 of record CAWUFW010009416.1, on the reverse strand, counting down.
TCCCCAGCAAATACAGAGAATTAGAGGACAATATTTCACAGGACCAGGATTCATTTGTTTAAAGCAAAATCAGTAGACACCTCTAGCAGGGCCCTAGGTCAGTATTTAGTTGGTTTACAAATCACATAATAGTCATTAAATACAAAAGGGTCCATAAACCACGTTTCCTGGAGACAATGGATGTATTGAGTTCACCTAAAAAAAGAACACTTTGAAGAATTAGTAAGCAACCCTGCAATACTCATAGTGACTAAACTCAAGTTTTGATTAAAAAAAGTCAAAGTTAATCCTTATTTACGTGATGCAGTAGGAGGAATACATTTAGAGGATTAAGAGGTTGAGATTGTGTGAGTGGGATTGAACAATTGGCACTCCCTCCTGATATTTTCATATGTCAGGGCTGACAGATTTACTATGATTAACAGGCATTACATCAATTCCTCTACCTTGCAAGATATCTGCATGCAAAAGAATTAGGGAGAAAACCAACAAAGAAAAAAATTCTACTTTAAAAGTGGCGCTCAGGAAACAGATTTAATATATTGAGCATCTTCGATCTATTTAGAGGAGTAATATCATCTGAAAAAACATTGATCAAATCAAGGATTGTTGTTGGAGAACCCATTGGCAAATCATATTTTAAATGTTATCGAGGGACTTGACCAACTGGTATTTCTGGAACAGGACATATTTCGTCTGAGGGTAGTGGATTCGGATAATTTAACAAACATTAGGACTGAGTTCCTGCGTGAAAGGTTCAGACATGTTTTCCTTTGATACACTGGATTTCGATTGAGATTTCGAAGGTTTAAACACGTCTTTACCCTAGTCTGGATTAGATGTTTGTATCCAGATTTTACAAAGGCCTTTGTAGATAATCATTCTCTTTTTTTGAGGACCTTTTTTCTCTTTCTATTGTTCATGAACAGAGAATTAATTAGCAAAGGTCTTTGAAAGTAACAGAAATACTTTTGACTAGTAAGAAAACCTAATAGGGTTTTTTTGTCTGTGCTGCATGCATGGATTCTTTTATATGCAATGGCACAGAACAATTTCCTCAAGTTGCTCTTCACATAATAAGGCAGTGTCCATTTTGTGTGTGAAGGTGATAAGACGCTCTGGCCGTGCCCTGTAGAATTTTCTCATGAGCTGAGTGGCATGTTGAAGAGATTTATTATTGCTTTAACTTCTATACTTCAGCCTTTCAATAATTCAATAATTATTGTGTCTGGACAGACTCTTCATATGGTTTTCAGCTGGTTTTTTTCTTGTCTGCTAATGTTATTGGTGCAACATCTAGGGATATCCGAGAGTCTTTAATTTTGCTTTGTAGTTTGTGGTGGAGTTAGAAGATTCTGATTTTTCTGATCTGCAGAGAATTGCCCTCTTGTCTTCTCTTTGTAGAGGTTTAAGAAATGCTGCTTTCACACATTTCTGTCTGTGAGTTCTATATTCTTAAGTGTTCATGCTCCCCCAGGTACTCAGCAAGATTTCTAATAATACACTTTGATTATTTCATTGAGGTGCCTTGAATTCTTGAGGTTGTTTTTCTTTATTGACAGTATTTTGAATATTTTTAGCATATTATAGTATTCAGCCATTAGAGCCTAGATGCTATGTTCTCTGTGTTTGTAGTTGGACCATTTTTGTCATTCCACATGGAGGATCCTACAGTAAGAGTCAAAACAAGTTTTCTGTGATGTTCTCTTTCCTTTGTGGTTGTGTTGAAGTTAATTACTGATTGGCAGCTTTCCTAAAAACACCTATAATGTCCATGCAGGCCTGTTGCTTTCATTGTACACTTTGGAAACATTCTTTCACAGAGAAAAGTACCAGTAGTTTTTTGATCTATGCAATGTTTAGAGCTTGTTAACATTTCTCATTGCTTTGTTTTATACATTCCTCCAGCTCTGCTCCAAATACAATGCTCCTCAGATCAAGAGGCTACATCTGGGTTATAGAAATCCAAGGAAAAGAAAAAATTGCAAACAATAAGGAAGAACTCAGACTCACCTGGAGAAACAAACAACACTCATATGGAACTCCCTTCAAACTTGATGTACAGTAGAAATCTGAGCGCTGGTGGCCTCTAGGGCGTATGTAGTTCGGAGTACATTCACCTGATTGGCTGCGAGTGCTTTAAATGAGGTGAATGTGCTACTATATGTACATTATTTTACAGCAATTCAGACATTTTGATCTTACTTCCTGTTACAACAGCCATGGGACCCTCAAATAGATGATTCAAACATCCGAATCTGTGAAAGATCTATGAATTCAGCCTACTCTGGAAAACTGTAGTTATAGGTAAGTAACTTCTTTCTTATACTTTGATGGGAGTTTGTGCTGAATATTTGATGTTTTCAGACTTTTCTTTTCTACTGCAAATTTGCTGAGGTGTAAAATTATTTAGTTGGAAAGAGGCAGGTTGGTTTTTGTGGGCAGACACTGAGGGGCATATTAATGAAGGTTTTGCATCGCCCTTTCACCACGCAAGGGGGGCGTAAGGGCGACGGGAAACCTAAGTCAGATTTATAAAGCCACACAAGGCCACCTTGCGTGGCACTTCATGGCTCGATAATTCCACAGTAACGCAATGCAGCTCACATGAATAAATAAATCCAGGATTCATAAAATGCGGCAAATCACCTGTGAGGGTCTCAAGGTGCTGAATTGTGTGCACAGCAAATCTCTGTGTTGCGTTATTCTGCCCCAGGGAGTTGTTCCATGGGTGGAGCGTGGGTGTTCCCATACATCAACCCATGGATTTTGGCACATTTCCAGATTTACCAACACTGGTAAAACTGAGAATGCGTTAAAATGCCACACCTCCCCAGGGGAGGCGTAACGAGGAGAAATATGCTTATTTCTCCTCTTTTTTTCTCCTATGTGTTCTGCATTCTGCAACACACATGGAAAGAGGAAAAAACCTCAGAGGATTGTTTTTGTACAGGAAGGTGTACAATCCTGTCTGCAATGCAGGCATCCTTGCACCACAGCGCAAGGGTGCCTGAGTCGGCGCCAGGCAGCCAAAAGGGCACCAGCACAAGGAAAGGACGGGAATGTGTTGTAATATGTTAAATACAGCGCATTCCTGCCCTTTCACGCAGCGCAGCAAGGTGGCTTGCTGCCGTGCACTGCGTGAAAGCTACATAAATATGCCGCTGAATGTGTGTCTCTCTCTTTTCCTGCCACTGGACCTCTGTTTCTGTCTCCCTAGTTCTCTCTCCCACCACTATTTATCTGTCCCTTGCTCTTTCTGTACTTGTGTTCTCTTTTGTGTGATCACCGTTTGTTGTTGTAGTACAGGGCAGCACCAAAAGGCTCCTACAATAGTTAATGTTCTTTACCTCCTGTAAGACCTGCCTGCAGACAGCATTCATTTCCCCATTCCGTTTTGACTCACGCCGTAGGTTTCTCTCGGGCTGAGTTGCCTGTAGGTGCTGCCTTTAGTGGGACAGGTCTCTGTGAAAGACAGTGGTTCTTTCTTACACATTATCACCCTGGACACAGCCAGGCTCTTGAAGTGTGTGCTCTTACCCAATACCCACTGTAAGTAATTTATCTTTGCCCTCACCGAGACTTTCAGAGAAGATTCATGTAAATGTTTGTTTCTCGCTTGCCTCCCTCTCTCCCCACCTCTCTCTTTCACTACCTTTCTCTTTCGTGTTTGCTTTCTTCTTTCTTGCTCTCATCTTCTCTTGCTTTTTCGTCTTTTTCCTTCCCTTAGCTCTCTCTGCTCCTCTTCCGCCTAATCTCTCTGGACTCATAATCCCATTTCTCCTTTCCATACTCTTCCGATCCCTTCCTCCTCGGTCTCCATCTGCTCACCCTTTCACACACTACTCTCCCACCTTCCATGGCGCTGACTCCTCTGTCTCCACTTACTCAATCCTTTATTTCTCTTTCTCACATACGCCCCTCCTGCCCCATCTCCATTATTTTTCGGCATCAGATCATTCCCAGCTTCTCTTCCTCTGTCTCCAGGTTCTCACTGTGCATCCCGCCCCCATTTTGTCCTCGATTATTCGCCTCATTCTCCCGCCCTTTCCTTCACTCACTTGTCTTCCTATTTACATGACTTGTTCCCACTCACCACAACTTCCCTGCCATAGTTTCCTCTCTGTCTGCTGTGTGATCTTTCTCTTTGCCAGCAGTTTCCCCGCCCTGGGTCATTCGTGTCTTCTGTGTTTATGCAGTAAGTATGTGACGGAGAGAACACACCTGGCTTACCATTATCAGCTTCCGAATTAGTAAATCAAGCTTCTGCTCCCCGCCAACCTGACATCACCCAAGCTTTCACCCCCAAGGCAGTCGGGAAAACGCCCCCTTGCACTCGTGCAGGTGCACGTGCTTACACGCACAGGATTGTGCAACACCGTCGCCTTGTGCAATTCTAAATCACCGAATGCACCAGGGCTGAAATGCATGGTGAGACATGAAAGTAAAATACACAGGGTATCTGGTGAGGTTGAAAGCCTCACAGCGAAACTTTGACGAGAAAGTTACTACCCAGCGTTTAAGAAGTAAAGCTGCATGTGTTCTCTCAGGGGCTTCTCTGCACTATACTCTTTCGGTAATCACTTAAGAGCACATGTGACGTGCTGATGGTGTACCGTCTGTTGAAGGTGCCCGTGTTTGCATCGCCTGCCACCTTACTGAGCGCGTGAACACATTTCCAGTGGCGGCTGGTGACATTTGAAAGTGGTGAGGCGTAAAATTATTGTCATACTGCACCGCAGCGAGTGAGCGAGCCCGAACAACCTTCCCCCCTCCCCACCCCCCCTGAGAAAATTTTGAAAAAAGAGTGGACAAATAGTGCATTTTCAAGCAAATTTGAGAAAGCAAGAAGGTTAATAAAGCAATTGTGAAAGTGCAGTTATTACATTATTACAAATGTAATATAACATAGGTAGCTGCTTATTCAGTATAACCACAGAGCTTCATAAGAGACTTCGAGATACAATGCATTGCTGAGTAATATCAAAGGAAGCATTTTTTTATTAGCCACAGTGCTGTACCAAGACTCCAAGAGGCAATATGGAAACATGAAAAACATGAAAAAGGATCAAGGTGCTGAAAAATAGCCTTGAACATAAGCTTCCCAGCCCAGGACATGAGCTCAGCAGCACCCACATGTTTAACGGGCATACCTGCCTCGCCCAGGGAACTGGAAACCAAACACAGGGAGTATTACATGTTTAACACGCCAGAAACCAGCTCCCCACCTTCAGTCTTCATGCTGAACAAATCAAACATTCACCCCCAGTCACAGATCTCGGTTAAATCCATTTTTTTTGCATGCCACGCCATTCCAGGTTAGACCCAGCCATATGCAAATCAGTCTTGACGCTGCTCCCCATGGGAACAGTCCAGCCCGAACTGCCAGTATGACAAAAATACATTATAAAAAAGTGGTTTAGATGTATTTTGCTACTGCGATACTTATTGGTCAAACTGCAGCATGCAACACAATTGTTAGAATTTAATAGCAGTCTACAAGAACAAATAGAAAGGTTGCTACATCCTATGAGACACAGGGAAATACCATCCATTCCTCGACAAGTGTAAAACGAAAGGGGAGAACCTGAGAATGCACAATGGCAAAAGACACACTGGGAGTGCGAGACAAAAATGTGAGCACTGGTGATGTATCTCATTTCTGCAACCGAACAGAATCAACAGGTGGTTATGTTTGCATTGCTTGTATAACAATAACGTCCGACCACACTACAAAAACAAGATGAGATGGGGGGATTTTCACCAAACACAGAACTGTTGGCAAACATATCAGCACCGGAAAAATACAAGAAGCTTGGGCCTTGGGCTAAGGACTGTCTTCACGGTTAATTAAATATGTATAACATGACTATCGTCCTTCGCTTAGTTTTTCTAGCAAAACTGAAATAATTTCAACTTATTATCAGAGATCACAAAACAAAAAGTAAAGGATTACTACCAACTTAAAAATTACGACACAGCTGGGAGGAGGAGATCTCATTGTTCCAGCATATCTGTAAACGTGTCCCTCTGTAAAGTGTTACCACTCCAAGCGACGTTTCGCTTGTCAGGAAGAACAACATTTGTGGCTTGTATGAAAAAAGTCGAGTGGGCAGAAAGTCAAAAACAGCTGTTTACGAAGCACCTTCGGTTTTACGGAGATGGTAAAGACTCCTTGTGGTGATGTGACGTGGCAGCAGAGCAAGGAGATTAAATCTCAGAGCTCCTGCTGACAACGCTCACCCAGGAGCACACACACAGTCCATGACACATCGGACTAGCTCCGTGGCAAGAAAAGAACTGTGTAAATAGAGTTACCCCCACACAGCAGCGTTTCTGGCATGGCAGCAGAGCAAGGAGATTAAATCTCAGAGCTCCTGCTGACTACGCTCACCCAGGAGCACACACACAGTCCATGACATCGGACTAGCTCCGTGGCAAGAAAAGGACTGTGTAAATAGAGTTACCTCCGATACACAGCAGCGTTTCCGGCATGACAGGCTTTCGCCATGGCCACGTGCAACCCTTCTGTGCTATGACTTCTGACGCGAGCATACCTACAACAGGGCGAACATTCAGTTTCTACAGCTACAACAGGCAGACAGAGAAAACCGTGAGACAGGCTGTGCGAGATGTGGCTCGTGCAAGTTAAATGCCCCGATCAATGTATTCGTTGGTCTCTTGCTCCTAAGTGTTGACGGGAAAGCACCATGCATGATGATGGGTAGTGATAATAAGTAACACTATCAGACCCCGAAGGGCAAGCCGAGATGACAGAGTACCTACAACCATGCAGCAGTGCTACGTAATACACCCTGTGCAGGATGGACGTTGGATCATAGCAGTCGAGTAGCCACGAGAATAACATGAATCGACACACACTAGAGCAGGCACTACAGAGGGGTAGGTAGCGTGCATCGCTGGCAGTCTGCACGGCAGTACAGCAAGCAACCCTAGGATGAAGCGAAAATGAGCCGTTGATCACTTGCACCACGTCCGCGCTCTTTCGAGGGGACAACAGACTCTGTGCACGGGTTAAGTGTAGACCACCCCTTTTGCAGGCCACAACCCCAGCAACTAGCCTGAGCATGATACCCACCTTCCAAAGTTCCCTGCGGTGTCGCCAGTGCTCTACTGCTGATTTGGCCGCAGAGAAGGGGGGGTCGCGGTGGGTGGAGGGGGGGGGCGGGTTAACAATAAAGTAAAAACAAAAAAAAACCTTGAAAACTTACCTGACCGCCGGGTCGGTCTGCGCCGCCTCTGCTGTGTGCTCCTGGGCCGGGTTCCGTTGGCGCCTTCGTGAGTGGCTGGTGGCAACCCCGCTTGGCCAATCCAGATGCTGCTCCAGCAACGCCAGGATTGGCTTGAGCAGGGACTGTCCCCGCCCATAGGAGACCGGGGGCTGCGGCCACTGGCCACTGGCAACCCTCGCCCTCGCTCGCTCTCCTAATGCAGGGCACTGCAGTGCGCATGATCGGGCTGGTCAAAAAAATGATCAGCCCAAACTCGAACATGCGCACTGGGCCTGCCCTGCTGAGTCAACAAGTACAACGTCGTTACGTCAACACAAACCCAACCCTGCAGTGCTGCCCCGCCCCCACCCCCTTCAGCGACGTGTCTGCGGGACGCCGTGCCGGTGAAGTTATTAACAGTTAATCTTCCTTGAATCCTCGGAAGAACGTGGCCGTGCTGATTAGTGGGGCAACGCCCCAACACCCCCAATGGACGCACCGCCACTGCACATTTCACATATGCTCACCGACATGCAAGTATTTTCATTCACTCTCTGCTTGCCGCAGTCACCCCACTGCTTTATAGCAGTGAAACAAAGGGAAATAAAATGATAACTTGTGTTATTATAATTTTATTTTCTCCTACTTCCGCAGCTTAGAGTGAGGGGGCAGGGGCAGGGGAGGAGTGGTAGTACCCTCCTAAGTGCGCAATGACTGCTTGGTCAGCCCACTTGGGCCTGCCAAACAGTCTTGCACACTTCGCATGTTGCATAAAGAACATGCCCAGGCTCCCAGTCAGCATCTGAGCACCGAAACACGGCGCCCAGACCAATCACAACGCTGATTGGGAGCCTGGGTGTGCTTCCTGTTCATACAAGCGAGGGAGGACTACGGAGGAGAGATGCAGCGAGAAGGTAAATATTTAATCTTATTTTTTTTTAATACCCGATTCCCCCGTGTCCCTCCTCCCGCCCCTGCCACTGCCCCCCTACCTCTGATCCTTGCTGGCCGCCGCAGATGCCGGGACTATATATATATATATATATTTTTTTTTTTAAAGATTTATATAGCGCAAACTGGACCCGGAGGTATTGGATTGCTTTACATGAGCACCAGTTACGTTACACAAGGGCACGCTCTTTTTGTAGGCGCAGAGAGATTAAGTGATTTGCCCAGCATCACAGGATGCTGAGCAGATGCCGAGGCTTGAACCTGGCTTCCCATCTCCAAAATTGGCATCTCTGGACGTAAGGCCACATCCTCTACACTATAGCAAGGCACTTAAAAACACATTTCCCCAAATATTTGAAGACGAGTTAAATTAGTATATTAGCCCCTTCGAACATTTTGCACTTTTCCATGCCTCACCTCTGATTTTTAGGAGAAGCAAAGAAAGATGGCTACTTTCATGAGGCATCGAGATAGGCGGAAGCCTCAGGGGTTAGAACCAGTGATAAATTTGAGCCAGTGATTTCCAGTGGTGGCCACCAGCAGTTATTTTTGGGGACCAGTACTTATTTTTCCATATCAGATAATTACCGAGTGCAAGAGAGGGGAAAACACACAGATTGGAAACAGTGTCGGACTGGGGAGCCAAAGTAGCCCTGGCAATTTGCTTCGATCAGCCTCTGTCTGGCCCGAGGAGGCTGGAAACGTTTGCTTGCGACTTTTGTTACTGGGGGCCGATATTGCAGCACCGCTGCAAAACTGGCCCTCAGTAACAAAACCGGCCACCACTAATGCAAAAACGCCCCCCCCCCACCCTTCCAGCCTCCTGGGGAAATGCCCGATGCATAGTATGGCCAGTCCGGCCCCGATTGGAAAGACAGACGAGGTCACAATGGGAGTTAGCAGGAACCTGCAGCCCTGAGAAAGAATGCCGACCACTGGAGAATGGTTGTTTAGTCTGAACATCCTGCTGGCAGGGTCAAAAGCTACGTGGGCAGTGGCCAGGAGAGGAAAGGTACAATGTGGGGACTAAGCCTTAAGAAAGGGGTTGGTGGGGTGAGGGGCTCAGCAGCTAATGACAATACACTGACCATATGTACCTGTCTACTGGGAATGCTGAGGCTATAAGACAGGGGACAAGAACTGAGAAGGGGTTAGTAGCAGTCCAGGTTCTGAAGTGGTGGCCAGCCCCCACACCCACCCCCTCCCCACCCATCCATGGTGGCCCTGTGGCCTACCGAAGGTCATTCACAGGTTTAAAGGAGAGTGAAGAGGAGATGGCAGATGAGTTAAAACACATAGGTACATACCCCCAGAAATACAAAGTTAAAACCAGTAGGCGCGACTATGACAGTAGGTAGAGTGTCCTGCGCCCTATCACCCCCTTCCCCACTCCGAAGGCCATCTAGAATGCTGAGACCCAGCTCTCAGAAACCTGGTAGAGATTGGCTAAACCCTTCCAACTTCATGGTCCACCCATGCATCTTCATGGCCTTCCCAGGTACCCAATTCTGGAGCTTTCTTAACAGCCAGGGGTGACTTGCATGCCGCAGCTATCGGATCAGCCAGGAGGGATGACTATGAGGAAGGCATGGGAGGAGGTATTAAAGCCTTGAAAAGACAAGAGAAGTCTGCAGTAATGGTTGACTGATTACCTTACTGGGGGGACTAGAAGATTTGTTCTTCTGGGATATGCCTTTGTAAGGAATGTAAAGTGGGATACAGGAAACAACACACCAGACACCAGCTAGGGCACCAGTATGAGTAGGCCATTATCTCTGTGCGGAGATACCAGGGCCGGAATTAACAATGCTGTGTAGTATCTTTTTGTGAGATAGCTGGAATTACAATATATTTTCCCCAGAATGGGGAATAACATGCAGACTTGGAAAACTGGATGCAATTCTGCATGTTTTCCCCAAATCCAGTAAAATAACGGGCTCAAAATCTGCAAATATTCAAATGTTGAGGGGCTTTTTCTTTTGCAAATGCGTAGGGGATGGAATGGGACAATGGGGTCACAGGAAGGCAGGACCCTTTTTACTTCAGCTGGCGGGAGCTTCTTCTGCTACCTATTGCTGAAGGATGCGGTTGGGTGGGGGCGGGGTAAAATTGCTGCCAGGTGGCCTTGCAGCTCCACAGAGAAGTCCCGAATCAATATCTCTAGACTCAGCAAACTCTGGACCTGATAATTCTGGGCCAGGAAAATCATAGTTGCTTGAAGCAGTATTGCCACCAGGCAGATGGTAATGGGGCCCTTAGTGTTTTGAGCAAGACTATCCCCGGAAAGGTAGGACAGGATCTTTTATTCTGTTCCTTACATTTTGGGTGATATCAGTGACAGAACATTACATGTGTGGGGGAGACCGCAACTGGAAGCACTTGGCTTGCACTCAAAATAGCCCTTCCTAATAAAATGTAAAAGCTTTTTAGGGCAAGCAAAACAAATGGCTTTGTCATTGGTGTCTAAGACCTAGGGGGCCGATTCCGATCTTGGCCGGTAGGGCTCCGAATCGGATTTGGCTTTACCGGATCCGATTCGGAGCGCTATTTCCCGACCGAATCGTACGTGCGTCCGGGCGAGCGAGTACGATGCGTGCGCTCGCGAAATCTCCGACCCACTCGTTCGCAGGACCCGACCGCTCCGACTGACTCGCACGGGGACGACTCGCACCGCGCAATGGAGACGTTCCCCGGCCGGGTAAGTACGATGCGCATCGCGACCGCTCCGACCGACTCGCGCAGTCCGGCTCCAAGGAGCTGTCGGAGCCGCACTTTGGGGGTCCGTGTCAGACCCCCCTGGAAGCGTAGGCACGCGAGTCACACACAGGGGGGACCCATGGGTCCTCCTTACACGTGCATGTACGGCGCAACCCGCACCGACGCGAACACGCTGTAGGGGGCGCCCTTGTTCGCGTCGTGCCCATTGAGGCAATGGGAGCTTGTGTACGCGTCGTACGACTGGCTCCCATTGACTTCAATGGGAGTCCGACCGAATCGAGTCCGATGGCATACGTGCGCATCGTACTCATTCGGTCGGACTGCTAGAGTCCGATTCGGTCGGAAATCTCTCCGGGTCCGGCTCGGTCGGAGAGATTTCCGGCCCGAATCGGAATCGGCCCCCTAGTATGCAAAATCTCTATTGGATGGGACTGGACTCAGTCCCAAGCCTATTGAGACTGGTTCCTCTAATTTGAGATGGCTCTATAGATTCACCATGGGCAAGTGGATGGCAGAGGAATGCACGTGTTTCCTACATTCACATTTCCAGAAGGGTTGTGGTATCGTTCCCTTGATTTATCACCAGCTCTAGTCTCTGCCTGGACGCTGTAGGGATTCATTGGTTCTGGCAGAGGGTTTTTGGTCAGTTACCAACTCCTCCAACTTCAAGAAGAATGATAGACAGCTTGAAGCTTCCTCACCAGAGACGCGAATCCATTTGACAGATGATCCTAAAGTCAATTCAAATGGCATCCAGGACTTGCTGTCTCAGAGGAGAACCTGATCAGGAAACTAATCTCTGACCTGCATATCGGGTTCCTGGAGCACCACGCCCTATTTGTTCATTCCTTCTCTGCATTGGTATATTGAGTCTGGCTCAGGTTTCCCAAAGATGAGGTGTAGTATATCATTTGTTACTGCTCATCCTGTCTTCGTTGCCGGAGATGTGCCACGGACGGCAGGGTGGAGGGGCATGTGCGGCTGGACACAGGAAAGAACACCCCAGGCACCTCTTAGTATTTTAAACCAGACTGATCCCGCAGAAGCAGCATAGGATCATTATTGCACTGCTTGTTAATGCAATAAAGTGAGGGTGGGAGAACAGGGAAGGGGTCAAAAGAGAGCTCAGGAAAATAGGTGAGGGGTAGAAAAAGATATGGAGTGAGGGGAGTGAACAGTTGAGTGACTGGGCCTAAGAATGTGGCAAGACTTAGGGTCCACGTCATCAAGTGGCATAATGGCATTGTCATTTCGGTGGCTGGCCTAACTTATTGGGTAGTATCAGGTAGCCCTGGTACCAGTCCTGTAGATCCCAAGGTAGGAAGACCCAGGATAGAAGTGCTTAGAACAATTTTGGAAGATGATGGTCCTTCTATGGTAGGCCGCAGATGCAGGAGAGCACAGCTGCTAGGTCCCATGTGTTCTTGGTAGCTGGATGTCCCTTTAGAAGAGTGACTGATCAATACCTTGAGCTTTTGGTTCCTAAAAGGTTGACCAATTTCTGCCACTATGGAACACAGCTTGAGCTTTTATACAGAGAAGCACATTAAGTATATTGTATAGTGCATTATGGTCCACAGTAAAATGGTTTTTCAAGAAACCTTACACGATTTTTTTTAACCCAAAAAATTGTTATTTATTTTTAATCAACAGTTGTATACTAAATGGCTAATTCGTTTCCTATAACAGTTTGAGCCACATTCAAATTAGGGTTGTGTGAAATTTGTGGAATTTGCAAGGATGCATTTCATTCTAAAAAGTGCAAAAAAACCAAAAGCACCGCAGACAACTACGTACCTTCTGTTGTTCGCATTGTTCTAGTGCATTTGGGGTAATTTGTTTACCACAAATGGCACGTAATTACATGAAGAGGCTTAACAGCACAATTTGTGGAATTTTGCATACAAGATTTCTGCGAAATTACAATAGATTTGGTCAGCATAACAAAAATTCAGCCTGATCTAATTCAAATATGAAACTATTTTTCTATTCCATATCCCAGTCGGCATCCGTTTGCGGCTAACCCACTGTTTTTTCAAAGTTATATTCAGGGGCGTAGCTTCAGGGGGAGGTGTTTGGGCTGTACACGCCCGAATAAATCTATTCTCAAGTAAATACTTGGGTACAGGTATTTTCAGTAGGGTATGGTGAGGAGTCTGTCGAATTCCACCTGGGATTTTTACATACACACACAGACAAAAACACACACACGCACTGATACTGTCTGTCATCTCTGATTTGAAGGTCTTAAAAAAGTTGGTATTTTACAAAATATTGTGTTTTAAGTACCCTTACAATCTGCACTCTGCACCCTTTCCACCAGCCCTTAAACTTCCCTTCTGCACTGCTTCGCTAATAATGTAGTTTAACTTGATATGTTAGCATATGTTGGCGTGTTCAGTAGCGGATGCTACCAGACGGGGGTGGTGGGGGCGGGGGGAATGAAAAAAAAAGAAAATAATTACCTTACCTGGGAACGGACGGCTGCTGCCTCTCCTCTTCAACCTCCTTCTTCCCGTCTCCAGTCTGGGCAGCAAGAAGCTCCCAGGCTCCCCAAAGCCAATCACAACACTGCAGCGTTGTGATTGGTCTGAGCGCTGTGGTTCGGCGCTCTGACAGGCAGTGGGAGCCTGTGCATGTTCCTCATCAGGTTGTGAATTACAGCCTGGTGGGGGACATGCAAAGTGCGCATGACTGTTTGGCCGGCTCAAGACGGCCAGCCAAACAGTCATGCACACTTAGAGAGTGCCACCACTTCTCCCCCTCTGCTCTTGCCAGCCCAGCCCTGCATGAAACAGAGCCACTGACTGCAATAGGAAATAAAATGATAATAACGATACGTTATTATTTTATTTTTCCTTTTGAGCAGTGGGCGACGCTCCTCCACCTTAGCGGAGGAGCAGCTGCTGTGTGTGTTGTAAAACCTGAAGCCCCCCAATCTTGAAGACTGCGCTACGCTCTTGGTTATATTTCTCTTTATTAATCCTTGTGTTACCATATTTAGATTCGATCACAGGCATATGTTTCCCCTTTGCCCCTTACACCAGTTTGGACCGTTGTGGAGTTTCTTCTTTTTCTGAAATTATTAGATTTCCAATCCTCGCACCCCGAAGTTACAGTGCCATCAGTGTCCAAGGCGGGGGCTACTTACTATTGACAACGTTTTTAAGGCCCAATGCACTGTCCTTAAGCATACTCCAGCTCTGTTCTGATCGCGCCCGTTCACGCTTGTTGGTATAATAGTGACACCCACAAATTGTGAAATACCTGAATATTTATTAAGGAACAATGCCCGAAGTTAGTAAGTTAGTATTTACGCAAGGAAGAATGCATGTTCAGGGCCCCGAAACAAAAGACAGCATTGACAATGCAGCGAAATTTGCACTCAAACCAAGAGCTGGGTGATGTCAGAGATACTGGAATAGCATGACACGATTAATCTCTTACCAAGGGCTTGTCTTAACCAAAGACAGTGTGTCACGGGCCCTAGTGCAAGGAAGGAAGTTGCCCCCCTGGCTGCTGTTTGATTTATAAAATACAGCAAGAATCAGGGTTCAGTGGGCCCGGTGCCACTGCACCTGCTGCACCTGTGGAAGCTACGACTATGGTCCCTCGGCAAGTAATATACTCAGGGAAATCATGCTCCAGTTGAGGCTAAACCTGCAGTCACGGGCTCTTCCATCAGGTTCACTGATAGAATATCGATGACAAAAACATCGAAGTTAAAAATATCGAAAACAAAATAGAATACAAAAATATCGACTCCCATACTTACACAGGTAAGTACAAAAATATTGAATCAAAAATATCTATGTAAAAAATATAGATGCAAAAATATCAATTTAAATATATATATATAAAATAAAATAATATATATTAAATATATTAAATATTAATATTAATTTTAACAAAATTAATTAAATTTAATATACATTTTAACAAAATCTAACAAATAAACCTAAAAAAATAAACACACAAACATAATCATTTATACATATATATATTTACTCTAAAATAATTAATAAACTATTATCTTTAATTTATTTTAAAACTTTTAAATTATATAAAATTAAAATATATATATATCAATAATTTAAAATTTAACAAAAACATTCTATAATAATTTACAACATTAAACAATTAAAAAATATTTAAACTTAAATTTCCCAATACAATCAGTGCAACACTAGGGAAAGTGTTGGATAGCAAAATAATTAAATTTACTATTCCAACTCCAGTGAGTGTAACAGTAGGGAAAGTGTTGGATAGCGAAGGCGTAAAAATTACTATTCCCACTCCAGTGAGAGCAACAGTAGGGAAAGTGTTGGATAGCGGAGGGGACACAATTACTATTCCCACTCCAAAGAATGCAACAGTAGGGAAAGTGTTGGATAGCGGAAGAGTAAAAATTAATATTTCCACTCCAAAAAGTGCAACAGTATGGAAAGTATTGGATAGACGAGGGGTAAAAATTACTATTCCCACTCCAAACAGTGCAACAGTACGGAACGTGTTGGATAACGGAGGAGTAAAAATTACTATTCCCATTTCACTGAATGCAACAGTAGAATAACTGTTGGATAGCAGAGGGGTAACATTTTTTATTCCCACTCCAGTGAGTGCAACAGTAGGGAAAGTGTTGGATAGCAGAGAGGTAAAAATTACTACTCCCACTCCAAATAAAGCAATAGTAGGGAAAGTAATGGATAGCGGAGGAGTAAAAATTACTATTCCCACTCCAAAGAGTGCAACAGTAGGGAAAGTGTTGGATAGCGGAGGGGTAAAAATTACTATTCCTACTCCAAACAGTGCAACAGTAGAGAAAGATTTGAATAGCGGAGGGGTAAAACTTACTATTCCCACTCCAGTGAGAGCAACAGTAGGGAAAGTGTTGGATAGCGGAGGGGAAAAAATTACTATTCGCACTCCAAAGAGTGCAACAGTAGGGAAAGTGTTGGATAGCGTAGGGGTAAAAATTACTATTTCCACTCCACTGAATGCAACAGTACAATAACTGTTGGATAGTGGAGGGGTAACATTTTGTATTCCCACTCCAGTGAATGCAACAGTAGGCAAAGTGTTGGATAGAGGAGGGGTAAAAATGTACTACTCCCACTTGAGTGAGTGCAACAGTAGGGAAAGTGTTGGATAGTGGAGGGGTAAAAATTACTACTCCCACTCCAGTGAGTGTAACAGTAGGGAAAGTGTTGGATAGCAGAGGTGTAAAAATTACTATTCCAACTCCAGTGAGTGCAACAGTAGGGAAAGTATTGGTTAGCAGAGGGGTAAAAATTACTATTCCCACTCCAATAAGTGCAACAGTAGGGAAAGTGTTGCACAGCAGAGGGGTGAAAATTACTATTCCCACTCCAGTTAGGGCAACAGTAGGGAAAGTGTTCGATAGCGACGAGACAAAAATAACTATTCACACTCAAACAGTTAAAACAAAAATAAAAAACATTAAAAATTATAAAAATCATAAAAATAAATAAACAATATTTAGAAATGAAAAATCAAATATATTAAATATATAAAAATGTAAAATATTATAATATTAATTACATATAAAAAACTACAAATAATATATAATATAAAATAATAAATACATTTATAAAATAAAATTCTTTTAAACTAGAAAATATTTACAAACAAATAAATTAGTTAATACATAAATGTATTTATTGTATTTCCTAACCTATAACACCACACCAATAACAAAACACTTCAACATTTTTAATTAATTTCCCCCTAAAATGAACATAATTAATAATCAATTTAAAAAATATTATTAATAAAAAAAACTAATAAACATTATTTGATTACACACACTAACACTATGATATCCACAACACACACCTAAATTAAACTCTAAAATAATAAAACACAATTAAAATGTATTTATAAATTAAAAACTATTACTATTAATAATAAAGTAATTAAAATGTATTTAATACCCACCTGTTACCCCTTTAAAAGTAAAAACAACAGACAAAAAATCAAACAATTACCCAAAATACATAACAAAAAATTAACATTAATTAACAACTATATATTAATTAATTAAATACAAATTACTTCCCACCCTTTACTCCTAAAAACACTCAAACACACACCTAAAATTAATTACACAATTACCATAATTAATTACCAATTAATTAATTAAAATTAATTAACAGCCAATTATTTATTCATTAATTAAAAATAAATTACTTCCCACCCTTAACACCTATAAACACCACAACACACCTACTTTTAATTACACAATTACCATAATTAATTACACATTTAACACTATAACATCTGAATTAAACAAATATTAATAAATAAAAAATAATCATTACATTTAATATAATTAAATTATTTCCCACCCTATTCCCCTATAAACCCACAACCCGCTATGGAACTAAAAACACAAAATTCAAATAAAAAAACAATTAATAACTACTAAAAAATTAACACATATATTAAAAATACAAACAATTCTTATACAAAAATATACAGCACATACATACAAAATATATACTAAAATACATAACATCAATAAACAAACGATATTTTTAACAACTATATTTTTGCAAACTATATTAAACACTTCGATATTTTTAGCATCGATATTACTTACCTAAAATCGATATTCTTGACCACGAAAATCTGTATGTCAATATTTCTGACCCACGATATTTTCAACTCGATATTTGTGCAACACAATATTTTTGAATCGATATTCTGTGTCTGCACCCTTCCATAACAAATGGTATGGTCCAACGCAGCTCCTTCTACTATTGATTCTGCTGAGAGGGCACGGGCTCCAACCCATCGTTAACACCATATTCTAATCTTATATTTCCTGCTTGAAGATATTGCAAACTTTATCTTCAGTCCAGTTTGTTAAATTGAAGTAAGCATGGTTCGTAAATCCCAGAATGCAAGGGGCTGTTCAGTGAAAGCCCTGGAAGGGACCCTGAGGTACCGGAGCTCAGGCTAGAATACTTGTCCGTCTCAGACCCTACCTCTGCGAGTCTCGGATGACAAGTGTAAGGTTCCCTCCCACGAGCAGGTAGGCCGCGGATGCTTACCTGTGGCTCCCAGTTCGTAGTTTGATGGCTCTTGTAGATTTATATACGTTGCATTCTTCCGCCACCCGGTGGCTAGACTCGATATATTATATTTAAAAGTTTAAAAACACCCTGAGAATGAATGTCTGTAACTTAATCTCGATAACGTCGACTGGATTTCAAAAATCCTTTAACCCCTTCCATGCTCATGACGAGCTGGACTCGTCATGGCACACAGTGGTCGTGTGCTCATGACGAGTCCAGCTCGTCATGACTCCCTGCACAGGAAATCCCTCTGGTGCGGGCACCAGAGGGATTCCCTTTCTTCTCTAAAGCCTCGGGAGCTGGGGAAGAGCTTCCCCAGCTCCTGAGGCCCCTGGTTTCCCTGAAATGACGATCGGCGCGCACGTCGCGCTGATGTCATTTCAGTGAAACTGAAACTGAAATGAGCCAATAGGCTCATTTCACTTTCAGTTTCTACGTGCTCAGGGGCTATCTCAGCCCCTGAGCACGTAGAAACTCAGGAGAGGTATCGTTGGAAAGGGAGAATCTCCCTTTCCAATGGTACCCTCCCTAGTGGATCCCTGCTTGGGGATCGCCCAGGAGGGCGATCCCCAAGCAGGGATCCACCCACTAGGCACCAGGGAGGGGGGAGCGGCCCCTTGGGCAAGGGCCTTTGCTTCCCCCATAAAAATTGGCATGATTAGTCTTTCTGCCCCCTGGGAGGTAGATGGGGGCAGTAGCCCCCAATCTGCCCCCCCGGGGGGGTAGAAAGCCCACTAGACACCAGGGATTTTTTAATGTGATATTTATAGGGGTGGGGGCTGCCCAAAACGGGCATGCCGATGCCCCCACCCCCGGCCACAAAATTAGTCTTTCTGCCCCCTGGGAGCAGATGGGGCAGTAGCCCCCAATCTGCCCCCCGGGGCAGAAAGCCCACTAGATACCAGGGATTTAAAAAAATTATAGTTAGGGGTGGGGGCTGCCCAATATGGGCATGCCAATGCCCCCACCCCGCCGCAAAGGTACAGTCTTTCTGCCCCCCCGGGGGGGGCAGAAAGCCCACTAGATACCAGGGATTTTTTAAATTATTATAATTTGGGGTAGGGGCTGCCCAATATGGGCATGCCAATGCCCCCACCCCCGACACAAAGGTACAGTCTTTCTGCCCCCCCGGGGCAGAAAGACTTCTGGTCTTTCAGGTTTTTTTTTCCACTCAATAAATTTAGGGGTGGGGGTTGCCCAAGATGGGCATGCCAATGCCCCCACCCCTCCCCCCACAAAATTCCAGTCTTTCTGCCCCCCCGGGGGGGGGGCAGATGGTGGCAGTGGCCACCAATCTGCCCCCGGGGTTCAAAAGCACCCTAGATGCCAGGGATTATTTTTTTATAGGCCCGGGGTGGGGCTGCCCAGAATGGGCATGTAAATGCCCCCACCCTATCCCCCCAAAAGACTTTCTGCCCCCAGGAGGCAGATGGGGGCAATAGCCCCTGATCTGCTCCCCGAGGAGGGGGCAGAAAGCCCACTAAGCGCCAGGGATTTTTTTTTTATATAGGTAGGGGTGGGGGCTGCCCAGAATGGGCATGTCAATGCCCCACCCCAAAAAAATGCTACAGTCTTTCTGCCCCCCCCCCGGGAGGCAGATGGGGCAATAGCACCTTATCTGCACCCCCCGGGGGGGCAGAAAGCCCACTAGCCACCAGGGATTTTTTTTTTTACAAAGTTCGGGGTGGGGGCTGCCAAGAATGGACATGGCAATGCCCCCACCCACCCCAAAAAGATGCCACTGTCTTTCTGCCCCTCCCAGGAGGCAGATGGGGGCAGTAGCCCCTGATCTGCCCCGGGGGCAGAAAGCCCACTATGTGCCAGCGATTATGCTGGCTTTTTTATCCGCAGGGGTGGGGGCTGACCAGAATGGGCATCCCAATGCCCCGACCCCCAAAAGAATAGCCACAGTCTTTCTGCCCCCTCGGGGGGCATATCGGAGCAATAGCCCCTGATTTCCCCCCTCCCCAGGGTGGCAGAATGATCACTAGGCACTGACTTTTTCGGAATGTGCCTACCTGTTGAATTTGGTTCCTAGCTCTGCCGGCACCTAGGAAACCTAGCAAACCTATACATTTTTAAAACTAGACACCCAGGGGAATCCAGGATGGGCTGACTTGACTGGCTCTCACCAGGTTCTGTTACCCAGAATCCCTTGCAAACCTAAAAAATTGGCAAAAAAAACAAATTTTCCTCACTTTTCTGTGGTGGAAAGTTCTGGAATCTGCATGGATCCACAAATTTCCACCCACCCCGTGTTCCCCAAAGTCTTCTGAGAAAAATGGTACCTCACTTGTGTGGGTAGGACTAGTGGCCGCGACAGGAAACGGCCCAAAACGCAACATGGACACACCACATTTTCACAGTGAAAACGGACCCTTTTTTTGCAAAGTGCCTAGCTGTAGATTTTGAACCCTAACTCTGCCGGCACCAAGGGAAACCTAGCAAACCTATACATTTTTGAAAACTAGATACCCAGGGGAATCCAGGATGGGGTGACTTGACTGGCTCTCACCAGGTTCTGTTACCCAGAATCCCTTGCAAACCGAAACATTTGTAAAAAAAAACACATTTTCCTCACATTTCTGTGGTGAAAGTTCTGGAATCTGCGTGGATCCTCAAATTTCCACCCATCCCGCGTTCCCCAAAGTCTTCCGAGAAAAATGGCACCTCACATGTGTGGGTAGGCCTAGTGCTCGCGACAGGAAACGGCCCAAACGCAACGTGGACACACCACATTTTCACAGTGAAAACGGACCCTTTTTTGCAAAGTGCCTAGCTGTAGATTTTGAACCCTAACACTGCCAGCACCTAGGGAAACCTAGCATACCTATACATTTTTGAAAACTAGACACCCAGGGGAATCCAGGATGGTGTGACTTGACTGGCTCTCACCAGGATCTGTTACCCAGAATCCCTTGCAAACCTAAAAATATGTCCAAAAAACATATTTTCCTCACATTTCTGTGGTGGAAAGTTCTGGAATCTGCGTGGATGTACAAAATTCCACCCACCCCGCGTCCCCCAAAGTCTTCCGTGAAAAATGGTACCTCACTTGTGTGGATGGGTCAAGTACCCGCGACAGGCAAGGGCCCAAAACCTATTGAGGCGACATCAAAATTACCTATCACAAACCAACCTGGTTTTGCAAGGGGGTCCCATGAGTTTTGGCCCCGGGTTCGACGGCCATCTAGGAAACCTACCCAACCCACACATTTCTGAAAACTAGACACCCGGAGGAGTCCAGCGAGGTATGGCTTGCGTGGGTCCTCCAAAATTTTCTTACCCAAAATCCCCTGCAAACCTCAAATTTATCTGAAAAAATCACGTTTTTCTCAAATTTCTGTGTGGGAAAGTTCTGGAATCTACGTGGATCCACAAATTTTCTACCACCCAGCTTTCCCCCAGGTCTCCCGATAAAAATGATACCTCACTCGCGTGGGTGGGTCAAGTACCCGCGACAGGCAAGGGCCCAAAACGTATTGCGGAGACATCAAAATTACCTACCACAAAACAACCTGGTTTTGCAAGGGGGGTCACCTGTGTTTTTGGCCCCGGGCTCAGCGGCCATCTTGGGAACCTACCAAACCCACACATTTCTGAAAACTAGACACCCGGGGAGTCCAGCGAGTATGGCTTGCATGGGTCCCCAAACGTTTTCCTACCCAGAATGCCCTGCAAACCTCAAATTTAGCTGAAAAAATCACTTTTACTCAAATTTCTGTGTGGGAAAGTTCTGGAATCTGCGTGGATCCACAAATTTCCTACCACCCTTCCTTCCCCCAGGGCTCCCGATAAAAATGGTACCTCACTTGTGTGGGTAGGCATAGTGGCTGAAACAGGAAATGGCCCAAATCTTATTGTGGAGACTTCAAAATTACCTATAACAAAACTAACTGGTTTTGGGGGGGGCACCTGGTTTTTTGGCCCCGGGCTCGCCGCCATCTAGGGATACCTACCAATCCCACATGTTTCTGAAAACTAGACACCCTGGGGAGTCCAATGAGGTATGGCTTGCGTGGATCCCCCAACGTTTCCCTACCCAGAATCCCCTGCAACCCTCAAATTTAGCTGAAAAATACATATTTTCCACATATTTTTGCGTGGAATCACCGTGCTGGCACAAATGTCCTACCACCCGGCGTTGCCCTTGTTCCCCCGAGTAAAATGATACCTCACTTGTGTGGGTGTCCAAAGCAGAACTGGCTAAAAACGTATTTTAAAAAAAATTTAGCGCTTAGAATTCTCGGTGCTATACCCTAAATCCCTATGTTTTGGGCTCTTCCCAGTTACAGGCCTTTGGCCCACCCACACAAGTGAGGTATCATTTTACTCGGGAGAACAAGGGGCAGCTGGGTGGTAGGACATTTGTTCCGGCACGGTGATCCCACGCAAAATGTATGGAAAAAGTGATTTTTCAGCTAAATTTGAGGTTTGCAGGGGATTCTGGGTAGGAAAACGTTGTGGGACCACGCAAGCCATACCTCGCTGGACTCCCCGGGTGGCTAGCTTTCAGAAATGTTTGGGTTTGGTAGTTTCCCAAGATGGCCGCCGAGCCCGGGGACAAAACCCAGGTGACCCCTCTTGCAAAACCAAGTTGTTTTGTGATAGGTAATTTTGATGTCGCCTCAATAGGTTTTGGGCCCTTTTCTGTCGCGGGTACTTGACCCACCCATGCGAGTGAGGTATCATTTTTATCAGGAGACCTGGGGAGCGCTGGGTGGGAGGAAATTTGTGGATCCACGTAGATTCCAGAACTTCCCACACAGAAATTTGAGAAAAAGTGATTTTTCAGCTAAATTTGAGGTTTGCAGGGATTCTGGGTAGGAAAACGTTAGGGGACCCACGCAAGCCATACCTCGCTGGACTCCCCGGGTGTCTAGTTTTCAGAAATGTGTGGGTTTGGTAGGTTTCCCTAGATGGCCACCGAGCCCAGGGCCAAAAACTCATGTGACCCCCTTGCAAAACCAGGTTGTTTTGTGATAGGTAATTTTGATGTCGCCTCAATAGGTTTTGGGCCCTTTCCTGTCGCGGGTACTTGACCCACCTATGCGAGTGAGGTATCATTTTTATCGGGAGACATGGGGAACACTGTGTGGTAGGAAATTTGTGGATCCACGTAGATTCCAGAACTTTCCACACAGAAATTTGAGAAAAAAGTGATTTTTTTCAGCTAAATTTGAGGTTTGCAGGGCATTCTGGGTAGGAAAACATTGGGGGATCCACGCAAGCCATACCTCGCTGGACTCCCCAGGTGTCTAGTTTTCAGAAATGTGTGGGTTTGGTAGGTTTCCCAAGATGGCCGCCGAGCCCGGGCCAAAAACCCAGGTGACTCCCTTGCAAAACCAGCTTGTTTTGTGATAGATCATTTTGATGTCTCCTCAATACGTTTTGGGCCCTTGCCTGTCGCGGGTACTTGGGCCTCCCACCCGAGTGAGGCACCATTTTTATCGGGAGACCTGGGGGAACGCTGGGTGGTAGGAAATTTGTGTCAGCCCTGTGATGCCACAACTTTACCACACAAAAATGTGTGAAAAAAGGGATTTTTCAGCAAAATGTCAGGTTTGCAGGGGATTCTGGGTAAGAAAACGTTGGGGGATCCATGCAAGCCATACCTCCCTGGAATCCCCCGGGTGTCTACTTTTCAGAAATGTGTGGGTTTGGTAGGTTTCCCTAGGTGGCCGCCGAGCCCCGGGCCAAAACGTCAAGGGACCCCTCTTGCAAAACCAAGTCGTTTTGTGATAGGCCATTTTGAGGTCGCCTCAATACGTTGTGGGCCGTTGCCTGTCGCGGGTACTTGGGCCTCCCACCCGAGTGAGGCACCATTTTTATCGGGAGACCTGGGGGAACGCTGGGTGGTAGCAAATTTGTGTCAGCCCGTGATGCCACAACTTTACCACACAAAAATGTGTGAAAAAGGGATTTTTTCAGCAAAATGTCAGGTTTGCAGGGGATTCTGGGTAAGAAAACGTTGGGGGATCCACGCAAGCCATACCTCCCTGGAATCCCTGGGTGTCTACTTTTCAGAAATGTGTGGGTTTGGTAGGTTTCCCTAGGTGGCCGCTGAGCCCCGGGCCAAAACATCATGGGACCCCCCTTGCAAAACTAGGTCGTTTTGTGATAGGCAATTTTGATGTCGCCTCAATACGTTGTGGGCCCTTGCCTGTCGCGGGTACTTGGGCCTCCCACCCGAATGAGGCACCATTTTTATCGGGAGACCTGGGGGAACGCTGGGTGGTAGGAAATTTGTGTCAGCCCTGTGATGCCACAACTTTACCACACAAAAATGTGTGAAAAAGGGATTTTTTCAGCAAAATGTCAGGTTTGCAGGGGATTCTGGGTAAGAAAACGTTGGGGGATCCATGCAAGCCATACCTCCCTGGAATCCCCGGGTGTCTACTTTGCAGAAATGTGTGGGTTTGGTAGGTTTCCCTAGGTGGCCGCCGAGCCCGGGCCAAAACGTCAAGGGACCCCCTTGCAAAACCAGGTCGTTTTGTTATAGGCCATTTTGAGGTCACCTCAATACGTTGTGGGCCCTTGCCTGTCGCGGGTACTTGGGCCTCCCACCCGAGTGAGGCACCATTTTTATCGGGAGACCTGGGGAGCGCTGGGTGGTAGGAAATTTGTGTCAGCCCCATGATGCCACAACTTTACCACACAAAAATGCGTGAAAAAGGGATTTTTCAGCAAAATGTCGGGTTTGCAGGGGATTCTGGGTAAGAAAACGTTGGGGGATCCACGCAAGCCATACCTCCCTGGAATCCCCCGGGTGTCTACTTTTCAGAAATGTGTGGGTTTGGTAGGTTTCCCTAGGTGGCCGCTGAGCCCCGGGCCAAAACATCATGGGACCCCCCTTGCAAAACTAGGTCGTTTTGTGATAGGCCATTTTGAGGTCGCCTCAATACGTTGTGGGCCCTTGCCTGTCGCGGGTACTTGGGCCTCCCACCCGAGTGAGGCACCATTTTTATCGGGAGTCCTGGGGGAACGCTGGGTGGTAGGAAATTTGTGTCAGCCCCGTGATGCCATAACTTTACCTCACAAAAATGTGTGAAAAAAGGGATTGTTTCAGCAAAATGTCAGGTTTGCAGGGGATTCTGAGTAAGAAAATGTTGGGGGATCCACACAAGCCATACCTCCCTGGAATCCCCCGTGTGTCTACTTTTCAGAAATATGTGGGTTTGGTAGGTTTCCCTAGGTGGCCGCCGAGCCCCGGGCCAAAACGTCATGGGACCCCCCGTGCAAAACCAGGTCGTTTTGTGATAGGCCATTTTGAGGTCGCCTCAATACGTTGTGTGCCCTTGCCTGTCGTGGGTACTTGGGCCTCCCACCCGAGTAAGGCACCATTTTTTTCGGAAGACCTTGGGGAACGCGGGGTGGGTGGAATTTTGTTGATCCACGCAGATTCCAGAACTTTCCACCACAGAAAAGTGAGGAAAATGTGTTTTTGTTGCCAATTTTTTAGGTTTGCAAGGGATTCTGGGTAACAGAACCTGGTGAGATCCAGTCAAGTCACCCCATCCTGGATTCCCTGGGTGTCTACTTTTCAAAAATGTATAGGTTTGCTAGGTTTCCTAAGTGCCGGCAGAGCTAGAGTTCAAAAACTACAGCTAGGCACTTTGCAAAAAAGGGTCATTTTTCACTGTGAAAATGTGGTGCGTCCACGTTGCGTTTTGCGCTGCTTCCTGTCGCGGGCACTAGGCCTACCCACACAAGTGAGGTACTATTTTTTTCGGAAGACCTTGGGGAATGCGGGGTGGGTGGAATTTTGTGGATCCACACAGATTCCAGAACTTTCCACCACAGAAAAGTGAGGAAAATGTGTTTTTTTGCCAATTTTTAGGTTTGCAAGGGATTCTGGGTAACAGAACCTGGTGAGAGCCAGTCAAGTCACCCCATCCTGGATTTCCCTGGGTGTTTACTTTTCAAAAATGTATAGGTTTGCTAGGTTTCCTAAGTGCCGGCAGAGCTAGGGTTCAAAAACTACAGCTAGGCACTTTGCAAAAAAGGGTCATTTTAGACTGTGAAAATGTGGTGCGTCCACGTTGCGTTTTGCGCTGCTTCCTGTCGCGGGCACTAGGCCTACCCACACAAGTGAGGTACCATTTTTTTCAGAAGACCTCGGGGAACGCGGGGTGGGTGGAATTTTGTGGATCCACACAGATTCCAGAACTTTCCACCACAGAAAAGTGAGGAAAATGTGTTTGTTTTGCCAATTTTGTAGGTTTGCAAGGGATTCTGGGTAACAGAACCTGGTGAGAGCCAGTCAAGTCACCCCATCCTGCATTCCCCTGGGTGTCTACGTTTCAAAAATGTATATGTTTGCTAGGTTTCCCTAAGTGCCGGCAGAGCTAGGGTTCAAAAACTACAGCTAGGCACTTTGCAAAAAAAGGGTCATTTTTCACTGTGAAAATGTGGTGCGTCCACGTTGCGTTTTGCGCTGCTTCCTGTCGCGGGCACTAGGCCTACCCACACAAGTGAGGTACCATTTTTTCGGACGACCTTGGGGAATGCGGGGTGGGTGGAATTTTGTGGATCCACGCAGATTCCAGAACTTTCCACCACAGAAAAGTGAGGAAAATGTGGTTTTTTTGCCAATTTTTAGGTTTGCAAGGGATTCTGGGTAACAGAACCTGGTGAGAGCCAGTCAAGTCACCCCATCCTGGATTCCCCTGGGTATCTACTTTTCAAAAATGTATAGGTTTGCTAGGTTTCCCTAAGTGCCAGCAGAGCTAGGGTTCAAAAACTACAGCTAGGCACTTTGCAAAAAAAGGATCATTTTTCACTGTGAAAATGTGGTGCGTCCACGTTGCGTTTTGCGCTGCTTCCTATCGCGGGCACTAGGCCTACCCACTCAAGTGAGGTACCATTGTTTTCGGAAGACCTTGGGGAACGCGGGGTGGGTAGAATTTTGTGGATCCACACAGATTCCAGAACTTTTCACCACAGAAAAGTGAGGAAAATGTGTTTTTTTTGCCAATTTTTTAGGTTTGCAAGGGATTCTGGGTAACAGATCCTGGTGAGAGCCAGTCAAGTCACCCCATCCTGGATTCCCCTGGGTGTCTACTTTTCAAACATGTATAGGTTTGCTAGGTTTCCCTAAGTGCCGGCAGAGCTAGGGTTCAAAAACTACAGCTAGGCACTTTGCAAAAAAAGGGTCATCTTTCACTGTGAAAATGTGGTGCGTCCACGTTGCGTTTTGCGCTGCTTCCTGTCGCGGGCACTAGGCCTACCCACACAAGTGAGGTACCATTTTTTTTGGAAGACCTTGGGGAAACCGGGGTGGGTGGAATTTTGTGGATCCACGCAGATTCCAGAACTTTCCACCACAGAAAAGTGAGGAAAATGTGTTTTTTTTGCCAATTTTTTAGGTTTGCAAGGGATTCTGGGTAACAGAACCTGGTGAGAGCCAGTCAAGTCACCCCATTCTGAATTCCGCTGGGTGTCTAGTTTTCAAAAATGTATAGGTTTGCTAGGTTTCCCTAAGTGCCCGCAGAGCTATGGTTCAAAAACTACAGCTAGGCACTTTGCAAAAAAAGGGTAATTTTTCATTGTGAAAATGTGGTACGTCCACGTTGCATTTTGAGCCATTTCCTGTTGTGGGCACAAGGCCTACCCACACAAGTGAGGTACCATTTTTATCGGGAGACTTAGGGTAACACAGAAGTGTAGAGCAACTGTTATTACCTATTGACTTTCAATGCATTTCTGCCTTCCAAATGAAAGACAATGTGTAAAAAATAAGTCATTTTGAAAAATGACCTATAATTCTCATGCTAGTATGGGTACTCCCAAATTCGGAAATGTGCAAATATCTACTGTTTCTAAAATCTACATTTTGTTCCCATTTCATAAATACATAGGTGTCTTTCATAACAATTTTTTCATGTATACATTTTCCCAAAATAATTGCTATATACCCGGTACATAATAAAAAACCATTGCAAGATGCTGCTCAGTTATTGGCTCTGGGTTCGTCGGGTTCTTGGTGAACCTACAAGTCCTATATATCCCCAGAACCAGAAAGGTCCAGCGGATATAACAGTATATTGCTTTCAAATAGCTGTCATAATTAGAAGAAGTTACAGGTGAAAACGTTGACACAAATGGCTGTTTTTTCAACTAATTTTCAATTTTTCCTTTATTTAACTATTAGTTTCTATAAGGAAAACTTTAAGGATCTACACAAATGACCCCTTGCTGAATTCAGAATTTTGTCTACGTTTCAGAAATGTATGGCTTTCCAGGATCCATTATTGGTTTCATACCCATTTCTACCATTAACTGGAAGGAGGTTGAAAGCACAAAAAATAGCAAAAATAGGCTATGTCCCAGAAAAATGCCAAAACTGTGTAAAAAAAGTTGGTTTTCTGACAAAAGTCTGCTTGTCCCTGAAAGCTGGGAAGATGGTGATTTCAGCACCACAACCCCTTTTGATGCCATTTGCAGGGAAAAAACAAGACGCTTTCATCTGTAGCCCTTTTTTCGCATTTTTCCCCAAAAAACAACATTTTGCTGTATTTTGGCTAATTTCTGGGTCCCCTCCAGGGGAATCCACAAACCCTGGGTACCTTTACAATCCCCATGATGTTAGGAAAAAGGACGCAAATTTGGCGTGGATACCTTATGTGGTCAAAAAGTTACAGGGGCCTAAGCGCGCACTACCCCAAATAGCCAAAAAAAGGCTTAGCACAGGGGGGGAAAAGGCCTAGCAGCGAAGGGGTTAAGCTTCAGTTCCATTCTAATGTTTTATTTTGACGAGCTGTCCTGCCTCCTTAGCAGCTACACGCCACCCTCTTCTTTTTAGAAATTTGGATGAGTTGAATTTGAGTTATTTATTTAAATTAGTCCGTTGTTAATTGTTTGCTTGTTAGGATTAAAGCATTTCTGAGTTCTTAGTGCTTTACGTAGTGTTTATCTTGGAGAAAGCAGCAACATTTCCATATGTATATAACTGTGAGCACAGCCGCCACCGGTTGCACGAGGAAAGTGAGCCAGGGTTCAAGGTGGCCTGAAGAGTAGCTAACAGTCCCAGTACCCCTCCCAGATCCTTGAATGTCACATCATAGTTGACCTTGAGTGATTATGATCTCCAGAAGTCTTAATAAGTCCCAGCATGCACCGTGCGTTCACTTCTAGCTCTGATCTGGAACCAAAGCAGTCCCCTACACCTTATGCACCCCACTGAGGGGTCGTGCAGGGACACGATCTCACCCCATGTTAAAGGATGGCGTGGTTAGTCTGCACAGTGCATTGTTTGGTGTATGCCTTCCTACAGCTATAGTGACAAATCTCTGCTATCTTCTGTATGCCCTCAGCAACTTTCAAATGATACAAATTTTTTATATAGGACCAGCATGGATGCGCTCACTGGCGTAGCAAGGGGGGGGCGGAGGGGGCGATACGCTCCGGGCGGCACGAGTTTTGGGGGCGGCGGCTAAATTAATCGCCAGCACCCCCCCCGCTCTTCAGCGCTCGGCGGCGGCAAAAGACAGGGACCGCCATGGGCGGCGGCAAAAGACAGGGACCGCCATGGGCGGCAGAGTCCCTAGCTACGCCACTGGATGCGCTGCACCCACCTTATAGTCCTCTCTATGGGCCTGATTATGATATTGGGCGGTCGGACCGCCCTCTATTGTTGCAGCAGTCAGGAGACCCCCTGACCGTAGTGGTGGCAGTCGGAAAGTGCTCCTTTACACTGCGGCTTGTACTTAGGCCCAGGAAAAGGGCCGCAGCATAAGCCGTGTAAAAGAGCACTTTGTGCACATCCATGCACCTTGTGCCATGCACCATGTGGTGCATGCCACACGGAGCATGGATGTGTGTGGGTGCACTACATATTCCCCCAGGAGCCCCCAAAGTCCTTTTCTGACAACCTTTTCTTGGCGGTCGGACGGCCATAAATAGGATGTCGGAAAGGGACATTGTAATTCCGATGGCGGTGCCTGCCTCACCAATCCATTTGGGTTCACCATTACGACAACCACCCCGTCGGGATCACTGATCCAGGCGGAGGCGGCAGTCCGACCTCCAGCATTGTAATGCAGCAATCGGACGAAGGGCTGTCTGTCAGTGGGACCACCACCGACAGACAGCCTCTCGGTGGTGGTTTCACCGACATCATAATGAAGCCCTATATCCAATAGAATATGATTCTTCTGATAAGGTACCAATTGCCTGAAGTCCTTAAGGTATTAACACACCTTTGCTCAATGCAATGCATCATTCAAATATTATTTTATGTCATGGAAGGCACCAATGCACTTTAACATATGATAACGTAACACAATGACCAAACCTAATGAACTGTAACCTATGGAAGTATACACCAATTATGAAATGCATTACTTACCACATGTACTTGGTAAACCTCAGGTGCTCCAGCAGACCAGATACACACATAGAACACATATTCCCATCTGAACATGTTTGACACCACTCCTTGTGCTTTCTTGCATACAAAATGGTACCCCTGCAAATCTCATTTGCAAAGATAAGCCGAGCCAACAGGACAACCCGTTCCTGCTACAGTCCTGCTGTATCATGAAGAATACTTGGTTGCCAGCACCCCTCTAACTGGCATTTTCTGCCAAACTGTTACATTAAAAAATTCCTTCTCTTTTAAAAGTGTCCCTGGCCGGGGGTGACCACGTCCCTCTAGGTCAGAGGTCTTCAAACTGGGGGGCCTTAAGTGATCCCTGGAGGGTGGGGGGAACCAGACTCTAGCCAAGAAAAGCATCATGCTTTGTTTTAAGTGATAAAAAATGAGCGTCAGTAAGCCACTTTGTAATGGGCCATCACTAACATCTTTTGTCATTTATATCCTGACTGGGAGTATGTCCAAAAGGGGAAACAGAACTTAACTGCAATGTTTAAATATGTTTAGACATATTTGAACATTGCCACTTTAACAGAACAATTGAGAAAAATTGAAGGAGGGCCCCAATGATTCTTATTTCTTACATGGGGCGCGTCATTAAGAAGTTTGAAGACTGCTGCTCTAGGTCATTAAGGACACTGGGGCATATTAGCAAGACCGGCGATAAAATTATCGCCGTTTTAGCGGCAGGAAACTGCCGCTAAAACGGCGATAATGGGCTTGCTAATATGCGTTATAGAATTCAATAGAAGCCCAGGTTAGATGTGCAGGACATCTAACCTGGGCTTCTATTGGAATTCTATAACGCATATTAGCAAGCCCATTATCGCCGTTTTAGCGGCAGTTTCCTGCCGCTAAAACGGCGATAATTTTATTGCCGGTCTTGCTAATATGCCCCACTGTTTCCAGACCTGGTGTTTGTTGTGATAGCCTAATTCATTTTGGGTGTTGTAGAATTGTTTCCCTTTCATAAACTAATTAGAATAACACACCTCAAATCAATTATTTGTAGCTGGAAAGTTCTGGCCTGGAACAGCATCCTCAATGATCTGGAGTCAGGTGGTTACACTGCCCTGAGTGTAGATCCAAAGCTCTGAGACTGTCAGTTTTAGATCTCCCTTCCTGCGGTACAGGCCAGAGTGTGGCAGGTAGAGATCCAGCTGTAACAAGTACAGAGCTATGTGGGATAGGTACAGGGCAGGGTGGGTCAGGTACAGGGCAGGTGGGCCAAGTACAGGGCCAGGTGGGCCAAGTACAGGGCCAGGTGAGCCAGGTACAGCGTCAGGTGGGACAGGTACAGGGCCAGGTGGGACAGATACAGGGCCAGGTGGGACAGATACAGGGCCTGGTGGAACAAGTACAAGGCAGGTGGGACAGGTACAGATCCAGGTGGGGCAGGTACAGAGCCAGGTGGCACAGGTACAGAGCCAGGTGGGACAGGTACAGGGTCAGGTGGGCCAGGTACAGGGCCAGGAGGGCCAGGTACAGGGCCAGGTGGGACAGGTACAGGGTCAAGTGAACAGGTACAGGGGCGGGTGGGCCAAGTCCAGGGCCGGGTGGGCCCGGTACAGGGCCGGGTGGGCCACGTCTAGGGCCGGCTGGGCTTGGTACAG
This sequence comes from Calotriton arnoldi, assembly GCA_963921515.1. Taxonomy (NCBI): domain Eukaryota; kingdom Metazoa; phylum Chordata; class Amphibia; order Caudata; family Salamandridae; genus Calotriton; species Calotriton arnoldi. The sequence continues at coordinate 485,297 of CAWUFW010009416.1, read as the reverse complement.
GTCCGGGGGCGCAAGTACAGGGCTGGGAGGGTCAGGTACAAGGCCATGTGGGCCAGGTAGGACAGGTACAGGGTCAGGAGGGAGAGGTACAGGGCCAGGTGTAACAGGTATAGGGCATGTGTGACAGGTATAGGGCCATGAGAGACAGGTACAGGGCCAGGTGAACAGGTACAGGACCAGGTGGGACATGCACAGGGTCAGGAGGGAGAGGTACAGGGCCAGGTTGGACAGGAATAGGGACAGGTACAGGGCCAGGAGGGCCAGGTACAGAGCCAGTGGGCCAGATAGGCTAGATACAGGACCAGGTGGGCCAGGTAAGATCCAGGTTGGCCTGGGACAGGTAGGACAGGTACAGGGTTAGGTGGGACAGGTATAGGTTCAGGTGGGATATGTACAGGGTCAGGTGGGAAGGGAACAGGGCCATGTATGGCAGGTGCAGGGCAGTGTTGGACAGGTACAGAGATAGGTGGGACAGGGCCAGGCTGGACAGGTCCAGGGTCAGGTGGGACAGGTATTGGGCTAGGTGTGACAGGTACGCGGTCAAGTGGGACAGGGATAGGGCCAGGTGGGACAAGTACAGGGCCAGGTGGGACAGGTACAGAGTCAGGTATGACAGGTACGGGGCCCGGTGTGAAAGGGCCAGGTGTGACAGGTACAGGGTCAGGTGTGACAGGTACAGGGCCAGGAGGGTCAGGTACAGGAACAGGTGAACAGGGCCAGGTTGGACAGGTACAGGGCCAGGTGGGCCACGTACAGAGCCAGTGGGCCAGGTAGGTCAGATACAGGGCCACGTCAGATCCAGGTTGGCCAGGGACAGGTAGGACAGGTACAGGGTTAGGCGGGACAGGTACAGGTTGAGGTGGGACAAGTACAGGGCCAGGTGGGAAGGGTACAGGGCCATGTATGGTAGGTGCAGGGCAGTGTTGGACAGGTACAGAGATAGGTGGGACAGGTATTGGGTCAGGTGGGACAGGTAGAGGGCCAGCTGTGACAGGTACAAGGTCAAGTGGAACGGGTACATGGCCAGGTGGGACAGGTACAGGGCCAGGGGGGGAAGTTACAGGGCCAGAGGGGGCAGGCACAGTCACAGGCGGGCCAGGTACAGAGCTAGTGGGCCAGGTAGGCCAGGTACAGGGCCAAGTGGGCCAGGTACAGAGCCAGTGGGCCAGGTAGGCCAGATACAGGGCCAGGTCAGATCCAGGTTGGCCAGGGACAGTTAGGACAGGTACAGGGCTAGGTGGGAGAGGTACAGGTTCAGGTGGGACAGGTAAAGGTACAGGGCCAGGTGGGAAGGGTACAGGGCCACGTATGGCAGGTGCAGGGCAGTGTTAGACAGGTACACAGATAGGTGGGACAGGGCCAGGTGGGACAGGTACAAGGCCAGATGGGAAAGGTATTGGGCCAGGTGTCACAGGTACACAGTCAAGTGGGCCAGGTATAGGGCTAGGTGGGACATGTACAGGGTCAGATGTGACAGGTACAGGGTCAGGTATGACAGGTATGGGGCCAGGTGTGAAAGGGCCAGGTGTGACAGGTACAGGGTCAGGTGTGACAGGTACAGGGCCACGGCCAGGAGGGACAGGTGCAGGAACAAGTGTGGGAGAGGTACAGAGCCAAGAGGGACAGGCACAGGGCCGGGTGGGCCAGTTACAGAGCCGGTGGGCCAGTTAGGCCAGGAACAGGACGAGTTCAGATCCAGGTGGGCCATGAACAGGGACAGGTAGGACAGGTACAGGGCCAGATCGGACATGTACAGGGCCACGTATGACAGGTACAGGGCCAGCTTGGACAGGTACAGAGCTGGTGGGACAGGGCCAGGTGGGACACATACAGGGTCAGGAAGGACAGGTAGAGGGCCAGCTGTGACTGGTACGAGGTCAAGTGGAACAGGTACACTGCCACGTGGGACAGGTACAGGGCCAGGGGGACAGTTACAGGGCCAGGGGGACAGGCACAGTGACAGGTGGGCCAGGTACAGCGCTAGTGGGCCAGGTAGTCCAGGTACAAGGCCAGGTGGGCCAGTTCAGATCCAGGTAGGCCAGTTACAGGTCCACATATGACAGATACAGCCCCAGATTGTACAGGTACAGAGGTAGGTGGGGCAGGGACAGGGACAGGTGGGACAGGTACAGGGCAAGGTGGGACAGGTACAGGGCCAGGCGGGAGACAGGTACAGGGCCAGGCAGGACAGGTACAGGGTCAGGTATGACAGGTATGGGGTCAGGTATGACAGGTACAGGGCCAGGTGTGACAGGGCCATGTGTGACAGATACAGGGTCAGGTGTGACAGGTACAGGGCCACGTTTGACAGGTACAGCGGCAGATTGGACAGGTAGAGAGCTAGGTGGGACAGGGCCTTGTGGGACAGGTACAGGGCCAGGTGGGACAGGTACAGGGTCAGGTGTGAGAGGTATGGAGTGAGGTATGACAGGTACGGGGCCAGGTGTGACAGGGCCTGGGTCAGGTGTGGCAGGTACAGGGTCAGGTGTGACAGGTACAGGGCCAGGAGGGCCAGAAGCAGGGCCTGGTGTGACAGATAGGGGGTCAGGTATGACTGATTCTGCAGCAGTTAGCATGTCCTACGTAAAGGAGGCCATAAGGATACCCACTGAGGACTTGACACAGAGAAAGATGGCTGACATCTATGGTGCTGTGCGGTACACAGATCCTGGTGATTACTATGCTTGCACCTTGGGCACAGCACAGTAACACTGAGCTTCATGCATTCTCACAGCACAGCAACACAGAGAGGTCACTCTAGGGTATGGATACTCAAAGTACGGCCTGGGGGGTGCGTGCAGCCCTCCTGACCTTCACATGCGGCCTTCTGGTGCACAGCTGCACTCAGCTGTTGTTTACTAGAGAGTGGTAACAATAAAAAAGATGTTAAATAAACAAGCAAACATTTATTTAAAGGTTAAGTGGTGTTAAAGAAAGGAAATATCTATTGAGTCCTGCCCCACTTAACTTTAGGAGCATCTTCATTTTTAAAGCCATCTTGCAGACAAAGTATAAAAATATGATAGTCTCTTCAAAATTCAAAAAACATGCATAACCTTTTCACTTTAGTACATCAGATAATAGTGCATTGAGCAGTATTATTTTAAAAGTTATAGTTTCCAAACATGAATTTAGAAACATTAATTCTTCCCCTCACCCTGGTAACAATGCCAATAGTGATCTAAAGAGACAAGTTAGTTGCTATGTGCACTCTTTGGGTGACCAGGGTTCTTATTATACAAGTAAAACATCATAGTTTATTAAGTCAAACACAGTACGTTTTGTACAGCGCACATCGTGAAGTCATGTATTTCGAGGTCCTTGTATATGTGATAATGAAGAAAAAGGAGGGAAAATGAGAAAAAAAAACAATTGCCTAGGATGACACAATTTTGTAAAGTTGGGAAGCTGAGATTAATACCAGGTTTTCAGGTTTTACATTGCGCAATTCAGCAACTAGATGTATATGCTTTGCTTCCCCTACACATACCTTACTGCCAATGCCCTCCCAAACCTCCCTACCCCGGCCCCACCGTACTCCACGGGCATCAATGCAGCCCTTGGTCACTTCACAGACCACGCCTTTTGGCCCCTGGGAAAAGGTTTGTGAATACCCATGCTCTAGGGAAATCAAGTGTCGTGGAATCCAGAGGTGAACAAGTAACAGCAGCAGTAGGAGGAGGGAAGACGAGAACAGCTTCAAATCATGGATATATCTGCCCCCTCGCCCCAGTAACTACCCCCTTTACAGCATCATGAAAAGCTGAGTGTCCAGTCATCAAGGAGCTATCATGCAGCCGGCTGCATCCCAATGACCCTTCCATCGGTTGTCTTAAAGATGTTCTATGATATCCGGCATCTTTAAGAAATTGTTTTTTTAACAATTTTTTATTGGCATTTCTTTCTTTTTATAGAGTGTAACAAACTCAGCATATGTAAGAAATTCTTAATATTTCAAAAACTCCATGTGCAATTTTTACAAATATTTTCAGTACCTTTTGCATTAGCTCCCATTTATACAACTATTGAAGTCTTCGTAAATGTATTTTGTTCCCCTTCCAGTACATGGGGGCCGATTACGATGGTGGAAGGACCGTCACCGCCAGCCCAGCGGTGGCGGTCTTTTCCACATCGGACTGCGATTTTCTCACCGCCAAATTACGATGGCAGTGGGATCCAGACCGCGGCGGACGCAAAGACCTTCCGCCACGGAACCGCCACAGGCAATCGTTCCGATTGCCTGGCGGAGCGGTCTGCATCCGTAAAATGGTGGCGGTGCCTAGCAGGCACCGTCCTCCAAATTACGATGCGGTCTTCCGCCAGCCTTTCCGCGGCCGGTAAACCGCCATTGAAAGGCTGGTGGAGATTGGTTTCGGGGGCCCGTTGCGGGCCCCCAATATGTTGGGTGGGGTGTTTGTGCACTGGGGGGGTACCCATGGTACCCCCCAACATTTCACTGCACCAAGTGGTAGGCACCGTGTGGTGCCTGCCATGTAGTGCAGTGAAATGCACGACATGCATTTTTGACATAGCGACGGGTGCTGCTGTCAGCAGCACCCGCCGCAATGTTAAGAGTGCAAGGTGCGACCGCCATGGTGGCGGTCGCATCCTAATTCGGTGTGCAGACAGCCGCAGGTATTGCGGACAGTCCCGGTCGCCACCACCATGGCGGACGAACTCCAGTCCCTCCGCCATCGTAATCGGCCCCATGGTTCGGAAAGGCCCAAACTATTGTCATGAAAGGTACCCGTGCAGTTGATGTTAATATGTAGAACCTTGCTTCATAAGTGCCTTTTAACAATAAAAATAAAGTGCTCTATTATTGTCCCGGAAGGCGCTACCCAACAGTTATTTTATTTATTGCTTTTTACAGATGATAAATATTTGATCATTGCCTAGAGGCACCAGAGTGCAGTACAACAGTCAATTAAATGAGCATAAACAACCTCAAGGTTGCTACACCATGTTAACAACAGCTACAGATGAAGGAACGCCAACAAAGTCAGTAGCAAGCTTATAAATAAGTCTGGAAATGGGAGGAATTATATTTATTTTCTAAGTCCAGACAGAAGTCGTAAGCAAAGCAAAGCAAGGCAATGCTGCTTAAGCAGGACATATCTTTTGCCTCTGTTTTCTTATACATCGGGTCTCCAGAGTCACAGTTGTTGACTCCTAGAGGAAACTGAAGCTCAACAGATTTTAACTTTTCCAGCCAAATAAAGTGGCTGCCTCAGATGGACTCTCTCAGGTTGAATACGATATGATCAAACCTCCCTGCTTTAGATCAGTGGTACCTATGTGGTCCAAGAGGACCAGATCCAGGCCGGATTTTAGTATAACCCCTGACCAGGCAATCGAGGTCTTTTTAGACCTATTGTGCATATGATGGTATTTTAAGTGGTTATCATAAAAATCTGACATGCACCCGGCCCTCCAGCAACTGGTCTGCAGCAAAATAACAACTAAGCAGTTCCTTAATAACAGCATCCCATGAGGTCATCCTGGATTAAAATTAAAGTCTGTATCAATACTTTGAAGTCCGCTTGCTTAGGATTTAAGTGGGATGAGAAATGTGAGGGGGTCCTAAAAAAGGGTCGTGGCCTGTGTAATTGAAGACGTAATCTTAGTCTGCAGCACAAATGCTGCGTATCTACAGTACAAACATACTCAGGCTGGGCATCTGATCTACATTAAACAAAGAGAAAACGCAACATTGGATTACTGTTATAATGTTGTGTATATGTATGTTTGTACTGTAGATACGCAGCATTTGTGCTGCAGACTAAGATTACGTGTGCACAGGCCACCTGTACTAATCATTCAGTGACTTCGTGTCCTCCTCGGGGGTTCAGGGTTATCCCCCTGCCTGTGGCACCGTCTCCTACTGGTAATTGCTTCACACGCGCGTACACACGAGCAGGCGCCATCGAAAACCGCATTACTGTAAACCCTCCCTTGTTTCTTATCTGTGTAATTGAAGGCGTGGCTTAAATACTTAAACTAAATTTCTGTGATTCCTATAGTGTACTATCCGACCAGTATATTCTTTCCTCTCTGAGTTTTCTGTTATTGCATCCAGATACATAACACAACAACTGACATACGTCTTAAACTAGCTAGGACTATTGGCTTTGTCATTGGTTGTTAGCTGTTTATGATAAATGAGTAACAACAATGGTTTTGTTGTAAATTATTATTATTGAAAATGTTTCAGTTCTAAAATTGTGAGACTGTGAATTAATATTACTGAAGCCTGTGGACGGGGTAGTGGTGTTCCAAGTGTCTCCATCACTCCTGTTATGATCACTTCCAAATTTGATAGTGTAGAACAGGGGGTTTCTATAAGAGGCAAAATATTTTATCGGTGGAGAAAAAAGAAACCAAAAAATGTGGATTTGCACGGGGGAATCCATCCTCCTTATGCAGAGTATCTGCCACAGAGACCTTTGCAAAGTGGGAATGGTTTAAAAACCTGAAACTCAAGTGATTTCCTAAGCAATCCACATGGAAACCTGCGCCGGGTGCAGCTTTCCATGCGGTATCCTGTCATAATTTGTGATTCCCAAAAAGTAGCAAAACTACACTTGGCAGTAGAATTAAAAATAATAGTGTGTAGATTTACTACTTTTTCTGAATTGGCCCCCATAAATTAAAAATAAACTATGGTATTGACTGAAAGTATTCCTCATTGTACATTTTGATATGTGATCACTAGTAACATACTAGTGAGAAGCATGTAGGGGACGACTGTGTTCAAACATCATTTTTCGTGTAGTCACAATTATAAAACATGGGAAAAACGTGTTTAAAAACGTTTCTTTTTGATGTGTTTTATTTTATTTAAACATAAGAGCGTGACTTGCACTACCAGCTCCCTGTGGGTGTTGCAGAACGTAAACAATGCTCATGAGAACACTGTTTAGTCTGCTCTTTGCACTTCCTTTGCCACTTCTGCCTGGCCACCCCTAAATGATCATGTCTGAGTACAGGGGTCGCAAAGGCAGTGCCCGGCGTCACAAGAGGCAGGCCAGGGATCGCAAGTACAACCCCTGACCACCCCTAAATGATCATGTCTGAGTACAGGGGTCGCAAAGGCAGTGCCCGGGGTCACAAGAGGCAGGCCAGGGATCGCAAGTACAACCCCTGGCCACCCCTAAATGATCATGTCTGAGTACAGGGGTCGCAAAGGCAGTGCCCGGCGTCACAAGAGGCAGGCCAGGGATCGCAAGTACAACCCCTGGCCACCCCTAAATGATCATGTCTGAGTACAGGGGTCGCAAAGGCAGTGCCCGGGGTCACAAGAGGCAGGCCAGGGATCGCAAGTACAACCCCTGGCCACCCCTAAATGATCACGTCGTAGACATCGAAACGCTGATGAATCTTCCTCAGACACATGCAAAGCCCCTCTCGTATGTACCTTTTTGATTCGTCATTCAACCTTCAATTCTCTTTCGGGGCACATAATGCACACTGCAAGAATCAGAAGCATCTTTTCCGTGGATTTATGATGCTTTAGAAATATTTATTTAAATAAAACCCAAAGCAGATGTAAATCAGTACTGCCGTTTGCCTACATGCAATGCAGTAAGTTTATATAGAATTGCGAAAACACACAGGCGCAAACAGCGGCATAAAAGAAGAGGTCCCCGTGGATGGTCACTGAGAGCGAACCGTTTCCAGGAAACCATTAACCAATGTTTGCTAGAGGGAATCCCAAATCTTTTCTATCTCTAACTCACAGTTTCCTGCCTCGACCACAGTGGGAAAGGCACAGTCTTGGAACGTACATAGGGTGTGCCCCTGAAAGTAAATAGTGTGATAATGCAAAGAAGAACCTAAACGGAATGAAGCCACCACAACATGAATCATGCATTTAGTTACAAAGGAACCGTAACAAGGAAATCCACAATGTAACAGCTACTGGTGACTCCAATAAAGGGGTTTGTCTGCCAGTAGGTAGTTTTAAACTTGCTCTCATCCCCTCTGTCTTCCTTGGGATCCTGCTTACTCACAGTGGCGGCTGGTGACATTTAAAAAGTGGTAAGGCGTAAGAGTGCCTATACGAGTGTAATAGACAAGTCAGAGAGAGTATGGAGATAGAAGTGCATGCATGGAATATACTAGCACAAAGCTGTTTTAACACACGCACTGTGTGAATGTGTGCAGCTCCTGCTCTGGCCCTATCCATACACAATCCCCGCGCACTCTGCCTGGAGCTCCTGGACTCACCCTGCTGCCTGCCTGACAAGGGTGTTAGCGTAATGGTCACAGCTGACAGCGTTTATATAGAAATACCCCCTCACCTTGGAATCAGGTCCACCAGAAACTCCAAACCCGCGCGAGACTCTCGGGCTCATGGCGATGAAGGAATTTGTGGGGAATTCAAGTCCTTTCTTTTGACCCAAAGGCTCCATGTCAACCAGCCTTGATCTTTATGCCCCAGCGCTGCCTGCTGCCTTAATGCATGCTGCGGTACCGGCCCAGAGCTGTGTACTAGTGTCACCCGCCGGCGGCAACTATACACCAATCCTGATGCTGCTGGCGCTGGCGCGAGTGTGGCAAACCCTCTCAGCCAATACAGACGCTGCTCCAGCAGCGCCAGGATTGGCTTAGCAGGGATCCTCGCCGCCCATTAGGAGACCGAGGGCTGCAGCATTGATCAACCCTCCCTCTCCTAATGCGCAGCCGCCAGCCACAGCAAACACTAGTGCGCATGACTGGGCTGGTCGGAAAAATTCTCCGACCCAAACCCAACATGCGCACTGCTGCCTGCTGTGCGCTCCGCGCCACCCCCTGGCCTGCTGAGTCTGACAATGACGTCAGTCAGCATGACGCCGGGTGGGAGTCAACCTGCTGGCTGCCCCGCCCACCCCCTTCAGACAGAGCTGGGCCTGAGCCGAGTGAGGGAGGGAGCTGAGCCTCTGCTAAATGACTGCCTCGGGAGTCGGCGGGCGCGGCTTGTGGGTCAACGCCCCAGCGCCCTAATGGACGCACCGCCACTGCTTACTCATGACACACATATATACATAGGGTCAGTAAAGGCTCCCATTAAACAAGGCTAGTAGCCTACACTGGTACAGCCTCTTGCCAGTGTGAAGAGGACCCTATGATGAAGAATGCCACCAACAGGTGGTGAGGGTTTCCATCCTTTAAAGAATAAGCCAGATGTTAAGGCATATTCTGGGGCATATTTACAACACCCTATCGCCACTGGAACGTCACTTTTTATGATGGTCCAGTGGCATAGCGGCATTACCCATATTTACAAGGTGGCGCTAAGCCACTTAACGCTACCTTGTAAATCTGCCCCTTTCTGCTACAGTCCTCTGTGGTAAAGGGGCGAGCAATGGGTGTTGCAGTGGGTGTCCCACCGCAACACCCATTGCTTTTTGACACTGCCCCAGATTTACAAGGCCTGGGCAGCACCAAAAACGAAGGCCAGGGAATACCTGGTCTTAGAATGGCGATACGAGGAGGAATTATTAATTTCTCCTCATTTTTTGCTCTTTCTATGTGTGCTGCATTTTGCAGCAGACATAGAAAGAGCAAATCGCCATTATTGAGTGTTTAGGTGCAGGAAGGTGTCCCATTCCTGCACCTAAAAAGTGGCCCCTGCAGCGCAGGCACCCTTACAACATGGCGGCATAGTACCTGTGCTGGCGCTAGGCAGCTTCTTTAGCGCCAGCGCTAGGGGAAACACAGGGGTGTGCCGTATTCTTGTGAATACGCGCATACCTGCGTTTTAAACATTTTGGAGCGCGGCGTTGCCAAATTTAGCATAACACCGCGCTCCAACATTTTTTTGTTAGGTCTCGGCTGAGCCAGCGCATGCGCTGCTCTGCGAGACATTTAGTAGGTGGCTTTTCAGAGTGCTACCCACAGGCTTTTGCTGGCCTCCAGCTTGTGTTCACGATCGCGTGCACGTGCACAGCTGCCATCTGGGTTGCTGTAATCAGGCTCCTCTGCTCGCACTCCCCCTCCCTTCTCCCACTCCCTTTTCGTCAGCTTCATTTTTTTTTCCGTTTCTGCCATCTGGGTTGCTGTAATCAGGCTCCTCTGCTCGCACTCCCCCTCCCTTCTCCCCCTCCCTTTTCGTCAGAAGCCTTACAGCGCGTGAATCATGCTCCTCCACCCCCTTGCTCTCTGCTCTCACTACCCCCTCCCTTCTCCCCCTCCCTCCTCGTCAGCTTCATGGCAGCGCGTGAATCATGCTCCTGTCTGCTCTCACTACCCCCTCCCTTCTCCCCCTCCCTCCTCGTCAGCTTGTTTTTGTTTGCAAACTTGTAGAAGTGATATCGGCTGCTGAGTCCTACTAAGTTGTATAAATGACGCGGCAATCTGGGCAAACTAGGCCATAATAAACGAAGAGAGATAGTAATAATGTGTAACTGAAAGCGCTTTAAAAAAAGCTTATCTTTTGTTCTGACCTACAAAGAGCCCTTTAAAAGGTCTCTTTCAGCTTGCAAGCAAGGCATTTCCGCAATGCAAGTCTAAACGTGTTGTTCCGATCAATTGCAAGGTTTTGTTCACACAAAATAAAATGAGCTTTAAACCCAATTTTTCGGCATGACACCCCTTATACATTTAAGCATATATTAGTTTCTGAGCCCTTCGTCTTTGATTTCTTTTTTCATACCAGCCTCAACCGGCCGGCATGGTGATTTGTGATCAATCTCCGTGTTCCTTTTCTTAAATACAGAAGAAAGATTGCTTCAGTCTCTTAAAATGTTCAAGCCATGTGGGAAGGCATGCGCGTGACTCTGCATGCCAGCACCAGTTTCCTCACCTCTTGTGCCTTGTGGCCAACAAACACGCGGTTTGCAATTCTGTTTTTTTTTCCATGTTGATGTATGTATTTGATAGTTGGGCAATATGTAATGGGTAGTTTTACCACAGATCATGGAGTATTATACAACAAATACATTATTCTAAAGGTTTTTGTAACATTTACTGTAAGAACTCGAGGTTTAATGCAGGTAGAATGATTTATTTAAGCTCCACAGGGCATGGCATCACAAACCAAGCGAAACCCTCCCTTTAGAGGTAGTACAACGATCTGTGATCAACTGTCATCTCCCAGCCTCACCGCCTGCGAGCATTCCATCTGGTAAAACTAAGAGATAGTAGAAGGTCCGGAACAGGGTAAATTCGAAAAATAACAATACCATTACAAAACAAGCATTGGCATAGCCAATAGGTCTCGCCTTTGGGACCTTATAAGTGTTTAGCCATGCAACAGTTGATCAAGGATATTGTGCTGCATAACTAAATACTTATAAGGTCCCAAAGCGAGACCTATTGGCTATGCCAATGCTTGTTTAAATATGCCCCTCAGTGCCCAATCCAAAGTAGGCAAATTTCCAAAGCATAAAAGATTATTTACATGTCATCCTCAGATATTAATTTATTTACCCCTGAAGACTAAGGGCTTTATTACGAGCAGTGGCGGCTGCTCCTGCGAATCGGTAGGGGGCGGGGAAGGGGGTATAAAAAAATAGGATCACTTACCTGCCCGCCAGCCACCTGGCCGGCTGCCTCCGTCCTCTCCGTCCTCTTTTCCTGACTTCTCTGCTAACAGGAAGCAGGAAGCACCCAGGCTCCATAAACTAATCACAACGCTGCAATGCAGTGTTGTGATTGGTCTGTGCGACATGACTCAGTGCTCAGACAGAGATTGGGAGCCTGGGCATTTTCTCCCCCCTGGCTGCAATGCAGCCTGGGTGGAGAACAAGCAAAGTGCGCATGAATGTTTTGCCGACCCGACCCGAGACGGCCGGCCAAACATTCAGCCCTGCCCGCCCGCCCCACAAAACTGTCTCAGCACAGAAAAATAAAATGATAATAATCTCTCATCATTATCATTTTATTTTTCCTTTTTTGCAGTGCTGAAAGGCGGAGGAGCTGCCACTGATTATGAGTACTGTGCTATGAAATGAGATATATTATTTATTTTGGGAGTAGCTAAGATGTGAATTTCAAGCTGTTCTTATGATTTTTAGGTATAGTTAATCTATATTTTTACTCTTTGTAACTTTGCTGTGATATAATGCAAAATAGAGTGAATTTTTTTTTAATGTATTATATTTTGTTTTTGCCAATCTTTTATTGATATCAATATATCCAAATAAAGAGATACTGACTGACTGAGTACGACAGTCCATAGGACTGCCATACTCGCGGTGGTGGTCCGACCACTGCCACACCGCGGGCCCGCCCGCAGTATTACGATTGGGGTGGTCGGACCGCCACAGGACTGATGCGTTCACCGGGGATCCAGGATCCAGCAGCGGTCGCACAGCGGTCATGAGCAGGAATATGTTAGGGGTGCCAAGCATATTCTGAGTTGCCCTCTCACTACCCTTTTTGTGGCGTTGAGCCCGCCATAAAAATGGTGACAGAAAGGCAACTAAGGCCCCCATGCCGCTCCTGGGCCTGGGGGTGCATGCAGGGGGGCACAGGTTGTGCCCCCCTGGAATTGCACCCCTGTTCCTGCACGGTGTGGAATGCATGCCAGACCGTGCGGGAACATGCTGCAGGTGCTGTCATGGCAGTGGGGTGCATGTTAGGTTCTCCTATCGCCTAACAGCCCACCACCGTGAGACCACCACAGCCCTGCCCGACCAGGATTAAACTCCTAAACAAGCGGGCGGGTGCACCATGGCTTTGGCGGTCCTCCAGCAGACGGTGTGGTGGCAGCGCTGCTGGAGGACCGCCAAAGTCATAATAAGGCCCTTAAAATATCAGCAATGAAAACGGTATTCACAGTTATTGAGATGCACTAAGTATATTGAATAAGGGAAACTCCACAATAAAATCGGTAGATATATTATATCATGGTTCTGAAGCTATGATAGTATGTTAAAATAATACAGAAATTTCGTCTGACATAAATAATGTTTTTAAATATTGTTTAAAAAAAAAAAATCGTCGCATTGGGTGCACAATTTTATTTTAGGTAAATTATTGTTTGTAATAAACATTTTGATGTTGGGATGGAACATAGGATTTGCCTTTCTTTACAGTGGAAGCCGTTTGTTGCTGAGTAGAACCGCAGCTCTTGTGATGTTGCCACAGAGTTTACCCCAAAACTTGGTAAGGTGATTCTTCAGTGGGTACTTTAGATTTGTGTCCACAAGCAATCATGATTTTTTTTTTGCTGTAGCTGGTTAGTAAATAGTTTTATTATAAAGGTTCCATGTTGATATAGACAATCCAAATAGTAGTTGTTTTTAAAGCGTATATTAATATATTAAAGGCAAATCCAAGATAAATATGTTGGCAGATTGTTTTTGTGATGGTCAAGGTTACAAGGGGGTTACTTGCAACCTTTTGTTAATACATGTCAGAAATCAGGCTTGCCTCCCTGTGGACAAAATGTTCTTCATAATGCCCTTTGTCTGCGTGGTAACTTTTTTGCCCCATGTTTATCTGAGTCTGGGCACGTCTGTGCAGTTTAAGGTAGATTTCTGAATGTTACTATCGGACAAAATCTGAATAACCCTTCAGGGGTTATGAATGCAGTGAAGTTCTTGGACTCATCATCCAAAACAACTTGGTGATAGGCACTGGCAAGGTCAATACATGAAAACACTTTTGTGCCGGCCAACATGGTGACCATTTCATGCAAATTTGGAAGAGGGTGAGCACCAACCCAGGTGGCACTATTGAGACTGCACACGTCAACACACAATCTCAATTCGCCGGAATGTTTGACCAAAATCACAATTGGAGAAACCCATGGTGATGATTCAACAGGCTCAATAATGTTTTTGCTACAGAGATCATGCAACATATCTTTGAGTTCGTTTCTAAATGAGATTAGTACATTTCTGGCTCTATGGCCACAGGAATAGCACCATCCACAATTTTAATACGGTGTTTGAAACCTTGGTAGGTCCCCAACTCATTGCTAAATACTTTGGGAAACAACTTTTAAATTATTGAGTAAATTTTGTAGTGTCACTACCATTGGTTGTTGAGGGTTCTCTGGCAAACACAGGAGGGTTGGCATTGGGATCTAATCTTATCCCCATCTCTTCCTGGTGTGGCCAACCTAAAAGTGATTGACCCTTCTTAGATACATAGACTTTGCCACAAGTATGACAACCAGAAAACTCTAAATTGGCCCAAAAATACCCCACTAGGTCAATTTTGTGACCAGTATATCCACCTGGGCTTATATCTGAATTACTTAAATTGATGTTAGGCCAGTTCTTCTTGACAATATCATGAGACAAAATAGTGTACCAGGCACATGAATCAACCAACACATGTGTACCCACACCATTAATCGTGACAGTGCAGGAAGGAAATTTGGTATGAATATCGCTCCCACATAAGTTCAAAAAAGTATTTACGTCTTGTTCATCACAATCATAAGTAGTGTTGAATTCATCGGAATTGTGTACAAAATGAATTCTCCTGGGAGCTGATCTGCATACCCTGCTGAAATGCCCTGTCTTGCCACATTTTAAACAAGATCTCTCAATCGCAGGGCAATTCTTAGAGTTGCCAAAATGCCCGCTGCTACCACATCTGTAAAACACATTAGTCCCTCTCCTGTTTTCTTGTCTCACATCTTTGAACTTGCTGTAATTTTTCTTCATAGTACCATATTTAGCTGACACATTTTTCTTTGCTCTATCACTTTCTTTAGAGACCACTTGTATATCATTTTCTCTGTATTTCTTATTTCTTGTACAATTTTCTCAGAATGTTCGATAGCTTTAGCAATGTCAATAGCTGCGCAAAGGGACATATCTGAGGTTGTCCACAACTTTTCCTGAATTTTCTTATTATTTGTTCTCATCTGATCTCTTAAAACTTGTTCATATGAAATATGTTCAAAATCGCATGTAACCGCAAGAGCTCTCAGCGAGGCAACATAATCAAAAATAGACTCATTTGTGTGTTGTTTCCTAGAATAAAATATAAATCTTTCCATAACAGAATTCGTTTTCTTACCATACCTCAGGCTTAATTATTTAGAAGCATATTGGTATGCATTAAGATTCCCAGGATTGATCAACGCCGAAAGATTTTTGAATTCCTTCAATCCCATACCACCCAAGCAATGCCAAGGCTGCCCAGGGGGGCCACGTAGGGGACCCTCCAACAGGGCGGCCGCCTTAGTGCCACAGGAAGGCACAGAAGTCTGCGGACTAGGCTCCCTGGGCTAGGAACCAGGGGGTTTGCTGGCCGCGTCACTTCCGGCCGTGGGAGGGGGACAGGGGTACAAAAGCCTTCCCCCGCCCACTGGACGGTCTCTTGACCGCTGCCCGTCTCGCTGTTTGGTCGCGCCGTCTGCCATGTGTCTTCGAATCCCAGAGGTTCCGCGGGCGTCGTTTGGTTGGGGTGAGTTGGGGCTTCTAGGCCTGTTGCCCCTGTGGTGTGCACGGCAGGGTGGACTGGGCATGTGCTAGGATGCGCACGCTGCACATGCAGTGTTTTCCGGGGCATTGTCCGCGGTGTCCGTCCGTTGGTCCCAGGACGGAGTTGGTCGCAGGCATGGAATTGTGTGCGTGTGGGTTCCCGCCCTATCCCCCTTTAAGTCAAGGCACGTTCGGTTTCGGGCACTTTGAGATTCGCCCGGTGGCACATGCTTTACGGGGGCGATAAGCTTTGGCCGGTGCTCGAGGGCGCCTCCGCTGTGTCGGGGGTGGTGGACGACAAGCGCTGACTCGAGACGCCCCTCTTTGCACAAGTGCCATTGCCGGGGTTAATACCCAAGGACCCGGGAGGGGGGTCGCACTGTTACTGGGGAGAGGGGGGTCGGGGTCTTTCGAGACACCGCGCCGCCTCTGGCGGGGCAGGCAGCGCCGGGGCTTGTAAGAGGCGAGTCTAGAACTTGTTGGGGTGCCGTGGTATCCTCAGGTCTCCCCTCCTTACTCAGCCCCCCCCCCCCTGTTTGAGCCCGTATCGGCGGACCGGGCGTTTGGAGGCGTAAGTCGGGTTTGTTAGCGGCGAACGCTGTGGCATGGTCTTGAACCCCTTGTGTAAGTATCAAGGACCCCCTGTATGTATAATTATACTATTCCTAGGACAGGGTAAACAACCAAATGCATTTTTTCAATTATGTTTATATTTGCATTTTTTCTTTTAGAACGGGCAGATTAACGGATCCCTTTCTACACAAGTATGTCCGCTTTCCTTTGTATTCTTATTAGGGCACTGGTGAGATCTCCATATGAACTTAAATACTCAGACTCATGACAATGTGTCTGTTTTTCTTTTAGGACGCGATCATTGCCCTATATCACATAGAGTGAGGCCTGATTCAGCTTTTCCTTGTGATAATAAGATTCAAGAATATCCAATTATTTTTACAGAAGTTCTGTTTTATACATTGAGAGTATTATATCCTCTCATGTTTTTTAACTCCTTGGTAAGCATCAAATGCTCGTAGTTTTCTCATAAATTAAATCAAAATACATATAGCAACAATTTTCTGACGATTGTATATTATACATATTATTGCAGATGTTGTTTCATCGCATAATTAAAAACGAGGGATCCTAACCCCGTCCATCTCCATCAAGCAGTATCAGTTGTCCAGTAAGCTTATTATAGTTCTATATTTTTTTGATCCGTTACATTCTAGTTTTGGGTTGGTAATACTGCACTTTATCTATCTATCTTTATTCTTATTTTAAATTCTTGATTCTCTTTTTTCTCAAAATTATTTTTCAACACGGGTATTTCGGTTTCTGTTCTGGTTCCTTGTAGATTCAACTGAAGGCACTCTATAAATGTATTATATTATGAATATTTAAATAATTGTGACAACGATGGTTCAGATGTATTTTTATTGTTTTTAGGTTGTTGTGGCTCCTCCTGACGAAGGCGCTACTTGCGCCGAAACGCGCGTCGAAGATTTATTTCTTGCCACTTGAAAAACTTTATTACACGTATTTTGTATTTTATAAAATTTGTATAACATTTTAATGAATGTATTATATAATTAGGTTATACATATTATCTATGAATTGATTCCTCTAACATTTCCTTTTTTGTTATATTTGATTCATATACATGAATTTTGACTGAATAAACATTTTCAGTTTTTATATAAAATTTCATCCTTTTCTGTCTTCGTTGTCTTTTTAGCATTGATTACATTTATTGTAATTTTATATGTCTATTACCTAGGAATGATATATGCATATGGTCTTGAACCCCTCCCTCCCCCTCACCTGGAGTCTGCCTTTCCACCTGGCTGTTGGGCACCTCGCGGCCGTCCGTCTGCTCGACTACCACGGGGGGGTACGGGGCGGTGTGTGGGATGCCTGTTGGAGCTGCTTGGTTGCGCTGATGCTCGGCAGGGTGCCGATGGGCACTGCGTGGAGATCTGGGGTGAAGGCCCCCCCCCCTGATGGATTCTAGGCCGGGAATGGGTGTGGCCCTCCCGAAGCTCTGACAGATTGTGCGGGGGGGCGTGTGATTTCGATCTGGAAGCCTGTTGGTGACGCGCTTTGGCCGAGGGCTGCCATGTGTTTATGGGCGGTCAGGGGTAGTTTCGGCCTGACGCTGGGTTTAGCTGCACCTCACTTTTGGCATGGGAGTTGCAGCTCCGAAGTGCTGTCGTGGGGCAGTGGTCCGGTGGTGTCGCGTTCGCGGAACGCAGGACTATCGGTGGCAGGCATGCTTGCTCGGCACCGGCGGAGGTAGACGGCGCAGTGTGAGCTAGCCTGGTTTTCGCGGACGGCTCCAGCTGCTTCACATCACGGGAGCGTTCGAGTGCAGGGGAACATGGTTTGCGCCCCCTTTCCCTAGGTACGTGGCAGAGAAACGGCAGGCTTCAGGGGCACTTGGACAGGGTAATCTTTAGAGCCTTAGTGTAGACTTGTGAGGGAGTGGATGTGGCACTATGGCCGGAAGTGCGTTTGGGGAGCAGGGAAGCCCTTTCTGAGCTTCGGGGTCGGCTAACCTCCAGGTGAGTGAGAAATGCAGCCAATCTCCCCATGCCTATTTCCAGTAGCATGTGATTGTTGGTGTGACTGATTAGGCGAGCCACGGAGATCCTGATATCATGGGTGTAACGTTTCCACAGGTAGACTATGAGCAGTCTATATCCTGCAGATCTGGCTTATTCGGTGTATCACAATTACTGGCTAAATACGACAAACTCCAAGAGGTTTTCTCTGATGGGACAGGGGACTGTTTTCTTGTACACGATTGTTGGTAGAAGGGCCAAGTTACAGGAAATCTACCATTACGATATGAGCACGCAGGATTGGGTGGCAGTCTTGGCGTCTTCTGTTCTGTTCACTACACGGTTCCACCCAGGATTTGGGAAGCACTTCCAGCGTAGGTGAGTGTTTCACGGCGGGCTCTGTTCTCGCGCCGGATTGCATTGTTTATTTTATATGCATTTATATAGCGCAGCAATTAGCAGGCTGGGGCGGCATCAGACGTGTGCGCTGGCACCGGTGTACAGGCCCGTCAATGGCAGCAGCCAGGCCGCCTCCGCCCTGGCAACCTATACTGTTGGTATGCGCGGCGAGCTCGGGGGCTTGTATAGCGTGTGGCAGGCCGTTGTTGGGGCAGGTTCCGGCAAAGTGCCTGCCATATTGTATTGACTAGGAGAAACTGCTGAGGACGTGCAGCATGCATGCTGATTTGACGTTTGTTTTACTGCGAATCCGACGCCCTTCCACTGTGGGGGCCCGGGGCATCTCTGATGGCATGCAGCCCGGCCAGGGGCCTTCTCACGGCGGAGCAAGCTGCGAAGCCCTGGTCCTAGCATTTAGTCTAGCGTCTTGTGCCAGTGGGGGGGCCTTGTCAGCATAGCCGCCTCACACGTGATATTCGATCATGGGTAGTTGTCTGCAGCGCTTTGTGGGAATGGTTGAACGCTAGCGAGTGGTTATTATGGGTTTGGGGGCAGAGTGTTTGCAAGTGTGTATCTCATTGCCCTATAAGTGCGGTAGCTACAGTGCAGAACTAGTTTCCAGATGGTCTACATGTTTTTCAATCCCATCATGCGTGCAATCACCTTGAGGTGCTCGCTCGCAGGAATGGCGGCCGCCTCGCACGCGATGTGCATTTATGGGGAATCGACCGCGGCGCTTGGCGGCACCCCAAGCAAATGCATTTGGCTGCGTGCAGGGTTTTAAGTGGGTTTAAAAATCTGTGGGGGCTCTAAAAAGGGTGTGGCCAATGCAATCAAGGGCATGGCTTCATTGCACGGATGCTATAAGCCTGTGTTAACATAGTGTGCCGCCCGACTTGTATTTGCTGTTGTCACTGCAGCTAGTACGGGCCGCCTGTGCCAGGTCACAAAACAGAGCCTGAGCGAGACCGGTTTTGTGGTTTATTGGTAAAATAACGCTGCGGGATAGCACAGTGGCCGGCACCTAGGCCCCGCCCGCGTAGGCAGAAGGTTGCGGGCTGGGGGGCGGGGAGGGCCGCGAGGCCCCTCCTCCTACCCACGTGCATGTTGGGATTCGGACCGCGGCACATGGCGGCAACATGCTCCTGATCTAGGATCACATGTACAGTAATGAAGTACAATGTGTTTGCACAGTAATTAATTACAATGTCTTTGCTGGCCCGGTATTCTGCTTCTGGCGGTGTGGCTTCTGGCAGAGCTGACCGGGGGCCGGTGCCTGGCACGGGGCAGCAGCTCACGGGCAGGGCGAACCCTGAGACAAAGCGTGAGTCAGTCCTGCATCCTGATGGTAGAGATTGGAAAGAAATATAAGTGACGAGTCTTGGAAGTTACAGCTACAGCGAGGAAAGGTGGCACTGCGGGGAAGTCAGGTTTTGATCAATTGCAAGGTTACAATGTGCTTTGTAAGGTGGGGGTAGGGCCGAAGCCTGTGTTTGGTATGGGTATGCCAGCGCACTAACCAGCACTAATGATTTTCTCAGCTAGCAGGGAGATATGTGGGTAGGTGGGGCGGAGTAGACAGACAACAGCAGCTCCCGTCTACCAATGAGGCTTGGAATAGGCGGAACTGTCACGCTTGCATGAGTGTCGTGGTTAGTAGTTGTGGTGTTACTAGGTGGCAGCACGACAGGAGCAAGGTGTGGTGCAAAAGGAAGTGGCCGCCTGACGTGAGTCATGGCATAGTGGCACAAGTGTCAGGTTTTCTGTAGAACTGCCTTGCTGCAATGTAGCGCGGGCGATTGCTGATCCTAGTTTCGCGCAATATGGGTCGTCTCTATGTATGTGTCGCCGTGAACAGCTCTAGGTCAGAACATGTTACTCTGTTTATATACATTGAAATTCTAAATTTAAAATTTCAACCCCCTAGTCTCACCCTGGCAGGGGATTCAAGCTTCCCGCAAGTTTAATTTAAGGTATGATATAGAATGTCTTATTAGGAGGGGCCCAGTGCGGTCATGCCATGGTCTATTATTCGGTTACGGGAATTTGGGCCACGTCCAGTGCAAGCAGGGTGGGCCACGTCCAGTGCAAGCATAACAGCTACATGTAACATGTAGGTCTCTGTGGCGGGGCGAGTAAGGGATGCTTGGGCTGCACGCAGGGCGGGCGAATTCTTGGTGGGCTTAGTTGTGCAGGCTACCTTGGGCCCTGGGTTTTAACAGACTAGGATAAGCAGTGAAATGTGTGGCAGGCATGCGCCAGGAGATGGGTCTTCCGATACATCTTTACCTGGTTTAGTTCCTGGCTTCGGAGTGGCGACGTGACACTCTGGTGTTGGAGGTGGTCAGCCGGTCGGCAGGCCTTCTAGATGTGAGTCTCCAGCTCGGGCATGTCCAAGTAAGGGTTAAGGTGCCAGAAGTTGGCCCTGGGATACAATTGCACAGGCCTGTGGAGCGGCAGAAATGCAAGGGGCTTGTGTTCGACCTCTTGTTTAGAACGGGTAGGCGGCACCCACCAGTGCCTTGTCTTGGCCGACAGGGGTTGCCCTTCGAGTGAGAAGTGGTTCAGGACCATAGAAGAGATCTTGAGGGTCCGCAACCAAGCCAGTGCAACATGGGTTAGGTTCAGAGGCAGAGATGGCCACTGATTATCAGAAAGTGGCAGGGCTATTAGGAACCAAAGTAAAGAGACACAGATTGAGTTCTGGCAGGACTATCTTGTCTGGGTTATGCAGGAGGAA
The DNA here is from genome assembly GCA_963921515.1 of Calotriton arnoldi. Lineage (NCBI taxonomy): Eukaryota > Metazoa > Chordata > Amphibia > Caudata > Salamandridae > Calotriton > Calotriton arnoldi. The sequence goes on along the minus strand of CAWUFW010009416.1, from coordinate 464,226 downwards.
CTGCTAAAACAGCAGGCATTGTGTCCGTGCACACCCATAAGTTTTTCAGCTGAGGACGCACCACACATTTGCAGGTAATAGGAGCAGGTAGTACCGGTGCATCTAAGCTCAAGTTAATTAAAGGGGCTTTTAACTCTGTATTTGACTTGCTGCGCTTCTACGACAGGGGTTTGAAGGTGAGGCGAGGTCCCCGGATAAGTTCTGCTTGCTTTTAGTGTTAACAATGGGATTGGCGTTCCAATCTCTGGACATTTTGCAGTCCGAGAAAGAAAAGAAAATGTAAAGAAGTGGGTACGGGACTATGACACAATATTGGCAAGCCATTTTATCAATAATTATGATGAGGTGCATACTTAGTTGCTTTTGGAAAATTAAAGGGCAGGCTAGTTGTGCGTATTATTTTCTCCAGGGTCCCACTAGCCAAAGCTTGGCCCCTGTTTGACACACCAGGATACCTCTAACAACCGCTGGCTTATGGGCTACATCGCTAGTTTTAACAGTCAGCCTGGCGGGTTGCGCTAGTGTGTCATTCTTATGAAGCAGAACACGGGGGTCAGGTACGATGCCATGGCATTTCTGGGCCACACAAGGGCAGATGGGTACATTGCCAGGAACTGCACGATCTCGGAAGCTAGCTAGGGGCAATCTGCAGCAGAGCGCTTCAGGCAGGTGGGACGATGGGAATCCCAAGGTTTTAAAAGGTACAGCCATCCGCAGCCACCCCGGGGAGTGGCCGGAAGGCAGGTTAAGGTATCATGTGCAGACAAACGAGTATTCCAAAGGCACACTGTGAGGCACCAGTGGTGTGATTGGGTGCAGTGTTATTTTGAAACTATGTGCCAGCTGGAGTAGTTGTTTATACTGGTGTGCAGTTTTCAATAAAGGGTGTTTGTAGCAACCTAGCATTCCTTTATTTTGCCAGGTTCATAGTTCTGGGGGAAGGGCTGTCCGTGCGTCCTGTGATTGACGCGACGGGCGGAATTCTAGAAATGGAGGCAGGGGTCTCCACCACTGACTTATGTTGTTGAGGGGCCCAGGCATGCGCTAGGAACTGCTTGCTGGAGAAACTGCGGCACTCCACTGAGAATTTGGTTGGGGGGCCCAGGCATGCGCTGGAACAGCTTGCTGTAGAAGCTGCGGCACGGACTGGGGGTGGTGTCTCCCCTCCCAACAGTTTGGTCATACACCGAGGAGGCATGATTCTACTTTCCCGGGTAGGAGGGCACTGTGGCCAGTAATGAAACCCTCCTGGTGTAAGTTAGGCAACCATGGTGGGCATGGGTGTTATGATGGGCAGAGATAACCCCACTGGGAGTGTGGCGAGGGGCTCGGTCAGAGGTTGCCGGGGATTCCTCACGCAGAAGAGTTTACAGTGCCAGGCGCAGATTGGGGAGCTAGTGGCGCGATCCAAGCAGGACACCTCGGGGGTGGCTTTCAATATCAAGGACGCTACCTTTAGCACATCATGTCTCAGGATAGTGGTGAGACAGTCTAAAACTGATCAGGCAGGAGAAGGGAGAGTAGTCCTGTTACAGGGGCTGGGGGACGCTAGGTATTGCCCTTTGCTCTTGGGCAAGGCTTAGTTGGCCCTCCGCCCGGGGAGTGCGGGGTACTTCCTGGTGCATGAGGACGGGTCTCCGGTTACAAAGTTTCAAGTAGACCACATCATGCAGGCATGCTTGCAATTGTCAGGACAGACAGGGGGAGACAAGAGATTCAGCAGCCACTCCTTCAGGATTGGGGCGGCAACCACAGTCTTCCTATCAGGGATGCCGCCAGAGCGAATTAAGCAGGTAGGGCGCTGGGAGTCGCAATGCTACAATCGTTATATAAGGCCTTGAGCGGAAGGATATGGCGAGAGGACTCTTAGGTCCTATGTTGCAACCGACAGTCAGAGGTTTAAAGGTGTACGGTTTTGGCCCGGATTGCCAAAGGATGTTGCAGTGATGTGGTTTTGTTGTGCAATTGTAGACTATTAGAACATAAACGACAATAAATAGGGTTTTCAAACACAACATCTCTTTATTTACCAGGAACCAAGGTCTGGGTAATTGGCCATTCAAGCATCGTTAGAAGTGGCACAGTGGGCTGAGATAAGAAAGTGGCGTCATGGCTTCTCCGCCACAGAGATAACGTGGCTAAGTTCCCGGGTATGCGCTGGAACGAGCTGATGAGGAAGTGATTACGCCGATTCTTATCTAATTATCTATAAGAACCTTCTGGTCGCCAAGATCTTTTTACCTGTTGAATAGTGTAAAGGAGAGAATCTCATCTGGTTATATAACAGCCTTCATTTTGTCTGAAAGGACCACTGACTCCGAATTCAAGTTTGAGAATTTATTATCGCCAAAAATAACTGAACGTGCAAGCACCTCAACACGAGGTTAAAGAAATAGATGGGCACTAATACAAATAATAACCTACGCAGGAGTCTCATCCGACTCAGGATAAGGAGAATAGAAAGTTCTAGAAGGATCAACCAGACTATGATTGCTCCAATTTCTAAGTTGCTCTTCATTGGACTAAACAAGCTTAACATCAATTGCTGTCCCTACACTAACGCTAAGTGACATCCCTACATAACGATTTCAAAGGCAAGAAAGAATAAAAGGTGTCAGCTGTGAAGACTTCCTCAGAAGTGCAATCACCTAATACCTAAACTCAGCTCTGTCCTTCTCTCTGGTCTCCCCTACCTCTTCTCTGGCCTCCTCCCTCAGGGCACTATCCCTAATACAAAACCCCAATACAATTGTACACGCCTTTGTCACGCCTCCTTGGCCAGGTCTTCTTTCTTGTATTTTTCCATCGAAACGGTCACTTCATCCTGGACGGTTGCGATGACCTTGAGTCCCAGGCACCTTCTCCGCTGCACGTATCATCCCTAAATTCCATTTCACTCCCCGTACCATGCCTCCCATCTCTCTAACTTTTGAAAACAAAGAGTTAGTCTTTACTAACGAGACATGTGTCCTTGCACCTGCAACAAAGATACGTTCAACAGAAACCTTCTACTGTGCAAATTAAATCTACCGTTTGTGCCCAGAGAGCCTTACCAAGAGAATCTTTTCACTGCCTACAAAATAAGCTAACATAAGAACGAACCAGGCCTTTACCTCTCGTATATGCAGTCAGGCCTTTACACCATTTTAAACACACATTTCTTTCTATAAGCATTTTCATTACAATACATATGCGAACATGAATTACGGGTGCAACTTTAATATGGTGCACGTTTAAACTTACTGCAACTAAATTATACATGAACTAATTTCTCTATGCATTATGTCCACATCATTCAATAAGCATTACATTACATAATTATCCTAACACCATTACGCTGCTGATTCACTTAGTATCAGTGAACTATTCATTCTTTACTAAACATGCATGAGTATACAACTGAATATATACGAATATATGTCTGAGTACATGTGGGTGCGGCCTATCAGTGATTATGATGCACCCCTACAATTCCACAAGAACATTTCGCTCTATCAGTTCCCCCTTTGATGACTCCTGTCATCACATCTCAATCTACTCCCTTGGAGAAAGAACACGACCCTAAACAGAACTTGTTGCCATCTTCCCTGATCTTAGTTTCTCCATGCTCTTGAGCCTTTGATACTGACTGTCCTGCAGTCTTGCCAATCTCATCTCATTTTCCCTCAAAGCTCTCTTGACTCGGCCTGCTCGATACCACTTGTAGGCATTGATCAAAATCCACAACCCAACCACACAAACCACCAAAATAAGGAGGGGTCTCAGAAAGTACCCAAGGAATCCCTTTCCTAGATTCGCAAACCAACCTCCCACTTGACCTTTTCCCAGGCCCCCTCTTCGGTCAAATCCGCTATTTTTGTGTGGATTGTAGTGATGTTACTTATATATTTCTCCAGATCCTTGCTACGGTCTGGTATATAAGTGCAGCACTCTTGAACCTTCAACATTTTACAGACTCCGCCCTCTTTTGCCAATAGGACGTCCAAAGCAAGGCGATTCTGCAAAACCATTCCCCTTATCGACAACATCTCTCCTTCCACCAACACCAATGATTTTGCTGTATTCATTGAAAATTCATCCACCACAGTCGCTAACCTTCGGATCTTCACATCATTCAAGACTACTCCCAGACTGGGTATCATAGCTCCAAAGATATCTCCCACGACAATCCCTGCACTTGCAGCTCTTCTCGCTCTTGAATGCTCTCCACCTTCTAGAAGTTCTAAATCCTCTGTATGGTAAATCTTTGGAAATATTATTGCCAAATAACATGTTCCATACCAATTTGCAGGCAACCTCACATAAGCATTCTTCCCACATACATAATACACCGTTGGTATCACTTGTACAGGACCTTGGAGAAAATCTTTTGCCACATCTGCCATGGTGAAAACGTGATCACAAGTACTTTGTCCCACTGCTACCTTCTCGTAGTAAGTCTGATAACGCCTTATACACAACTTACCCCTCTGCTCCTTATCTAATGCTATAGGTCCATAGCTTCCCTTGGTCTTATGCAACTGTTCTTCCTCTGTCCAATCGGTCCTGTGATGCCCCAAGTCTCGGGAGTGAGTCAGCTTTCTATACCTATCCTCAACCTGATCTATAAACTTTCTCTCTACATCTGACATCAAACAAGTCAGATTATGTCTGTGTGCAAATGCTGTATCCAATTCCAAACTCGGTATGAAGTACTTCCTGAGTCTATCTTCCGTCTTATAATAGTCATATTTATTCAAATGCTTGTAAGCTGGGACTTCAGGAAGCACTGCGTCGAAAGTGGAAAAGAAATACTCAAACTGATCTCTCTCATAAAACAAACTAAGCAAAAGACTACATGAAATACCATAAGTCAGTGGAAGATGGTGATACCTAATACCCTCGTCCACTGAAGTAGGCAACTGCATACACACATAACAATCTTTCGCATCCATCACATCAACGTACTCATACAACAACTTAGCATATGCATTCAACTTAAAATCACCTTTAGATAAGTCTACATGTAATCTACGACTTTCTTCTAATAGCAAAGCTCTGTCAGCTGCCCTGTCTACCCCCTTCTGGCTAGGTGTAATAGGTGTAGGTGTCCCTGTGACCCCCTCTACTTCTAGCTCGTGCGAACCAGTATATGAGACTATAACTACTATGATTATAGAAACTATTACACTACTTATAAGGATGCCTACAATCCATTTAGATCTACGATTGGGATCTCCCGGCTCCATGGTTTCGAAAGTTCTCACAAAGTCTTGGTTATAGCAAAGAACCCTGAAAAGTCTCTGTCCTTTATTTGTGACTTGCTTAACCAGCTCGAGCAACCATGGAATCTCCGGATTTTCCCTTTTCGATCACAATGTTATTTACACAGTCCAGAAAAAGACTTCCCTAGTTTTCGTTCCTCTTCTGTGGAAAGTCCCTAAGTTTATTCTTCTTCCACTCGGGCCTAGGTTATCTTCTTCTTTTAGACTTTTATTTACAGTTTATAGTTGATCCACAATAAGATCCTCATTGAGCAATACCAGAACGTGATACAAAAGTTCAAGACGCAAAATCAACACTTCATGTGAAAACGGCTCAACTCCAAAAGGCGGAAATTCGAGTTGATGCAGAACCAAGTTTCGAACTTCACTCAGAAGCGGGGGATTCGGAACCGTGAGGGTCAGTGTTCCTTCTATTTCGAGCCCTGGCAACTGCAGCACCACCTTCACCACCACATTCGGGCTCCGACGGACCACCTGCACTGACCTCAGCCTTCCCGTGCTCACCACCCCCTGCATCAAACACAGTGTAGGTCCACTCAGGGGTAGAGTATCTGCGACAAGGCACTCTTGTTCTCTTTGACCTTCGCCGACTGTCTTGTGCTTGGTCTTCGTCACTTGCCTCCGTTTCAGATACTTCAGACACTGGAGCAAGGTCTCTCTCAGGTGCTAACCTCAGGTTCAGTCGCCTCTGTCTTTCAGGCCAACTCTCTGCACTTCTGTTCGTTCGTCTGCCTTCCCCTTCTATACCCAGTGCACTACTTCCTCTTTCTGGTAAATCTGATTCTTCTCCGCCCACTGCACCGTTTCTGTCTTCGGTGTCTGAGTCAGGGTTCGAACTGTGGAAACCCCCTTCAGCTTGCTCTAGTGCACCACCAGCTGTGTCAGCGACCCTTACAGCTTGACTTGTCCTCCCATGTGGCTCTGCCACATCAGCTGGATTTTCATTTACGAGAGGAGCTGTTTCTTCCAAGGGTGCTGAAACTCTGCGGGTATGGGAGGCATGCACCCAGTTCGGCAATCCTCCACACTTCACTGCTGTGTTCATGATAAGTATCACCTGATACGGGCCACGCCAGCGGGCATCCAAGCAACTCTTCCTCACGTGCTTCCGGACGAGCACCCAATCTCCGGGACACAAGTCGTGGCACAGATCACTCGAGGCTGGGACCACTGCCGCTTGCACCTGCTGGGATACAGAACGGACCACATCAGAGAGTCCTTTACAATAATCGAGAATCAAATCATCAGTGATGCTTATCAAGGCTGTAGCTGGTACTGCTGGCAATCTCATTGCCCTCCCCATTAATATCTCATGGGGGGACAACCCGGTCTTTCTGTCTGGGACGCTTCGCATGCTCATCAGCACGAGCGGCAAAGCGTCGGGCCATTTCAGGGATGTCGAAGAACACATTTTTGCCATCCGGGCCTTCAAAGTTCCATTAACTTGTTCCACTATCCCAGAAGCCTCCGGTCTGTAACTACAGTGGAGTCTCTGGTCAATATTCAATGCAGCACAAAGTAACTTCATGATTTCACTGTGAAAGTGCCCTCCTCTATCTGATTCCAAAGAGGTCGGGATCCCGAATCTAGGGATGAGCTCCCTCAACAGTAATTTAGCCACTGTGAGAGTGTCACACCTGCGTGTGGGGTAAGCCTCCACCCACCGTGAGAATACACATACTAGCACTAAAATGTACCTCAATCCATTGCACTTAGGCATCTCCACAAAGTCCAGCTGTATTCTATTGAAGGGCCCTCCTGACCTTCCAATGTGACTCAACGTAACTACAGTTTTCTTTCCAGCATTCATCTGCTGACACGTAACACACCTCTGACATACCGTCTCAGCCATTGCTCGGAACCGTGGGTTATACCACGTCTGTCTAAACACTCTCATCATTGCGTCTCTACCAAGGTGTGCCTGTCCATGTATCAGTCTTGCCATCGGACTCAACAATTCTTCAGGCAACACGGCTCTCCCATCGTTGGATACCCACAAATCCACATCTCCCTTCTCACAACCAGCTTTGATCCACCCCTCTCTCTCCTGGTTTGAAACTTCATCCTGCAATCGCTTAAGCTCTTCCCAAGTGTCTGCCATGGCCAACATTATGCTGAGCTCGGTTCTTTCTTGGCTCTCCCCTGCTTATCTATCTGTGAAAATGCATCCTTGTTCTGCACAGAAACGGGCGACTTCGTCCGCATAATTGTTACACAATGACACAAAGTCCTCCCCTTTCCCATGGGCTGAACACTTTACCACAGCAATTTCTTTCGGATGCTGTAATGCATCTAACAGTTGTCTTACATATTCTCCATTCCGAATGGGTGAGCCAGATGATGTCAAAAATCCCCTCTGAGACCATAACTGCCCGAAGTCGTGCACCACGCCAAACCCATATTGGCTGTCTGTGTAAATCGTGATTCGAGGTCGATCAGCGGCCAAACAGGCACAGGTCAAGGCAATGATCTCAGCTACCTGTGCGGAGCGTACTCCTTCTAGGCAAGCAGCCTCGACCACTCCTGAAATGGTACATACAGCAAACGCTGCTCTCAATTGCCCCACACTGTCTCTTAAGCATGAACCATCGACAAAGAAAATTTCATCTGGGTCAGCCAATGGTTCATCGACAATGTCAGGTCTCGGTTTGGTGCAAAGCTCGGTCACATCGAGACAATCATGGTCCGCACAATCTTCATCATCCGTGTTCGGTGTAGGCATCAATGTCGCAGGGTTCAAGACAGAGCACCTTTTCAGAGTCACATTCTCTGCGGCAAGTATGACTTGCTCGTACCTCGTTAACCTATTGTTCGTTAGGTGCTGTGTCTTGGTCCTGGTCATCAATAACTCAACCGAGTGTGGCACATGTACAGTCAATGGATGTCCCATTACAATGCTTTCACATCTTTCAATGCTGACACCTGTTGCAGCAACGGATCTTAGACATCCGGGCAACGCAGAAGCTACTGGATCTAAAGTAGCTGAAAAATATGCAACTGGTCTACGGACACCTCCATGGTTCTGAGCTAACACTGCTAATGCACATCCTTCCCTCTCATAACAGAACAATGAAAAGGCCTTGTTGTAATCAGGCATTCCCAATGCCGGAGCCCTGCACAAATCCTCTCTCAGTTTCAGGAATGACATCAAGCACTCCTCGTCCCATGGTACCGGATCACTCACGTCCTTGTGCGTAAGCCTCTGCAAAGGCTTTGCTCTCAAGGAGAAACTAGGAATCCACTGTCGACAGTAGCCAACCATTCCCAGGAACATCCTAACTTCTCTCTGTGTGGTGGGTACTGCCATGCTCATTATTGCCTCAATTCGATCTGGTGACACCTTCCTCTTGCCTTTTTCCAATCTGTGTCCCAAGTACTGTACCTCATTCAAACAGTACTGCAGCTTGTTCGGGGACACCTTATGTCCATTCTCTGCTAAGTGGTTCAACAGAGCTACAGTGTCAATTCTGCAAGCATCTTCTGTTTCTGAGGCAATGAGCAAGTCGTCTATGTATTGCACAAGAACCGAGTTCTGCGGCAACACAAGACTCTCAAGATTCTTCTTCAGGATCTGGTTAAAGATCGATGGACTTTCCGTATACCCTTGAGGGATACGACACCATGTTAACACGCGATTTTCCAGCCTGAACGCAAAAAAAAATTGGCTTTCCTCGTGGAGCGGTATCGAAAAGAAGGCTTGACACAAATCGATAACCGTAAACCACTCGGCTTCACATGGGATCTGGAACAGTATTACTGAAGGATTCGGTACCACTGGACAACAAGGGACAACTATCGTGTTGACCTTTCGCAGGTCTTGCACGATCCTGTATTTCCCGCTCGGTTTCTGTAGTCCCATAATGGGTGAATTACAGGGGCTACCTCTGATCTCTTTCAGAATGCCTTTCTCAATAAAGGTCTCGATCACAGGTCTTATCCCTGCAATCGTTTCTGGCGACAGGTTGTATTGAGGTGTCCTGGGGAAATCTACATTCTGTTTCACCTCAATCCGCACTGGTTCAACCCCTCTGATTAGACCTATTTCGTCGCCTGCGAAATCCCACACCACAGATGACACTGCATCTCTCAGATCAGGTGGAAGTTCTTCCACAGTCACCATTGGGTACAGATCTATACACAGATGCTGATTGGTAATTTTAAAGTCAGCATCGTCATCTCTCGTCTGGACCTCCACTCCCCGTGGCGTACAATAAATCGTGCAGTTCAACTTGCACAACAGATCTCTTCCCAAAAGGCAAACGGGACTCGTATCACACATTACAAACTGATGTCTAGTTTGGAAGGAACCTATCTTTACTAGGATCGGTTCTGTCAATGGGCTGCTTATTCTTTTATTCGCTACTCCAACAACCTGGATTGATTGTCCCGAGAGGGGTAGGTTAGGGACTACTGCTAATCTCACAGTAGACCGGGTAGCACCAGTATCAACCAAAAGTGTGGCAGGATGACCCTCAATATCTGCCTCCACAAAAGGTCCTCTCTGTTCTACCTCCAAGACCGCTCCAAGTGTGCAGTCTTCCTCCCCCCTCAGGCACCGTCAGGATAAAGGGTCGGAGCTACTCTCGTCATAGTCTTCGAACAGGGGCATCTGTTGGTACGTTCGTGTTCCTTGTGAAATCCTTGGAGCTTGGGGAACCTGGGCGTGAGAGCTGTAAACCCCCCCTTTCATCGTCCTAGGTCTCGTTACTGTGTTAACTACCTCTTGCGCGGGTGCCTGAGCCCCTCTTCCTCTTCCTGCAACTGATTAGCTGGGTTCAAAGGACACTCGCGTTTCCAATGTCCGACCTGGCGACAAAGATGACACGCAGTGGTCTTCTTCAATGTGGCCACGTCCACTCCTGTCTTGGGGTCTACTGGTTTTCCCTTTCCCATGGCCTGCCCATTCTGGTTTCCCTGGAAATTTCCTTGCTTTCTTCCTAAGGTCCCTCCACTAGGCTGGCTCTGTGCTGTCTGCATCTGGACAAGCATCAATTTGTCTTTTAGCTTTCGATGTTTCGATTCCACCTCATCACTACAGTACCTCGCATACCTCAATATTTCAACTAGTGGCTTGTTCTGCCAGCAGATTAAATGGTGCTGTATCATGAGGCTGATTTCCATTCTCAGACCCAGTACAAACTTTGAGACAAACTGTCCCATATCCTTGGGGTCCAAGATATCTAACCCACTATACTGTTTAAAAGCTTGCAGAAGTCTTTCATAATATTCATGCACCGTTTCTTTGGGTTCCTGTACAGTCCGATCTATCTTAACCCAATCTATATCCTGAGGTGAAATCTTCAGTTTCAACCATGTAATCACCTGCTCATACTTTTTCATGACTAGGGGTGATGGACCATTTGTAACCGCCTCTCTATCCGGTTCGAAGTCGGCCACTCGATAGCGACTTTACAAGCTGTCCACAAATCTCCCGGTACCACTATGTCAAACAAGGTGTTCAAATCAATCCACAATACTTTTGAAATTTTCACAAACCGCTCAACCTGCTTGTACCATTCTACTGGTTTCTCCCTCAACCGAGGAAAATCATTTGTAAATGCAGCCAAATCACCTCTATTCCACGGCACATGCACATACCCTCCATTCTGTACTTCCCGTAAAGGAAAATTTCCAACACCCGTCGCCCCCCCTCCCCTGGAGGCGGCGTTTCCCCCTCAGCTTTCTTTGCTGGTTTCTTCTTGGACCACCTTTCTTCCCATTTGTCCAACAAAATCCATATTCTCATTCCTACAATCAGGTCTCTTGTGTGTGTCCTTAATCCTGTGATTCTTTTCTCCTCCAGTTCCTGGTCACTGTAATGTAATCTATGTGGTCCCTGCAACGCTTTAGTTTTGTTCAGGTCTACCTCATATCTTTTGGCCAATTCCTTCAATCTATCATGTGCCATCCTAGCCTTTCGAGTCACATCTTTTGCTACAAAAAGCAGCTCATCTGATCCGTAAATTTCTATTCTTTCCAAAGGCAGACCTCCATTAATCATCTCGTCTACCTCTGCTTTCAATCTCACTACGTCTAGTAACCTTGCCTGTACCGCACTCCTCAGTACATCTCGACAACCCGAGCCATCCCGCTCATCACAGTCACTATTCTGTCCTTGTGACCTATTCCCTTCCATCATATTCCTGGAACTTGGTCTGTCTTCCGAGACGTTCTGTGCCCTATCTCCTTGCATCCTATCCTCTTGGTTTGTTACTGTTGGTGTCCACATCCTCAAAGCTGACTTGGATTCCCGCAATGACCTTGGTCTTTCTGGTCTCTCCTCTTCTTGTCTAAAAGAAGAGTCTGCAGTAGCCGGTAACGGCGTACTTGTCTCCACTGGTCTTGGGAAATGAACCACTCGTACTCCAAACCCATTCCCACTCTCGCTGGTTACTTCTTCCCTTCCCATCTGTATGGAGCCCCCTTCTCTCACTCGGTCTGGGTCATATACCGGTACTATAGGGCCAATGGTAACCGGTACTGTCAAGGAGTCCGGTAATCTTGTGATCCCAACAGGAGGCTGTGTTATCATAGATGCCGTTGCCCCCTCTGTTCCTGTGGAAATCCTTCCCACTACTCTCATGCTAGTCTGATTCTGGCTCCCATCAATTGTTACTGCTGAGGTCGGCTTTCCCTCTTCTGAATCTGGATTAAATGGTGGTGGCCTCTCTGCCAACATCCTATCCAACAAGCTGTCATCTAGATCACTGTCGTCCTCATCGATTCTTATTATTTTCCCATTTTGTACTAACAATGGGTACAGCTTATCTCCTTCGATCGTTTCCACTCTCCACCTTTTCTCCAATGCATCCCACCTTGCATCTTGAAATGCCCTGACCGATTTCTTCACCCTTTCCTGGCTTCTGTCTTTCTTCCTATCATACGCTGCTCTTATCCACGCATGTAGTGCCTCAAACTGTGTTGGTCTAGGTAGTGGTCGTAAGAAGCCATTATACTTTTTAGCTGGTACAACACCTCTAACCTGAAAGTACCATAGCGTGGGAACGACAATTCTCCTTCTGCTTCTGTCATTTTATGCCAATTCTCAAGCCAAATTATAGTATGCAATCCTACATTCTTTGCCATATAATGTGCTGGTGTATCCTCGGGAGGAGCTTCCTCTCCTTCCCGAACAACCACATGTCTATCGCCTCTACAAAGTTCCCGTAAAACTTTAAAACATTTCATGATGAATCAACTTTGTTTTTGCACTCAAAATGTCAGCTCTTGCTTCTCGATTTCACTCCACCAATACCAGCGCGGCTCACACCAACCGGCCTATCGCAGCGTGCACTTGTCTGACGTCACTTTTCCTCCGCTCGCAGCAGTTCCCCTCCTTTCTAATTCACTCGTTCTCTCTCGCACCTGTTCCAATCATACTCTGAAATAATGTCCGTCCTAACGAACAATTACTTCTCTGACCGTCAGTCTTACCAATGACCGATCAGCCTCTTGAGCTTGTTGACCTCAATCTGGCAATCGTCTGTCCGCGAAACGACCGGACAATCGCCTCTAACACACTCGATAGGATTCAATCACTCGATGTTCTGCACACAATAACCTACGACCTGCGTCGGTTATTCACACACTCACACATGTGTTCCCTATCTTCAGTGGGTCTGTCAATGACGTCTCGTGACCCCCACAACCTCTGGTCAACGTTCTCAACTCTGGGTGTATTCTACACCACAATAAATCTCCCGGTCCCGCGCGCGCTCACGGTCCGGTTCTCAATCACACAACTCTCTTTCCAACTCCGCAAGACATCACACAACAATAAAACACCGTAATCTACCAAACATCACTCTTTTCATACTCACTCTACCACGAACTGCTACTTCCGCCGCACCGCCACTCTCCGTCAGTTTTCCACGACCTCCGACGTCCTTCTCCCGCGGTCCTCTGGATCTGCGTCACTCGGGCTCTATGGGGCAACTTAATCTCCTATCTTGCTCTAGATCTCCCCTTACCATCAAAGGTAACCATCCTCTGCTACCAACTGATTACGCCGATTCTTATCTAATTATCTATAAGAACCTTCTGGTCGCCAAGATCTTTTTACCTGTTGAATAGTGTAAAGGAGAGAATCTCATCTGGTTATATAACAGCCTTCATTTTGTCTGAAAGGACCACTGACTCCGAATTCAAGTTTGAGAATTTATTATCGCCAAAAATAACTGAACGTGCAAGCACCTCAACACGAGGTTAAAGAAATAGATGGGCCCTAATACAAATAATAACCTACGCAGGAGTCTCATCCGACTCAGGATAAGGAGAATAGAAAGTTCTAGAAGGATCAACCAGACTATGATTGCTCCAATTTCTAAGTTGCTCTTCATTGGACTAAACAAGCTTAACATCAATTGCTGTCCCTACACTAACGCTAAGTGACATCCCTACATAACGATTTCAAAGGCAAGAAAGAATAAAAGGTGTCAGCTGTGAAGACTTCCTCAGAAGTGCAATCACCTAATACCTAAACTCAGCTCTGTCCTTCTCTCTGGTCTCCCCTACCTCTTCTCTGGCCTCCTCCCTCAGGGCACTATCCCTAATACAAAACCCCAATACAATTGTACACGCCTTTGTCACGCCTCCTTGGCCAGGTCTTCTTTCTTGTATTTTTCCATCGAAACGGTTACTTCATCCTGGACGGTTGCGATGACCTTGAGTCCCAGGCACCTTCTCCGCTGCACGTATCATCCCTAAATTCCATTTCACTCCCCGTACCATGCCTCCCATCTCTCTAACTTTTGAAAACAAAGAGTTAGTCTTTACTAACGAGACATGTGTCCTTGCACCTGCAACAAAGATATGTTCAACAGAAACCTTCTACTGTGCAAATTAAATCTACCGTTTGTGCCCAGAGAGCCTTACCAAGAGAATCTTTTCACTGCCTACAAAATAAGCTAACATAAGAACGAACCAGGCCTTTACCTCTCGTATATGCAGTCAGGCCTTTACACCATTTTAAACACACATTTCTTTCTATAAGCATTTTCATTACAATACATATGCGAACATGAATTACGGGTGCAACTTTAATATGGTGCACGTTTAAACTACTGCAACTAAATTATACATGAACTAATTTCTCTATGCATTATGTCCACATCATTCAATAAGCATTACATTACATAATTATCCTAACACCATTACGCTGCTGATTCACTTAGTATCAGTGAACTATTCATTCTTTACTAAACATGCATGAGTATACAACTGAATATATACGAATATATGTCTGAGTACATGTGGGTGCGGCCTATCAGTGATTATGATGCACCCCTACAATTCACAAGAACATTTCGCTCTATCAGAAGCTGCAGCAGAGACTTGGGGGAGGGATCGGTCCACCTCATATTCTGGTCATACACACCTCATATTCTGGTCATACACTTGGGAGGGAATGACCTGACGACTCTGGGGAGGAGAGTACTGCTCCAAGACATGAGGGACATCATGTGTCAGTTGAGTAATCAGCTGGGGGCATGTGAACTGTGGTGGTCCGTAATTTTACCTCGCCCAGTTTGGCAAGGAGCCCGATCTGGAGACGCCACTGAAATATCACGTAGGAGAGTAAACAGCGCCATGCGTAAATTCACGGAACAAAGGGGATTTGGCTTCATCAGGCATGGTTTAATTCATGCCAAGTCTACTGGCTGCTGGGAAGTGGATGGGGTTCACCTCTCAAGGGTAGGCATGGACTTATTTTGCTGGACCTTGGGGAGGCCTTGGAAGCAACAGGATGTAGGTAGGAATATCTGCCTTGGTGGGGGGGCCCTGGTGGTGACGGTGGCCACCCCCAGAGCTGTGGAGGAGTTACAGGGCGATCCAGAGTCTGCAAGGTAGAGAAGGGTACTATATTGCAGCAGCACAACAAGGGTGCTAAGCCAAGGATACCCAGGGATGTCTTAGCATGTCCCCTGGAAGAACTACGGCGCCCAGTTAGTCCTACGGGCGGTTGTGGGTCTGAGCAACCGGGGGCTGCCTGGAACGCTCCGCCCACCTGTTGGGGGGCGTGAGTAAGGGAATGGACTGGCGGTCCACTGATGGGAGATCAATTGGTAACCACCGGTTGGCGACGGCCACGGTGCAATTTGGCTCATCAGGCGGGCAGGCGGGCAGGCGGCATAGGGGCTGGCCTGCCCTGGGATCGCCCGTAAGATAACCCACCATGTTGGCATATTGGTTATGCAAATAAACCTGCAGCAAATTTCTCCACTAAAAAGGTGTTGTGTGGTTTATTTATGTATGTCACTGTATGAGAACTGAGGAGTGTTGCCGATATTGGCACTATGCTTTAGTAGTGCCAGTTTTCTTTCTTGTTCACACTCTTCCCCTTCTAGTACCTCAACATAGGCTAAAAATACGGGTTCCCATATTTCCCAAGCCATGGGTGGTTCTCCAGGGACTGATAAGAAAGAGGGTGGTGGTACAATTCCTGACATAGTGACACTTAAGCTTTAAATAAATATTATACAGTAATAAAACACAAAATATTATATCAAAATAAGAAAAGTAGTCACCGTAGTCTCAGAAGATAATAGTCTGACGGGTGTGTGTATCACCATGCTGAAGTACACACAATAACATCCCATCCTCGTCGCCAGTGTTGGAAAGTATTCTTTATTATTCCATGGACAGTGGCATGACATGCATCAATAATCACAGGAAACGCCGGTAGGTTTTCTCCAGTAGTTTATCAACAACATACAGTAACACGTCAATCCCGATGTCCGGTACAGCTGTTATATCCAACGACATCCCAAGACATGTATATATACAATCCCCTCCCCATTTGAAAGAGTACTGCTGCCCGCCTTACAAACATGAGCTAGCCACAACCACCAGTTCCCCTTGAAGGTAAACACCCCGTGTGCACAGCATAAAGCGCACGTGTCTCCCAGGGCACAAGTCCTAAAAAAAGAAGTGGGGGGACGCTCCATGTTAGGTGGTGTCACCGGAAGTGACGTCACGAAAGATAGTCCCCTCTCATTACAGGTCTTTTCACTATGGCTCCTGTAACGAGCCTTATCTCGCTCATGCTGGAGATCCGAAGGTACCACATATTTGCCGGCTGTGGTAAGACTATCTCGGAAGGGTCAATGTGTAGAAGTAGACATGTCACAGCTTTCTCCGCTCACCGTGACACTGCCCCCTCTGTCCACGCCCCGAGGCACGCCTCCTGAGCTGCCCTTGCAGCGTCACTCCACCCCTCTGTTCATAGCCCTGACTCCTGCCTCTTGGTTCTCCGCTGGCACATTCTCCCCTCTCGAACGTTCTTCTGTTCTGTTCTTCTCTCGTGTGTCCTCTTTCCTCGTTCATCTGCTTCTCCACTCTCGGCGCCATCTTCCTCTTCTCACTCAATCATCCCATGCTTTCATCCTGCCTCCGCCACTACTAATTGAAAGTCCAGCTTTTGGGCAGGGGGGACGGCGTCCACCCGGTAAAAACCCGGTAAAATAAGTGGGGGGACGCCGTCCACCCGCGTGGTACCCCGACTGGAGCCCTGGCTCCCCCATGCAACTGTCCTTCTCAGGACAAAGAGAAACATAAACACACACACACACGCGAGCTCGCGGGAAAACCCTTTTATCGCATCGTGTGTGTACAACAGTTACTGACGCAGTGCTCCGGCCAGGACAAGTTACTGTTCTCTCTTGTGGCTCTCCTAAGAAACAATCAAGGATTCCAGACCTGAGCAGTAAACAAAACAAAAGAAATACGGTCAGATTCATAAAGAGTCTGCTAGGAGCATCTGCGGCTGACTCTTGAAGTATTCCTGGCCTACTCCTGAATTCCGACAAGCGTGGGTCACAGCAAAATCTTTGTGTATTGGCCCGACATTTCTTGGGTTGTATTCGATCAATTGCTTTATGATTGCAATAGTTATATAATGAATCGAATTACATAACATCACTTATTTACACAAACGTGCCGTGGCACAGGTGGTGGTTCTTGTCCATGTCAGACGAGTCAAGCAGTCTGATGGCGGTGGTCCCAGTGGTGCACCACCGATCACTAGTTGAGAACTATCTGAGAAATGGTGTAAGTTCTGCTATCATCCATTTAGGCGTCTAGCAGGTACGATAGTTGCAGAGCTTGGTTAAGGTTTATGGTGCGACTTGTTTCTATCCGTTTGATCCCAGCTATTATGAGTGTCACACCAAGATGCTGCCGCTGAAATGTGCCGTAGAGCTTGTACAGCCCAGAAAAATCTATTTATAGCCACAACATTACTGTTTACTCAGATAGCTGGTCCATAGTGCAGACCCTGCAACAGAAAATGGCCAATCGCCCACTTATCATAATACATATTATCATACTGGTGAGAGAGCAGGCTGTAAAGGTTGTTCAGGTTTGTAAGAATGATATTGCAGGAACTTTCTCCCATTTTATGAGGGATATGTTTAGAAAACTGCCATCACACGCAGAAGCCAAACTTCTCTTATTGCTACAAGGACTCTAGGTTTTTGGCCTCTCGGATAGAATGACGTTCCATTGGCGACCCTCATGTCTAAGACCATTGGTAATGCAGGGTGAATATTGAAACCTGCAGCGGCAAAACTGCAAACATTTGCTTTGGGACACAGACCATATGGGAAACAGACGTTACTCCCCACATTAAACATATGGATGGCAAAAGCACTGAACTTGAACACTTGGCAGATGTCATGGGATGTCTATTGTTGCAACAATACTTTATTTGGTTTTGAATTAACATACGAAGTGTACATGCAGGGCCACGAAGAACCAAAGTGACATGAACTAGCTGAAGCAGGGAACACAGAGGCAAAACTTCTAACTGGAAATAAAAGCTGTGGAAAAGGAGGTGTTATGCTATTGTTAGGTGCAGAGAAATTCTAATTTCTGTGTGGTGTACCCAGATGTTTTTGCTTTTACACGATTAGATTTACTGTCACATTTTGACTCTGGATGCTGGGGGACTTATAGCAGCTCACAGTGCATGCTCCCTGATCTCTAAACATGTTAAAATGATTGGAAAACCCAAATTGACCTATCTCTTATTATGTAAGGCCACAGTAATATGGTGCAGAAAACTCCACAAGTGGCATAGAGGTTAGATATCACTTGAGAGCTGCAATGCAATCCACATGAGTGACTTTAAAATATCAGGATTTCAGGGAGCCTATAATGACTGATATTCACAAAACTGCAGATTCATGTCAAAGTAAATAATTATTTACATGTAGCAAAGTCTGCTTTTAAGAGTAGGTACGTGCCACAAAGTGTGTCTTGGAGCCTATCAGGCCTGATTGCATAATGTAGAAAAAGTGAGACATACTAACAATTAAGGGATGGAGTGTGGCCGAGACAGCCATGTGCATTCTCTTGCTTCAACAAAGGGGCAGCACAAGGGGTGCAGTTTGCTAAGTCCATCCACCAGCTTGGTCCTGGCTCCTCCTTTCGGTTCTGCTCCTATCTCAGTTGCCTGCACGTGGGGTGGGTTCTCTGCCTTTTCTCTCTGGCTTCGGGGCTTGTGCATGCTGCGCACTGGCTAAGTCAAGGCCTTCCACATATGTGTGATGCAGCAGCAGAGCGTAGTGTAAGTAGTCCAGTCAGCAAGGTAGGAACTGGGGGCCTTCAGTGAACTTCTGAGTAAGATGACGCTCTTTACGCAGTCGCCATTAATGTTTGACGTTGCTACCCCAGCCACCTTTTTGCTTTTAAAATATGCTTCAAGTATATTTGCCCACATGATTTTTTAGACTTTTGGAGTCTGAGGTCTGCGATGGAGCCTTTGTGAGTCAGTATGAAGCTGCTTAGAGCTCATTAAACGCTTTACGTGGGCGTTGTTAAGGAGATTACAACAAAGGAACAGTGAGCAATTGAACTGAATTGCCCATCAAGTAGTTCACATCCCCATCCAGCTAACATAACATAACATAACATAACATAACATAACACATGTGTATTCGTAAAGCGCACATTCACCTGTAGGCATCTTGGTGCTGCATAACAGATGTTTAATATTAACCCCCTTTTATGTTATTCCTGTCCATTGCATAAACACACAGCTCGGCATGTGCTGTTCTTGCATATTAGATTATGGCGAAAAGAGTAGGGTGGTAGGGTATTTCATAGAGCATGGGTGTGATTTCACTATGGCCCTGCACCTCTCCTGCAACTCCCCATATTTCCTAAGGTCCTGTGATCTGACCCCATTGGCAGACATTAACTTCTAAGATGCTTAAATAGCGGTTATCAGGGCAAGAGAACAGGCATTTAGAATGGCCAGCCACTCCCAAGTCCTTCATTGATCTTTTGCACAGCAGGCACATCCAGCAAGGAAGCTCAGAGGGACCTTCACCTACAAAGTGCCACTGCACACAAGACACATATTTCAAAGCCATGTGACTGAAAAATCCAAATCCTGAATATGAAAAGAGGTTGGTTATAATTTAATCAACCAAGATGGTTTGCCAAAAACTTCAACAAGGGCCAATTCATGCTGCTAATTCAAACTATTTTGGAAAGGATCTCAAGAAAGCAGAAAAGGGTAAGCGAATGATAGAAAGTAGGAAAGTCTGATGACTATGGTGAGAAGCACATACTACCACCTACCTACTGTAGCACAAGAAGTGCAGGCCAACTCTGCAGAGAAAATCAAATCTATGAAACAAATATTGTAGGTGGAGACCCAGCTATTACTAGCACTACCCAAGTGGCCCTAATTAGTGTCAAGGGTTTATACATTTATGGGCCACGTAATGCTGAAGCCAAAACTGTATGAAAAAAGGGGTACCCCATAAGACTCCAATTCCTTCCGCGTGTTAGATCTTGACCCCCTTCTCATACTGATCTGTTGAAGAACATAAATATGGAGGGAAAATCATAAACATGCTTCTGGAGGCATTTGAAGTGAAATGAAAGTTAAAATCTCTACAAGCAGGGTGTGACCAAAGCGTAGACCCGTGAGGGCATGTCCCTGCTTAGTTCTAAGCCTTAAACCCAAAGGAGGAAATTTAAGATCTAGCCCCACCAGTTTTTGGACTTCCTCACAAGTTTTCTATGGGAATGCTTCGATGGAGAGAGGAGCTAGTTTGCACTGGAAAATAACATTCCACCAAAAGCTGAGGGTGCACCTGACTCTGAGTCAGCCGATCATCACCTGATTAGGGTGGCCAACTTTCAATGATTACTTTGCCGTACATTTTGGGTAGAGACATCAGAAGATGTTTGGGAGCAGGGAGACTATGAGTCACCATGTGCATTTTTAGGGTTTCATTCTAAATCCCCCTCCTCTAAATCAGGCCATCTTAAAAGATATACCTTTCCGGAGATTGAGTTTTTCGAATATGATTCCTATTTATACTGTATTTGAGTTTTAACCCTTTCACCACCTCCAGACGTAAGCTTTGACTGCTCACTATTGCAACTTTTGAGAGACGAGTTTAGAAAATGGACAACACTGGTATCAAAATGGACTGAAATAGTCTTAAACATCGGTGGTAAATATTAGTATATACCACGCATACTGCCCAGTAACCTCTTAAGTCCACAAGACTTGGTCTAGCAGGTACATTTTAGCTTTGGAAGTAGGCTATGCTGGAAATAAACACTGTATTCTAAAGCCGGGAGGGACATACAACACATTGAATAAAACGCTGTGGGACTCTGCCTGGTGGCCTAGAGATTCAAAGCCAGTGCTACCCCAGCAGACAATCAAGAAAGCTTGGGATAATTATTAACAGCAAGCTAGACAGGTCCACCCAGGTCATTGCCATTGATCCAGCGGGTTACTAGCAACGAGCATTCATACACCAAATACTCACTTGGGCCCATACATTCATACTACGCTAGCATTTTCCGCTGGTGGGTCAGTTGTACTCTTTATCAAATCCCTGCTACCAATTACTTTTCTGATTGAAGAGTAATGACTTACCAATGGACCCCTTACTAATTGGGAAATTTAAAATGAGTGACATTCATTACAATTCATAATCCTGAAGTAATCACTGAGTCAGGAAGTTTTAAAATGTTTATCTAAAGATTTAGCAGAGTAAAGTACAGAATCACATGATACTTAATCGTATATCAAGGATGAAGCATAATAATCAATTTATCAATCAATGACGGTCCCTCAGAAAGAAGAAGATAGAGACAGCAGCGCAACTAAGGGTTGCATTTATATTTACCTAAAAGTGCGAGAACCAAACCCCTTGGCCAAGGAGTTGGAAAGATAGGACCCAGGAAGGATGAAGAGCAAAGACCTCCTCCAGATTCAGGACAGGACCGGTGACCTCTCTATCAACGACGCCTGCGTCGTTCCCCTCTCTGATACTTCGCTTCTCCTCGAATTCTCCCGTCTCTTCCTTCTAATGGACTCCGCCGCCCCCTCCTCAGGACCTCTCTGGACAGCGATTCAGTCTGTAATCGATCAGCTTCTCATGGATCACGAACTCTCTGTGCACTCCTGTGCTCTCCTGTGCTCTGTTCTAGCATCTCCTTCGCTCTCTTGTGCTAACTAATAAACTCATTCTATATCTATTATACCATTCTATATCCATGTACCTCCCCTTAATGTTGCAAAATTATGGGCCCACTACTTCTGATTGGACAGGGACAGGGGGTTGATCCTCACACCATATCGATTTAATCCAATTTCTTTAAGCCCATTGTTTTATAATACCGCCCATCACAATTAATACATTTGCTTTATTTCCCACCCGTCTCACGACAAAGTTTATACAATGTTTATATAAATTGTTTCTTTCGGTAGGGACATCATGGGTACAACAGTGATGGCCATCAGGTCATGGCCTTGGACGACGTCCAGGTTGACTTCATCCTTTCCTCTGGGCAGCCTCGCAGGGCGCATGCGCAGAACCATTGTCTCTCGAGTTTCAGTTCAACCAACCCCAGGCCCATTTACAAACGAATAAAAGTCAAAGAAGAAAATATTAAAATCACAAATAAATTGTTTCACTGTATACCCACTCTTTCTACTCTATTCCCATTTAATTATAAATTCTATCCCGCATTATTAGCGTTAGGATACCACAGTTTAATTGCAACATATGAGCAAGCTGTAGCACGTGAAAACATTAAGCAGCCATTTTAATACACACTGCGCAGAAGCAAGGATTTCCCTCCAAGCAAAGAAAGACGTCACACCACGTGATATGGTTGACACATGCGCAATAGGTTTCCCGCGCTTTAGCGGCCATTTTAGATTAGACAAGCGTTATTTGTTAGTTTAAACACATAAGCAAGCTTCCTTCTACTTGTATTCGTGTATGCATTTGTTAGTACGAACATTACAAAGTTTAATAAGTTAGTACTGTGAGAAGATTGCTTTCGAGCAAGTCTCACTGTGGGTCCTTGCTCCATCAATCCCCTCTCTGATGGCGTTTCTGAGCCATCAAAATACTACCCACAACCAGATGCCAACCTTTAGCATAAAATTGTCTCAGCTTCATTCTTACACTTTCTGTTTTTCACATCTTCTTTCAGTCTCTTATATAATTCACTTCTCAAATCTTCTAGTTCAATTTCGTCAAACTTTTGCTTCTTCCCTTTTCCTGTCACTCTATACATCTCATTCCTTCTACAACATTTGCACCATATTATTATTGACAGTACTATTATTGCTATCCCTGCTAAGGGTACTAATATTTGACCTATAAGTCCTTTTCCTACATTAGCAAACCAGGTACCAATTGACGTAATACTATTTGTCAATCTTTCCCATACACTATCAACTTCCAGTGGTTTTAGTTCCTTCTCAAGTTTTGTTATATTCTGTATATATGTTCCAATTTCTGCACTTTTGTCAGGTATGTAAGTGCAACAGTGTTTCGTCTTCAATAATTTACAGACTCCGCCCTCTTTTGCCAATATTATATCAAGACCAAGTCGATTTTGCATAACCATAGACCTAATCGCAACCATCTCCGCATTAATCATTAAAAATCTTCCAGCAGTGTCTGTTGATAAACGATCAACCACTGTAGATAATTTACATATTTTCCTTGAGTTCAGAATTATCCCCACTGAAGGTATCAATGCACCAAATATATCACCTACAATTTCAGAAAAACTAGCTCTTTTACTACGTGTTAATTCACTATTATTTTCATTGCTCCCAGTGTTTCTTTTTACGTGGTATATCTTTGGAAATACTATTCCAAAATAACAACTTCCATACCACCGTGCAGGAAGCCTAAAGTAAGCCTTATTCCCACACACATAATAGATTCCTGGAAAAACTGAATCCGTTCCTCCTTTTAGTCCCCAACCTCCAAGAATTAAGAAATTGTGGTCACATTCACTGGTACCGATGAAAATATTGTTATAATCAGTCTTTAACCTATGTAGACAAATTTTCCCTGTTTTTACAAAATCCAGAGCCATAGCAGCTTGAGCCTTGCCAGGTGTGTAACTACCCTCTTTCTCAGCCCAAGGTGGCAGATGAGCCTTATGCTCAGAAGCTTTCTTTTGAAAATCTTGTCTTCTATTTTCTACTAAATTCAAAAATATCTTTTCTTCTTCATGTAACGAACATGTTAGATTGCTTCTATGTGCATGTGTTATATCTATCGATTTCATTGTTAGGAAAAATTCTCCCATAAACTGTGCATCTTGACTACTAAGCACTGGGTTCATATTCTTTCGAATCGGAACCTCAGAAAATATCACATCTATGTTTGAATAATAATACTGAAGTCGCCCTGTTCTATAAAATAAACTAGCCAATACACTACATGATATGCCATAAGTTAATGGCAAGTGATGATATGTTAACCCTTCTGCTACTGATTCGGGTAACTTCATACAGACATAACAATTACTAACTTCCATGGTAGCTACATATTGAAACAATAATTTTGTGAAAACATTCAAACTAGTGTCGTTATCTGTTACTTCATGATGAAATTCTGGTTCATCCTCTGCCTTTAGTTCTACTCTATTACTTTTCAAGTTCTCTGTCCTTCCCTTCGTTTCATTGTTAATCTTTTTGTCCATTATCAGAAGGTAAGGAATTGCTATGATCACAACTAACCATACTATAAGCACCACTACCAAACTACATATGCAGATAGTACAGCATCTTTTACAACATTTCTGTTTTGATCTCCCAGAAACTCTATCGTCAGGCATTTTTGACAAGGAAGATTTCTCTTCTTATCTTTATTTCAAATCTCTTTACGTTATCAAGGTGGTTTTATTTCTTTTTCATAAGTCAGTTCCGCACTGGTTCCTTCGTCACCACTTTCACTTGATTCTGAGCTCTCGTAGTCTTCAAGGATGATATAAGTCCAATCAGGACCTTTAAATTTGTTGTTCACAAGTTTCAGTCTTTTGCTTTTTCGTTTTACAGTTCCACCTTCTTGTCCCGTTAGGCTTGTCACTTCGTTTACTTGTTCTGGATCTTCACTTCTGGTTGTTATGTGGTATTTTACTCTTTTAATGACACTAGGCCAATGATCACCTTTTCTGGTTTTCTTTGTTTGCACTGTCTCTTTACTTTTTATTTCTTCTTCAGAAATTCTTTTATTTTCAGGTTGTGGCACAGTTTGGTTCTCTTCAATTTCAGTTTCTTCTATTTGTTCTTTTTCAGGTCTTATTGGTTTCTTTTCAGCTGCTCCACTGTGAGTTTCCAATAACTGACCTTGTTCAGGATCTACGTCTTCATGCTCGAGATTCTCGAGATCTTCTGTTTGAATGTATTTTCCTAGATCTAACTGATTCTGATCAGGGCTTATTGCACTTTGTACTTCTGCAGCCTGACCGCGTTCTTCTAGACCTGTCTGTCCCTGCTCAAATTTTGTTGGTTCGTTGTTGATTTGAGCCCAATTTCCTCTCCCTATCTGATCCTGCTCAGGTTCTCTTATTGTTTCTTCTTCCTCTTCCTGAGCTGCTTCTTCTTCACCTATCTGATCTTCTTCAATTTCTTCTAAATTTGCTTGACTTCTTGTTCTGTTGTAGACTTCAGGTATTTCCACCACCGGTATCCAGTCCTGACTTGTGCTCGGTTGTTCTTCTTCAGCTTCCCTCGAATCTCGGACCTGAGATTCTTCAGCTGGGCAACCTTCAGCTTCCTCAGTTATCGATGCTGTCTGAGGATTTTCTTCTTCAGGGTCTGGTACCCTTTTGGTGTGGCTTACATGAATCCAATTAGGAAATCCTGCACATTTCACTGCTGTGTTCGTAACTAGTATGACCTGACAAGGTTCGCCCCACCTGGGTGATAGACACGTTTCTCTGGTGTGATGCTTCACAACCACCCAGTCTCCGGGATTCAGATCATGCTCTTGTTCAGGCTGCCTGGAAACTGCGTCTTCCCCAACCTGGTGAGAGACAGAACGCACTAGGTCAGCCAATCCTTTGCAATAATCCAGAACCATATCATCAGTTATATTCAGCAGTTTATTTGTAGGAACATGTGCTTGTCTCATTGCTCTTCCCATGATTATTTCGTGCGGACTCAATCCGGTATTTCTATCAGGAATGCTTCTGAGTCCCATCAAAACAAGTGGCAATGCATCCGGCCAATCTAACGATGTTGATGCACACATTTTTGCCAGTCTGGATTTTATTGTGCCATTCATTTGTTCAACCACTCCAGAAGCCTCTGGACGATATGCACAGTGCAATTTTTGCTCAATTTGGAATGCTTCACAGATTATTCTAATCACATCATTGTTGAAGTGCCCTCCTCTATCTGATTCCAAAGTTACTGGGAAACCAAATCTAGGAATGAGTTCTCGTAGCAACAACTTTGCGACTGTAATACTGTCATTCCTCCTGGTAGGGTAAGCCTCCACCCACTTTGAAAACAGACACACTATGACAAGTACATATTTCAGTCCTCTACATGGTGGTAACTGAATGAAATCAAGCTGCAATCTCACAAATGGACCCTCTGCCTTTCCGATTTTTCCAAAACCAATTATTGTTTTTCTTCCTGGATTATGCATTTGGCAAGTTAGACATCTCTGGCAAAGACTCTCTGCTACAGCCCTAAACCTTGGATTGTACCAATTTTGTCTGAAGAGCCTAATCATTGCATCTCTCCCTACATGTGTGTCTCCATGATACATTCTGGCCATTTGTGAAATCAGACAGTCGGGCATGACTGGTCTGCCATCGGCATAAATCCATACATCGTCGTCTGACCTTTGAGAACATCCCATTTTAATCCATGCATTTCTTTCACTCTCATCAGCATCATCTTGTAGTCGTTTCACATCATTCCATGTTTCAGGAGGTGCATACAGCATAAGTTGGCAGCTGATTCCCATTCTTTCAACCCTTTTATTAACTGACAACCTGTTTTTGGCACAGTGTTGAGCCACCAAATCTGCATATCTGTTACCGACTACCACCCAGTCATCTCCTGACTGGTGTGCGGCACATTTCACCACAGCCAATTCTTTTGGTGATTGTATTGCTTCCAGTAGTTCTTTTACGAACTGTCCATTTTTAATGGGGGATCCTGAAGAAGTCATGAAATCCCTCTGCATCCATAATTGGCCAAAATCATGCACAACCCCGTAACCATATTGGCTATCTGTAAATATAGTTACTTTCTGGTTCTTCCCAATTTTGCAGGCTTTTATTAAAGAAATTAATTCAGCTACTTGTGCAGATTTTACTCCTGGTAAATAGGATGCTTCGACTATTCCAGTTAATTCACATACTGCATATGCTGCAGTTAGTTTACCATCTTCATGCCTTTGGCACGAACCATCAACAAACAGCTCCCTGTCTGGCTCCCTGAGGGGTAGTTCCTGTATGTCAGGACGTGGTTTTGTGCACAATTCTGTGACTTGTAAACAATCATGTTCCTCTTCATCATCTTTAACTTCCTCATGATATGGGTCTGGTAGTAAGGTAGCAGGATTTACTATTGTGCACCTTACAATAGTCACATTTTCAGCACCTAGTATTATTCTTTCATATTTAGTCAGCCGACTAGGAGTAAGATGCTGAGTTCGGGTTCTTGTCAACAGAATCACAACTGAATGTGGAACAAACACTTTGACAGGATGTCCCATTACAATTGATTCACTTTGTTCAATGCTCAAACATGTAGCCGCTACTGCTTTTAAGCAGCCTGGCAATGCGGCTGCCACTGGGTCCAATGTAGCAGAAAAATATGCTATAGGACGTCTGTCCAAACCATGTCTCTGGGTTAGGACTGAAAGTGCACAATTTTCTCTCTCATGACAGAATAATGCGAATTTTCTTTTATAATCAGGCATGCCTAGGGCAGGTGCTGCACACAAAGCATTTCTCAATTTTACAAAAGCTCCTACGCTCTCATCATCCCACTCAACTGGGTCCTTTGCCTTCTTTTTCGTCATTTGAATTAATGGCTTTGCTAGCAGAGAAAACCCTAGTATCCATTGTCGACAATAACCCACTATTCCAAGGAACATTCTCACTTCTCGTTGGGAGACAGGCATTTGCATTTTCTTGATTAATTTTACTCTTTCAGAGGTTATCCTTCTTTTTCCCCTCTCAATTTGGTGTCCTAGATACTTAACTGCTGTTGTACAAAACTGCAACTTTTCAGGTGAAACTTTATGCCCTTCTTCAGCTAAATGATTTAATAATGCAATGGAGTCAACAACACAGTCCTCTCTGGTGTTAGATGCCACCAGTAAATCATCTATATATTGTACTAAGACTGAGCTTCCTGGCATCACTAGTTTCTCTAGGCACTTTTTCAATATCTGATTAAAGATGGAAGGACTTTCCGTGTACCCCTGAGGAACACGATTCCATACATAGACTTTGTTCTCAAATTTAAATGAAAAAAGATACTGACTGTCTGGGTGCAATGGTATTGAAAAGAATGCTTGGCATAAATCAATCACGGTAAACCATCCTGCACTCCAAGGAATCTGGTATAGAATTACTGCAGGATTTGGCACTATAGGACAACAAGGTTCCACAATCTTATTTATTTTTCGCAGATCTTGAACAATCCTATACTTTCCACTAGGTTTCTTCAAACCCATTATTGGTGAGTTACAAGGGCTACTCATTACTTCTTTTAGTATGCCTTGTTTTACCATTCTGTTAATTTCTTCAATGACTCCTGCCTTTACTTCTGCACTCATTTTGTACTGTCTGGTATTTGGGAAAATTGCACCTTCTTTTACAGTGATTTTAACTGGGTCTATTTTGGCCATAAGTCCTACTTCCTTTCCCGTGAAATCCCATACCATGGAATTTACTGTAGTTTTTAATTCTTCTGGCAACTCGTCTTTTGTTATCAAAGAGAACATCTCATCTACTTCTGTACCTTGCTTTGCAATCATAAATTTATATACATGGTCTTCATCCGGGGTCTGAACTGCCACACCATCCGGCGTGCAGAAAATTGTGCAGTTCATTTTACACAACAAATCTCGGCCCAATAAATTTACTGGACTGGAATCACACACTACAAATTGATGCATTTCTCTAAAATTTCCAATTTTTACTTCCATTGGTTCGGTAAGAGGTGTTCTAATCTTTCGATTAGCTACACCCACAACTTGGATAGCTTCTCCAGAGAGAGGAAGGTCTGGGATGTCTGCTGTTCTCACAGTAGACCTGGTAGCACCAGTGTCCAAAAGGAAAGTAATATCATTACCTTTCACATTCCCTTCGACATATGGACCTGACTGATCTACCGGTAAGGATGCGCCAAGTACGCACTCCTTCTCCCCCTCTCCTAGGCACCGTCATTGACTATATGGACAAAAGTCGTCCTGTAAAAGAAATTGTGAGGTTACATAATCATTCTTACCACTTCCTCCTTGATATCCGACGTCTGTACCGTGCTTTGCTCTGCTTACATTACCCTGTATAGGTGCAGGTGGCAACTGACTCTGAGGATTTACACCCTGCTGTGAGTCATTCTGCGTCTGTGGATTTAAATTTTGATTTGGGCCATTATTATTCCGCATCTTTTTACATTCATCCTTCCAATGCCCCAATTTTCCGCATCCATGACAAGGAAATTTCTTTTTAGCCTCTTCTCTGCTCATTCGTCCTCTCATTTTTCCACCATTCCCAGTGTCACCATTCGTTCCAGAATCTTTTCCCTGATTATCACTTGGATTATCCAAATTAATTCCCTGTCGCTCAGCCATTTTTACCTGAGCCCACATCACTTTCTCTTGCAGTTTCTTGTGCCTATCCTCAATGTCATCTCCACAATATTTCGCATATTTCAAAATTTCGTCAATCGGTTTCCCTTGCCAGCACAACATGTGCAGCTTAATCATCTGACAAATCTCTGGTTTTAATCCATAAACAAATCGGTAAACAAATTGACTCATGTTTTTATCTCCAATATCCTCAAATCCACTATACTGTTTGAATACCTGCAATAAACGTTCGTAATAGACATGTACCGATTCACTGGCTTCTTGGGTAGTTCTGTCTATTTTCACCCAATCTGTTTCTTTTGGTGGTATTTTCCCTTTCAGGTAAGTTATTACCTGCTGATACTTTTTCATTACATCACTTGACGGGGCACCTGTCTTTGGATCTCTAGGATACTCTTCACTTGGCCAATCGACTGTGATTTTACAATCTGTCCATAAATCGGCAGGTACCACTATGTCGAACAGTCCATCCAAGTCTTTCAATAATACCTTTGACACTTTCACAAACCTCTCAACCTGCTTGTACCATTCAATTGGCTTTTCTCTCAACTTTGGAAAATCATTCGTAAATGACAAAATATCCTGTCTGCTCCATGGGACATGTACATATCCTCCTCCTGGAACTTCTCGCATCGGGTACATTTGATCTGCTTTCCCTGTTTCCTTCATTAAATATTCAGAAGTGGTTCTACTGTATCGTGCCTCTTCCTTTTTCTTTGTCCATCTAATTTTCCATTTATCTAGGTCTCCCCATTTCTGTAAAACTGTCATTAATTCCTTTACTTGTAATTTTCGACCAGAGGCATTCATGTTTTCTAAATCTTTGTCAGAAAAATCTGCTCTATAGGGTTTCTGTAACACTTTTGACTTCCCTATTTCAATTCCCATCTGCAAAGCCAAATCTGATAATTTTTCATGAAATATTTTTACATTTCTAGTGATGCTTCTGCATACAAATAATAGCTCTTCTTCATCGTAAGTATTTAGACGATCTACTCCTACATTTCCTGCTATCATTTCTTCTAACTCAACCTTTAATTTGTAAATGTCCATGATCTTTGGAGGTGAACTCTGTTTGTCTGATCCTTGTGCCCACCTTTCTAAGTCTTCTGGTGTAACTACTGTGGCACTTTTGGTTCCTGATGAGGTTACTATGTTTACATCTTTGGAGCAACCAGGTGTTATTCTTCTAGGAGTACTATTTATAGATCCTCGAATAGGCAAATCCATTAAGGATATCATAGATTCACAATCACTAAATTGATCATCAATTATTACAGGGTCTGGTTTTGGGATTTCTACAGGTGTGGGCATCGCTAATGGTTTCGGATAACTTACTTTGTCACCATATAAGGGAACCACTGGACCAATTGTTACAGGTATGGTCAGTGAATCAGGATGAACACTCAATTGTGTTACTTTCTGTATTAATTCTGCTCTGTTTTTATCTATTGCTTCCTTTTCCTTATCATGAAGTACCCTACTAACTGGGGGATTATGCAATACTTGCGGTACCAATGGTGTCTTTAACAGTGGTGCACTTGGGGTGCATCCACTTGTCCCTTCCTGATATGGTGGCGGGTTCTTTAATATTTCTTCCATAAATTCATCTTCAGAATCTCCAAATCTAGTCAAGTGTTTTGTCTTTTCGGTGCATTTATTCCCTGACGATTCTTCTGCCATTAATATTGGATATAAACCCTCTGTAAGCATCGCTCTTCTCCACTGTTTCATCTGACCGTTCCTTGACTCATTTTGGTATCTAGGGAAAAATCCCCTATAACCCCTATTACTCCTGGATCGGTCGCATTCGAATGCCTCGGTTTCCCACTCTTCTAAGGCTTCGTATTGAGTTAATCTTGGTCTGGGTTCTAAGTCATTCATCCTCAATCTCAAATTTTGAAGAATTCTCCCATTGAAAGTACCATTCTCGGGGAATGCTAATATTCCATCATTTTTGGTATATTCTATCCAATTTTCTAACCATACGCAAGTATGATAACCTCTCTCCATCATCATGAATGAAGCGGGCGTTTTAGCTGGTGGAATGATAATTCCTTCTCTAGTTTTGATTGGTTTATCCTTTTTAAAATAATTCTTAATCTTTTGTAGGAATGACATTTTCCTCTTTTCTCGGTACATTTTTGGCAAATCTCGGTGTATAAAATTATATTCTGCAAAGCCTAGGAATCTCCTATCCGGACGAATTCCTATTAAAGTTGGATCACGTTTTAACATACAATCTCCACTATCCACTAGGATTTCGACTTCTATGGTAACAACCAATCAAATTCCAGCTAACTTTTTGTCTCTGAACCAATCCTAGCGTGGCCTTTTTGTGACGTTTGTCTGCCAACCCCTCCTTTACAATCTGCGCTTCTCTGTCCCTTGCTATTTTGACCAATCCCAGCGCGGTACCTGTGACGTCAGTACTACTCCTGACTACTGACCCCTCCTTTACAAGAGTCGTTCCACGCCCGCTGTTTCAACCAATCCCAGCGCGGATTTTTGTGACGTCAGTTCCCTCTCCGGCAACTGACCCTCCCTTTACAAAATCGTACGCAAAACTTTATTTTCTCTATGCTTCTTATTAAAATTCAGTAACAACATAAAACATTCGCTATCGTGCCAGTTTCTCTAAATTGGAAAAGATAGTTTCGTTTACACTTAGTAAAACCTTTCCGTTTACTAAACATACACCACGAGTAAAACCCTTCCGTTTACTCTTCACGTAAGCTTCAGAAATACCTGTTACTTCTTCAATGTTACCCTTTCTAGGTGATATAACATCAAATTTTCACCAGCATATTCCTTTTGCTATTACTCACATGCATAGAGTCCCTAACAAGTACTGATAGCCCTACTTAACTTTTCAGTACTATTTCTGCCTGACAGATAACCTCACTGCAGTATGGCTTCCACTTACCACCTGCTATTCTTCCCCGGGGATTTTTCTAGACAACATAAAACAAACTTTTAAACAATAACGGATGTTAGTTCATAAAAATACAATTCTCATTACCCAATTAATAAAGTATAACCAAAACCATCCTCTGATAGCCAGAAAACTGATCCAGCGGGTTACTAGCAACGAGCATTCATACACCAAATACTCACTTGGGCCCATACATTCATACTACGCTAGCAATTTCCGCTGGTGGGTCAGTTGTACTCTTTATCAAATCCCTGCTACCAATTACTTTTCTGATTGAAGAGTAATGACTTACCAATGGACCCCTAACTAATTGGGAAATTTAAAATGAGTGACATTCATTACAATTCATAATCCTGAAGTAATCACTGAGTCAGGAAGTTTTAAAATGTTTATCTAAAGATTTAGCAGAGTAAAGTACAGAATCACATGATACTTAATCGTATATCAAGGATGAAGCATAATAATCAATTTATCGATCAATGACGGTCCCTCAGAAAGAAGAAGATAGAGACAGCAGCGCAACTAAGGGTTGCATTTATATTTACCTAAAAGTGCGAGAACCAAACCCCTTGGCCAAGGAGTTGGAAAGATAGGATGAAGAGCAAAGACCTCCTCCAGATTCAGGACAGGACCGGTGACCTCTCTATCAACGACGCCTGCGTCGTTCCCCTCTCTGATACTTCGCTTCTCCTCGAATTCTCCCGTCTCTTCCTTCTAATGGACTCCGCCGCCCCCTCCTCAGGACCTCTCTGGACAGCGATTCAGTCTGTAATCGATCAGCTTCTCATGGATCTCGAACTCTCTGTGCACTCCTGTGCTCTCCTGTGCTCTGTTCTAGCATCTCCTTCGCTCTCTTGTGCTAACTAATAAACTAATTCTATATCTATTATACCATTCTATATCCATGTACCTCCCCTTAATGTTGCAAAATTATGGGCCCACTACTTCTGATTGGACAGGGACAGGGGGTTGATCCTCACACCATATCGATTTAATCCAATTTCTTTAAGCCCATTGTTTTAAAATACCGCCCATCACAATTAATACATTTGCTTTATTTCCCACCCGTCTCACGACAAAGTTTATACAATGTTTATATAAATTGTTTCTTTCGGTAGGGACATCATGGGTACAACAGTGTTGGCCATCAGGTCATGGCCTTGGACGACGTCCAGGTTGACTTCATCCTTTCCTCTGGGCAGCCTCGCAGGGCGCATGCGCAGAACCATTGTCTCTCGAGTTTCAGTTCAACCAACCCCAGGCCGATTTACGAACTAATAAAAGTCAAAGAAGAAAATATTAAAATCACAAATGAATTGTTTCACTGTATACCCACTCTTTCTACTCTATTCCCATTTAATTATAAATTCTATCCCGCATTAATAGCGTTAGGATACCACAGTTTAATTGCAACATATGAGCAAGCTGTAGCACGTGAAAACATTAAGCAGCCATTTTAATACACACTGCGCAGAAGCAAGGATTTCCCTCCAAGCAAAGAAAGACGTCACACCACGTGATATGGTTGACACATGCGCAATAGGTTTCCCGCGCTTTAGCGGCCATTTTATATTAGACAAGCGTTATTTGTTAGTTTAAACACATAAGCAAGCTTCCTTCTACTTGTATTTGTGTATGCATTTGTTAGTACGAACATTACAAAGTTTAATAAGTTAGTACTGTGAGAAGATTGCTTTCGAGCAAGTCTCACTGTGGGTCCTTGCTCCATCACCATCACCAAATGCCTCATCATACTTCGGCCCTAAAGCGCGGAACGGCCTCTCACGCTATATTAGAGCCCCCTCAACTCTTCTTGAATTCCACAAGAAGCTGAATATTTAGTTCTTCGAGTAAGCCCTGTCGAGGCTAGCACCACACGCCTGCAAACTGCTGGGATGCCGGGATAACGTGGTATACAAATCCACATAACATAACATTGGCATTTCCATGAGAAGGGCAGTCCCCTAGCCTTGCCATCATAATCACCGCCATCCCAGTTGTGGCCTATCGGGCTAGTTGGAAACGTACAACCAGAAGACATGTTTTTTTAATTCTGCCTCTCATTTAGCCAAATTGTGTAAATTTGAGCCACGGTCTGAACTTATTCCTCTGCTCCATTATTGGCAAAAGTTGGAGTATTGAGAAATAATGTAATATTGTGGTTAAAATCTGACTGAATAGCACCTGGGGAAAGGGAGAAGTTCTAATCACAAGGTATATTCACCAAAAATGCAATATGGTAATATGTATAGACGTTTTGCAGCAAGTAGCTGTGTGATGCAGTCTCAGGTCTACTATTTTAGCAATCTGTTTGATCCTGGGCTAATCTTTTCCTCAACAGCAGTCCGCTGATCTGACAATATGTCAGCACCTTGAAACATGTGTAATGGAAGAAATAAACACCAGGGGCATACTTGAAGGACAGGTCCCCAGCATGGTATTCATTAACACATTCAGAACTATTCATCGGCAGGTGGCTAGATTTGCATCTCAACAGATGAATGTGCTCCTGAAGCTGCTTTCTGAGGGAACCCTCCTGTGTACTTCAGCTCCTCCATCTTAGCCACCTATAGGAACTCTTATAAGGCTCCTAAAGGGTGGAAAGAGTGAGAGCTGCTTGAAGAGGTCAAAAGTGGTAGGTTACCAAAATGCATGACAATGGGTGTCCCACAGTGCCTCTGTGCCAGCTGCAGAATAGGAGCCATAATTACGAGACAAACCTACAAAATGCATGAAAGTTGGCCACCATACACACAGCATGTGGTACCCTGTTGAATTATGTAAATTTGTATAGAGCACTAACCATCCGTGCGGGTATCCAGGCGCTTTGCAGGTGGGTATTCAGCTAACCCTTAGTGAGATTATTCGAAGAGCTAAGTCTTCAGCTTCTTGCAAAGCTGGAAAAGTGATGAGGAAGGTCTGATGTGATGTGGGGGGTCGTTCCACTCTCTGAGGGAGATATAAGAGAAGGTGCCACCTCTGGCTTTTGTTTTGTGAATGCTGGGTACACGTGCTAGTGAGAATCCGGCTGAGCGGAGGTGCTTGGGAGGTGATTCGAAGTGAATGTGGCACTTGAGGTAGGTAGGGCCAGTGTTTTATATGTGTGGGTGAGGAGTTTAAACTGGGTGCGTTTGTGTATGGGGAGCCAGTGAATTTTCCTGAGGTGTGTGGTCATGTGGGGGCAGCGAGGTAGGTTGAGGATGAGTCTTGCTGCCGTGTTTTGGATGGTTTGGAGCCTATTCAGGAGCTTCTTGGTGCTTCCTGCATAGAGTGTGTTGACGTAATCAAGCCTGCTTGCGATCAGAGCCTGTATGACCGTCTTCTCAGTGTTCTCTGGCAGTCATTTGAAGATCTTTCGTAGCATTCTCAGAATGCAGAAGCATGTGGAGGTAACTGCGTTTACTTGGCCTGTCATGTCGAGCTTTTAGTCCAGGATAATTCCTAAATTTCTGGTGTGGGTGTTGGAGGTAGATATGGGGCCGAGGTCTGCAGGCCACCAGGTAGAGTCTCAACATGAGGTTTTCCTTCTGAAGATCACCACTTTATGTCTGTATTAAGTTTGGGACGGTTGGATTTCATCCAGGTGGCTACCGCAGTCATGCAGGTGGCAATGGTGGTGAAGTTGGTTTTTGTTGTAGGCGTCTTGTCAGATAGGAACAGTATGAGTTGGGTGTCATCAGTGTAGGAAAGTATGTTGATGCCATATGATCTGATGAGGTCTGCAGATGTTGAATAAGGTCAGGCTGAGTGAATATCCTTGGGGGACTCTAGGATTGTTCTCAGTGGCGCCTATGAGCTGGGGGAAGTGTTGATGGAGGAAGAAATTATCATTGCTGGGCAATAACTTCTTACAGGCCAACCTCAGAGAAGTACCTGGCATGTCATGCTCAGAGAATGGGGAGGATAGTGATCTTGTGACAGGGAATGGAGATGTGGGGAAGTGAAGCAACATGGCACATCAATTAGCTGTTAACATTTCCCCAAAGACATCATAAAAGACTGATGAAAATAAATCTTTGGGACTCGGAAGAAATGACTAGGGAGTAGCAATTAACACAGCATAAAATAAATTAATTAAGGCATTTAGGGGCCCATTACGATACCCGGCGTAAAAAAATCCGCCAGGCATGGAAGCGGCAAAAATCCGCCCGCACACACCGTCTGAACACCGACCACGCCATTACGATTACACAAACCGAAAACCGCCACCGGCGGAAAAATCACACAAGATACCGCCCGCCATCGTCCGAGTCGGAGTCAAACCGCCCGCCACGGACGGAAACACGCACGACAACACAAAACCGCCCGCCCTCACGCCCGACACACCGCACGTGAGATTACGATCGCACCGCCATGAGCGCGGGAAAACTACAAATATACCGCCCGCCAGCGCAAACAACGCCGATGAGAATCGACACGGCAGAAGCCATGGCGCCCACGTCCCTGCACAGAAACCATCCGCTGACAAAAACAATCGCACACAACATGGCCAACAAGTCCAAACAGCAAGGCACGCACAAATACACAAGCACAGTACACATCCCGAAAACACCCCCCTGGACAAACAAAAACTACAAAGGCCAGAACCCCAGACACAACACACCTGAAAACAACAGACCATGAGGACACACCCACATAGGTAAGTACAAAAGCAGCACTCCCACAGACCACAACCCCTTGCAACATTGCAAACTAGAGAGGAGAGGACACAGTGACACAGCAAGGACAGCAGCACACCACAGAAACGCACACATCACAACCACCACCACCACCACCACCACCAAACACCGGCACCACAAACCCCCTGCACATTACACAACACACACCGCACCAGCACCACAAACACCATGGCACCACAAAGAATGCCCAAGTTCACGCCCATGGAGCTGACGGTCATGGTCGACGAGATCATCAAGGTGCACCCACAAATCTATGGGAACCTGGTCCAGCACACACCACTAGCCACCAGAAAGAGAATGTGGAACCGGATCGTAGACCAGGTCAATGCAGTCGGGACCTTGCCCAGCAACAGAGTCGAAATAAACAAACGGTGGAATGACGTCAAGAGCCTGGTCAAGAAGAAGGAGAGCAAGAACAGAGAGCTGGCTGCCGTCACTGGCGGAGGGAATCCCGCGCTCTTCAAGACCTTCAAAGCGTGGGAGGAGAAGGTGCGAGTCATCATACATCCCGAGATCCTCGCCGGATTAGCAGGGGGAGTGGAGGCTGGTAAGTACAAACTAATGTATACCAGCACACCGCTATGTACTCACATGCACTACCACCATGCCACAGCTCCCAGGGACAAACACCCCCATGTCCAGCACACAATACACAACACATCACACACACATGCAACAGACACCACCACACACAGCCCAAACCGAACAACTGTAAGATGCGTGGGGACATGTGTACACTCAGCCAGCCACGTAACCACCAACAGGTCCCCAAATATGCCAGAAGCGCCACAACGAGCACCCACCACACCCATGTGTCCGCCATAGCTGCACTAACCGACAAGTAACAGGTAAGTGGCAGGAACACAAAGTGCAGTGGGTGGGAGGGTGGACAGCCCAAGTACAAAACACACCAGGCCCCTAGTCCCACAGCACAGCAAGGAGGAGCATCCCCCACACCCCACAGCCATGTGTCAGCCACCGCAGTGCACAACGACAGCCGAAAGGTAGACATCACGGTCCACAGCAATCGGTGTCAGTGGGTGTCCAGCCACCACCACGACCCACAACACCCCCCACCCCCACAGACCTGCAACATGGAGCACCCCCGCTTAGAACCATGTGGCATCCAGTACAGTGCACGCACGAACAACCTGCAGGTGGGAAACTGGACAGGGCTGGATTACTGGAGGCATGAGGACCGTAACACGACCAACACATGGGACATGTCACGTAGCAGACGAACACGCAGCACCGCCCACCGTCACGAACAAGTGAACAATGTGCACACGGACATGAACCACAGACTCACACCCCACATGACCCATCACAAACACAGCAACACCCAAGGAGCCACGTCTGCATGCACAAGCCACACTGAATATAGTACCACACGGCAGCCACTGTGCAACCCATCACACACAACCGAAACACCATTGAAGTCCTGTCCATGTAGCCCCTACTGCCTGTCAACCACACACCCCACAACTACGCCTATGTAAGACAAACAACACTAGACGCAACAGAGCGGAACAACATAAATGCACAAGAACACCACTGAACCCATCAAACACACAGACACACCATGCACATACAACATACCATCCATCCCATCCGTCAGCCCCAGTCTCATGAAAGGCATGTCATCCGCACAGCTGCCACACATACAGCAGTCACGCTAAGATACATGCCCATGACCAACCATGTGCCAGAAGTCAATGAAGCGCACGACACACTGTGAGCAACAACACACAACATGGGCCACACCCCCCGAGCACTGCAGTGATGCACATGGCACAGGGCAGCACGCACACCAAGGAGATGGGACAACTGCAATACGTTGGCTGGCACACAACCATCACTCACTCATAACGATGCGTCCAATGCCATGTCCAGTAATCACAACAGACAGCAAATATGCAGGCCATGTCAAGCATGCACACACCTCAAACCATGCACTGTCATGCTGCCACAACACATGCCACGTTCGGCACCCATGGCTCACAGCATGTACCCCAAAAGCATATTCCATCCCAAATGCGAATCTGGGGCATGGCCCCCATGTTGCCATATGCGTTCCTAAGCGTCCCATCTGAACACCAAAAGCAAAGTACAAACCAGACCCAGGATGGGCCAGGAGCCCGCATACACCAGAGTCACAATAAGTAGGGGCACAGCAACACACCCATCGGCATGGCCATCCGTCCCATGCCACATGTGCACAGCACACAGTCCCATTGTCAAGCACACACAACTACAAATGCTACAGCCACACACACGCCTCCGGGAAACCCATGTACGAGATTGCACGAACTGTTAATGTCAGACGACAAATACATACTTCGCCAGGTGCAACACAATAACAAATCTCATTCTCTCCACAGGTGACGAACTGCTGGATGCTGGGGATGGAGACAGCAGCCAGCACAGCCAGCCTACAAGCCCCCAACGAGGACACACGGATGTGGAGGATCTGTCCTCCTCTTCGGACACGGACCACCAAGCAGGCCCATCTGGTGTGGCAGGGCCCAGCCGCTCCCCAGGACCCCTCCTACCCACCAACCCATCATCCAGGGCTGCTGAACATTCCCAGCCCCCTGCTGCCACTGTCGTTGCGGCCACACCCACGGTCATTGCGGCCACACCCACGGTCATTGCGGCCACACCCACGGTCATTGCGGCCACTACCATTGCCGCAACCGCCACCATCGCCGCACCGACCACCACCGCCGCCACCACCACCACGTCTTCGCTGGCACCAGCCCCAGCGCAGGTGGTGGCCCGGCCGACTGGATCCACCCTGGGAGCCACAGCGAGGACCGTGGTGAGCAATGTGGCTAGTGGGCAGGCCGGTGGCAGCAGTACTGGTAGGAGGAGCAGGGTCAGGGAAACGCAAGTCTCCCCTGGGAGCCATGCCCTGCCTCAAATGGCCAGAGTCCTTGGGGCCTATGAAGAGGCCCAAGAACAATGGGTCAGGTCTGCTTCAGACACGCGGGAGGTGCTGGGGGTGCTGAGGTCCATGGACGCCCGTATGGGCCAAATCGTGGACCTCATGGGCCAGCTGGTGGTGGCGGTGAGGTCACAGCCAGGGACAGCAGCTCCCCTCCGCCACCACCTGCCGGGGCGCAGGGTCGAGCAGCAGTGTCCAGTTCCCCTGCGTCCACAGCCAGTGAGCACACCTCAACCACCAGCATGTCGCAAGCAGGCACCCCCCTCGCAAACGTGGAAGGGGCCGTCCGAAGTGGAAACAGATCTCCCGGGAGGACTTCGCACGCTCCAGACGCAAGTGAGGCAGCCAGCCAGCCTTCCTTGACCACCCACTGCATTGACTTGGACTACGATCCCACTCCACACAGCCATCTGGATGGCATGTGTGTGTTGGACTATGGACATAGAACCAGTGGGTACACCCTGAGCATCACGCAGCCATGACCGACAGCTCATTGTCACTGCACGCACCACTTATGTCATCACCTTACACACAATCACATGTCACAGTTTGAAATAAATGCACCTCTTACACAAACTGCTGTTTGTGCCCTGTGTTTTATTTGTACGGAATACAACGGCCACCTTGGGCGGAAAGGCACCTGATGCGTGGCATGGCAATGGAACCGGAGGGCCTGTAGGGACCTAGGGGTGGGAGACAGAACAGGAGCACATTCAATGAGTGTGTCACACACCCATCACACAGTACATGTCAACAACTACAAGCAATGTACACACATCGCACAATGCCACAGCCACCAACAGTGGCATACTACCCTGGCCATGGAGCGTTGACACACAGCACGCAGTGAACAAACGGCCACCCTGACACAGCACACACACACCTGCACAGACACAGCCACATCAGCCGTCGTACATGGACACTCACCGTCAAGTGAAGTAGTGGGCGATGAGCTGCTGCCGCACATTACCAGCTTCCTCCTCTCCGCTGTCCTCCTCACTCGAGCTGTCCTGGTCTGCGGGCTGGGGCCCTGGTTGATCTCTGTCATCCACGATGAGGGGGATCTGCTTCCGAATGGCCAGATTGTGCAGCATGCAGCACGCCACCACTATCTGGCACACCTTCTGTGGGGAGTACGCCAGCGCACCCCCGGTGCGGTCCAGGCACCTGAACCTGGACTTGAGGAGGCCAAAGGTACGCTCGACCACACGTCTGGTCCTCCCATGTGCCTCATTGTAGCGATCGTCTGCTGGGGTGCGAGGATTCCTCAATGGACTGAGCAGCCATGCCCCATTCGGGTACGCAGAGTCACCTGGGTGTGAGGGACACAGAGAACCGTTGCTATTCCAACTGGACAGGGGACAGCATCGCACAACCAGCACGCTACACCACTCCACATACTCACCGACAATACAGCCACGATCCTGTTGCAGATTGGACATCAGTCGTGGCAAGATGCTGTTGCGCATTATGTGTGCGTCATGGGCCGAGCCTGGGAACTTTGCACACACGTGGGTGATCACCATGTCCGCAAGGCA
This sequence comes from Calotriton arnoldi, assembly GCA_963921515.1. NCBI lineage: Eukaryota > Metazoa > Chordata > Amphibia > Caudata > Salamandridae > Calotriton > Calotriton arnoldi. The sequence continues at coordinate 422,729 of CAWUFW010009416.1, read as the reverse complement.
CACCACTTGCACATTCAGGGAGTGCGTGTGCTTCCTGTTGCGGTACAGGTGCTCAGTGGCCTGTGGTGGAACAAGGCCAACATGTGTGCAGTCAATGGCTCCAACGACGTGTGGGATTCTGCCAAGGGCATAGAATGCACCCTTCACTGCCGCCAATTCACGAGCCCTGGGGAAGCGGATGCACCTGTTTCGGTACAGCATCATGGCTGCCAGTACATCCCTCAGCACCTTGCTGAACATGGGCTGGGACATCCCTCCTCCACTGCCCACTGTGTGCTGGAATGACCCAGTGGCGAAGAAATGCATGGCGGCCATCACCTTAGCCGTGGGGGTGACAGCTGTCGGATACACCCTGCGGGGACGGAGATGGGGTTCCAACATGGCACACAGTCGATGCAGGGTTGGCCTGTCCAGCCGAAACTTCCTAATGACCTCTGTATCGTCCATGTCCGCCAGCAATTGGTATGGGCGGTCAATGTTTGGTCTCCGCCTAGGGAAAATGGCAGTGGACACATGTCAAAGCAACACAACACATAGCAATTTCGCATACACATCACTGACATGACTGAGCAAGCACATGAGCCACAGCCCAGCTGTCAAGCTGGGACGGCACGGCCACAATACACTTACACAGGTCTCCCAACAATGGCAATGGCTAGTGATACAAACCACTGCCATGTGCATGCACATGGGGATCTAGGCCCCAATGACTTGCGGGGCGTGCTGATGGGGACTGACTGCATATTCGTCAAGCGGCAACGCCACGGCAACATGAATGTCTGCTGAGCATGGAACTGCTTCCGAGGCTGGATGAGTATGGCACACGACCGACGACGATGTGGGCACAGGCTGAGCGGCCAAAACAAGTGGGACCTGTGGCACGAGGGGATATGAGACAGTAGTAGGTGTCAGCACTGCACCCTATGTACAGCACTGTACGGATCACACCTCCCGAAACATTGACAGGTGTCCACATTGACAGCCCCATGCCAAGACGGCTGTGTGCTTGCAGTCACACGTCACAGGTGAGAGGTTACATTGCACGTGCCAGGTGGCAGACGTACATAGTGGGAGCTGGCATGTGTGTGCATGTGTCTCCTGTTCAGGATCCACCAGATGGGCGCTGACTCTGTACTGAGCATTGGACACAGCATGTTCCGTGGAAGGCTTGTGTGTGTGGGATGGTGGCACTGGATGTGCCTCCGTTGGGTGGGGGGCCATGCACAGGGCGGGTACGTCGATGATTGCGCATTGTTGGTCACGGTGGGTGCACCCACTCAGATGTGTTGCCCTGTGTTCAATTCCTATGTCCGCATGATGATGGACTGTAGATGTGGGCAGACTACACATTGGTCGATGTGCTGTCTATATGCATGTGCCTTCACACCAGGCACAGCTGCCCCTGCACATGTGACCCCTGCTGGACTCGCTGCTGGGTCTGTGGAGCTGATGCACCTTCTGTGCGTGGGGCGGACAGCTCTCCTCACTTCCCTCATTGCGCATGTCATGACTTTGCCGCAGGTGACATGGATCATGGAGGGCCCACATGTACGCGTGGGTAGGCTACACATGATTGTTCACTGGTCGCCACCCCCAGTCAGTGTTTCGAATGGGAAGGTTGTCGTGCTGGTGGTATATTCGATGTGGCGGATGGGCGGGCCTAGGTGCGGGCTTACATTCCGGACATGGGGGGGTAGTTGGATTGGCGACTAGTTGCAGTACACACGGGACACGTCTCTTCCTTTCCACATCTGGGTCATCCCTTGTACTCACTGACAGTGATACAGTCATCTTTGCCCCAGCCCTCATGTCCTCCCCTCGCTCCCCCAATATGCATGTGCACCTGCGAGGCTAGCGCTTGCCCAGGCAGCCCCAAGCTCGCACCAGAGAGGGCAAGGAGTGTATGTGTGGGTCCAGTTGCACGAGTGGGCTGTCTCAGGGTATGATGTGTTGCGGGACGCCGTCCACCTGCGTGGTGCCCCAAATGGAGACCCGGCCTGCATGGACTATGCATCACAGTCTTCGCCTTCCGGATCCGCCACCTGCGACACCCAGTGGCTGTGGCTGCCCTTGCGGCCATGCCGCGTCCGTCTGTGACTGATGGCCCACACATTCACTCTTTGGCCTCTCTGGGGAGGACTCGGGGGTGGTGGCGCACGCGCTTGCACTTAGTCGCAATGGCATGTGGCGTGGTTGGTATAATGGGCAATGGATGGGATGGTGCGAGCCACCTCCCGTGACGTCAGTGCTGCTCGTGCTGTGGTGCGTCCCCCTACACTTCCATTTGACTTGTGCCATGCTAGACGTTGAGGTTCTATTGCCTGCGTGATATGACCAGGAGGAGCGCGAGGAGACCTCTCACACACCATGCTCCACTGCCATCCCGTGCCCTGTATCGCCTGTGCGGATTGACTATGTTGGGGTTACACCTGGTCGACTGGGGCTGTGTGTGCCTTGTCAAGGGGCATGGCGAGCGCACAACAGGATCCAGCTTGTCCACAGAGGGTGGGCTGAGGTGCGCCTGGTACCGCTTTGTACGTGTGCCCGGCTGCTGTGCACACACGTGTTCACTCCCCCCGACAGGTGTCCTCTCACAATGCCCAGGGAAGCGGTGGTGTACTGTTCATGACCCCTCCCGACACGGCGTGCTCCAACTTGGCATGTGCGCATCTACCCGTCACACCCACCCACCTGAGCACTGCGTCCATACGACTTCACACGACACATGTGTGTCTTCCACAGTTGTGCTACTCATTTGCGTTGACATCCAATACCAGTGGACTACATGGTCATGTCACGACTGCCATGTACTTCACATACTCTCATCCTCTCTCATTCGTACTTGTGAAATGAGTCAGCGGAGACAGTTTTGGTTTCAAACATTATATTGAGTCTTCTGTCCTCTGTGATGCAGTATAGTGGACACTACTGGCAGCGGAATACATGTTGAGGATATACTGAGCATGATTGCAAATGGGATAGGGTGTGGGGTTACATGTGATTGGCTGTTGCATGTGGGATGTGGGCTTCAGAGTTACATCTGCTTGGCCAAGGCTGTGCTAATGTACATTTACGTATAGCTGCGGAGCTGCGGACTTTGACACAGACGGTATACATGTAGCCTACCAGACCGCTAGGCATCATGGGCACAGTCCATCTCAGTTCCATGTGACAGGTTTGCTGCGGTTGTTCCTCATGCACGCGTGCATGTGAGATGACATCAGGGCATGTGCTTGCGTGCATGCAGCGGCGTGCCACTTGTTGTTGCAATGTGGTGGTTACTGGACATGTCACAGTCACTGGGGTCGTGTTGTTGTTGTATGCACTTGTCGTCCATGCAAAGGTCCTGGTATGGGATTCCCGGGGCGGGGGTGGGAGGGGTGCAGCACCCACAGACTCCAGGCGACCTATTCATGTCCACTGAGCGGTGTGTGTGTCCATGGGCGCTGGATCCATGTCGTGTCCTGGTTGTTCGTGCAGTTCCGTCCATGTGGGTGCGATACACAGACCCCATGCCACTGCCTCCCACGATGCATGCGGTGTTCCTGGATGTGATGGGGAACAGTGTGCATGTCCCGGTCATATCCGATGTCATGGCGATGTCGTTGATGGTGTGGTAACAGTTGCCGGTCGTTTGGTATGGCTGTTGTGGTGGTGACTGGCCAGTCCGTGCGGAAGCTAAGCATGGGTGCGGGGTTGGACATCATAGGTCAATCGGGGAACCTGCGTTGTGGTCCGACGAATTTACAGGTTGTCAGGTATGCGATGCCGTCCAGCAGGGCTTCCATGTCATTGGTGGTGTACATGTTTGCCAGCCAATGTAGCGGATGGTGGCTGTCAAGGTGTTGTTCGTAAGTTGTCCCTTGGAGGACCATGATGGGGCATGCTGGGTGACATTCGATGTAGCTGTTCTCGATGATCCGTCGTGTGGAGGCACAGTGGTCCCATTTCAGTGCGGGTGCGATGTTGGCCACATACGCCATGCCCCCATAGGCAGAGCAGGCCCTGTCGTGTGCGTCCAGAGGGAGGAGTAGTGGTAGCAGGTCCGCCTTTAGACATGCCGGGTTGGAGAGGCATATCTCCACGGGATGCTGGTAGGGACACCTCCGACAGTAGAAGACGGGCATGACGCAGCTGAACAATGTGATGCGGTAAGTCAGTCGGTAACTTACGTTCAGCAGGGACAGGAGATCGCATCCCAATATATGTATCAGGTTGGTTTTGTACAGCTTGAGCTGTCCGGCGTAGTTGGGTAGGTGTGTTGCGGTTGCCATTTCGCAGCGGTGCGTTGTGGTGGCGTGCTCCGGCTGTGTGTGCAGTCTGCAATGTGCACGCTCCGAGGTTGCTGTGTGCTCTGTGTAGTCGTAGGGAGACAGGACTTGTGTTCTGTTGGCTTGTTTGGAGGACACGGGCCCTCATCCCACATGCTTCTCAGACAGTTCAAGGTCAGTGATGTGTGACTCCTTCCAATTAACTTGCATGTGGCCGACATGGGGGAGTGTTTTCTTCTTTCTTCCCCGTCCGTTGTGTGCTTCTGTGATATGCGCTATCTGCCCTGTGGTCGGTCTCCTCGGCATGCCTGTGTTGGTCTTTTCTTGGACAATGGCTGTATTCACCGGCTTCTTTCGTAGGGCTGTGGTTTCGGAGTTGGAATGGAAGGTCATTCAGTGCTGTCTGCTCTCCCTTGTGTGGGCGGCAGGCTGCCTTTCCGCTCTGCGTTGGGCCTTGTGTGTGGATGTTATTCTTGGGCCACCTGTTGTCGGTCCCCGGGCTCTTTGGTGTTCCGTTTTATATGTCTTGTTCATATGTGCAGGGTGGTATGGGTGTTTCAGTGTGGTACTGGCGTTCCTCTTCCCGAAGGGGCCCTGCTTCTCCTAGTTGGTGTTGCCGCCGCTGTGTGCTTTGCCATGTTTGTTACACTGGGGTGTGTCCTGCTGTTGCATGACTTCACTGACATGTGTGCGTCGGTTGTGTGGCGTTGGGTGTTGTCCGTGAATTGGGCGTTGGGGACATGTCTGTGGCAGGCCTGTCACGTGTCATGTGCGTTCGGGGTGGGGCTGATGTTTGGCTGCTTGGTTGTGTCCCTGTGTCTGTGTGCGACGCATGCACGGCGCTGCGGTTGGCCTCTGCGTTGTGCGCATGTGTGGCGGCGTCATCGCCGCTTTGGGGCCGTGACGGGGTCGTTGGTTCCTAGTCCCAGGTGGTGTGTACACATGTGTTACGCGATGTTACGATTTGGCCTGTGTGTCATATGTGGATGCAATGGTGGATGTGTAGTGTACACGCGCTGGGGGGGGTTGTCCGCTTTTTCCGCCCTTGCACTGTGTGCGCTGTTTGCGTGCACTTGTTGTGTGTGTGCCTACCTGCGTCTCCGCGGTACGTTGCGTCCTTGGTGGTGCATCAGCAAGAGCATGGGGAGGGCCTGCAGTGCTGGATTCATGCTCGGGGGAGCCGCTTCTTCGTTGTCCGTGCTCGGCGTCCGTGTTACCGCTTCGGTTTGTCGTACGGTATCTCTTGGCCGTGGGAGCCGTTTGTTTGCGGCATCGTAATTTATACGCCGGGCGGGACGTGTTTTCGTCGGACGGTGTGTGTCAGTTGGGCTGCGCCGCTACGTGTACGGGCGCACTTTGATGGCGGACGGTGTTGCTGGCTTGCCGGCGGTGTTTGGCCTACTTTTCGCATCGTAATTGGGCGGGCGTGTGGACTGCTGCGTGCCGGCGGTAACTGGTGGTTTTTGCATCCGCCAGCACGGCGGTTGTGCTTCCGCCCGCCATCGTAATGACCCCCTTAGTACTTAATATTCCATTTAAAGAGCTATTGCAGAACAAACAGAAACATCAAAAGATACGATCAATAAAAGATTTTCTACAAACACAGAAGCCTGGGTGAAGAAACATGCTTGGGACACCCTCTACTATAGAACAATTGACTGCTGAAACATTATTAATGACAGATTTACAAGCCTCCTCTTCGAAAGCCGACATCCAACCGCTACAGGAATTAGCAGCTTTTGGTCAAAATTTCACCAAATCACTGGGACATCTCAAGCACTCCCTAAAGAAGACAGAGACTTGCTTAGAGCACGTCGAAGATGGAATAATTAGGGGCAGATTTACAAGCCCCTTGCGACATCTTTACGACACCGTTGCGTCACTTATGTGACGCAGCGGTGTCGTAAACAATGTGCCACTATGCGACAGATTTACAACGTGACGCATCTAGTGAGATGCATCACGTTGTAAAGCCCTGCGATACATTATACCTGATACATTATACCTGCGTCAGGTATAATGTATGCAGGGTGGGCGTTCCGTAGCAAGGAAGCCCCGTAAAAGTGACGCAGTGAAATCTACAAGATTTCACTGAGTCACTTTTACGTCCCCCGCTGCGTCAAAACCTTACGCCTGATTGTAGCAGGCGTAAGGAGTGACGCAGCATTGCAAGTATAGGATGCCCCTGAGCAGTGCTGGAGTTGGGTCGCGCTTGCGACACGACTCCAGCACTGCGTCACCTATACGGTGACAGATGCGTCACGCATCTGTCTCTCCTTGCGCCATGGTGCGCCGCATTGTAAATGCGGCGCATCCATGGTGGCGCAAGGGGTTCCTAACGTCACGCAAAATAGCTGGCGCATCCCTGCTGATCTGCAGGGATGCGCCAGTTATTGTAAATCTGCCCCGAAGATTGTACACAGATTTTAATAAGTTTACGAAATCAAACAATAGCTAAGTTCTGATGTGCTGACTAGAATTAATTTCTTCCATATAAAAGAGGATATTCTAGGCTTGGGGGCCCTCAAAAGGAAGGCACCACAGGGGCCTAAGTTACGACCCTGCCCTGAAACAAGGCTGAGAGAGGATATGGAGAAAGGCCCTCATTGTAATTTGCGGGGTAAATGGATGGTAAATACCGCACATGTTATGCATGGCTACCCTGCGCACTTCATTTAGGGGTCCCCAAAGGTCGCAGCTTTGACCCCTGGATTCCCCCTTACGACCCCGGGCACAGACATTGCGACACCTGGCATAAGAGGTCGTTGAAGCAGAGCCAGTAACATGAAGCCTTTTTAAACTTTCTTATGCTGCAGCAAAGTTTGGCTGACAGGAATAAACTCAGCAGTGAAACTGACCCTTCAAAGAAACAAAATCTTACCACCGTTACTAAACTGGGGTCCCTGTTATGAGCTGCTGTTGTAGCGTGTTTTGGAGGGGTGCCCTGAAACGCAAATAACAAGCATTGAAATAGCCAATAGGTCTCGCCTTTGGGGCCTTATAAGTATTTAGTTATGCAGCACAATATCCTTCCTGCAACAACATCAACTGTTGCATGGCTAAACACTTATAAGATCCCAAAGGCGAGACCTGTTGGCTATGCCAATGCTTGTTTGTCTTGGTACTATGTATGTATGTAAGTTGTATTTCTACAGTGCTCATAGTGGATTCAATACCTCTAGAAGGTTTCATTTTTGTAAAGTTGATGTACATATTATATGTCTGTTTAGGAGACAGTATTTCTTTTTTTGTATTCCAGTTAAATCTTTACATTTATAAAAATAATATCACAAGATCATGATATATTCATAATAACATCGATTTAAAAACATTGTTGTAGTACTGCAAATACAGAGACATAACAATTTATTACATATAGGCAGGGCTGGACTGGCCGTAGCGGGCACCAGGTGTTTCCCCGGTAAGCCGCCAGGGTGGGGGCCTGTTTTGGGACCGGGGGGGGGGCGTTTTTGTAACCGGGGGCCGGCAATATCAGCCCCCTGTAACAAAATCAACCGAAACCGGCCCTAGCAAACAGCTCGACCGCACATCCCCTTGCCCCCCAGGGAGGCCGGCCAAGCAGCTTGCCAGGGCCGGTTTCGATTCCCAGTCCGGCCCTGAATATAGGGGCTAGATGTATGTACAACTGGTCGCAAAATACTGGTCACAATTTGCGACCAGTATTTTTGCGACCAGTGTGGTAATTTGTGAAGCGACCCTTGTACTAATAGCTCGTTTTGCAAATTAATGATTCGTATTGGGTTGCAATTCGACCTACCGCATTAATGTTAATGAAGTAGGTCATAATTTGTAACCCACTAGGATTCGCTACCATCACACCTGCTGGGGTCAGCAGACCACCATATCTGTGTCTGCTTTTAATATTTTAAATCCTCAGGCAACTACATTCTTTACTATCAATACACTAAATTTCATAACACATAGAGCTCATGCCCACAAAAAAATGTAGAAATTTATCCCAAAAAATATTTTATTCTTAATATTAGAATCTACAATATAAAGTATATAGACATATAAATAGACAAAACACTTTAAATTAATCCCACAAATAGCCAAAATCTAAAGAACTAAAGTTCTGCACACACTTAACACACTATATACTGATCTTTTGGATGGAGTCTCATGGCTCTGCAGAGTCACATGCATTAAAAAAAATATTTTTCCACACCTGCTTTATTTAGCTCAAACATTGCTTTTGAGTTCCCAGGAGTACTCTGTTCAAAACATCACTGAAGGAGGAATAGTCTCTCTAAACAATAAACAGAATATTTGAGAAGCACAATTAAGGCCAGCACTAGAATGGACAAGCCCCACACATTTTAAACTGGTGATTCAACTGGAGCAGGAAAGAAAAACTATCCCACTACACTATGGGGCCGATTCCGATCTCGGTCGGAGGCGCACCCAATACTATTCGGTCGGGAAAAAAGCCATGCGAAAGCCAGTTTCCCGACCGATCCGTACAGCACACCGAACGAGCAAGTACGATGCGCACAACAGCAAAAATTCCGGCCGAGCCGTACTCACCCAAACCAGGTCCTGTTCTCCGACCGAGGCGAATCCGGAAACGCCGAATCGAGTCGCACGGAAGGGAAAATGCAGCCCCGTCCGGCCGGACAAGTACGATGCGCTTTCCGTACGCGCCGAACCCGTCGCTACGCACGGCACGTCAAAGCATCCGGGAGAGGCGCACATAAGCTCCGAATCGCGCCACAACACGATCCACGGCTACGAGACGAACACAGCACAGACGAGGACGACGCGAAGCGACGAGGACGAAGCGAGCGACGAGGACGAAGCCAAGCGACGAGGACGACGCGAAGCAACGAGAAGGACGAACGACACGAACCAACCATGAATCCCTTCGTCCCGATCATACCAATATTCTACATCTACTACCGGAACAGGCACGGACGCGTACGGCGCAGAAGGTAAGTCAGACACCAACCACAAAACACATACAACACGTACACGACACATCACACACATACACGGGGAATCTGAATATACTTGCAACAGCAGCACCATAGGGGCGGGATGCCCATCACCAATGCCACATATGCACACAGGGGCCTGAATGCGCGCCACCACCCCAACCCAGGGGGCTGGATGCCAACCACCACAACCACCCTTAGCCAGGGGGTGCCAAATGCCCACCACCACTACCACCCTTAGCCAGGGGGCAGGATGCCCACCACTACTACCACCCTCACCCAGGGGGGCAGGATGCCCACCACTACTACCACCCTTAGCCAGGGGGCTGGATGCCTACCACTACTACCACCCTTAGCCAGGGGGCAGGATGCCTACCACTACTACCACCCTCACCCAGGGGGGCAGGATGCCCACCACTACTACCACCCTCACCCAGGGGGCAGGATGCCCACCACTACTACCACCCTTAGCCAGGGGGCAGGATGCCCACCACTACTACCACCCTCACCCAGGGGGGCAGGATGCCCACCACTACTACCACCCTCACCCAGGGGGGCAGGATGCCCACCACTACTACCACCCTTAGCCAGGGGGCAGGATGCCCACCACTACTACCACCCTCACCCAGGGGGGCAGGATGCCCACCACTACTACCACCCTCACCCAGGGGGGCAGGATGCCCACCACTACTACCACCCTTAGCCAGGGGGCAGGATGCCCACCACTACTACCACCCTCACCCAGGGGGGCAGGATGCCCACCACTACTACCACCCTTAGCCAGGGGGGCAGGATGCCCACCACTACTACCACCCTCACCCAGGGGGGCAGGATGCCCACCACTACTACCACCCTCACCCAGGGGGGCAGGATGCCCACCACTACTACCACCCTTAGCCAGGGGGCAGGATGCCCACCACTACTACCACCCTCACCCAGGGGGGCAGGATGCCCACCACTACTACCACCCTCACCCAGGGGGGCAGGATGCCCACCACTACTACCACCCTTAGCCAGGGGGCAGGATGCCCACCACTACTACCACCCTCACCCAGGGGGGCAGGATGCCCACCACTACTACCACCCTTAGCCAGGGGGCAGGAAGCCTACCACTACTACCACCCTTAGCCAGGGGGCTGGATGCCTACCACTACTACCACCCCCACTCATAGGATGGACAATGCATGACACAACAAGCACACCACAACCTAGGGAATGCAAGATTAAGACATCCCCCCACCACCATGACAAGCGTGTGAGCAGGCTGTGTCAAATGCCTACAACACCGAACATGACATTGAACATACAATGTGACCCCCTAGCACATGTGCCACACATATATGTGTGTGGCACCCACAATGCAAGCAGCCCATGACCATTGTGGCAATGGGGCCTAAACCCCCATCATCACAGTGACCAAAAGGCAAGTGTGGGGTCCATAGCTGAAGCACATTTTGACCATTGTGGCAATGGGGTCTAAACCCCCATCATCACAGTGACCAAAAGGCAAGTGTGGGGTCCATAGCTGAAGCACATTTTGACCATTGTGGCAATGGGGTCTAAACCCCCATCATCACAGTGACCAAAAGGCAAGTGTGGGGTCCATAGCTGAAGCACATTTTGACCATTGTGGCAATGGGGTCTAAACCCCCATCATCACAGTGACCAAAAGGTAAGTGTGGGGTCCATAGCTGAAGCACATTTTGACCATTGTGGCAATGGGGTCCAAACCCCCATCATCACAGTGACCAAAAGGTAAGTGTGGGGTCCATAGCTGAAGCACATTTTGACCATTGTGGCAATGGGGTCTACACCCTCATCATCACAGTGACCAAAAGGTAATTGTTAACAAAGAAAGAGCTGCAACTGCCAAACTGCATGGATCATTCCTGGTCACAGAACCAAAAACTCATCTGTGGCAAAGTAGTGTATGTGTCCCATTGCAACATAAATTGGGGGAGCCAAATACTGCAGTGCAAATGAAACATTCCTTTGGCCATGTGCAGACAAACAACACCCATGGGGGCTGAGACCGTCAACAGTCATCAATGACACAATGACAGAAGTGACCATCAGAATGCAGAACCACATATCTGCACCAATGGGCACACAAATGCAGATACCCTGTGGAGACAGCAGATGTGAGGTGAACAGATACCATACCATGGCAGCAATGGGACACACAAACCATGATCACTGTGCTGACCGATGACCTAGGAGTCCCAGGGACAGCAGGGGAAACACACCAAACAACATACAGCCAATGGCACACCCAAGATATGCCAATGCAGTGGTGCAGATGCACAAACACAAACAGGCAGACCAACACTGTCATCATACACAGCAGGTGAGGGGTGGGGGTGCCAGTGTCCCCAGGCAACAACACAACACATGAGGAGAGCTGAATACCAATCATACAGATGTGCATACACTGCCACACTAAGCTAACTCATGGATCCAAATCCCCTATGTGGGCAAGCAGGCATTGACAGGTGAGAGGGAGCACAAAACACACATGTCACACAGGCACGTAGGAACAACAACTGACACAGCAAGTCACAGACACACCACAGCACCACCCCCAGGGCCCCCACAATGTGGTGACCCTGGGCTGAAGAAAAATACCACTGTGATGACAAAGCTAAATGTCGTTCACACTGTGAACCACAGTCAGGTGTCCTGAGCAACTAACTACCATCACACCTACACAAGCACAAATCAATCAGCATGGCCAGTAAGCCAAGGCCAACATGGAGGCAGGGGACTAGCCGGGCAACAACTCTCATCTGCACACACTCAACACCACACCCCTCGACCTCCAACAATGTGCAGCAGTGAAGTACACATGCACTGGTGACATTGCACATGCACCCATGACTATTCCAGGGTGGTGGGTGGGAACCAAGGTGTAGAAACACATCACACATGGACACTCAACAAGACTCCTGAATGTCTGACACACTGCACACTACTCTGTACATGGACATGACGGCAATACCACACCGACCAATGGGATCCCAGCCACAGTCACACACCAATGAAGAAGCCAAGGTCACCCACAAAGAACACACATAGACAACAACCAACATTGCAGCCCGGACCCTAAGGAGTGCCAGCAGTCACACACACAACGTGTCACAATCACTGAAAGATAACACAAACTGGAAATCACATGACAGGGGCAAACAACAAGTGCCAAAGGGAAACCTGACTGTGACCCATCTGCGTCAGCACACAAACTCTGCCCTGACAGCAAACACACCTATGGGTGACACCCTGATGACCAGTAATGTGCCATGCACCCACATCACAGAGAACACAGGGAGAAGACTTTGGGGAACATAGCTCAAGTCAGCAAGCATCACAAACAGGTACAACACTAGGGATCACAGCATGCGCAGATGAATGGAAGTGAACACACAGACATGCACATACAACACACACCTTGGGCGCAGGCAATGTCACACGTGTACACACTGCCATGAGGGGACTCCACTCCTGTGTGAGGAAAGCTGTGCCATATGTTGCCTCAGTAGGGCCCCATCATGTCAGCTGAGCACTTGGTCACACAATCAACAATTAGCACCAAATGAGGGCTCCCATCACATCAGCCTGGTCATGGATGTGCCAACGGAATCATCAGCACAGATCCAACACACTTGTATAGCAATGTTGCACTGACTACACGGATGAGTCCCTCCCCATTGATGCCCAAACCTGCATGTCCACTGGAGATGGCAACACGGTCAGGGAAGTAGACAAATGCAACGATGGCAGGCACAACAGATGTGCAGGGGTGGAAGCCACAGATATGAAATTGCCAATGTAAGTAGGAAACCCATTGCCAAATACTGAACACATGACACCCTCAGATGCTGCTATTGATGACATGGATACACCACATGATAGGACACATTCCCCTGGACCACATGGGTTCCTGCACAGTAACACTTCATAATCATGAGACCAGATATCACCATCACTGCAGCAAGGGCATGGTTAGCTGCACCAACAACATGTACATCTGAAGCATGAGCACTAGAGAAAAGAAAGTTGCTTTATTCAGCATATGTGTTGAGGCCAAACGAAGTCCTGAAAAAGAGCAAAGGCCAATGGCCAGTCCATTGTCAAAGTTCAAACAGGGTGACACTGGCAGATGTCACCCTACGCATGCCTGCACAATACCAGGGACAATCCACTAGGAGGGGCAACCGGGGGGCAGGCCAGGCACCGCAGGGACAGGATCAGGGCTCACCAGGGGGAGTCAGGGAAGGGGTGGTGGGTGCAGGAGAGCCACTGACAACTGCAGTGGAGGTGTCTGACATGGTGTGTGCCGGCACAACTGGGGGGCATGACACAGATGTCGTGGGTGCCGGCACAACTGCAGTGGACCCTGCAGATGGGGTGGACAGGTCCGCCACTGCAGTGCCCAAGTCAGACAGGGCGGTAGTGGACTCCACTGCAGTGCCTACCTCCAGGGGAGGAGAATGGGGAACAGGCAAGGTGGGTTGGACAGAGGGGGGGACACCCTCACCACATCAGTGGCACAGACAAGCGCAGCGGGGGGTGTGGTGCTGGGAGAGCAAGTGGCAGGGGGAGAAGGCCGGAGCATCTTGGGGATGGTATATCTGTGGGTGGGGGAACCTGGGGCAGGGTGTGGTGGGGGCACCTGTGCAGTGGGGGCCTGAGGGATGGAGGACGGAGACCTTGTGCCTGAGCTGCAGGGTGGTGGCGGGGTCTTGCTCTTAGCACTCCGGGGGACTTGCGGGTGGGGGCCTCAGTCCGTCTGCGCCTGGGGGAGGGTGTCCGGGGGCGAGGGGCACTCTGCTCCGTGTGGGTGGGCTTCCTCTTCCCCCGGGATGCTGGAGCAGCTTCATCGGTGGGGAAGAGGCCGAGGTCACAGAGGAAGAGCTGCTGTGACTTTGGGGTTGCAGGTGAGGCAAGGGAGGGTGCTTTGGAGGGAGAGGGAACTGAGGACTGCGCAGTGCATGTGGATGCGTGTGTGTGTTCCAGGGCCCCATCCCCTGTGAGTCTGGCTTCAGTCCCCTGAATGTGCGTGCGTGTGCGTTTTGTCATTGGCGTGTGTGTCAGTGTGCTGGATGTGTGTGTGCTGGTGTGTGCCTGTGCCAGTGTGTGTGTGCCTGGGATGGGTAAGGTGCTGGGGAGTGTGGATGGAGCAGAGGCAGGAGGGGTGAGGGACCGTTTGAGGAGGGACACTGCTGCCGTCAGGGAGGAGTCCATGGACCTATTGCCCCTCTGTAGGTCAGACATGCCCGATGAGATGCCCTCCATGAACGACACCAGCTGAGTCAACAGCGCGGTGTGCGCATGGAGGACACTCAGCATGGCTGTCTGCCCTACATGGAGCTGGCGAAGGAGGTACACAGACTCCTCACTCAGGGCAGCAGGGGACACAGGGGCAGGGGTGCGGTGCCTGGCCCAAAGGAGACACGCTCCCGGACATGGGAGCCTCCACGGACCTGGGGAATGGGAGCCGATGGGAGGGCGGTGGTGGTGCTGGTGGTGGCGGGGACAGCAACACTAGCTGGGGTGTGGTGGCTGCTGACACCCGCCTCCACAAGGGAGTCATCCTCCGAGTTGCTCTGGTCCTCAGCTGAGGTGGATGCTGCTGAGGACTCCTCGGTGTGGCTCCCCTCGCCCTCCGTGCCACTGGGTCCCTCCGACCACTCCTCGGCTGCTGACCCAGTCTGGCTCTCCGGCTCCTCCTGGTCCGTGGAGCTGTCCCCTTCCGTGGCCGTGGATGTATCTGCAAACAATGGGGAAACAGACAGACATCAGTCACCTGCACCAAACGCACACACCACTGTGAGCACAGCACATTACAGAGCAAGCCCTGGCATCATTAGTTGTACATTGCTAAAAGTGCCCTAATTGAACAGGAGAAGTCAATTGTCAGTCTGATGCCAAGCATGGCACTCACATCCCACATGGCCTTGCACCCATCTGTCTGGTGTCTGTTGGATTGCAACACCCCAGTGTTGACACATGCACCAAGTACACAGTAGTTGGACAGTGCAGAGGACACGGTGTGGACACATCACAGCTCTTGCCACTGAGTCAGTACAGGTTTACGGATGTAAGGGATGCCCAGAGTCAAATAGGAAATGCATGTGATGCATACCAGCGACAGACACCATGATGCACCCATGTCCTGATAGCCAGCGCCACTATGGTGTGCATGTAGCACATGTCACTCCCCTGCAGGATCACCAATCAGTAGACACATGCCATGGCGGAGGCATGACTGCAAAGTCATACATCACTGGCTCAGTGATGTATGACTTTGCAGCCAGACAACAACACTCTGCACTGTGTCACAATAGTAGGTCATGGGGAATGCAAGTCCTGGAGCTGCACAAGTGCACATGTACATCCCCCCACAACACATCCTCTTAACCCTCATCTGTCCAGGTCATACCTATTGGACATATGGGAGACCTGTGACACTACCCTCTGAACCTGAGCCCCTCACACTCTGCTGTGCATGGGGAACAGCTGCCTGAACTTCACATTTACATGCCCCAGTCTGCATGGGCAGCTGATCAGACACCTATGTGTCACACAAGTATCGTCTCCTATGGTCACATCTCCAGTGGCATGCTGAGCCCCTACCAAGAAACTCCACAGCAGTCCTGGCGACTAATCCACAGCACACTGACACAGAGGCAGACACCTGAGGGGTCAAATCACTGTGCACAATGTGTCCTCTGATACACGGGAGTGGGAGTACAGAGTGTATTGTATGGCCTGGAGTAGGCATGACTGTCCAGCCCCACATGAATGAGGGATGAGCCCTGGACTGTAGGCAGCTGGCTAAGTATGTGTGACACACGTCATATACATACTCCTGGGGCCCAAACATTGTTCCCACCCGCAGCATGGGTGTGTGCCAGGTACCCCAGCCACATGTGGTGGATCAGCTCAGCAATTGGGCCACAGATCAAAGTAACACGCTGAATACATGTCAGAATACAGGCATTGTGTAAGCAATGGACCCACCCATGATGCCCACCACAGAGTCAGGGAAACAGATGCTGTCTCCCACCTTGAGTCAAGCAAACTGCAAGGACACAGTCCTAAGTGACAGAATTCCCTGCATGTAAGGGCCACACCTGGGTATCAGATGAGGAGTGGGCAGTGCACAATAGAGGGACATGGCTCCTGGACAACATGACTGCTGTACTGTGGCAGTTCAACCTGGCCCGAGGAGGGCACATAACATGTTAGACAGAGTACACAGTGCAGTCTTTGACTCACCCCTCCTTGCTGCTCTCTGGCCTTCAGCTGCCCATCCAGGTCTGGAAAGACCACCGCCAGGATCCTGAGCATGTGGGGGGTCAGGGTCCGTGTTCCGCCCCTCCTGCGAGGAGGCGACAGCTTCAGCTGGACCCGTGCAATCCTCCGGGTCCAGCCCCGAAGGT
The DNA here is from genome assembly GCA_963921515.1 of Calotriton arnoldi. Classification (NCBI taxonomy): domain Eukaryota; kingdom Metazoa; phylum Chordata; class Amphibia; order Caudata; family Salamandridae; genus Calotriton; species Calotriton arnoldi. The sequence goes on along the minus strand of CAWUFW010009416.1, from coordinate 406,061 downwards.
CCTGCCACCTCTTTTGGCAGTTGCGGATCCGGCGCTTGTAGACCCCCACGGACCGGACAGCCCGGACGATGTCCTTCCAGATCTCATGCTTCCGATGGGCAGAAGCCTGTCAGGATGACAAAGTGATAAGGCCATTACTACACATGCAACATATCCGTGCATGACACAGTTGCATATACATGTCGCAATCACAGGGGCACATGGTGTACCCAGGCAGTGCACGGCTGCCCATGGACAGTTTTCCAGAAGTCACTACATGGTATCATAGCATGGGGAGTAAAACCCTGTTCAGAAGCACTGTCACTGCACCATACCTGTCCAGTGCAAGTCACTACACACTATGGGGGTGACAACTACTCAGTGAGCCTGCTAGCCAGTGGTGTGCTGACTCTCAGCCTTGCTAGTCAGACAAAATGCACATTCAGAAAGGCAGTGCACAGAACACTCACCTGCTCCCCTGGTGTCCCATACAGCTTGCTGTACTGTGGAAGTAGGCTGTCCAGCAGGGCCTGGTTCTCTTCAAGGCTGAAGGCTGGGGCTCTCTCCACAGTACGTGCCATTGCAGGGTCCAGAGGGGCAGAGACAGCAGCAGTGCAGTGGCAGATGTCGTCCTGGAGCATGTAGTGCAGGCAAGTGGGCTCTCAGGGGAACATGCAGCAATATATATGTGCTGGAGAGGCAGATACTGTCCCTTGTGTCCAAAGTGATAGGTCCAAGTCGTTTGCATCTTCTGAATCTGGCCAATCCATGGAATAGCAGCACCAAAACACGCCCACAGCATCCTTCAAAATTTCAACTTCATGACATACATGATTTTGCAACATTGTTGTGGGTGACCAACTGATTTTCCAGCAACCGACTCGTTCGAATATTCGAAAACGCGTCCGTTGCCAGGCAAGCCCATTGTCAATGGGTGCGCACCGATCGGTCCATTGAGGTACAACGCGCACAGGGGTACAACGCGTACCCGCACACATTGAATGCAATGGGCCGGCCGGAGGCACCGATCGGTCCATTGCAGTACAACGCGCACACGGGTACAACGCGTACCCGCACACATTGAATGCAATGGGCCGGCCGGAGGCACCGATCGGTCCATTGCAGTACAACGCGCACAGGGGTACAACGCGTACCCGCACACATTGAATGCAATGGGCCGGCCGGAGGCACCGATCGGTCCATTGCTGTTCAACGCGCACAGGGGTACAACGCGTACCCGCACACATTGAATGCAATGGGCCGGCCGGAGGCACCGATCGGTCCATTGCTGTTCAACGCATCACTGTACATGTGACTGGCATATGTCAGCATGCCTGTCTCAGATGGACATATGCCAGCCACAGATAGCTCCCAGGGAGTGAGGGGCACACCTACATCACGACAGCCTGTCCAAACCTTATCATAAGGCATGTAAGGCTGCATTTCCTATTGTGTGTATGTTGGTGTACATATTGTCCTGTGGGTGTCACCTGTGGGCAGCCACCCCCAGGCTGTGCACGTGTTAATGGGGACAGGATCCTGGGTGTTACGTGTACGTGACCACTGTGATGTGCAACTGTTCATATCTGTGCATGTGCCATGGTCACATTTCACAGTGGTGTTTGTGTATGTCATGTCACATACCCCGTGAGTCCCATGTGGGACGGTATGTTTGAGCCAGGGTGTCCCAGTGGCACAATAGTGATGGCCCTCCACAGTCTTTGTGCATGTAGTGTTTACAATGTCTCTGATTTCATGTGCACAATGGGAGACAGTCTCCACATCCACGTTGTGTGTGCATGGACTCTGATGTTGTGCGTGTGTGTCACAGACGTCCATGGCTCTCCTGCCATGGCAAGTGTGGCCACTACCTGTGGGGGTCATGTTTGTTTTGTTGTGGTGTACACATGATACTCCAGGTGATGCCAGTGTCCATGTGGCATTACAGGGTCCCTGGGAATGTGCCTGTCGTTGAGCTGTGGTGCCTGGGGCACATCTGTCCTCACATGTCACTGGGGGGTGACTGTGACACAGCATCATGATATCCAATGGGCCAACCTGGGACAAATTGATGCCACCTGTAGGACCGTGTTGACAGATGTTGGCCATGTATGTACCATACATGTCGTTCCGGTACTGCACACTTCATGTAGTTGTGCCTCATGATGATGTATGTTGGGATCTTGAGTGTGTTCAATGCCGCATATGTGGGGTGACTGACGATCTTGCTTACTTCTCCTCTGCACTGCAGGGCTCCTGCTGTCCATCGGCCATTCCCAGACCTGGCAACGATGGTGGAACGGGACAGCATCCGACGGTACCGCTTCACCAGGCAGCTGATTGAGGATTTGGCAGTGCAGTTGTCCCCACATTTGCAGCCTGGCCGGCCGTATCCTACAGCGCTGACCCCCAAGGTGAAGGTGATGGCAGCCCTACACTTCTTTGCCACCGGTACCTTCCAACATACTGTGGCGTCTGCTGGTGGGATGTCACAGACCATGTTCAGCCGTGTGCTCCGCGATTTCTTGGCGGCAATGTTGCTCTTCCTGAACCGGTACATCTATTTCCCTAGACTGCGACGACTCACTGACGTGAAGAGTGACTTTTATGCCCTGGGGAGGATGCCGCATGTCATTGGCTCCATTGATGGGACACATGTGGCTTTGGTACCACCACAGGCCCAGGAGCAGGCCTACAGGAACCGCAAGCACTACCACTCGGTCAATGCACTGGTGGTGTGTCTTGCAGACATGACCATCACACACGTGTGTGCCCGTTTCCCTGGTTCAGCACACGATGCCTTTGTGATGAGGAGTAGTCGCATCCCCAGGTTGATGGCACAGATGCAGAACCAGCGTGCCTGGCTTGTCGGTGTGTACTGACTTTGTGCCATTGTGTGTGATCTGATCTGTAGTATTCCGCCCACTTTTCCAAGTCAGCTGATGTGCACTTGTCTGTCCGTAGGTGACTCGGGATACCCCAACATGCCGTGGTTGCTGACACCCCTCAGGAACCCTGTGACACCTGCCCAGATGCGCTACAATGAGGCACATGGTCGGACCAGGAGAGTGATTGAGCGGACCTTTGGTCTCCTGAAGAGCCGCTTCCGCTGCCTGGACAAGACCGGAGGGTCCCTCCCATATGCCCCTGCGAAAGTGTGCAAGATTATCATCGTCTGCTGCATGCTCCACAACCTGGCAGTGCGGAAGGAGTTGCCTCTCATCCAGGATGACGATGACCAACATCCGCCACCTGTGGAGGATCCTGGCCTGGAACACGATGCCAGTGACGATGATGATGATGATGGTGATGGTGATGTCCGCACACAGCTCATCACCAACTTCTTTAGCTGAATGTGAGTATCCTGAGGTGTCATGTCAATGATGTGAGTTGGCATGATGTGTGGGTGGTGCTCTGGTGCTGTTGGAGTGTGTCCATGGGCTACTTGACTGGATGTGTGTTGCGATGTGTGCTTACAGGTGGGCTGTACTCCCCAACAGTGTTGACATGCTAACTTGGTTCTGGGTGGGTATCTTGTAACATGTATTGTGCATGAGTTTTGCTGTTCTGTCCTGTACTCCATTGCTTTTGACTGTGTGTCATTTCTGTCCTTCACAGGGTACTTTCAGATTCGTTTGGTCAACTGTGTCCACCGACAACGTGATTGCACATCCAGGCTGGTAGCTGTTGTGTCCCTACAGGTGATGTGCGCCACACCCATGGACTTCCTTCTGTCTACAGTTGTTGACTGTGTGCCCGCTACCAGGTGGGGTTACCTTGCATCTGTAGTGGTTACGGCATGTTGCTACTGTGTAATAAACCTGTGCTTCACTTAGTGATGTGCGTTGTCTGTGGTCACACATTTGACTGCCATTTGCTTACTGCACCTGTGGGCTACTTGACTACAACTGGGAATGGGTGTGGTGTCTGTGCATTGCACCGTCTTCCCTGGCAACATCAGTGTAGGCAATGAGTCAGATGGCCTAGGTGTGTATGTGTTGTGTAGCCCTGGTGGTGTGTCTCCCTCATATGTGTCACGTTGCCTGTACTCACATGCCTGTGTTGTCCTTGCTGTTGCAGTTCGCATACACAGTGTAATTTTGTTGTTCATCATCCCCATAACAGCACCCACGTTGGAATCACGACAGAGGCAAGTATGGTGTATTATTGTGTTTATTGTGATACATCTGTGATAATAGTGCATAGGATGGATTGTGCTGTACATGAATCTTGCAATCCCAAGTTCCTAGATGAATAGAAAGTCCAGGTAGACAGGATCCCCAGTATCGGGGCCACAGTTGTCTGACACATTGTTCCAACTTGTACTCCCCATGCAATGTGTGGGAGTAGTGTTGCCATCAACAGGGTGAACAGTCTGTGCACAAAGGCGAAAATCCAGAACAGGTTCAGGCTTCCTGGGAGTTGCGCTTGGCCATCAGCCTCTCACTTTCCCCTCCTCGGACGACCCCTCTTCTTGGGGGGGGGCCCTCAAGTGCAGGCTGCTGCGGTGCAGGGGACTCTCCGCCAGAGTCCTCCTCCCTCCCTGTGGCAGTTGCAGTTTGTTCGGTACCAGATGTTGTTGGCACACAGGGAGGTGTGGACTGGTTGCTGTTCATCTGGCGGAGGCATTGTAAAATGTCCCTGTGCACCGCCGTCATCTCATGTAGTACATCCCACTTGGACTCCACGCGGGTCATGTGGGAGTCCACACGTGACATGTGGGAGTCCACACGTGACATGTGTGACTCCACATGGGACATGTGGGAGTCCAAGCGGGCATGATGGGCAGCCTGCTGCTGTTTGATGTCTCTGAGGAGCCCCACTACCTGGCTGAGCTCTCCGGTGCTGGACTGGTACGCATCAGCTATGCGTACCAGTTGTGGGTCTTCATGCACACCAGCAACGTCTGCAAGCAGCGACCTCTGTCTCCCACCCCTCCCACCACCCCTGCTGACATGTGCAGTGTGTGCAGTTGCACGCACAGATAACCCTGGTCCACCTCGGGGGTTGGTGGTGGTGGTGGTGTCCATGGCCCCAGGTTGGTCCAGGGTCACTGCGCTGGTGTTGTTCCTTATTCTGTCCATGTCGGCAGGGATGGTATTCGTGGTGACAGTCGTTGGAGGGGTGGGTGCAGGGGGTGCAGCTGGTGGACCTGCTGGTGCTGCAGCTGGTGGTCCTGCTGGTGCAGCATGTTGACTTGCACCGGATGTGCCAGGTTGTTCTTCATCGTCCGAGGAGGACAGAGGCTGTACGACGCCAGTGAGCTCGGCATCCTCTTGAGCCTGGGACTGGGACTCCTCAGCGTCTGCTGCTGTGTCCCTATCATCACCTGTTTTTGGGAGACACAAACAATGTATGTCATGTTTCTGCAGGCATCAGTGGTTGACACACCTGACAGTTGTGACTGTGCCTCGGGGTGCGGGCCTGTACATTGTATTGTCCTAAGTCGTCACAGTCAGGGGTTGATATTGGTGTGGCACATTGTCCTGCATTATTTGGGCATTTCTATGTATTCTCTGGGGTGTGAACATGGTCTGCATTGATTGTGTTTGGTTGACAGCCAGACCTCCTTCCCACCCACCCACCCACCCAGTCAGTTATCCCACCATGGAACGTGCTTGCATTGCAGGGAGTGTAAGTTGTCTCTCAGGATGTCAGTCAGAGGTGTCCTGCTGTTTGTTGGTGCACAGTTGGCAGCAGGGCCTTGTGCTCCCCACAGCAGTAGCCAGTGTCAGCCATCTTGTGAGTCCTTCTCCACTCCCTGTGATGTGAGCATGGTTCAGGGTGGTGTTGATGGGACAGTTGTGAGGCTGAGCAATGTCTGTGACTACCACTCCCATCATGCTATTGCCTCCACCCCCTTCCCAGCATGCCCATGCTTCCTTCCTTTGACTCTGCTTCCCTGTGGGGTGGGCTGGCTGTGCTGACAGGATGGCTGGGAGTGTTGTCCTGGCAGTTGTTTGGCTAAGAGTCCCAAGAGTGTCCCTGTGCTTCACACAACATAACCCAGGGTGGTGGTGCTTTGTGGGATCTTGTGTTAGGATGGAGGGCATTGCATTCTACCAGGTGGGTACTGTGGAGTTTGTGTTGGGGGGGGGTGTGAGGGGAGGTGCTGGTGACTATGGTCAGTGCTGCAAGTCCCCCTTCCCACCCAGCCAGCCGGATATCCCACCATGGAACGTGCTTGCATTGCAGGGAGTGTAAGTTGTCTCTCAGGATGTCAGTCAGTGGTGTCCTGCTGTTTGTTGGTGCACAGTTGGCAGCAGGGCCTTGTGCTCCCCACAGCAGTAGCCAGTGTCAGCCATCTTGTGAGTCCTTCTCCACTCCCTGTGATGTGAGCATGGTTCAGGGTGGTGTTGATGGGCCAGTTGTGAGGCTGAGCAATGTCTGTGACTACGACTCCCATCATGCTATTGCCTCCACCCCCTTCCCAGCATGCCCATGCTTCCTTCCTTTTGACTCTGCTTCCCTGTGGGGTGGGCTGGCTGTGCTGACAGGATGGCTGGGAGTGTTGTCCTGGCAGTTGTTTGGCTAAGAGTCCCAAGAGTGTCCCTGTGCTTCACACAACATAACCCAGGGTGGTGGTGCTTTGTGGGATCTTGTGTTAGGATGGAGGGCATTGCATTCTACCAGGTGGGTACTGTGGAGTTTGTGTTGGGGGGGTGTGAGGGGAGGTGCTGGTGACTATGGTCAGTGCTGCAAGTCCCCCTTCCCACCCAGCCAGCCAGCCAGATATCCCACCATGGAACGTGCTTGCATTGCAGGGAGTGTAAGTTGTCTCTCAGGATGTCAGTCAGTGGTGTCCTGCTGTTTGTTGGTGCACAGTTGGCAGCAGGGCCTTGTGCTCCCCACAGCAGTAGCCAGTGTCAGCCATCTTGTGAGTCCTTCTCCACTCCCTGTGATGTGAGCATGGTTCAGGGTGGTGTTGATGGGACAGTTGTGGGGGGGCAATATGTGTGACTGCGACTCCCATGATGCTATTGGCTACACTGACTTGGCCAGCATACACAGAATTCCTTCCTTTGAGTGGTCTTCACTGTGTGTTGGTGTTGTTGTGGTGGCTACATGTGTGGATGTGTGTGTTAGTTCTATTTGTGCCACTGCCTAGCTGTAGTTGTGGTTGTGTTTGTACATGTGTTGGCACAGTTGGATGTGACTTTTTTGATGGCATGTGTTGTGTTTATCTGACTGACATACACATTTTGGGATGATTCTGTTCTAGTTGCTGTGTAATTGCTATGAGTGCATGGTTTGACTCTCCCCTTGACAGTGATGTGTGTGTTTTGTGGCAGTTTATTGTGTACATTTGTTGTGTACTCACCAGGCTCTGGGATGTCCTCTAGTCCATATACGCTCACTGGCGGAAGGATGGCCCGCACCTTCTCCTCCCAGGGCCTGAGGTATACTGGCTTGGCAGGAGGGCCACTGCCGGTGTATTGGCTCAGGTGGTAGTCTTTCTTGAGCAGCTCCCGGACCCTCCTGCGCACGTCATACCACCTGTTCTGGATGTCCGTCTTTGTGCGCCGACATGGTGATTGGGCGTTCACCCTGTTGATGATCCTCTCCCACATCTTGGTTTTCTGCGACATGGGGGTCTGTTGGACCAGAGTGCCAAACAGCTGTGGCTCCACCCTGAGGATCTCGTCTACCATGACTTCCAATTCACTATCTAGGAACTTGGGATTCTTCTTGGGGGCATGGTGATGGGTGGTGATGGTGGGTGATGTGTGTGTTGGTGTGCAGGTGAGGGTGTGTGGGTGTGTGTTGTGCTGGGTGTATGTGAGGTAGGTATTTGTTGGTGTGCTGATGGTGTGTGGCTTGTGTGAGGGATGAGCTGTGGGTGTGTGGTTGCTTTCTCTTGGGTGCTGGCAGTGGAATGGCATTTGCAAAGGCTCATGGTAGTGATTTGTGTCCTTTATATAGGTGGAGTTGTGGGTGTGTCTTTGTTCTCTGTCCCCACCCCCCAGTATTTATTGGCTTGGTAATTGCTTGTTTGGCCTTTTTTTGGTTGATTTTTCCTTTGTGCTGTTTGTGTATGTTGGAAACGTTCTTGTGACCGAGTCGGACCCTGCATTGGTCTCGTACGGTGTTTTCCGTTTCGTTCACGCTGTGTTTGTGCAGTTTTGTATGCTGCGTACGCGTCGGTCGCGGTGTATTGTGTTGCTTCGGCTCGGTTTTGTATGCGTGTCGGTCGTACGGCTTGTCCTCCGTCCGACTCGGTCGTGTTTTTCGCGCCTTGCATCGTACTTTGCAGGTTGGAGTTGGCGGGTACGATTCGGTCGGATTTGTTCCGGGTGCGTGTCGGTCGGTTGGATTCGCGTGTTTTTCCGGCCGGATTGCTATTTTCCGAGCGGCTCGGTCGGTCGGCTTGGTTTCCTGACGTGTCGGTCGGATTTATCGCGGCTTGCATCGTACTTGGCGTGTCGGGCGCCACTGGTACGTGTCGGTCGGTAATTTTTCCGGCTCCGAGTCGGTCGGTGCTTTTTCCGGCCCGAATCGGAATCGACCCCTATATATTCTTTCTTTGCCTCCTAAGAAAATCTTCATATACTGGGCTGTCATCAATACCAATATTGTTAGCACATTGGGATAAAATGGTCCATAGACGAAATGTCACTCTTTATCCCACCCCAATGATGCCCATCATTTATAATCCACATTTTCCCACTGAAATAACTGATCGAGCCTTTTAAAACTGAAGAAATGGTAACCCTTCTATGTTAGGTCAGGTACTGGAGTATCATGTGTGAACGATTTTGACTTCTAGAGACAATTATCAACTACTCCTGCTCGTACACTGGTCTCATGCTGATACTATTAAAAAAGATGGTCCTAGAGACAAGACACCTATCACATTTCTATTCTAATAGTGCTCAATTGAAATTAAATCTTAATTTTATATTTGGTTCAAACTCAAACCTAAACAGCAGAGACTCAAAAATACTTGTTGGAATGAGAATTAGATACTATGTTGTATAAACGCTGGCAATGTTAAATTATACAAAGATATTGGAGATCACTAATACAAATTATCAAAGAAATCACAGACAGAACTCTAACTCTTGACTCTCTGACAATGTTCCTAGGTGACACAGCTGAAGAGGGAATATACTCGCTCATTCCCCAATGGGAAAATTGGTTACATATGTGCTTCTGGCAGCTAGACTGTCCATACCACACTTCAACAATCCCCCACAAATAAATGAATGGTGGAACAAGTCATAGAACATTATTGCAATGCAGAAGTTAATGATGTTGGTCCATAATGGACAGAATATATTTTAACTGACATGGTCTCCCTTTAATATGAATGTTAAAAGAGAGTTGGATAACTGAGAAAATCACAAAAAAGTGAGATTTGATGATATATTGGAGAGGCTGATGTACAAGGAGGCCAAGTATAACTTTCTAACTGAAGGCTATGTTACAGGACTAAACGAGACATTGGATTGGATATCCCTGACAACAATGTAATTTAATTTTAAGTATGATAATTGCCTGAATATATGATTATTTTTTGGATAGTGGTGACAACTCCATAAGATACAATTATGATCTGGATAGGAAAATATTTTTGAAAATTGTTTTTATCTAATGAAGCTTAGAGTAGATATGACGATATTGAAGTATGTAAATTGCACCATATTGAATGATTTGTTTGAATATGTATTAATTTGATGAGGAACACTATTTAGTAAATGTGTAAGGATAAGAGTCAATTAGTAAGTGCTCTAGATTGTTTTTGCGTTGTTAGATTAGAGAGTTAGCGTTCTAGATTTTTTCCGGGAGAAAGTAGTGATATTGCGGGATTAGGATGTCAAGTAAAAAGAAAGAATTGAGTCAGAGTTTCAGATCTGTTCCCAAGGAGAGTAGTGACTCTGTGGGAAAAGGGTGTCACTTCCATTCCCGGGGGAGAGCAGTGATTTCCTAGATGCCAAGTACTTCTAAAGCAAGTGAACTGAGTGTTTTTCATCATGTGCATGAGAAGCCGAGACCCACAGTATATATGATACAAAACAAATAAAAAAGGTACGAAACAAGCTTGAAAGTCCATGCTAGGACTGGGAGAAGAGGGCTTCCAAAGAGAATTTGCACATTTTGATATGTGCTTATATTTTCCACAGTAATGACTGAATAGTTATAAAGATAGGAAATTTATACATCAGGGGATTCAATAATCAAGCGGATGCCCTATGGACCTCCTATGAGATGGAGAAGATTCAATGATTTATGTCATGCACTTGAAAAACGGGGACCCACGCTGTAGATGATGCATAATGAATACAAAGAAACTCATAAAACGTGAAAAAGGAGATGAGTAGCCCAGACAAGGACTGGGAGAAAAACAATTCTAAATTTATGAATATATTTATATTTTCCCCACAATAAGGACTGAACATTTTGGAAGATCAGTGATTTATTCAATTGGGGGAATGATTAACCTGTCGAAAAGTATAAATTCATATAATATATTAGCGTTACAGAGCAGATGCTATTACTGAGCAGAGAGGGGTGAGTTAATGCTCCTATTGACAATCTTTAATGTAGCAAGATCTGAGAAACTAAAACGTAAGTATATAAATATATTTGTATGATTTTTATTTCAAATCAGCCTTTGAAATAACCATCAGAAGATTACGGAAATTATAAAAAAATAAATGCAGTCAACAGGGAGTATATATAACGGATGTTCTGAAGAAGTGTAAGTAGGGTTTTTGATGACCAGTGAGTATTAGAAAATGATGAATAATTATGTGCTTACCAGAAATATGGAGGTAAATGAGAGATATTTGAAAGTTTGGAGAAACATATCGAAATATTAATTCATTATATTGTAGGTTAGATGTTGATGTTATCAAATGTATGCAGTAACATGATGTGGCCAAGGAACTCCATACTAAGATATGCTCTTTAATGAATTGGAATGTAATAGTTATTTAATGACACACGGTAATGGAGTTCCCAGTTTTGATGATGAATTAGGAAAATACAGAATAAATTGAATTGTAATTTTGTAAGTGTTACATTGATTTGTGCACATTTAAATGTATATTAATTATATGCCTATTGTGATTAGAATGAATGTGAGTAAGGATTAATATGATTATGAAATGCAGTAAAGATGCAAAATGATAAATAATCAAGTGAATAGCTGTTAATTGTTGCAAAATTGTTTATGCTTCCAAACACATCTCTGGACACAATGTATATATGATCTTGCCAGGTCAGTGATCAACTATCCTGATGAAGGCATGAACAAAGATTTGCCAATACTATGCGATCATAGTCAATATCTATGAAGTTGACTGACAGAAGAGTAACCCCTGCTAATAAAGACTACAGAATTCTTGGATGGTTAAATAAATAATCACATGAATCAGCAATTGTATTGTATTGTAATTGCATTTATATAGGGCGTACTACCCCTGACGAAGAGTCGAAGCGCTTTTTCCGGTGAGTAGCAAGCTACTCTGGAACCCATGAAGGATTAGTAGTGAATTAGTATAGTGAAAATATGAAAGTAATTTGAGTGGTGGATATGTTAGTCCGTTATTTGGCTTGAAAAGGATGAGGTGTTAAAGTGCTTTTTCGGTGAGTCGCATGCTACTCCGGAACCCATAAAGGATTGGTGGAGTAGAGGAGTAATGGTGTTCCCTACACCAATGCTATTAGTATTAATAGAATGAATGAGAGTGTGAGTGGGTAACGATTTTAATTGCTAGATTGTGCACTAAATGTGTTCACTGAATAATGTATTCAACAAATGAATTTAGATATTTTTTATGTAAAGATTTTTTCAATAAATAATTTTTGCTATTCAATACAGGTTTCTGTACTCAACTTTTTAATAAGTACAGTGTAGTCTCAGAGACATAAAGGACAAGCATGACATCTTGTTGATGAACCAGCTGACCAGTAGACTGGACTTCACTGGAGACCTAGCTGGAGATAGTGGTTGAGGTTCCTTCCCAATACTATCTGTCACCTAGTCCCTTGGAAAATGTCTCCATCAGTCTGGGAGCTTTAGGACTCATCGGGAGGAAAGTTTGCTGCAAGTCAAGAAATTGGAGCTCTTGGCATTAGAACTAAAAAAGCAGGAAGAAGCGAGATATGTATGCCCTTAAAGAAACAGCACTACACAAGTCAGAGGGACTGAACATTATTTATGGCCGTAGGGAAGAAGAGGGTAGAATGATCTGTCTACTCCATGAATCTGTGATGATAGTCTCCCCAGAACACTGGTGGTAACTGCTTCTTGTTTGTGCTGTATGGGCAGCCTCCTGTGGCCGCCTTTGATAATGCACATAGACCAGAATTGACTTTTCTACCTCAGATTTCCTTTGGGACATTTTTGATATTTTCTTCAAAATCCAGATCTTCTGACCCCCGTATCCAATTTTTGTCATTGTGGCCTTCTTGTAATTATTACATTTGTCTTCCTTTTACAGGTATGGCAATTGTACTGATTGATTTCTTGACTTTAATATTGTTCTGGCACTGTTTAAATACTTAACAGACATTTATCTGAGGAAAAGCCTGCTGCCTGATGCAATAGCTACCAGGGGTAAGCCCAATTTTTTTCATGAAAACTATATTTACTTAATGAAGCACTAATTTACTAACTTTGTGGAAGTTCATGTCTTTCTCTCTGACAATTATTAATCCAGAATCTCATATTAGATTCAAACTGAACAGTTGCCAATTTATGCTCAATGGGGGGTTTAGAAGACCCCCCCATCCTTCTCTCCATCGGTTTATGGGCAGAAAATATTTTTTTCTCCTGGAGGGTTAGCATAATCATTATTAACAAGGTATGAGGTTAGGTAAGCTTATGTGTTGACAGAAAAGCTAAAATATTGAAGTGCTGTATTTTTTTATCTGAAAAGGATGTTTGTTTTAATAGCGGTAACATCAGTTGAATATGGGTGTGTATATATTGTATGCTCCGTATAAATATTGTTTTAATGTGAGTGGGAGAGTTTTTATTGCTGGGAATAGCCCTTAGTTCTAAGAGTCTAGCGTGGTTGGTTGTGGCCACTGGGTCAATTATCCAATTTGGGTTCTGGCTGTCAAGTCAACTGTGGGGGTACCATGTAATCTGGCAGCACCAACGACTCTCTGGAGGGTGGTAGTGTTAAAAGAGTTTCTCATTTAGAGGTCTATCACCTGACAAGGTGCAGGAGTAAAGACTGTGGAATGTAACCCAACAGCTCACGTGTAAGAGTTTAGGGGCCTAGTGTTAATAAAATATAAATAACACGGCAACATTCCAGTACATTCATGTGCATGGAATTCTGTAACTTCTCTCTATCCATTATCACGATGTCTAGTGCTTCTCTAGGGGGCTGTATCCCCCAGTGACCCTAAATAGGTGACATCAATAAATTAACTTAATACCAGGTGATATGCCCTTTAAACAATCTCTTTTCATTTTTTTAGATAGAAATAAATAGCGGACGATTACTGTTGAGTCTGTTATGCTGTGCCTTTATAACCTATGGAAAAAGCAACCATAATGCCACCTATTAAAAACCCGGAAAAGATCTTGCAGTTCTTAAAGATTATAGCCCTATGTCCCTCTTGCCAGGAGCTTATGGCTCATATAGAAAACAACAATCTTTTAGATGGCTTCCAGTCGGGATTTTGGCTGGGCACAGCACAGAGACGGCACTGGTCGCCAATGATATAAGAATAGGTAGGGATGATGTTGCTGTTCTTGTACTATTCGATATATTGGCAGCCTTCAACACAGTGTCTTATTCCGTGCTGTTGACCCTTCTTTCCCAAAGGGGTATTAAAGGCAAAGCATTACAGCTCTTGCAATCTTTCTTATCTGGAAGGATACAGACTGTATGTAGCATGTGAGAGTTTTGAATCTGCTCTGATCTCCCTTCCCCGTGGGGTTCCTCGTGGTTCGTCCCTGAGTCCCCTCTAGCAGCATTAATTAGATTATTTGAATTAACAGTATATTCGTACGCTGAGGATACCCAAATTATTGCTACAACTGGAAATCGAGTTCTGAAGTCAGCAACAGGTTCTAAGAATGCATGAGAGGTGTGACTCAGGGGGTGAACCAAAACTGTCTTAAGCTTAATGCAGAAAAGCCTGAGGTTTTCGTTTTCGGAGGTCCGGCATCCTTCAATGTGGCACACTGGTGGCAACTGGAACTGAACTGGGCACACTAGCACTCCCAGTTCCCTCTGCTAGGAATTTAGGGATCTTTTTTGATTCCACTGTATCCTGTACAAAGCATGTGAATAATATGGTATCTTGTTTTAACATCATAAGACTACTGAGGAAAATCGTCCCTTTTTTCCAGTGACATCTCGCAAAGCAGTAATCTTGGCATCATCACATCTCGCCTTAATTACTGCAATGGAATGTATTTTGGGCTTAACCAGCAGCTACTAAATAAAGCACGTTTCTGCAATGGTACCAGTTTCCTAAAATCAAGATTTTCGTGGTATACCTCTAAACGAGCTCTTCGCTCAGCTAATAAAAAAAATCTGGCCTTAGTGAAACGAGTCACGAGGGGTAAAAAAACATTTTTCCTACCTCACTAGCGAACTATGGAATTCCCTTCTAATGGCGATTAAAACTTCAGAATCCCATCTTCAATTTTGCAAGCTCCTGAAAATGTGGCTCTTTCACGCTATGCTTTCTGTTTTCTTCTTTAATTTGGCTGTGGGTCTTTCAGTGCTATGAAGCCTTAGGGCATATGTTGCGCTTTATAAGTTTTATTTCAGTCATCTATTCTTCTTCGGGTTCATGATGTCTGTGTCTTTAGGTCTTTGCTGCACTTGATGGAGGAAAAGCAGACCAGGCCTATTCAATCTGCCCATCATTTTGATATGTTTTGCAATGCTACTTCCTTATTTTTAATTCGTTGTTACTACTACAGAGCATGTCTTCTCACTTTGTCTGGTGTTGGTAATGCAATTTGCTGGTCCCTTTGACCGCTACGTCCTCCTACACTGTTGCTCAGAGGGTCTTTCATTGTGTTAAGTTACTTTTCTGAGTTGTGTGGTTGCAAGATATACCTCTGGTGAGGACTGCATTTCAAGGACCTTTCATAAGTACATGCATGCGTTCACTTTGATGTTTGCACTTGCTCAATTATATATTGCTTTGGCTTGTGTTCTTGAAGGTGTGTCTCTGCTTCTGCAGTGGCCATCATCATTTTCTTTAAATAGGCAATGGTGACTAAAAGTCAGTGATTCAAGATTGTTATGTTTTCTTGATCACCTGTTTTTGTTTCATCATAGCTTCACGTCCTCATTTCTAAAGAGACGTGTTGACAAAGGGGTATGTTAGCAAACACTGCATTTACAGTTTATTCCTTGGCCTGGATTCATGGACGTCAATTCAACAAAATGCCAGGGGTAGCATAAGTGACATCACATGCCCTTTGAGCTTCCCTTTCACTCACACATACTTGCACATTTACGCAGACACACATTGTCTGCTTACACATACACACATTCACACATACTCACACTCTCTCTTACATAAACACACTCAAACCCGCAAGCAGGCACACAACATACATTTAAAATCATTTTTTTTACTGATCTCAGCAGCCAGGGAAGCTCATATTCTAGTAATGTAATTTTATTCACTATTATAATGAAAAGACTCGTGTAATACCTATTCAAATTGTAAAGCGCTCTGATTCCCGCCTGGGTCAAGTTCGCAAACACAAGGAGATAATGGACGGAGTGCTGAAACTTTTCAAACACTCACCCCCAGTTAGAGATCTGGGTTGAATCAATCATCATTCTTTAGCTCACTTTGCCACCCCAGTTCAGACACAGCTATATGCAAATCAGTCTTGACCCTGTGCCTCATGGGAACAGTACAGACCGAACTGCCAAGCCATGTCTTCCCTGGACCAGATTCAAGCATCCTGGGCCCGGTTTCGGGATAACAGCCCTCATCAGCCAGGCTAGCTTGAATCCAGTGGCAAAGTGAGCAAGGGACCTACGTCTGGGCATACCCTGCCAACTTAGGGCGAACAAAGCAAACACAAGGAGATGATGGACGGAGCGCTGAAACTTTTCAGACACTCACCCCCAGTCATAGATCTGGGTTGAATCCATCATCGTTCTTTAGCTCACTTCGCCACCCCAGTTCAGACACAGCTATATGCAAATCAGTCTTGACCCTGTGCCTCATGGGAACAGTCCAGACCGAACTGCCAAGCCATGTCTTCCCTGGACCAGATTCAAGCATCCTGGGACTGGTTTCGGGCTAACAGCCCTCATCAGCCAGACTAGCTTGAATCCAGTGGCAAAGTGAGCAAGGGACCCACGTCTGGGCACACCCTGCCAACTTAGGGCGAACAAAGCAAACACAGCAGCCAGGGAAGCTCATATTCTAGTAATGTAATTTTATTCACTATTATAATGAAAAGACTCGGGTAATACCTATTCAAATTGTAAAGCGCTCTGATTCCCGCCTGGGTCAAGTTCCCGCTATATAAAACTTTCAAAATAAATAAATAAAATAAAAAAATGAGAGAGAAAAGAGAGTGGAGCCCCATCCGACATCCATAAGGGCTAGCTGCTCCTGTGTTCATGGGCACTGATTTTGCCACCTCGGAGGCCAGGGTTCGCAAAGGCAGTGCCAGCGGTCACAAGGGTTAAACCAGGGGTCGCAGCAGCGACACATGGCGACCCCTAACTGACGTCCATGTATGGGTTTCTTCTTTTATCACATTCCTGTAACGGGCCTTTGCTGTTTTACTTGGTGGTCTAACACAAGGCATCCTGCCAGAAGCGTAGCAAGGATGCCTTGGGCCCTGGTGCACGCAAGGAAAATTGCCCCTTTGACAGCTGTGAGGGGGTAAATACGAAAGTACAAAGTGCCATCAGAGCACTGGGCCCCGGTGTCACTGCACCAGCTACACCAATGTTAGCAACGCCCCTGCATCCTGCGCGTGAATAGTTCTATTACAAAGCTTTACATACTTTTTGCACAAGGTTGTAGTCCTTGGATCTTGGGGTGATTAACATGGAGTGAGGCGGTGCAGATTCCATTTGTTAAAGCTCTTTGCTTCGCATGATTTGTATCTCTTGACAACCCGCAGACTGACAGCCGCAACCTCGGTGTCCTGAGAACGCAGAGTTCTCTCTAAGAGGCTGCAGCATGATGTCACGCGCACCACCCGGGCGGCCCCTCGTGTAAAGTGGAGGGGTATCCGAGGGTGCGGATGGAGCCCGCCCCTCCCCCTCCGTTAGCAGATGTACAGAGATGAAACACCCTGATTAGGAGGTTTGCTTGGACAGGCAGCTGGTGAGCACTTCCTGGTAACCTGTCAGGGTCGAATGGTATGTTTGTGTAATACTGAAAAATAACAAAAAGAAAACAAATATTCACCCGCGCGCTACAGGGCAGCGCCAATCAGACACTGGGATTTACTGCAGTGGAACAACTAGAAGGTGAAATGTGCTTCTCTGATGCAGTCCCTAGTCACCCTTAAAGAGAAGTCCATTCGTCCCATCCCTTGTCGCCCAAAGAGCAAGACCTTGCTGTTGCTGTAACCCAGAGATGGAAAGGAGTGAGTGCACTCTGTACTCCGCTTGATGATCAGTGTTGGAGTGGGAGGAATCGATAATGACCTCATGCCAGACCTTGGCTCCTGACATGAACAATCGCAGGCAGTAACTGACACAATATAATCAGATGACTGATGCACGGAATTCTCAGGGGCCGATTCCGATCTCGGCCGGTAGGGCTCCGAATCGGATTCGGCTTTACCGGATCCGATCCGGAGCCCTGTTTCCCGACCGAATCGTACGCGGGTCCGGCCGAGCGAGTACGATGCGAATCGCCGACCGACTCGTCCGGGCGTCCGACCGCTCCGACCGACTCGTTCCCGGCTCGAACCACACCGACCGACTCGCTCGGACTCGACTCGCACCGCGCAATGGAGACGTTCCCCGGCCGGGTAAGTACGATGCGCGCCGCGAGCAGTCCGACCGAGCCGCGCACTCCGGCTCGAAAGAGCTGTCGGAGCCGTACTTTGGGGGTCCGTGTCGGACCCCCTGTACGCGTAGCCGCGCGAGTCGCACACAGGGGGGACCCATGGGTCCCCCTACCTGTGCGTGTACGGCGCGAATCGCTTCGCCGCGTACCCGCTGTAGGGGGCGCACTTGTCCGACTCGCACCCATTGAGTCAATGGGAGCCCGCGTACGCGTTGTACGACCGGCTCCCATTGACTTCAATGGGAGTCCGACCGACTCGAGTCCGATAGCATACGGACGCATCGTACTCGTTCGGTCGGACTGCACGGGTCCGATTCGGTCGGAAATCTCTCCGGGTCCGGCTCGGTCGGAGAAATTTCCGGCCCGAATCGGAATCGACCCCTCAGTGTCCAGGGGCATCACACAGGCCCCTGCAGCCCCTGAGGCGCACAGGGGCCACTCCACAAGGCCACCGACCCTTCAATGGGGCCCCATCCAGATTCCAGCCCCAGGTCAATGAATATCTTTGAGATACAGTGAACTCAGGTCCCTCATCACATTCTGCGTGGGAAGGGGGAGGGTGGGTGGCATCATTTTGTGTTATGCCACTGGCAGTGTCGGATGTTGGATTTAGAAGAAGCTGCAATTGACCATAGATTTATCCAAATAAGACTGAAAATTCAATCCATTATAGGAAAAAACCCTTCAAGGTAATGTAATGAATTGTAATGTAATTGTATTTATATAGCGCTTACTACCACTGACGAGGCGTTTGGATAATAATAGTTATTTTAGGGTGAATTCAGGGGGACTGGTTTTCCGAGGGAGGCAGGAAACTAAATGTCACATCTGGCACTCATCACCCAGGTGATCACCCATTAAGCACATGCTACTTTCAGTCGCCTCAGTCGCCATATTAGGTGTGTGGCCCTAGACCTATCTTTATGCAATGCCTGACTCCCAGTAACATTAATGCTACCAAGTGACTCAACTAGTACCAGCAAAACCAACCAGCCTGGCTCCTCCTTCGAGAGATATTACTGCAGTAGCTCAGGTAGGGGATGTTCATAGCACCTAAAGAACGTTGACCTCGAAGTCCACATCCAGGGTCAAACAGGGGCAAAAAATAGGCCGGGGTACCAAAATAAAAGTGTCCTCCATTAGCAAACCAGACAGCTAAAAAAGTGGCCCACATTTGCAAATATGGCACTTTTAAACTTGTAAAGACACACTGTACTGGTGTTTGCAAAGTTTGGATGATTACATATATTTGTGCACCTTCTTGATGATGCCATATCTAGACATTGCTGCTCCCTCAGCTACCAACACCACCCCAGTCCTGAAAGAGTGAGTGCCAAAAGGCTTGTGACCAAACCACGCTTTACCACCGCTGCCTTGAGTCCTCCACTGAGCTGGGATATTGACATCAGCTAGCATCTACATGCACCAAAGGCCATTCCTGGACGTTTGGTCAACCTTCAAAAACTGTGTGGTTGCCTCAACTGGACAGACAGATCGTCCTCTTGTATTGACCTTGGAGTTTGACTACTTATCTTAACAATTCCGATCCATCGACCTCTAGTGAACAGCCTTCTTTCTGGGCTCCTGTGTTTCTGTTCCTGTTCTTCCCCAACCAATTCACTGTCATTGCTGTGAAGAAAGCCCAATGGAAAGCACATGTACATAGTTTGTTCTCTAAAGTGCCGGTGAAACCTTCCCTCAGTGACCCCACTGCTCCTTCCGGGGTTCCAGGATCGCAATGATGCGCCCTCTCATTTATTTGCGCACCACCTTTGTATTTTTGACCCAAGTCACTCCTCTTTACTTTTTGCTAAAAATAACTTGATGGAGATCTACCACTATATTAGCATCAACCAAGAAACATAGCCACTGCCACATTCAGTACAGGAAGAATTCAGACTCACACTTAGAGTAGCCTTGTTCAATAACAGAGACTGCTGCTTGTTCTGGGAGTCAGCGATGGGGCAAATATAAATTCCAAGAGATGCACGAATTCTACCTCAATGCAAGAAAAAACCTCAACAACCTACCTTCTATGCTCTTGTAGAAATCATACAGAAAACTGTACATATGTTATAGGCATTGCAGCATCAAATACCTTGAGATAGTCAGTATGTGTAGGCAGTCTGTGGAACGCTGGTTCTGCACCTGAAAAATTGACCAGCTGTCATAACTGAAAGCAAGGTTCCTGTTGCCAACCATTTTTTCACAAATCTTGACTGGCAGAAGAGGTTCCAGGTATTGAATGTTCAACCTCAGCCATCTGTCTTCCCATCAGCCCAGTCGTCACATGGAACACCATTCTTGGCCAAAATTGCACCAAAGTACAAGTATTCTGATGCTTTATAGTACAACGTGAACACCCTCTGGAGGAACAAAATACCCTTGAGGGATACACAGCATTAAAACTTAATAGGAACAAATCCTGACTCCACTGAGGAGCATCCACCAGGCTCACATTTCACCAGAGTTTTACATAATGAGGCAATGAGAACATTGACAGACCACAAGTGAAACAAGCATTGGCAAAGCTAATCAGTATCCTCCACGAGACACTATTGGCTTTGTCAACATTTTTAAGCCCTGTTGTACAGCATTACAGCTGCTGTGCAGCATAGCTGAAATTAACAAAAACAAAAAAGACCTCTATGGCGCAGCCTGCTGTCTAGGCGTGACCTAAAAATGCAATAAAGAGAATACACATACGCTAGCTTTTGCCAGTTACACACCTGGAAGCTAGAACAACACACTCCACATTGCAGGCTTCCCCCAGTGAACACAAGACACATCCTTTCAATGAGTGCCTTTCCTGTTATTAAAAAGAAGGCATCTAGCCCCATCCACCCACCAGGGCCCAAAACAGATAGAACTCCACCTTCTCTCTTCTCTCGCTGCTTTGTGTGCACAATCACGAAGTGGCTAATTGTCTCAATCAATGATACTCAGCGAGGTATGTGAGAAATACATATGAAAACATACATGCACACATACATGCACATCTCATACGTTCACACTGCCCATCATTTTATAAGATAACTTGGTGAAGTGATGCTGATGCTTCAGGAACACTGTGGCCATAAAGGCTGCCTTACAAATGGCCGTCTCAGTGGAATGGTCCTAATGGCAACATTTGGCTTCCTTACTAAAGACTCAAGCTGCATAAACACCGCATTCATTGCCAGAATCAACTTCGTGCTGCTGCCCTGCAGTATTCCTTCCGTCCCTGTCACCCTTGACCGCTGCTTAATAAAGCAAGTGCGCTTCCCAGGGAGCCCTTCACATTTCCGTGCAGAAAAGGTGATGCCCAATCTTTCTCTTCTAGCCCCCAAAGTTCCTGATCAAAACACTGCCTTTCCCGGAGCGGGCCTTCACCAAAAACCGTAAGTCACTCAGTCAGATAGTGCGCAAAAGCAAATCTCTGAACAAAGTGCTTCCTGCCAGGCTTCAAGGCCCTGGAATCGCCTACCTGAAGGTATCAGGCTCGCCCCAACATGCTATCCTTCTGGAAAGACCTAGAGACCTAATGTTTCAAAGTCTACCTTAAAGGCTGACACTTTTGTGTGCAACTTAACTACTTACTATCTTTGCCATTGTCAAAGTTCTTCTTCTTCGTTACATGTGAAGTGCCTCGATGACCACGTAACTAGGACTGCACTTTACACATCTTTGTAATAAATAAACGCAAGGAACACTACTGCTTCTCATCACCTGTAATAAAGTCTGGCAAAGCATGATGTTAAATTGATATTTTCCGAGGGTGTCCCCCAACAATATTTGCAGTGGTCAATCTGCTTTTTTCCTAGACAGCTACTAAAGTGAGCAGTGGGTAGGTGGTCTAACAGCAGCTTACCATACGTGATGGGAGAGCTTACCTGCCCTGGTGCTAAGCTTGGGCTCAGGTCATGCATGCACTAACCTGATCAGCTTCCCCCTCCCCCCCCCCCCATCCTCTGCACCAGACAAAGGGGTAAGCTCCTAGCGTCAAGGAGGCATCTCTAACAGGAAGTGACATCTGAGAACATACTTGGATGCCCACGTGCAACATGCCTGTGATCCACATCTAGTACAAAGCAGACTAGAGAGACACAACAGATCCGTGACTGTTGCTATAGACGCCACAGAGCACACGAAGAGAAAGCACTCCCATAGTGCACTTATACGTCCAGGCCATGGCGTCGTGAGGGAAATGTGATAGTTAAAGAGATGGCGTTTGAGATGTGATCTGAAAACCAAGAGTGTGTGTCTCCGACTCTGAGTGGAGGTGAGCTCCACATTAAACCCGTATTGAGAAATCCGCGGCCCCCAATTATTGATAAAGCAGCCAAGGGCCGTGCGCAGACCCACCGATCGCTTCAATACAGGGCAGGCCCGGGCTCATAAGAGACAATACCAGAGGCTTGGATGCGCCAAGATGTGGAAATAATGCAGAGAAATGTAACCGGGAGTCCGGCGGCCACAGACAGCCAGGGACGCTTCCAGCGAGCAGCAGAGATGCTCTTTGTCCAAGTTGCATTGGGGTTTGCCTGAGAGTGTCTTTTAAGGTTATTGTGAAAGGACCAAGATGGAGTCCTTTAGGCTAGTCCAGTCTAGGGGAGATAGTAGTGCCTACTACTACATGAGGAAAATCACCGAGGCTCATATGGATGAAACGTTGTAAAGGCGAAAGATAATACTGACAGGTGCTGACAAAGTACACAACTCACATGCTCTCTGAGGTGTGCCTAGTTGCGCTACCCACAACTTTGCAATGCTTTGTTACAAATTGCAAGCTTTGCAATGTGTGAAGCTGACAAACGTTAAATGAGGGCAGCATAGTAGTGGCAAACATGTCGTCAGGGTATGAATAGGGCAATGTGTCGACTTGTGGTGCCACTTACAAGCCCTGCCATACACCCTGTACTAAGCCCCTCATGCTGTGTCAAAGTCTTGAGCCCTGTGGCCCCCACCCACTCAAGACTTAAGGACCCACCTGTCAAGCCCACCAATGAGATGCTCCCCACCCCCCTGGTCAGGAAGCGTTCAGCCCCTTGCCCCTACATCCTACACCGTCCCCCGCGGCCTCCCCTCCACCCCCTTACCTGGTGACTGCAGAGGGGTTGGCAATGATTTCCAGATCCAGGATTCCCCCGCCCACAGGAAATCCTGGAGCAGGAAATTGTCACAGGGAAGTTGAATCAGTGGTTTACACTATGCTTCAGTCAATTGGGAAAAATTGGGAAAATGTGGCTGCCTTCTCCAACGGCAAAGCTTCCACGCTATGCTTGACTATGCGAGCGCAAAAAAAAGTTCACCAACTCCAACTTCTGTTGTCAAGCATTCTGCTTTCATACAAGGGCTGATAGCTTGCCAGGCGTCCCCAGACCTCTCTGTACACTATCAGCCAGGAATGAAATGGCCTGTTTGTAATGTGTTTTCTTGAGATCAGCTGGAGTTGAGCGTGCAATGCTAGACAGGCACTCGGGCCGGATTTATCAAGGGATTGCATTGCACTTGCGTCACGCAGGGTGTCTAAAGGGCAACAAAATCCCATGTCAGATTTACCAAGCAACGCAAGGCCACCTTGTGTGGCCCTACATTGCTTGGTAAATCTGGAGTAATGCAGGGCAGTGCAAGCCGCTGCCTTGCGTTACTCTACTCTTGGAAGGCGTTCCATTGGTTGAGTGTTAGTGCTCCCATGCATGCACCCATGGATTTTTGCATATTCCCAGATTCACCAACACTGGTAAACCTGGAAATGCCACACCTTCCCAGGGGAGGCGCAACGAGGAGAACATTTTTTATTTCTCCTCGTTGTTTCCTCTTTCTAAGTGTGCTCCCTTCCTGCACAAAAACATCCCTGCCTGCAACACAGGCAACCTTGAAACATGATGCAAAGGTGCCTGAGTTGGCGCGAGGCAGCCAAAAGTGCACCAGCACTTGGAAAGGACAGAAATGTGCCTTATAACGGTAAATATCAGCCATTCCTGCCCTTTCCCTTTCACACAGGGCAGTTCAACAAGGTGGCTTGCTGAGTTGCGTGAATTTTTGTAAATATGGTCCTCTGTTTCCATCAGGTATCTAACTATTGGGCCAACTTATTTGTCCAAACACAAATTTAGAAATAGGTTAGCTGCAAACCCCCAAAAATATTAAACATCATCAATTAAGCCAATGCTACATTGTTGCACAAAGACACAAATAGAAATTATTTGTTTCTGTTCTCTTATTCAGACTTATTTTTCTTTTTTGAACACTTCATAACATAAGCAACTGTAACAGTCTAGCATCGATTTTGTCCACTTAGACTATTTCAAGGCCATACAAGTTAAAAAATATACCTTAAATATCTGTCATTGCTTGGAACAGAAATATGTATATGCAGTTGCTAATCTAAGTCCAGATTTTCTCGGACTGCATGATGCTACAACATCCAACATGTATTATGACCGCAAAATGGGTCAATGTGATGACTGCACGTATGCAATGTGAGTGAAGTAAGTGTGCTAGTATCTTGCAAATGGGTAGGACTATATATACCAAACTACAGGCATATATTAAGTGCACTCATGGGAACATGTCAGACAGTGTTTCGTATATGTAAGAGGGCATCACTCCCATTCTATTGCATTAGAATTGAAAGCACCAATTTACACTCACCTCCTGTGTCCTCTGTGACCTGTACAGCATGTGGGGGCTATTGTCAAAGGTAAGTTTACATATGAGTAAATTTACTACTTTAAGATATTCCCTATTTAAGAGTGTAAATTTACTACAAAGTGTAGGATTACATGTCTCCAATCCCTAAAACCAGGGGGTGGGGCCTAATTTATGCGCGAAAAGTTACTGCTTGTAACTTCTGACATGTAGGTGGAGATCTTCTCCACCAGCAGAGATCTCCCAATGGAAAATTTAAGGACAAGTTAAAAAGTTTATTAATGTTTAAATAAAATGAGTACAAAATTTTAAAGATAAATATTCATGTAAATTAATTAAAATTATTGATTTTAGGCGGTGTTGGGGAAGAGGAAGATGGCAGATTGACTCCGCCGCAGTGAGCACGTATCCAGAGCCGCACCCGCACTGCCGTGCTGCCCGCTTGTTTACCTGATCGCCTGATGTGCCTTGAGGTGATATGATTCAGCGTGTTCCCCCCTCTCTCAGGGTCTGCTGTGTTGGTGGCATACTAGGATCTTCCTTCACCATCTTCAGCAGGTCAAGGCAGCATTCTGGCTGACCGGCCCGCATTACTCCTGCCTATACCAGCTGAATCCAGCTCCTGCAATGGCTCCACAGCGTATGAACGTCAGTGTGGAGGGGGAGAGGTCCGCTCAGCGACCGCTGCAACTGCAGTAACTACCACCAATGATGATGCTTTAGCAGCGGCTCAGGGTGAAACAGGCAGGTGCTTACCAGCTGCCGATAAGGGGCCTGGCTCTTGGATCTGAAAACCGATTGTGAAGCTTCTTCAATCCGGAAAGGCGACGGACCTCCTTCAGGCCTGTAACGAGGATAATTCTACTCCCACAGCCTTGATGGTGGACGCTCTGCTGAGCGCGGTTCAGTCTGTGAGTGAAGAAGTGGGAGTTTGGTCTGCTTCTCCTACAGCCTCAGTAACTACGGATGGCTTGGATCTCACTGACGTTAGGGCTTGGAGTAAAGCAACGGAACCTTCGGTAGCAGACTAGGCTCTGCAACAAGGTAATGGTGGTGGTCAGTGACCCTATGTTAAAATTTGCAACAAAGTTTCAAGGCCCCCAGCACAGTCACAGTTACCATTTACTCACCAACAATGTTATTCTTCTTGTGCAGCACATGGGGGATTGTCGGCGAGGAGGAATGTGTGCCAAGTGATAGGCAACATGTATTAGACACACCTGAACTGATTATGGCAAGCCCAGAGAATCAAGATGGTGTTGGACATACAGGGTCTGCAGTAGAGGAGGTTTTGGCAGGCATAAATTCACTACGGTGCAACCCGGCTGACCCGGATACGGTATTGGATTTTACCGGAACACTTGGCTTGGTATTATCAGCCCAACTGCCAGATGCAATCAGTGCACACCTTGAATCTAAAGCGAGCCTGGAGGTTGTCTCTACTAAGGCAAGTGCATCCCCAAGCAAGAAACAGCAAAAAGTGTGAGCTATGTAGGGCAGAGGAGGTCTCAAAAAGAGTCTCGGGGATTATGAGGTGATTGCTCCAGCAACTCTGTCTCAACCCGCTCCAAAGGAGGTTTCAAGGATAGCCCACTGAGTAAATGGGTTACTTCCAAGAGGGAAGTCAAAGCTATGATCTCTTGGATTTCTCGCCTGTCCAATATCGGCCCTGCTGGTCAGCCTTGCCTGCAAGCACTCAGGGAGGACCTGCTTCAATCCTCAGAGAAAAATCTTATCCTAAATGCTACTTTTAGCCCAGAATCACAGAACGGCTTTAGAGGAGCTTCCGTTTCTCTGGGTAGCTTACTCTCTGAGTGCTCTTCTCCCATAGAAGCCCTCATTGACTGCATCCCTAATCCGATCGATTATTCTGACCTGAAAGAGCCCTCTTTGCCTTCTATCCTTCAATTCCTGCAGTTGCAGCATGGAGAGGCGCAGGAACACTACGCACTAATCAGGGGGGACAGCTTGGTAGCACAGCAATCACTATCAGAATTGACTAGTAAAGTGCCATTGCTTTCTTCCCAAATGGCAGAACTTCAACAGTGGATAGCAGGGACCGAGGAGGTCGGTTCGGCTGCGGTCAAATCAATCAGAGTCCAGGAGAGCCAATTGATGTTTGCTCAGAGCAGAGTTGAAGACTTGGAAAACAGGCAACGTTGAAGCAACTTAAGGGTGTTTGGAATACCCGAGGGTAAAGAAGGAGGGGACCCCAGAGCGTTCATGGTTAAAATATTTCAGCAAGCATTTCCAGACTTGGCGGACTGGTATATGGACTCTTAGATTCAGCAGGCTCATAGACTCCCAATCTTTGTAAAGCAATCAGCCGAATAAAGGTCGCTTCATTCCCTTCCAGTACTTATTTTTGCTGATAATTTTCTTCTTGGACAGGCAATCTTCTTAAAAGCTCATCCTGCATCATCTATATTAGTGGAATCTATGTCCATTTTTGTATGATCAGATCTGTGTAAGGCCACAATAGACAGGCGTTGGAAACTATGACAGTTAATAGACCCCCTGAAGGCAGTTGGGGGACAGGTCTTTCTGCAGGAGCCTGCATGCCTCAAGGTCATTAAAGATGGCCGGTCACAGTTTTTTCATTCGGAGCTTGAGGTTTCGCAGGCTCTGAGTCGGTGGCAACCTGCGGCCTCGTAATCCTGAAGGGGTTTACAGTCTGGTGCAGATCAGATCACTTAAATATGCTGTATTAAAATGTCTTCCAGGGCCCAAACTATGAATTTTTTTCTTTCTTCTCTGTTCTTTCTTCATGTTGTAGGCTGAGAACTATATAGTGGGGGATGGATCATTGGGGGGACATTTTCTTTTTTACTTACTTGCGGGCGTTGGTGCTGGGTGGCTCTGGTGGAGTGCTCCCAGAGGGCTGTCATCACATCGACAGCAAGGGGGTGAATGATTCCTTTTTCTAGACACAGGATGAAAGGGGCAGGGTATAGAGGGTCTAGGACGGTCACAGAAGGGGTGATCCTTTTTTAATACAGGTATTGGTCATTGGGGGGAGAGGGCATGGTGGAGGTCAAAGGAGCCAGATAGATCTTAATTTGGTTTTCAAATATTGTTTAAAAAAGATAGGGAGTCATTTTGAAAGAAGAGTTAGGGAGAAGACAGTAAAGCTAAGACCGCACAATGTCTAGTCTGAAATATATGTGATGGAATGTTGCTGGAGTGAATCAACCCAGGAAGCGGCAATTAATTCATGAAGAACTTAAAGTGTTTAAACCACATTTACTAGGTATAACCGAAACTCACCTGGCATTTACTAGGTATAACCGAAACTCACCTGACATATATGTTTCACCCCTCGCAAAAATTGGGACAAAGTGGGGTTTTGGTGTGTGCTCCTATGCGGATGACACGCAACTAACAATCGCCATCGGAGAGGGGCACGACAACACCAAAAAGAAACTCAACAGCTGTCTCACCGAAATGGCCAATTGGATGTCAGACCACTGCCTAAAGTTAAACGCAGACAAATCTGAAATCCTGCTCCTTGGAGAAGCTAAACACATCTGGGACGCATCCTGGTGGCCCTCCTCAATTGGAGACGCCCCAGCACCCAAGCAGTGCGCCAAAAACCTGGGCGTGACAATCGACGACAAACTCTCCATGCAGGACCATGTACGGACATTGTGTGAAAATAGCTTCTCCACCCTGAAGCTCCTAAAAAGGCTCTTTCCATGGATCCCATTAGAAAGCAGAAGGACAGTCACACAGGCCCTGCTGGTCAGTAGACTGGACTATGGCAACGCTCTCTTTGTAGGCATGCTAGACTACCTCTTCAAACGTCTACAGGTGGTGCAAAACGCTGCAGCCAAACTGGTGTGTAACAAAGACAAACACAGCTCAGTGAAGGAATGCCTAAAACAACTTCACTGGCTGCCCATGCGCCAAAGAGCACGCTTCAAGCTCTTAGGGCATGCCCACAAAACACTCCATGATACAGGCCCCAAGATCCTTCAGAATAAAATACGATTCTACACTCCCACCAGACCATTAAGATCACAACACTAAGCACTCGCCGAAACAAAAAGGATTAAAAAGTCCAGGGCAGGAGGCCGCACCTTCTCCCATCTCACCGCACTGCACTGGAATGAGCGTCCAGTCGAACTCAGGCTGATTAAAGAATACAACACCTTCAGGAAAAAACTTAAAACATACCTATTCCCCAAAGACTGATATTATACCCATTAACTTCTCAGTCCCTACTCACCACTAGTCCGTTCTTAGCGCTGTGACATCTCAAGGGATGAATGTCGCGCTCTATAAATAAATAAATATAAGGATCCACTTATGCTCAATCAGCTGGGGTATGATATCCTAATTTGCACTACTCAGACAGTGTCAATTAGCGGGGTGCCAATAAGGCAATCTAAAAACTTAGGGGCATATCAACAACGAGGCGATAGACAATTATCGCCGCTTTAGCGTCCGTTTTCGGACGGAAAGCGGCGATAATTCTATCGCCTAATCAGCAAGGTCACGCTATCGCGTGAATCCCTGCACTATCACCCTTTCCCCCAACGCCCATCCTTGCATCTCTAATGAGATGCAAAGTGGGCGTTACTGGGCGTACTCCAGATGGGCTACGTTGTAAATATCGCCGATGTGCACATCGCGATATTTACAAGGCAGCCCACAGGATTATAGCAGACGTTAGATTTTGGCGAAAACGGCCGTTTTCGCCAAAATCTAACGTCTGCTATAATCCCGACTTACCTATGTTAGCCATAGGAAGTGGATTCTGCTGATACGACCCTGTGGGTCGTATCAGCAAGGTTATCGCCCTTTTGCAGGGAACATCGCTGGAAAACCAGCGATGTTCCCTGTAAAGAGCGATAATATCGCTATCTCTGGTATTTTTATCGCCCTGGAGTAACGCGTTGTTAATAACGCGCTACCAGAGCGATAAATGCCAGAGATAGCCAGCGATAATATCATTATCGCTACGCACGGCCAGCGATAATTATCGCTGGCCGTTGTTAATATGCCCCTTAGTAGTTAATATACTTAGGACCTCTGCAGATTCTAGGGGAATGTGGGCTATAGTCCCGTTAACAACTGCTGGGCAGAAGCTAACTATATGTGTAGCGTATGTGGCCCGAATCTGGATGATCCCGATATGTATGATTATTTAAGTTTGCGATTACTGGACTGGGCGGGTGAACTAATAATCATGGGTGACTTTAATTGTGTAATTGATTTCAGTATTGACTTAACAAATCACCAGGTGCACATGAGGATGGTCAAAACCTGTGCTTCTATCTTGGAACTTATGCGATTGCACGGTCTAGTTGATGTATGGAGAACATTATTTCCCTTGATGCCAGGGTATACTTCTTCTTCTTCTCCCCATAAGCAATATTCACGTATTGACTTGATTTTTATTAAGGGGCTGGCATTGGGGAATGCACGTATTGAGGTATGTCCCAAGATTACATCAGATCATAACCCTATTATGCTGACGGTACAGGTCGGACACAGAAGGGCAAGCTATCATCCATTCTCATTCCCTCATTATCTTCTCACTAATCTAGAGTATGGGTACACTTCAGAGGCTCACTTGGAGAATTTTTACAAATCAAAAAGGGATCTGCCTCAGTAGCAGGTGTCTGGGATTGTATGAAGGCATATATTAGGGGGGCAACACTTCAGTTTATTCTAAATAAAAACAGATCTATACGTTAGGAAGTGGGCCAATGTCATCAGGACCGTCTAGGCTTAGAACTACAGCATGCACAGGTGATATTCGCAAGGGATCCAAGTGAGCAGTCTATATATCTTAGGCTAATTGAGAAACGGCTTATGCTCAATCGGGTATTAACGGAAAAGGTGGCTGCTAGTGATCATAGGAATAAAATGCTTCAATATGAATATGGTGAGAAAGTTGGCCACCTCCTTGCACATCAAATCTCTTACAAAAGGTCTAGATCCAACATTCGGAGTATTAAGGGCGATGGTGGGGTGATGCACACACATCCACAATCTATTGCTGAGCAATTCATGCCTTTTTATCAAGGGGTTTACAGCAAATCAGATGGCTCAGATTATTCTATTACCACAAATTATCATCAGGAGAGTTGTTTACCTCGGATTGAACCTCAGCAGGTGTCTGTGCTCCAAGGGGATATTGTGTTGGGGGAGATAGAAGCTGCTATTAGTGCTTTGCCCTCTGGGAAAGCTGCGGGTGAGGATGCAATTCCCCTGGAATTGTATGAAGTATTTACGGATATTTTAACACCAGAATTTGTCAATTTGATCACATATGTGGTTGGTGGAGGGGATGCTCCTGTGTCTTGGGGAGTGACTAACATGATAGTGTTTCTTAAAAAGGGTAAGCCACCTGAGGAAAGGGGTTCATACCGACATATCATTAATTAACGCAGATGCTAAGGTATTTTCTAAGATTTTGGCAACACGTCTGGCTCCCCTCATGCATAATTTGGTGTCAGACCAACTGTTATGTCCCGTATAGAGGCCCTAATGTAGACCCGTTCATCCATGCCCTAAAATGGACGCATTCGTATTTGCCTTAATACGGTCATATTCATACTTGCCCTGTTATGGTGAAAGCCGCATATGCCCTATTATGGTCATAACTGTACATGTCCTATTATAGTCATGATTCCTTATATAGGCATGATCTTTCACCTACAATGGTCCTCGATAGTACACAACGAGCTCTGAGGGCTGAACGTTATCTAGTCTGTGGTTTTGAATACAGCAGGGTTTTTCCTAAACACAGGCCCACACTGTACTCATCAATTATGCATGGCTCTCTAGGAATACACCACCTGCATAATATATATGTACAAAGTTCACCCCTGACGTCTTCCTCACGCCTAACAAGGGCCAATACAAACCATACGAAGTAACTAGAGTCTTCAGGGTATAAATACACCACATCTTACCCCGGTAAGACAGAGGGAACCGAGACTTCCATGCTGACACACTGACCAGAGACGCTGAGGCTCCTGCATACAGTCGCTCCAGCTGACAGCGGTCTAACACAGCCCTTGCGGGGTGTCCAACTCGAGACCAGGCGGGGTCCCACACTCTCTCTATTCAGGTATGGGGGTTTGATTAAATCCTAGAAGGATTCTTGGCTCTTAGGCTTTTAGACCTACACACATATGCTAGGTACACTCAGGTACATCTAGTTAGGCATCGTAGGAGTACGCACACTTTGCATAATGCTTTTTATATTCATGTATGTATTCATGTTTATTGCAATATGGTAGAACTGTTCTATCCTTTTGCTTTTATCGTACTGCTGATAATATATCTCTGCTATTGTCTGCTGGTTGCCGCAGCACATATATTTTACACTAGAATAACAACTGTTCAATAAATACTTATTGAAACGCCCAACTGTTTATTCTGTGTAACTCTCTGAGACAAACCGAATAAGTAAGCACGAGTGAATGAGCGAAAGGTAGTACATTGTTTCCACGATTCTGAGGAATTTGGGTTGTCATGATCTAAGGTTGCCAGAAACTAATCTCTCCCCGATAAGAGGAGATTCTAGTGGCACTGTGAGCTAGCTAATGCAAATCAGGCTAACATATGCGGTGGGGGTGCACAGAGTCAGTATAACACCAAGCCCACGGTTTATGTTATCCAAACGCGCAGGTCCTGCATGGGTAATGTAGGAACTACACGACATGGCGCCCAACATTGGTTTGGTACTTATTTAGTAGCAGAATCTGAGTAGTTCAGTCGTGCTATTCTCAGAGAATCTACTCACAAAACACCAGAGACGTCTGGAGTGGGTGGGCACAAAACCCGCCGCAGCTGAGTAGTACGAAAATACTATTTATTGGCTGTTGGTTAATCAAGCTTGAAGGACATTTAGTTCCTAAAAATTGTGCATAAGACCTCATCTTAGTTCCCTGGGAACACCTCTTCCTCCAAACATGACTGGTTCAGGGGATGAGAGAGTTGACCTGAACGTTTTAGAGGGAGAAGAAGATCCTTAGGATGCAATACAGATTGCACCAAAATTCAGAAGGACAGTCACCCTAAGACTATTAGAAAATGGTTTACCAGCCACGGGTGGCATAGTAGTTTTCATGATTGAGGCACATGAATCAAACAAAACAGAGGTATTCTATTCATGGGTTACACTCCCAGCAGCAAATGTCATAACAAAGACATTTCACTACTATTTGAGAGGAAATGCACCAAGGGAATATGCCCCATTCGAGGACATAGAGATTCCACTCACTTACCAGGAACTTTTACTGGTTTAATGGCGCCCTACCCCACGTACGACAAAGAGTAAGATTAGGCCCGCTCGGAGGAGACGGGGCCACATGGCCAATACTAGCGCACCATGACATTGCAACAATGCCACAGCCAGAATTACTCGTACAACACAGAGATTTAATTAAAATCTACAGAAACCTGACACAATTCGTCATGAGGAATTTAACAATCCAACCTGCACCAGCAGGTGCAGCAAACAGTACTCCAGTTCAGGGTACAGGAAATAAAATTACTCCTCAAACATTACACGCGGTAATGGGCAAAATGCCCGCAAAACGCGAACAAATCCCATTCTGGATAGCTCAGAAAATAACTCAGCTTGAGGCAGTATTCCCGAATACTACCACCTATGAAAAACACAGAATTCTAACAATCTGCTTGCCCATGGGGATCACACCACAAGTAGAGGACTGCACCTCTTGGGGTTCAGTCTTTGCTGCCATATATACCGGAACACATGGTATCCCGTCCTTAGCAGTAATACCTGATGTATTGAGACAGATACAAAATGAGTACGGAGCAGAACCTGCCCTTAACTTAGGGATGAAGTTACTAAATAACTTTGACCAGGTATCAGCCATAATACTAGCTAACATTAAGGGGGAGGCAGCTTCAGTGGCGATCCGCCAACGCCTAAGGGAGTTCAGTCAAGAGGATCATCAACACGAACTACCCAAAATAAGTGAAACTGCATATGCAGAATTAGGCAGAGACAGTCTAGGTGGGAAAGCATTAAAACCACAACTAGTGGGCAGTCCTGAAAAGGACACTACAAAGCAGACACCTACTTCTTCTAAAAGAAGTGGGAAAATAAAAAACAACAAAAGTCTAAAGACAGCAGATCTCAATCCAGAGGTAGGTCTCCTCAACAGGAGCCCTCTGAAAGGAGGTATAACCTCAGGAATAGGGATAATATTAAAAAACCTGACAGGTATCAGGATACTGATACTCGTTCCTCTCGTTCCTTTCAGGGTTCATCAAAAACTCAGGGAGGGAAGGACGGTCAGAGGAGCGCACAAAGTCAGAGACACGCAACGCGCTACGGACTACGCACCTAAAAGAAGATAAATAAAAATCAAAACCTCAGTTCAAAAAGAAGAAGGTAGCAGGTCTCAAGATCAGACATGCCCAGAATTCTGAGGACACAGCTTCTGAACGGGGAATGGGCTCTGACGATGCTAGACAGCGCGGCAGAAGTAACGATAGCTCGCCAGAACCTGAAGGAATTTCTGGTGACAGCGGAGTTGAGTGAGTATATCACGGTGGAAACACCGGATACTCGGGTAAGTGTCCCACATAAGTTACATGAGATAACACTCCGGCTGGAGGGGGACAAGCCCAGAAAAATTAAAGGTCTCTTTTGGAAAAATCTGTCATCTGGTTATGACATCCTATTAGCAGAGCAAGACTGGCCGCCAGCATTCGTCATGGAGTGCCCTAGGGGAGAAACTGTAATTTTTCCAGCCTTTTCCGACTTCGTTCCCATATATCTAAAACATGCATATGCGCAGGAGTGGGCGGTTGCCCTAGCTCTAGCATTGTATAAAAATCATGTTGGTTGGGATGAGGATTCAACCCACCACGTGATCCCGTTAAATGTTTACCCAAATGCTCAAAGGCAATACCCTATAAAGCAGTAAGCTAAAAAACAAGTCAGGGAGATTCTAGACCAACTAGAATACCAGGGGGTGATTGAAAATTGCACTTCACCTGTGAACAATCCTTTTTTTCCCGTAATGAAACCTGACAACACATATCGTTTAGTTTTGGATTACAGACATTTAAACACTTGCACAAAGACATTTGCAGTTCAAAATGCACATAGTGCCGCATTAATGAATAACATTGTGCGCAAAAAATACAAAACAACACTAGATATCTCAAATGGATTTTTCTGCCAAAATATAGTGCTTGAAAGCAGGTATCTGACCGCATTCAGTGCGTTAGGGTCCCAGCGACAATTTTGTCGACTATCCCAAGGGTATAAAAATAGCCCCGGGGTATTTTCAGCAAGAGTAACAGAGTTACTTCAAAATTTGGATGAAGAAGCATTGTCCTATGTAGATGATATTTATCTGACGGACAATGACTTACCGAGCACTTGACCAGGGTGAGCACCATTATTATGGGATTCGCCTCTGAGGGCTATAAATTTAATTTAAAAAAATCAAAAATTGCCCACCTCAGTGTCCTATTTTTAGGATACGAGCTGTCAAGTGAAGGGAAAAGTCTAGCAGCTAACTTTTTAGAAAAGTGTGCGCTGCTCCAACCTCCAAAATCATTGAAGAATTTACAATCAATTCTGGGATTCCTAAATTTTAGTCGAACATACATTTTGGATTACGCAGAAAGAGTAAAACCTTTCTACGACTTAATAAAACCTGATTTTTCAATTAGACAATGGACACAAGAACATACAAATATCCTGCGTTCCCTACAGGAAGACATGATAGCTTCTAAACATTTACAGACACGCGTGAATGTACGCAACTTAGTAATCCGAGTAATAGCGGGTCAATGCAGGTACACTTATTTAACTTTTAATGAAGGTGGAACAGTACCAATCGCATACAAATCACACCTGTACACAAACGCAGAAATGCGTTTCACTTCAACAGAAAAAATCCTGACAGCAGTGCAGACCGCTGTAGCAAGAGAAAGAGCTCTGGCTCAGGGTAAACGCATAATTGTCGTGACCCCAGTACCAGCCTTAGAGGCTGTTACAAAGGCTAGCATTCCAAATGCGAAAGCCTTACATCCGAGATGGATACAATGGGCTAATTCTCTTACTGCAACAGATGTTGAATACAGATTTGATCCAAGTTTAAAAACACAAGCATTTCTGCAATACGAACAAGAATATCCTCTTCCAAATGAGATTTTGCCTCTAGATCAGTATGAATACATTATTTACATTGACGGATCTGCTCAACCAGCCATAGGGAGTAAGCAAGCTTACAGCGCAGCGTGTGCAATTGTTAAAGGTCGCATGCGTGATGGCAAGTTCCATCCAAGCTGTACTAAAACGCAATCTCTAGGAGATTGCACGGCTCAGTTGGCAGAACTAAAAGCACTTATACAGGCACTTATAAATATGGATCACGAATTCCCACACTAATTGTGTGTGATTCCTTTTACTGTGTACAGTCGTACAATGAATATCTACATCATTGGGAACAAAACGGGTTCAAAGATGCAAAAGGTGGCACAATTAAGCATAAAATGCTATGGGAACAGGTAGTGGAGTTGAAAGCTGAACTACCAAGGGCTCACGTGATACATGCATTGAGTCATCAGCGTGATGGCGTTCACGTTGAAGGGAATTCATTGGCTGATGAAGCCGCAAAGGGGGCTGTATGCACAGCCACCGTAGCTGCAGTTACTCATTCAAAGACGAGAGTAGATGGCGAGATTATGGTAGCTGTCAATGCTTCACGCAAAGGGAGCACAGCAGTACCAAAGAAATTTCCACTCAAGTACTCCTACAAGTTAGATGCACAAAACATTCCATATGCTCAGATTCCTGGAGTGGGGGATAGAGTAATACCAAATATGGATCGTAGGCAAGGTTTAATTGTGGCGGCACACGAAGGGAAGGGTTCTGTACATAAGGGACTTAGGGAGACTGTTTCTTTGTTGAAACAACGCTACTGGTGGCCCGTGATGAGAATGCAGATTAGAGACTATGTCTGGAACTGCGACATCTGCAAGCAGATGGAAGGGTCCACCGCAACACGTCCAGTACAGATACCATTATTAGACAGCATTAGGTTGTCCGTTCGTGTATGTCCAGCTCAAGTTTCCTCAAGGTCTGGCCTCAGCGCTCGGCTGACGCTCGAACTGTTATAAAAGATTTGCGAGTCTTTATCGGCACATACGCAGTTGGCACGTTACATTCTGATCGTGGTCCGGCGTTTAGCTCTTGGGCTTACAAAGAGGCCATGGAAGGAATGGGCGTAGCATTGCGGTACTCCTCTCCGTATCATCCCGAGGAAATTCCGTTGTGGAGAGGAAAAACCGGGACTTAAAGCAATCTTTAACAGCTAGGGTATTAGGCAAGGGCGGTAGATGGGTCGATCACCTTTATGGGGTCCAACGAGCTATCAACAACCAGCCAAGAAGCTCTCTAGGGGGTGTCCCTCCTTACGAGGTCCTATTTGGGACAAGAATGTGGGTACCTGATCTTGATTGTGAAGGCACAGTGGCGGATTAAAAAACCATTTGATATCCATGATCGTTTGGCTGTTTTACAGGATCTAAATAAATCCAGAACACACCAAAGTAACGTGCTCCAGAAACAGACCGCCACTGAGGAAGTCAAGGCAGTAACGGCAAGACCTTTCTGGATCCCAAAAATCGGGGATCTGGTCAGAGAGAAGATTGCTGACAAGAAAGAATTTGGGCCATCCTACAGAAAGCCTGTACCGGTCCTCGCAATCCAAGGCACAAGAACTTTACTTCTGCCACGTCTTGCCGGGAAAAAGGAGAAAAGATTTGTCTCAATCGACTTAATCAAACCACACTATGTAGCCGATACTAAACAGTAGGCCTCGTGGACTCCACAGTAGCAGACGCCCTCCTCTCGCTACAATCCAAGAAGTTCAAACAGAAAGACTCATCACGTTTGAAGAGCCACCTGTACGGAATGAAGGACTAAGCAACAATGCTATGGAACTCGTTCCACTTCAACAAGAAGAAAATCAACTTAACAACCAAGTTGCAATAAGACCGACTACAGACATCTACGTCAACATGCCTCGTCAAGAGCAAAATCCGATTACAACAAATCCCGATGCAATACAAACAATTGATCGAACTGTTTCTGGCTATTTCATGAACTTTGATACGTTTTCACTGGATCCAAGTGAGCGGGAAACGACAAAAAATCACACAAACAGAAACTCATTGACTTTTTGAACTTTTTTAGAAAGACTTACCTGGTGTCACCTTGGATTGAACTATGGTATATCACTGGGATTTTATTTTTATTTTCTGGCTAGGTTTAATTATAACTTTTAGTATGCTTATTAATGGATGATACCTCCAGCAGAGCTCTACAGCCCAAAGAGTCAATTTGATTTTAAAACCACACCAGTCTTCACATCGTGAACCAAGAGACTTGTCTTCAGTGAACATCACAGCAGTTCCTATCCCGGACGGTATAGTATGGGACAAGATTGATTATGATATATTCGGTCCGACTGAACTTTTAAAGCTTAAACATGTATTTAAAATTTCTTTAAGTGATATCATTTCCTCCAGTACATTTTCTGATGATTGGGACACTGAAACTGTAAATGCTATGATGTCTGAATTAGAAAAAACGGCTGCATTTCCGAACAATGAAATGTTAGAAGGTACTTCAGACTATGATACATTGTACTGTTACCAACAATATGGTCATCATTTCTTGCATAAGTCTATAACACCTAGAAATGTATTTGAATACCACCAGTGTGAACACTGCCTAACTCCTCCAAAGGTAGTTCGAAAAGTTTTGCACAGAAATTCACATACTTTTCAGGGTTTAATACATCTGACCCGAAGTCATTTTACTACAAAGTGGCAAAAACATAAGCACATAAATTATGTTAACTAACACCAAACAGATTTACTCTGCTTCCTTTATGGCCCAGTTGTCTACACAGGGTTTCGACCTATGGAAGGACACTATAGATTTAAAATCAATCTGGGGTTCTAGGGACTGGCAAGTCCAGGGAACAGAAGCGCTTTTTAGAGCATGCCTCATTCCACAGCAGCTGATATTTCTAAATGATACTGTGCAACAGACATCCTGTCTTGGACTAGCCAAGAACAAGGAACTGAACTCACCCGGGTTTCCTACACCATCACAGATGGGTGGGGGCAGAATTCAACTACACAAGGGGTAGGATTAGATGACATTCTCCAGTACAACAGATCAGATCCTGATTGGACGAAATGGCTGATTTGGCCCATTGACACAAACACCTGTCAACAGAGATTTATGAATACAACCGAAGGGTTTAGTATCCATAGGCCAGATACACGCTATGTACAGAGACAACACCCAGGGGTAGTGACATCCTATAGTGTTGGGAAGTTGTGCCTTGATTGGCTAGAGACCTCAACACTCACAGAAGTAAAACATCACTTGACCTTACTCACATCTGATGTAGACCTTAGGGATTTCTTGTCAGGCCCAAGGAAAACACGTCAGAAACGTTTCATATATGCTGGCATTTATGCCTATTACAATGAAAACTGGAAAATATCCCAACAGGAGGCCACAGAAAGAATACGGGAAATAGACCGTATTAACTTAGAAAAGGCATTAGCTGTAGTGGATAATGGGTTAACAACTTTGACCTCCAGGATTTACTCCTTAGGCAACATTGTGTCTTTGGCAATCGACATATTAGAACAAGATCTGGCCTTGTTACAGCATGGGCAATCTCAGCTACGTTCTATTATGATGTTAAGCTGGACGCTGCAATCTTTGCGTGCAGGCTATGTGCCCTGGCGTTTTATAAACACCACGTCTCTGTTTTCAGAATACAATCTAACTGATAAACAGACAGAAATGGCACAGAGGGGAGCCGAATATACAATGCTGCGTATTGAGAAACTGGAAAGGTTACCATTCACTGTAGCCGAATTACCATCAACAGAATGGCTAATTCATGGCCAAATCACTCTGCCGGTCACTACGTTTCAGTTTCAATATTGCCTTGAGCAAAGGCAGGCAGGCAAATATGAGAAAATGGGTAAGGGATACATTAAGGAATCTTGGGAGTTACAATATAGATATCGATGCCGGAATGGGGATCGAGAAGTGTATCTGAGCGGTACAAACTGCAAGAACGCTTTAAGCGGTTCTCTCATGTTTCAGGATATTTCACTACACGGAGCCTGTAACGGTTCAGTGGCAAACCTGTCGTGTCACATGACTGGGACCCCAGCTGCAGTGATCATGCCAGTTTTCGAGCTGCTCTCGAATGGGAGTTACTTGATGCTAAATGGTCAAGGTTGTTGTGGGATGCTTCCGGGCGTCGCATATCTGGTCACTGTTAACTCCAGGGTTACTTGCTGTATGCAAGTATTGTTTCCGCCACTGAACACAGTCAGGGAGGCGCCGTTATGGCCTTCACTGAACGTTTCTTTCATACAATTTGATACTCTGAGCAGACTGCAAGCCATGCTTTTACAGCAACCCGTGCCCTTAACCTCCGCTCGAGAAACCTATGAACTTCAAGTTGCAAGGACCTCGACTGAGATACAGGCGCTTATACGTACAAACTGCCCCTTTCATTTCGTAGAAATGGTGGGAAGTATCTTCAATATGTCTGATACGAGTGGTATTGTACACCTATTTAAGACCATAGGGTCAGGACTGTTAAGCACCTTTCAGACAGTCCTCGGAGTAATCCCAAATTTTATACACTCCGTATTGGGAAGCGTATTTGGAGGACTCCCGCTTATCCTATTGCTGGTTGCAGGGGTCCTATTCATAATACTACTGCTACGCAATGGACGGTCCAATTCCCGAAGGAATGGCGAACATGCTCCTGGAGCGGAAATACCATGAACGCATGGTACAACTTCTGGGCATTTCTTGCCTGCGAGAACTCAATGCCTCCTGGTTTCTATCCTTTCGACCAGTCTGGGTAGACTGCATCTTACCTGTTCTTCGATGCCTGCTTTGCGGAGAAGAATGCATGTTGGATCTTTGTCTAACATTTCCATCAGATGTGCCTCCGGACACGGATGCAATGCTGGACCCCCTAAAGGCCCATACTCTGCGTTGTCCCCAGCAGCTTCCAATTCTGATGAATGCATTCCTGGAGAATCCACAGGTGCAGTTTGCTCCTGCTGGGTTAGGTGACTCCTCCTCAGGCACCAAGGTAACAACTGCCACACAAGCTGTCGCAGCACCGACTGTTGGCAGTGCTACATACCATCTATGTGCGATTGACGTTCTCTGTGAGGCGTTGGATTTGTCATCTGCAGTAGCTATCAATAATGTTGTGTTTCCCAGCCAGGACACTTAATCTCGAATTGGCTCATCGCGTCCTGGGAAAGAATTCGGCTTCTCCACTCGTTCTCATAATAAACGAGCAAATTTGGAACATTTCCTAAATTGACACTTTCCCTTAAGAAAAGCATGGCCTTCTTTAGCTTTGAGTGACGCAACTTATATAGAGAAACAAAATAGACATTCTTTTTAGTGGCAATTGGAAATAGCAGAATTATAACATTTTTTTTTTTTTTTACAATTTTAAAACCATGTTTTTACTTGCTTTTAAAATGTTTTTAAATTGTCCAGATTTTAAGTATGGTCATTGTCATCCTATTCGGAAGAGGAGTGGGTGTTATGTCCCGTATAGAGGCCCTAATGTAGACCCGTTCATACATGCCCTAAAATGGACGTATTCTTATTTGCCCTAATACGGTCATATTCATACTTGCCCTATTATGGTCAAAGCCGCATATGCCCTATTATGGTCATAACTGTACATGTCCTATTATAGTCATGATTCCTTATATAGGCATGATCTTTCACCTACATTGGTCCTCGCTAGTACACAACGAGCTCTGAGGGCTGAACGTTATCTAGTCTGTGGTTTTGAATACAGCAGGGTTTTTCCCAAACACAGGCCCACACTGTACTCATCAATTATGCATGGCTCTCTAGGAATACACCACCTGCATAATATATATGTACAAAGTTCACCCCTGACGTCTTCCTCACGCCTAACAAGGGCCAATACAAACCATACAAAGCAACTAGAGTCTTCAGGGTATAAATACACCACATCTTACCCCGGTAAGACAGAGAGAAGCAAGACTTCCATGCTGACACACTGACCAGAGACGCTGAGGCTCCTGCATATAGTCGCACCTTGCGGGGTGTCCAACTCGAGACCAGGACGGGGTCCCACACTCTCTCTATTCAGGTATGGGGGTTTGACTAAATCCTAGAAGGATTCTTGGCTCTTAGGCTTTTAGACCTACCCACATATGCTAGGTACACTCAGGTACATCTAGTTAGGCATCGTAGGAGTACGCACACTTTGCATAATGCTTTTTATATTCATGTATGTATTCATGATTATTGCAATATGATAGAACTGTTCTATCCCTTTGCTTTCATCGTACTGCTGATAATATATCTCTGCTATTGTCTGCTGGTTGCCGCAGCACATATATTTTACACTAGAATAACAACAGTTCAATAAATACTTATTGAAACACCCGACTGTTTATTCTGTGTAACTCTCTGAGACAAAACGAATAAGTAAGCACGAGTGACTGAGCGAAAGGTAGTACATTGTTTCCACGATTCTGAGGAATTTAGGTTGTCATGATCTAAGGTTGCCAGAAACTAATCTCTCCCCGATAAGAGGAGATTCTAGTGGCACTGTGAGCTAGCTAATGCAAATCAGGCTAACATATGCGGTGGGGGTGCACAGAGTCAGTCTAACACCAAGCCCACGGTTTATGTTATCCAAACGCGCAGGTCCTGCATGTGTACTATATGTACTATATTGTTTAAAAAAGATAGGGAGTCATTTTGAAAGTAGAGTTAGGGAGAAGACAGTAAAGCTAAGACCGCACAATGTCTAGTCTGAAATATATGTGCTGGAATGTTGCTGGAGTGAATCAACCCAGGAAGCGGCAATTCATTCATGAAGAACTTAAAGTGTTTAAACCACATTTACTAGGTATAACCGAAACTTACGTGGCATATAAGGATCCACTTATGCTCAATCAGCTGGGGTATGATATCCTAATTTGCACTACTCAGACAGTGTCAATTAGCGGGGTGGCAATAAGGAAATCTAAAAACTTAGTAGTTAATATACTTAGGACCTCTGCAGATTCTGGGGGAATGTGGGCTATAGTCCAGTTAACAACTGCTGGGCAGAAGCTAACTATATGTGTAGCGTATGTGGCCCGAATCTGGATGATCCCGATATGTATGATTATTTAAGTTTGCGATTACTGGACTGGGCGGGTGATCTAATAATCATGGGCGACTTTAATTGTGTAATTGATTTCAGTATTGACTTAACAAATCACCAGGTGCACATGAGGATGGTCAAAACCTGTGCTTCTATCTTATTTCCCTTGATGCCAGGGTATGCTTCTTCTTCTTCTCCCCATAAGCAATATTCACGTATTGACTTGATTTTTATTAAGGGGCTGGCATTGGGGAATGCACGTATTGAGGTATGTCCCAAGATTACATCAGATCATAACCCTATTATGCTGCCGGTACAGGTCGGACACAGAAGAAGGGCAAGCTATCATCCATTCTCATTCCCTCATTATCTTCTCACTAATCTAGAGTATGGGTACACCTCAGAGGCTCACTTGGAGAATTTTTACAAATCAAAAAGGGATCTGCCTCAGTAGCAGGTGTCTGGCATTGTATGAAGGCATATATTAGGGGGGCAACACTTCAGTTTATTCTAAATAAAAACAGATCTATACGTTAGGAAGTGGGCCAATGTCATCAGGACTGTCTAGGCTTAGAACTACAGCATGCACAGGTGATATTCGCAAGGGATCCAAGTGAGCAGTCTATATATCTTAGGCTAATTGAGAAACGGCTTATGCTCAATCGAGTATTAACGGAAAAGGTGGCTGCTAGTGATCATAGGAATAAAATGCTTCAATATGAATATGGTGAGAAAGTTGGCCACCTCCTTGCACATCAAATCTCTTACAAAAGGTCTAGATCCAACATTAGGAGTATTAAGGACGATGGTGGGGTGATGCACACACATCCACAATCTATTGCTGAGCAATTCAT
Organism: Calotriton arnoldi; assembly: GCA_963921515.1. Taxonomy (NCBI): domain Eukaryota; kingdom Metazoa; phylum Chordata; class Amphibia; order Caudata; family Salamandridae; genus Calotriton; species Calotriton arnoldi. The sequence goes on along the minus strand of CAWUFW010009416.1, from coordinate 362,380 downwards.
GCTTTTTTATCAAGGGGTTTATAGCAAATCAGATGGCTCCGATTATTCTATTATCACAAATTATCAGCAGGAGAGTTGTTTACCTCGGATTGAACCTCAGCAGGTGTCTGTGCTCCAAGGGGATATTGTGTTGGGGGAGATAGAAGCTGCTATTAGTGCTTTGCCCTCTGGGAAAGCTGCGGGTGAGGATGCAATTCCCCTGGAATTTTATGAAGTATTTACAGATATTTTAACACCAGAATTTGTCAATTTGATCACATATGTGGTTGGTGGAGGAGATGCTCCTGTGTCTTGGGGAATGACTAACATGATAGTGTTTCTTAAAAAGGGTAAGCCACCTGAGGAAAGGGGTTCATGCCGACACATCATTGATAAACGCAGATGCTAAGGTATTTTCTAAGATTTTGGCAACACGTCTGGCTCCCCTCATGCATAATTTGGTGTCAGACCAACAGCATGGGTTTGTCCCTGGCAGAGACGCTTCAGCTCATGTTAACACTGCAATAGCAGCATTTGATGTCGCTGGGAAACCTAAAGATCAGATTGGTATGATAATGTTGGATGCCGAGAAGGCTTTTGATGGGGTAACCTGGGATGCACTTTGGCCGAAAATGGGAGCATTTGGGCTTGGACGTCGGTTTATAGCACCAGTCCAGAGACTATATAAGAATTCAGTGGCTAAGGTTATGCTGGGTGGTAACTTCTCACATCTATTCTCAATATATAGAGGCACATGTCAGAGGTGTCCCCTCTCCCGATTATAATTGCTCTTTACCTCGAGCCATATATAACACATTTACTGCAGAATAAGGTTATTCAGCCAGTTAAATTAAATGGTATTAAGCTTACAATAACCGCCTATGCCAATGATATGGAAGTTTTTTCTACTAATCAGCTAAATACTTTGGCACTCATATCAAAAGAGGGAGACCGATTCGGAGCTTTCTCTGGATATAAATTTACTTTATCTAAAACGCAGATAATTCTTAATTTTCAACCACACTCCTCATTATCAGGGCTAACTGATACAGCTACATATTTAGGCATAGGGTTGAGTAGCCGTGTGGAAGATATTATATCTCTTAACTATGAGTTTCTCTTGAAATCGGTAACAGCTAAATTGCGGCAATAGCTCCGGCTTCCTCTCAGTATCCTGGGGCGATGTAACATTATTAAAATGAATATATTGCCCACATTTCTTTATTTATTTCGATCTATTCCGCTTCGCGTTCCGGATTCTTTTTTAAAAATGTTTAGAAGGTGTGATCGTCAGTTTCATCTGGGGATATAGGAGGGCCAGACGTGCTATATTTTTTATTAAACTTACATACAAACTAGGGGGATTTAAGTTACCAGATTTAAAATTGTATTATTGGGCATCATTCGCCGGACGCATCCAGAGTTTGCCGATTGGGCGTGAAGCTGGGCTGCTCTTACTCGGATATCAACTTGCATGTGGCCCTGATATTGGATATTTACTTCATAAACTAACAGTTCCTAATTACTTCAACAGGGTTAGATTCAAGATAGGGATATAGCACAGATATGGCAGGAAATTTGTAATAAGTATTGTTTATCTACATTGCACATGTATACTCCTATGGGGCAATCCAACTTTTCCGGACATATTCCACGACAATGTTGGGAAAATAATGGGTTGTTTGGGTGTAAGCAACTTAGGACACCTTTATGACTACCAAGGGTTTCGACCTTTGTCTCATTACAAGAAGCATATGGGCGCCCGCAACACTTTAAAAAAAGTATTTACAGGTGAGGGGCTACTTACTGTATGGTCGTAAGTTGAATATTGACCAAGAAACATATGAAATTCTGGTCGGTTTATATCAGACCTCAGGTAAAATTTCCATTAGTCTATTTTACCAGAAGTTTATATCACACGCACAAGACGATAGCCTGCAAATAGCGTCAAGATGGACCCGGCTTCTGGCATCTGAAACTACAGCTATAGAAATACAGGAGGCTCTTGTAGTGTTAGATCAGTCAGTGACTTCTGTCATTCTCAAACTTCAGCAATTTAGGACCATTTGGATGCTCTACTATATGCCTAAATGTATCTCAAAATGGGCAGTCTCCCAAGCCCCTGATAAATCATATTGTCCGAAATACCGCTGTTTTGCAGAGGACCTATCTCATATGTTTGTGGATTGCCCCGTACTTAAAAACGTTTGGGGTAATTTATCTCAATTGCTAGCAGAATGCTTAGGGTTTGAATTTCAACTGACCAATAAGGAAATCCTGCTCGGGCATAAGCAGGGCCGTGATGGCTATTTAGGGTCATTGCTGTCGATTTTAATTGTCAGTGCTCGCTTATGTATTGCAAGAGCCTGGATTAATCCTTTGCCATCTAAAGTGACAGAATGGTGGGCAATGCTGCGACAAATCTACGAGTGCGAGTTGGCATTGGCCACGGCTAGAGGCCCTCGATTCATCAAGAAGGTCGAAAGGATCTGGTCCAGCCTTCATTGGGAATAGTTCCAGGACTGGCATAGATACAATCTGATCTTGTGTAGATCTATCTCTTCCATCACTTTCCAAAAGAATCTCCCTCTCTCTTTTTATGTTTTTCTTTCTCCCGTTCTCTTTATTTTTATGGCTGTTAATGAACAATGATGGATTCTTTATTCTTTGTACTTACTGTATTGCTTTAATGAATTCAGGCTACAGTAAAAATAACAAGCATTCGCATAGCCAATAGGTCTCGCCTTTGGGACCTTATAAGTATTTAGTCATGCAGCACATTATCCATCACATTTAGGGGAGAGAATGTAGCCTTACGGCTAGAGCGGTCAACTTCGAAGCTGTGGAACCGGGTTCGAGTCTCGGCAACGACGCTCAACATCGTGTGATATTGGGTAAATCACTTCATCTCCCTGTGCCTAACAAAAAGAAATGAATGTGTCCATGTGTAACGAAACTGGTGCTATGTAAAGCGCTCTGATACCCAATATTTTCGGGTCTAGTTCGCGCTATATAAAACTCCCAAAAAAGACAACAAAGTTTGCCCTGTGTGTCCGTATGATGTTAAGCATTTCTGTGTACCCGAGGCGTAGGGTTTTAAGGATACTGTAACCATCATGTGAACACAGCCCAAGACTACCGAACAAGTTTCAGTCTTAAAGGCACAGTCTATGTTCCCACAAGGGACTATGTGTTGGTATTGGTTGCCCTCTGCTCTGGATTGTTCTGTCCCGGAGTGTAGCGCGAAATGCAATGGGTTTTGCATTTGCGAGGTTAGAACTATTGGCATTATAAATGTTAATGTTTTTTACTTATGTGTTTTGAATTGTGGATGTATGTGGTGTGTAGTGGAATGATGTGGTATGGTCTGCAGTGGAATCGTGGATAGTAATTATGTTGTATGTAGTGTACTGGAATTATGTGGAGTGGGACTGTGTGTTATGGAGAGTAATTATGTGGTATGGTATGTTGTGGTGTGGAGTGTTATGTAATGGTGTTTAATTATGTGGTGTGCTGTTGAATTTTGTGATGTGGAATTGTGGTGTGGATGTATGTATGTGGTGTGTTATGTTTTTCTGTTATAGATTTGTATTATGTGGGTTCTTGTTGAAGTATGTGGTGTGGAATGGAAATGTGTTGAGTTGATTTGTGTTGCATGGAAGTGTGTGGCTTAGAGTGAAAGTATGCTGATTGGAATTAGGTGGCATGGTGTGGAATGTATTTATGTGGATTGTTGCTATGTGGTATTGATTGGTTTTATGTGGGCTGTATTTATGTGGTAGAGAGTAGAGAGTTATTATATGGGGGTGAATTAAGTTGTGCTGAGTGGCATGCATAGTGTAATTTTGCTGTGTGGTTTTGAATTGTGTGCTGGTGAATTGTGTGGTGTTGCGTGTTACAGTAACCATCAAGTTATAATGAAGAAAGGGTGGGTTTGAAAGAAGAATATGGGGAGGAAGGGTGGAAGAGATGTCGGAAGAGAGTAAAAGAAGGTAGGACGTTAGGGTGGATTTGAGGGAAGGAGGTAGGGTGGAAGAGATAGTGTAAGAGATGAAAAGGGAGGAAAGAAGAGAGGAAGGGAGAGAGGAGGTTGAAGGAAGAAAATGAAAGGCTTTTGTGAGAGAAAGGAAGGCATTTGTGAACGAGAAAGAGAGGGAGCGTGAGAGGAAGAGAGTTGGGTAGAGGTGATGTAAGTAATGAAGAGAAGGGAAAGTAAGGAAAAGAGAAAGGAGTGAAGGAAGGGAAGGAGAATGGAAGGGAATGAAGCGACTGTAAGTAAGGCATACCTGATGGAAGGAAGGACATGAGGCAGTAGAGCGTGTACACAGTGGAGAAAATGAAAGAGAAAAGAGGACTGAATTAAAGAAAGGCAAGAAGGAGTGGAGTCAGAAGGAGGCCAGAAATGCTTTGCAAAGTATGTGCTTGATGGAAAGAGGCAAGTGGGAACTTTAGAGCCTTTCTCTTGATTTATGAAGACGGGTGGAAATAAGCTTGTGCAGAATGGGAGAACAGGACAGGGAAGGCTTGTTGGGTACTTTAGAAGTGGATAAAGCGAAGCCAGGGATTGTGGGGAAGGGAAAATGGAACAAAATAAAGACTTACGGAAGATTAGAGTGATGTCCAAAACCCTGGAGAGAAAAAGACAACATGGAAAGGTGTCAATTGGAAGTCAAATGGAGAGCACTGCGAAGGAGACAGGGGCTGCCTCTAACTTCCTAATCAGTACATTTACCTGCAGAGCCCAAACCTGAAGCGAGAGAGATGGCGGAAGGAAGAGATGAAGAGTGGCCTGGTGACTACTCTAATGTACTTATTGTTTGGGCATACAAGTAGGAGAGTTATTGGGAGGCACCCCCCTAATTTGGTGCAGAGCTACGCTTGACCTTCTGTCTCTCAAACGTGGATGAAAGTTCTTATTGTCTAACTCAATGACACAAATGTTGTCGACTTACCAAGCACTGAAAACTGACTCCATAATGGCTAAGAACTGAACCTTAGAGACCTTCATTTACACTGCACACAGATCTCTCCAGTCCATATACACAACTCTGGCTCTCTCACACAACCCCCAAACCTGAGAACTCTCAAGCTCGCCTCCTCTCACCTACAACGCACAACTGTGAGACACTCCGCACCGTCGACTACCAGTTCACATTGTCTCTATGAGATATGGCAGCATCTGCCTCTTTATTTCATTTTAAAAATCTGTGCTTGTTGAGTAAAATCACCGTCCCCCAAGTGGTAAACCACTATTTGCTGGTGATCTGCTTGCCCTGTTCATGTTTGTTCACTTTGTAAATAAATGCCAGTTTAACCTGTGGCCTGACATTTAAAGAGCCAGCTGCATCTCATGAAGATTAACGGGCAGTACAGGGAAGAGTGCAAAAGCCATAGTTATGGCGGGCACGTCTTTTTTTTAAAAGTATTTTTATTTAGCATTTTTTTATTGACCAACTCTACACATGGCGCAAATACTGGATTCTCAAGTGCTGCAGTTTTTAGCTTGCGTTTTTAGCAGAGCAGATACTGAAGGAGGACAGGGACTGTTGACAATTTTAGAGCATAACAGACACAATAGTACCAGTTTAACTATATAGGGTTTTTATTCGGTTTTATAAAGTACTCAAATGTGTACCCCAGTACTATGTAAATAGCAAGGACCAGAGATACCCGGCATTATGCTCGTTTGTCAGCCAGGAGGAGAGAGACTTCTGCAAATGGTAGTGTAATGTAACTTTTAGTTAAATTGGTCAGCACATACAATTCAAAAGGAATTTGTGTCATTTTAAAGCTCCCATTTACTTTTCACAAGGATCCAGAGTTCCTCTGAGGTTAGTCTTGTTTCTAAAAGCATGACGCATGAGTAGTTACACGCAGCAACCCGAGCAGCATATGGGATACATAAGAATCCTTTGCCCACTTGAAATGCTAACCATCAAAATCAACAGTCATTAAATAATAGTGGTCCCCCATATCGTGTCGCATGGCCTTATATAACAACAACAAAAACATACACAGTCACCCTCCTCTCCCCGAAGGCCGTCTACTCCTTTCATGCGGGATGGACAGATATGAGCATAAATTATTCACAACAAAAATCAAAAGTAGAGAAAAGAACAGGTATGGCTTGTTGTGTAATATTCTGAGTATGACAGCTTGCTGCACCAGCAATTACGAAAACCAGACGGCAGGCAGAGATAGTGTCAAACAAGTAACGGAGCTCAAACATGAGCTGTAAAGTAAATGGTGCGCGTGCGCGCTAAGGAGAGCAGTCTTCACTTTTCAAGCCCTGCACTCGTGCTTGTGGCGCGCCGCTGCTCGCTCCCGCAAGGTGGATGCCGCCACAAGCACGAGTGCAGTGCTTGAAAAGTGAAGACCGATGGCTAAAGGCCCTCCTAGAGCATCGCATGCTGCACTGCCTAGGCGAGACCTAAAAATAATAAAAAATATAGATATACATTTATTTTAAATGTAGAATCACTTCTGAAAAATGCTACAGCATTTTTAACTTAATTTTGAATTAAATATTTAATTAGTTTGATTTTATTTAAATGAATTAAGATTATTTTTCTTAAGATTTAAATTGAAAAGAAATGCCATTTAAAGCATACAATTTATATTTTTTTATTATATAGTAAAATATATTAACATTATGTTTAGAATTAATTTGAATCAATGTAATATTTAAAAATGTTACATTCATTTTTTAATTTAAGAAAGGTTATTAACATATTTTATAATAAACAAATAACTATGCTTTATTTATATATAATGTGCCTAACATTAAATGACATATATTTAAAAGTTAAAATAAGTTAATTTAACTTTAGTCCATTTGGACTTTTAACACCTGCCTCCATTATTTTCTATGGGAGTGTGTGTCAGTGCAAGTGGTTGGTCATGTGTGGTGTAGGACTTACTCCATCTCTGAGCTGAAGTACACTTATGACTGTTTGTGTCTTACTTTGGTTGTAGTAACTATTTGATCTGCAGTTTTGAATAGTCTTTTATGGGTGGGTGCATGTCTGTCCCTCAACTCCTCCTTAAGCCCTTCTTAATCATCCCTACCATTTATTCATAAATAATCCCCATTTTCCAGCCATTCCCCACTGTCCTTCCCACATTTTACTAATAAAACATGTACCTACATTTGCTGAGATCTTCGCAGATGGACAGAGATCTCCACACATAAAAGATAGGAGAAGCCTGGTCGTAGACCTCGGCACGTAAGTTAGTGAATAGCATTTTGCAATACATTGCTGGTAGGTGTGTAGTGCTAATAAATGCACTACAAAATGCAGTTTGTGAATAGGCCCCTATGTGGCACCTGTATCAAAGCATGGTAGGATCACAGCTTTGACAAACAAGTGGACATTCTTCTTCATTACCTCCTCCACAGGACATTCAGTTCCACTTCAGAGAAGTAAGTGCTTCTTGCATTTTATGGTGGCTTCTCTTTTGTCGCAATCCTCCTCTGATGCATGTGGCAGTGGATTTTTACTGGCATCAGTAATTCGGCTCTTTTCCTTCCTGAAACCTGAGAGAAGATGGAATGTTACCTCCAAAGCTGTTAATGGGGAATTTCTAAAGAGTTGTGTAATATGCACAGTATCATATCAAAGATCAGTAAATGGCCAGTCAGTTACCTAAGTTAATTTACAAAAATGGAGAAAAAATATAAAGGGCGGCTGAGGTATGGATATAATAAACCTCAGTTTCATGAATTTGTGATATGTGCATAACTGTTTTGCTATCTATTTCCAACGGAGAAGTTCTAATAGAAAATATGATTGTGAGAGGAGGACAGTGTTCGGTAAAAGTGCAAAGCTAATTATGAAATTATATACCAAGCCATCATTATGAATGACCCTGAGATACTGGGCAGTAATACGACATCTAGCATTAACAATACTGGGCGTATTGACAATACAGGGGGGTAAACAGCATTTACTTCGCATGCTAAACAACGCATGCCATAACAACGCGGTCATTACAACGATCGCGTTGTTATTTCGCATACCGTTACAACGCAAGTCAGAAAAACGACTTGCGTTAGGGGAAGAAGGTGTTGGATTTAAAATCCAACACCTTCTCTAGTGTCCGCACAGACTGGAGTTGGAATAGTAAATTACACTATTCCAACATCCAGCGCCCCTAAAAGCAAGTCGTTGTTACGACTTACGTTGTAACAGTATGCGAAATAACAACGCGGTCGTTGTAACGACCGCGTTGTTAAGGCATGCGTTGTTATGGCATGCGAAAAAAAGGCCTATATTCTACAGGGGACCTGTGTTACCTTTGGATTATAAATTGACCCCGTATAATCCCAAAGGAATGGGGAATAACACATGAGAATCTGCACTGACTCCCCCATGTAAACAAGTAACTCCAATATTCTGACCAGAGACAATGTCCTTTATCATATGACCTGAAGTATTTGTCCTCAGTAAAACAAATGTGGCATTACCACACTGGGGGATACCAGGTGTAGTAAAATGGCATCAGTTGTAATCCAGTCTGTGTTTAATATGTAAACAAATAAGTGCCAGGGGCCTCGCCAGGAGGCCACTGCAGCTTGCACCACACATTGCCACTACCAGCGCTGCCAATGACAGTACCAACACAACTAATAACCATCATACACCTATAGTGAGACATTTTAGACTATTCCAGGTCCCCAAAGCTATACGAATGGATTTGGCTGCACGTATTAGTCATTTTTAAAGTATATTGAATTAATAAACAACTGTTTGTTTTGCTGCTCTCTAAATTAGACACGGAGAACCACTATGTTGCAGACTGTCATAAGTGCTGGTGTTGACAATTAAGTGTCGATGCAGAGCACCAGAATCCACCGCTCAAATTAAGCACTGAATCCGGTTTTGTGATTTCCATCCAAAACAGGATTTGTGGGCCACTCATAAGCAGGGCCTAAAAATTATTGCTAAGAATAATTACTAGCAAACTTAAAATAACAATAACAACATGCATGCATGCATGGAGTGAAGCCTACACACAGCGTCTTATAGCTACTGCATAACATACTAAGCTATTTTAACTGTGATCGTAACTTGCAACCTGATGGCTGGAAAATGTTTTCTGCACAAATTAATTAAACCACTGACCTTGTTACTAAGAATGATAATTTGTACAATAAATGTTCAGTGAGGTCTGCACCAGCACATTAACCACTTAGGTACTTTAATAACACAGTAAAACAAACTGCTACACAATTACAGTTACGGTTCCTGAGTAAGGGTTTACACCCTCTATGGCATCCTTTCCCTATTGTAAGAACTCTGCTAGTGCTTATGGGACTTCTATCCAAGCATAGGCACAGATTATGCACAAATGCAGTTCACTGGGTCTCTACTCATGGGTTTTTGTAACAGTTAGTGTTCTGCTGCAGAACACGGTCTGCATGTCTACCTCAGTCTTTCACATGTGAGGCCCAGTTATCTGCTCATGTTGCTGAGATTAGGTGGCACTGAAGGGCATTTTCCTGGCTGGAGCTCTCAGTGGCAGCTATGCTGATACATAACTGCAGTAACATCTTCACTCTGGACTTGGGCTGTGAGAATGACAAGCAAGGCAGGCTTGTCTGGCTGTGCACAACCAGGCAGATGCAACCACCAGCCTGGTATCCAATGGGTGCTTATTTTAGGCAGCTGCAGCCTCAAGTCAGGAATCACACTGGGTGCTCATCTGGCAGGTGTGGCCTCTAGGCCAGGAGCAGGCTTCCACTTCGGTAGTGATAGCAGCCTCTTTACTCGCTATGTCAGGAGCCAGGTAGCAGCAGCACAGGGCCTTTGGATATTGCATTGCCTGTCCAGGCAGCACATGTTTACTGCTCGGCCTTGAATTCTGTCTCTGGTGCATTGCAGGGGCCATGAAGGGAGACCGGGAGAATCCCCCCACTACACGTGTTGGCTCCAGCTTCACTCCCAAGGACAGTCAGCAATTTCTGAGTTTTCTGCTCACTGGGAACATAACTAGCTTTTCTTTCTCTCCTCCTGCAGGGCCGGGAACTCTTCTTCCATCTCTGAGCAGGCAGGAAGGCTTTTAGGTGCTTCTCCAGCAAGTTCTGCAGACTTCAGGTGATGTCTCCTCACCTCTGGGAGACTGACTGTCATTCAGACACCGGCTCTTGTCACAGAGACCTCCTTATAGTACTCTTTGGGGCACTTCCTTCCTAGGTCATGAAGAACTCGGAACTGGAACAACGTGGGGGCATTGGATTCCACTTTTATACACATTTTCCAGACTGGGGATGTGGGTCTATGTTGGATAAGGTTTTAGAATCGTTTTGAACTGGTTCTTTTCAAATGTCATTTTCTTGCTGTTCCTCAGACACAGTCTTTGTGAAAGGTGATGGCTCTCACAGTAGATAGCAACTGGGCTGGCTCCAAGCAGGAGAATCTGAAACAAAGGTACTATGAACTGTGATAGCTCAGCATCTTGCTGTCACAGCCTTTCAGAAGCAGTAATCATGGACAGAAAAAAAGGACATACTCTGCCTAAGAACTTACCTTCAACAACAAAACATTGCAGTCCCACCTCTCACTCCCATTATCTACCAAACGGCTGTGCAAGGGAAGAACTAATTAGCATCCTTTTGCTAACAAGGTTCTCAGTGACTTTCTTAAGGCAGTCCTGTCTCAATCCCCCCCTCACTTCAGTGTCTGGAACTCCACTCTTCAGCCACAGGAATGCACAATCACCCTCTGTCTTGTGCCATGCCAAAGTCCGGGCCATCCAAAATGGATTCCACTGGAACCAATTCTCAGACTCTTACCACACACAAAGTCAGTGGCAGCCAACATGGCTCATAGGAGGTAGGGTGGGTGGGTCACACGGGGGGGGGTCGCACATATTAAAATAACTATTAAAAAATAAAATAAACTCACCTTGCCTCCGGGTCCCGCGTCTTTGCTCCTACTCTCCTCGTGGAGATCGAGGAAGAGGAGGCAGGCCCCACTGACCAATCACAACACTGCAGTGCAGCGTTGTGATTGGTAAGCACCCAGGCTCCCCTTACCAATCACAACGCTGCAGTGCAGCATTGTGATTGGTTTTGAGCATCCTGGTACGATGCTCAACAAGGGAATGGGGGCCTGGGCTTGTTCTCCACACAGGCTGTAATGCAGCCTGCATGGAGAATGGGAAAAGTGCGCATGACTGTTTTGGGCAGCCCGAGAGGGCCAACCAAACAGTCATTGCGCACTTAGGAGTGAGCAAACCACTCCTCTCCTGCCCTGCTCCGAGAGCAGAGCTACCCTGCCCTCCCGTCGGCCCGCAAAGCAGGACGAATCATAAAATGATAATAACTCTAAGTTATTATCATTTTATGTTTCTTCTTCACACTGCTTAAAAGCAGTTTGGGCGACACTCCTCCACCATAGCGGTGGAGCCGCCACTGCACAAATTGCTATTACTATACATGAGCTACACACTTACTGCACATATATGCACTTGGCACACACCTGGAATGTCAGCACAAGGTAATGGCATTCACATAACAGTAGAACTTACACGAAATTAATAAGTGTCACAAAATAAGAGATCAGTGCCTTCATGCAAAAAAGTGGTATGCTGCCACCAGTGCTTTATGTGATTCACCCAGCGCATAGACAGTAGTCTTAATGCTGATGGAACCAGTAGCAACAGTTATGAGCCCCATCAGAATGATGAGATCTGCAGGAATGCGACAGATCTCTTAATTTTCACTCAGAGATAGTCTTTAAGTGAAAGTTTGGCACAAAATGAGAAATTACAGGGGTGATGGGATCCAGAAATACCAATGTCCCAGATAATTCCTCATTTCTTAGTGGAGCTTCAGGGTCCAACTTGTAAAGGGCTGGATGTTCCCATTCCTGGAAGTTACCAGTATCCCTAGTATTGGTAACTCAGGGGGTGGGGAACATGTGGCCCATTTAACGGGTACCTCATAATGAGGGCCTTAGTCTAAGCCTCAGTTTCATGCATGGAGGCAACTTCTTGAGTTTCATCTTCTTCTAAAATTGTAGACTGAAGGAAGTAGGCAGATGAGACAAACAGGCAGCTGTAACATTATTTTTCCTAAGAACAAATTCCACTATAAAAGTGCATGCCTGTAATTGAGTAAGGGGATGCCACTGTGGGCAGTGGGCATTAGGCTGCCACTTAAAGATTTAGGGCCGGATTACAAGCTGAGCTGTAAATTGTGACCTGTGCGTAAACCCCTGTTTACTCACAGATTGGAATTATGAGTTCTTAGTTATCTAACTCATCCAATAAATGTAACACATTCGATAATTATCAGATGCGTTAAATGACTCAACCTTCTCTAAATTTCAGCAGTTCAAACCTGCCGTAATTCAACGGGGGAAAACCATACGGTATTTACTGTATCACGTGTATGTTAAATGTCAAAATTTGCATGTTAATCGCCAACAACTCATAATAGGTGGTTTTTATCGCACTGGATAAATAATGTACGCTGTGGTATCATTATTTATCATGTGTGATAAATACCACCTATGCTTGTAATCATGGCCAGAATGTTGAGGTCTGTGATCCATTTTCAATCTAAGCTTGATACCCCATATGTGATGTCTAAAATGATTGACATCCCATACACAAGCTAATAGCTCTTGCTCAAACACACCTAATGCATTCTTGATCATTCTAGAGGCAAAAGCAACATTACATTCCTGTTCTCCAGACTGCTGTGATAGAATTGCTTCCAGACCACATGCACTGCCATCAACAGTTATGATACATGCAATGCCACCTTTTAAAAGGTTTCAAAGTGGAAGCAGAGATTACAGCCTTTTAATATTTTTTAAAGTAACGTGTTCTCATACGGCCCATTTAACTCTTGGCCTTTGCAAAAAAGTTCCATTAGTTCCGTAAAATTGACTATGACTTTGCTGTATTACATACACAAACCAACAGGGAAAGAGCTTTCTTAATGGCATTAGTCATATTAGCTTTGGGTACGTTTCCTTTGTCTGTTATTGTATGCCATTGGAAGTCTATTTTTGTTAGAGCAGTTGTTTACATTTATTTTCAATAAGTACTAATTCTTTTCTAGATAATCAATCACATGCTTCCTTAAAAACGTTAAAGTGAGATTCTTCATCTTTGGTAAAAATCAAATCATCAAGGAAGAATCTGATCAAATAATCTTTCAACAATTGGAAAGTACCTCTTTGAAATGCAGAAGAGGCCTATACTAGGCCACATAGCATCTTTTGAAGCAAAACACGCTAAAAGGAGTAATAAAGGGAGGCAATTCAACCTGGTGGTAAACTACTTTCGGATCAAACATACAAAAATGTAGCCTTGTCTAACATGAGATTAGCTCATTGATTTTAAGTAAAGAATGAGTGATATTTCTAATGGTGTTAAAAGTCCGTAGATAAAATCACAGTCTGAAATTCCCATTATTTGTTTAGAGAGCATAACAGGTGAGACCCAATATACAGATTCAACTTCTTCAATGATTCCCTGGGCAACCATTTCTTCTTAAAAGTCTTGTACACCTTATGCACACTGATAGACACTCCTAGTTACTAGCCCTACACTCTCATTGCATTGCAAATTTCATTGGATCGCCTACCCACTTTATCATCAGTTACTTTTTAGACCCATGAAAGATGCCCCCTCCATCTGACCCCACGAGCCTCTGCCCCTCTCTCCGCCGTGCCTGGTTCCTCCCCCCTGTGGAGGTCCACCGCCACTACTCTCTTTTCCTCCCCACAGCGCCCCGATTCCCTCCATCATGGAGACCGCAGTGTGACCACACAGCAGCGCATGCAGCTGGACAATACTCAGTGCCAGGACCCCAACCCCAACAGACCCCCATCACTTCACCGTGGATGAACTTTGAGCCCTGGACCCCGGACGCCAGGACAAGAACAACTGCGCCCATGCCTCCCCATAACCACCGAAGGCCCTTTCTTCTGCTGAAACTGCTGCTTCATCTGAATCACAGAGGACACCACCCATGCTGCGCCCATCAGTCAAACTTCTTCACACACAGCCACCAACAAGGCCGATGCCAACACCTCAAGATCCACTGCTTGCTCACTCGGAAAACACGCTACAGAATTCTGGAATACCATCACGACCCACGTCCCGGATGCCATCTTCATCACAGAGACTTGTCTAAATCCTGCATCCACTCTAGATATCGCCACAGCCACCCCGACAGATACAAGATCGCACACCAGGTCCGATCCACCAGTAACGGCGGCATCGCCATAATCTACAAAGAGACCCTCGTATGCCCTACCACCATAGACAACTCCACCCCCTTCATGGAGCCCCTCAATTTCCAACTCCGAACAGACAGCAAAACCACCATCAGAGGCACCCTTGCGTACAGCATCCAGGACCCTGCAGTGCCTTCTGCAATGCCATTCCTGACTTCATTGCCCCTATCGCCATCAACTCAAATCTGTACATCTTCCTAGGAGACCTGAACTTCCACCTTGAGAACACTTATGACGCCAACATGATCGACCTCCTAGAAAGGATGGCTAACCTCGGAATCTAATAGTTGGTCACCAACCCCACCCACACTGCAGGACACACGCTTAATCCTATAGTCGCAGGCAGCAACAGAGTAAAATACACCCACACTGAGGAGCTCACCTGGACCAATCACCACTATGTCCACTACATCATCTCGGAATCCCCTGACACCTGTGCCTCCACCACCAGCGAGCAAAAGACACACAATTGATGGACGGAATGCAGAACAAATCAAAACATTCACCCCCAGTCAAGAGATCTGGGTTAAATCCATCATTCTTTTGCTCACCATGCCACCCCAGTTTACACCTGGCCATATGCAAATCAGTCTTGACCCTGTGCCTCATGGGAACAGTCCAGCCCGAACTGCCAAGCCAGGTCCTCCCTGGACTGGAAACAAGCATCCTAGGACCGGTTTCGGGGTTTCACCCTCTTCAGCCAGGATAGCTTGATTCCAGTGGCACAGTGAGCCCAGGACCCACGTCTGGGCATACCTGGCGCACTTAGGGCGAGAAAGCAAAAGACACACAATTGATGGACGGAATGCAGAACAAATCAAAACATTCACCCCAGTCAAGAGATCTGGGTTAAATCCATCATTCGTTTGCTCACCATGCCACCCCAGTTTAGACCTGGCCATATGCAAATCAGTCTTGACCCTGTGCCTCATGGGAACAGTCCAGCCCGAACTGCCAAGCCAGGTCCTCCCTGGACCGGGAAACAAGCATCCTAGGACCGGTTTCGGATTTCACCCCTCTTCAGCCAGGATAGCTTGATTCCAGTGGCACAGTGAGCCCAGGACCCACGTCTGGGCATACCTGGCGCACTTAGGGCGAGAAAGCAAAAGACACACAATTGATGGACGGAATGCAGAACAAATAAAAACATTCACCCCCAGTCAAGAGATTTGGGTTAAATCCATCATTCTTTTGCTCACCATGCCACCCCAGTTTAGACCTGGCCATATGCAAATCAGTCTTGACCCTGTGCCTCATGGGAACAGTCCAGCCCGAACTGCCAAGCCAGGTCCTCCCTGGACCGGAAACAAGCATCCTAGGACCGGTTTCGGGGTTTCACCCCTCTTCAGCCAGGATAAGCTTGATTCCAGTGGCACAGTGAGCCCAGGACCCACGTCTGGGCATACCTGGCGCACTTAGGGCGAGAAAGCAAAAGACACACAATTGATGGACGGAATGCAGAACAAATCAAAACATTCACCCCCAGTCAAGAGATCTGGGTTAAATCCATCATTCTTTTGCTCACCATGCCACCCCAGTTTAGACCTGGCCATATGCAAATCAGTCTTGACCCTGTGCCTCATGGGAACAGTCCAGCCCGAACTGCCAAGCCAGGTCCTCCCTGGACCGGAAACAAGCATCCTAGGACCGGTTTCGGGGTTTCACCCCTCTTCAGCCAGGATAGCTTGATTCCAGTGGCACAGTGAGCCCAGGACCCACGTCTGGGCATACCTGGCGCACTTAGGGCGAGAAAGCAAAAGACACACAATTGATGGACGGAATGCAGAACAAATCAAAACATTCACCCCCAGTCAAGAGATCTGGGTTAAATCCATCATTCTTTTGCTCACCATGCCACCCCAGTTTAGACCTGGCCATATGCAAATCAGTCTTGACCCTGTGCCTCATGGGAACAGTCCAGCCCGAACTGCCAAGCCAGGTCCTCCCTGGACCGGAAACAAGCATCCTAGGACCGGTTTCGGGGTTTCACCCCTCTTCAGCCAGGATAGCTTGATTCCAGTGGCACAGTGAGCCCAGGACCCACGTCTGGGCATACCTGGTGCACTTAGGCCGAGAAAGCAAAAGACACACAATTGATGGAAGGAATGCAGAACAAATCAAAACATTCACCCCCAGTCAAGAGATCTGGGTTAAATCCATCATTCTTTTGCTCACCATGCCACCCCAGTTTAGACCTGGCCATATGCAAATCAGTCTTGACCCTGTGCCTCATGGGAACAGTCCAGCCCGAACTGCCAAGCCAGGTCCTCCCTGGACCGGAAACAAGCATCCTAGGACCGGTTTCGGGTTTCACCCCTCTTCAGCCAGGATAGCTTGATTCCAGTGGCACAGTGAGCCCAGGACCCACGTCTGGGCATACCTGGCGCACTTAGGGCAGAAAGCAAAAGACACACAATTGATGGACGGAATGCAGAACAAATCAAAACATTCACCCCCAGTCAAGAGATCTGGGTTAAATCCATCATTCTTTGCTCACCATGCCACCCCAGTTTAGACCTGGCCATATGCAAATCAGTCTTGACCCTGTGCCTCATGGGAACAGTCCAGCCCGAACTGCCAAGCCAGGTCCTCCCTGGACTGGAAACAAGCATCCTAGGACCGGTTTCGGGGTTTCACCCTCTTCAGCCAGGATAGCTTGATTCCAGTGGCACAGTGAGCCCAGGACCCACGTCTGGGCATACCTGGCGCACTTAGGGCGAGAAAGCAAAAGACACACAATTGATGGACGGAATGCAGAACAAATCAAAACATTCACCCCCAGTCAAGAGATCTGGGTTAAATCCATCATTCTTTTGCTCACCATGCCACCCCAGTTTAGACCTGGCCATATGCAAATCAGTCTTGACCCTGTGCCTCATTTTTTTTAAAACTCTTTTTATTGATTTTATCCCAACATGTGACATAGAAAATCATCGCATCAAACAAACTATACATGCAACGCATAATTGAAAAATGTTTCTTTCTATGTCCCCTCCCTCCCTTCCACCCCCCCTCGCCACCGGTGTGCCTGCAACCACTTATTACTAGCAATACAGTTCTCTATGGTTTACCATATCAACAATTATGTACAATCCTTAAAGCATTACAGTGTATACATTGACGTTAGGGGTCACTATACAGTCCACTGGTCTCTTCATGGCCCATGTTTCACATACTTAGGTGGTAATTGGAGTTCCCTGGTCCCCTCCGACCGACCCTTGCTCTGATCCCGTCTCCGGGGTCCGCAGTATTGTAACCAAGGCCTCCCAAGCCCTCGCCGCCTCCAGTGCTGTTTCATTATTACTCGCCAAGCTTGCTGCAGCCTAAGAGTGCCTTCGCTCGCGCCCATTTCAATAATTCCGCTCTCCATCTCCCCATACTTGGTCCCCCCGCCGACTTCCAATGCATCGTTATCTCTCTTTTGGCCAAAATCAAGCCGAGGTCCAGAAATTTACTTGTGATTTTCGTTTTTTAGTGTGCGGGAACCAATGCAGAATACAAACACCCATATCTAGATCAATTACGCGCTCAGTCACACTACTCAACAATTCCAGCACTTCTTCCCAATAAGTCTCCAAATTCACACACCCCCAGAACATATGACGGAAGTCGGCCCCCTCCAAGCCACATCTCGGGCATAGAGCAGTTGCCGTATGGAAGTATTGTTTAAGCTTAGCTGGTGTCAAATACGCTCTATGCAGAACATAGAATTGCACCAATTGGAATCTGGCATTTCTCGTGCTCTTCCAGGCTCGTCTAACCAGTTGGGCCCATGTGTTTTCAGGGATTTCCCTGCCAAGGTCCCCCTCCCACTTCTCCTGCAGCGTGTTCAACGGGCTTAGCCCTTCAGTCAACATGCGCCGATATAGACATGTAACGGCCTTAAAAGTCCTCGATGCCATCACCACGTATTGACACGCCATGGAGGTCCGTGGTTCCGACAACCCCAGCCCCCAATGTCGCTGCAGTGCCGAGACGAGTGCCGCATGCAGCAGATAGTCCCCGCGCGGGAGATCATAGTTAGCCTGCAAGGCCTGAAAGGACAACAAGGTTTCATTTTCATATAGGTCTCCTAATACTTGTATCCCTAGGTCTTCCCAGAGGGCCAACGCCGACCAGTCCCCGCCATGCGGGAAGGCAGTACACATGCCCAACGGTATCTCCGGGGCGTAAGGGCTGGCAAAGCCAGCCCGTTTCTGACTCCGGTTCCAACACAATCTTAGCGTCCTCTCTTCCACAGTAAGCGGTTCAAGGCACAACTTCTGGTTCAAAACTATGAAAGACAATATATATCTTGGGACCCATCGTCCTCCTGGACCATCAGGACCTCTAAACTCCCGAGCTATGGCCTGGGTCAGCCACTGCAGTTGTGCCGCCAGATAGTACCCCTCGCATCCGGCACTGCCATGCCTCCATCAGCCCTAGGCCGTATCATCGTGGCCATTGCAACTCGTCGCCTGCCTGTCCCCCAAAGAAAACCCCCAGCCATAGATCGGAGCTGTCGAAAGATGGAACCCGCCACCCAAATCGGCAACGTCCGAAAATAATACAATAAACGTGGGAGCACCACCATCTTCAGGAGTGTTACTCGACCGGCGACCGATAACGGTAGTGTACTCCAAAATGCGAAATTGCCTTTAAGCCCGCGGAGAGCCCGGCCTAAATTACCCTCCAACAAATCTTCCACAGAATGATAGATGTAAGTGCCTAAGTAAGGCAGACAATATGGTTCCCAGCGTACACCCGCCGCCTGCGGGGGGTCGCCTCAGTCGGGGTAACCGGAAATAAGCAGGTCTTTGCCCAGTTCACCCGCAGTCCCGAATATTGCCCAAACGCTGAAAGCAAGTTTCGTGCTCCCTCCAATGCTGCATCCGCGTTCGCGAGAAAGAGCAATAAATCATCTGCGTAGAGGAGACATAGTGCATATCTCCACGATGGAGTAAGCCAGAATAATGCTCCCCTAACCGGGCATGGGCAGCCAAAGGTTCAATGGCCAGGGCAAATAATAGCGGTGAGTGGACAACCCTGTCTCGTACCGCGGCCCACCCGGCAGGCCGGGGAGACCGTCACCCCCGTCCGCACACGCGCCGACGCCGATCTGTAAAGAAGTTCCGTCCACCCCACAAAATCGTCACCCAATCCAAACTCACGAAGGACCCGGTACAAATACGACCACTCCAGGCTATCAAATGCCTTTTCTATATCTACCGATAGAACCATTGCAGTAGGTGTATCGCTATGATCCTCTCCCAAAATCCGCAAAAGGCGTCGCACATTAATTGCGGTGTCACGCTTCGGGATAAAGCCCGCCTGGTCGGTATGGACCAGTTGTGTCATATAGGGGAGGAGCCGGGTCGCCAAAATTCTACTCAATTTCTTATAATCGGCAGTTAACATTGATAAAGGACGATAGGCCGTCCTAGCCAGTGAATCCCCGCCCGGTTTCAGCAGCGGAACAATGATAGCCTCGCGAGTGGAGGCTGGCAACCGTCCCGAGTCCCAGGCCTCCCGATAAACCGCCAGAAGTTTAGGGGCCAGGAGATCAATATACGCAGAATAAAATTCGATCGGTAGCCCGTCGGCACCTGGGGACTTCTTGCGCACCATGTGATTTACCGCACTGCGTATCTCTCCTTCAGTAACCATCTGCCCCAACATGGCCCTTTGATCAGCCTCAAGCTGCGGCAGTTGTATTTCAGCTAAGAATTCAGTCAACTCATCGCCCGTACTTTGCAGTTTGCTCTCATAAAGATCCGTGTAGTAGGCCAAGAACATCTTATTAATCCCCTGCTGCGTGTACTCCGGCGTGCCCGCCGGGGAGGTCAAGGCCAATATGGGCGTGCCCCTCGGTATCGGATTAGCCAACCACGCCAGGAGGGCGCCCGCTTTATCCCGCTCCGCATGTGCCCTCACCAAATATTCCCTATGATCAAAACAGCGTAACCGTTCCACCCGTTTAGCCACTTCCTCCCGTGCAGCCAACACGTCAGCCTGCGCTTCCGGGTTCGCAGGGAGCGCTCTCTCCGCCTGTCGCAGCAGCAGTTCACCCCTTTCTATGTCTTGCAACAGTGTCTTTCGCACTCCCGTCGCCTTGGCAATACATAATCCCCTCACCACCACCTTAAATGCGTCCCACTCCAGTGCCAGGTCCGAGGCCGTTCCCGTATTTTCTAGAAAATAATGCTCAATACCCTCTTGCACCTCCGCCCGAAACACCGGGTCCTCTAAAGTCTCCGGACGCAATCGCCAAGTGGGAATTGCCGGCCTTACTCGGGACCACCTCAGGGCCAATAGCAATGGATTATGGTCCGATAATGTCCTTGTCAGATATTCACTATGGCGAACCATCGCATGTACATCCGGTGAGCACAACACTGCGTCCAACCGCACATGTAAGTTATGTAAAGCAGAATAAAAAGAATAGTCCCGTTCCCCCAAGTGGTGCGCGCGCCAAGTGTCTACGAGCCCCCACTCAGCCTGCCAGTCCCTCCGAAGCTTCGAAGCTTATGTATGGGTGCCTGCGGTAGCGGCGGATGAGACCTATCCATTTCGGTATCTGCGACTGAATTAAAGTCGCCACCTAACATCAGTGCGCCGGTCAAAAAGGATGATAACTTCCCTGATAGGCTGGCAAAGAAGGATTTCTGGTCCACAATGGGGGCATACACACTACACAACGTCACACAGCGTCCATCCAATCTTCCCGTAACAGCCACAAATCTCCCCTCAGGATCCACTACCTGCTGAAGTGGTTGGAAAGGGACTCCTGCCCTCACCCAGACCAATACTCCCTAGCATAGGCAGAATACATTGTATAAAAAAGCTGCCCCCTCCATCGGCGCTGCAGTGCCCGGCCCTCTGCTCGGTCTATGTGTGTTTCTTGAAGAAAAGCTATTTGGGCTCCCCTACGCACCAAATATGCATGAACCCTATGGCGTCTCTGCATCGTATGCATCCCCCGTACATTCCACGTAATGCATTTAATCTCAGGTGTTGACCCCATTGTGTAAAAGACTTTGTTCCATATCAGCATTCCCGCAGTGGCACACCGGTGATTCTAACTACCCCAACACCATCCCCCAAACCCACCCCCACCCGTCCCCAGAACAGGCTCTAAACAGCTAGTACCCATCTAAACTATTCCCGAACAACTCCCTGGTAGCTACCAGAGGTTCACTCTAAGAGCGAATCTAAGGGGGGAGCTCAGCACCAAGAGGATCCGGCCAGTTGTCTCACTGCAGCCAAGCGCCAAACCCCACAATAAGTAAGATTACAGTTCCCCCGGGGCAGTCCCCGGACACCCAAGTGGCCATACTGAGTTCCCGTCCCCCCATCTGGGCTTCCTGATCCCCTCCAACTGCTCCAATTACCCCCCTCCAAGAGCTACAGCTCCAGAACCAGCCGGCCCTGCTTACTAGCTACATGGGACACTGCATGCAATCAGGCATCTGCAATCTCGTCCGCCGTCCCTGGGGTGATGTGAGGGAGAACAACACTCCCCGCGTCCGTCCCATCAGTGTCTGTCCCTTCTGACCCTCGTTCTGACTCGGTCCCTCCTTTTAGGGTCGCGCCGCTCGCCTGCGATATCTCCGTCACGGCCTGCAACGCTGCAGACCTCTCTCTCTTCGTCTGGGACGTGGAAGGTTTCTGCGAACCAGTTCGCCTTCTCCTGTTGCGTCGTGCCCGGAGCGACCTCAGTGCCACCGTTGTCTGTCCCCCGTTGCCTTTTGTCACGCCTGATCCTGTGCGATAAGTTTCCAACCAGCTCCATGCCTCGTCCGGGGAGTTGTGAAAGAAGGTAGTGCCATCCAATGTCACTCTCAGGCGTGCTGGGAACATCAGGGAATACTGAATACTTTCATCCCGGAGTGCTTTCTTGACCGCTAAAAAGGAAGATCGCTGGCGCTGTACTTCAAAGGTGTAATCCGGGAACAGCGACACGTTATTATTGTCCACTTTATATGGGCCAGCGGTGCGTGCTTTATGTAAGAGAAAGTCTCTGTCCTTATAGTGCAGCAAGCGGGCCACCACAGGCCTGGGAGGCCTCCCAGGTTGCAACGGTCGGGCAGGCACTCTGTGCGCCCTCTCCAGAGTATAGAATGGTGTCAGGCCCTCCGGAGCTACCTCGGTGAGCAGCCACTGCTCCAGGAAATCCACCATACTGTCCCCTTCCACTCCTTCAGGAAGGCCTACCACCCGTATGTTGTTCCGTCTATTACGCCCTTCCGCGTCCTCCGCTCGTCTCTCTAAGACTTGAAGCCTACGAGTGATGTCTCCCATCTGCTCGTCCAGTGCCCTCTGCGAAGGTTCCAAGACCCCCAATGTGGTCTCCGTCTGCCTCACCCGGTCGGCCAGCTTCACATGGTCCGCCCGCAGGAGTCCCAGTCCCAATGATACATGTGCTATGTCCTGCTGGAGTGCCTCTTTCGTGTCCGTAATAGCTCGGAGGATCTGGTCCACCTGCTGTTGCTTGAGCCCTTCCAGTGATGAACCAACCGCTCCCTGTGTCTTTTGTTCTGCTGCATCATCTTCCTGTTCAGGGGGTGCTCCCCCTTGCTTGCCTCGTGGTTTCCCCATGGGGGTTCAGTTATTGTGCTCTCAAGGTTGAACGCACCGCACAGTTCCTCCTGTAACTCAGCAAGTTAAGGCCCTCCCTCATGCGGAGGTATACGTACACCCAGTTACCAGTTGTCGACTTCCACTGTGCCCTGAAGGGGGTCTTCATTCGCCCCTGCCTCTCGTGGGCCTCTCTATGGGTTAGTCTATGTGGGAACAAGGTTTCCAATCGCCCAACGATGGAAAGGCCAGATCACCAATGTCGCAGTAAGCTATCAGGGAATTTCGCTCTGAATAGCACCCAGCAGGGATCCCCGCTCAAAGGTCCCCCGGTCGGTACCCTCAGACTCGGGGCCCAATCAGCCACCACCCAGTATCCGCAGCCGCTGACACTCGGGGTTGTTATATTCCACAGGGGGCGATCAATCCAGTTCATCTATGGCACCACACTCTAGTGTCCCACAAAATAGCCAGCTGGTCCACTCTCCAGACATGAAGCACTTCCGCAGACCCTGGCCCGGGCCTGCGCTGCTCACTTGGCAGCCACAGTGAGTTCTAGGGGCCAGCCCCAGAATTGATAAGACACCTTCTCCGGAGCGTCAGCGAGCCCCTCCTCTGGGTGGGCAGTAGGGTATCGGCGATCCTGCGCCTCGCTGCGGTCTCCCAGTTCCCCAGAGTAGTTTCTAACTTCGCCCCCAGTTCGTGCGGCGGAGTGGGGCCCTCCGTGTGCTGAGCGGCTCTGCCTATGCAGGTCGGGGATCAAATGGCCGTCGAGCACCCCCTCCAATCGGGTCCCGAGCCCTCCCTGCCCTCGGTAATCGCTCACCGGGTCAGTGCTTCCACCGTCAGCCCTCAGGAACCGAGGCCGCTCGATTGCCACCACCAGGAGCCGATCCGGGCGTCGTATTACTCGGGCGTCCCACGGCGACTGCTCCCTTCTCCACTATGACCGGGTGGTCTCCGGGTCATCCAGGCCCCTCGCATATGCAGTCTGCTACACGCGCCCACGATGTGCTCCAGGAGTTCAGGGACCCCCCTGCAGACGCTGTGCACCTTTCACTCGTTGGGGGGGAAAGCCCACTGGCCGGTAGTCCGCCCTCTGGTGTGTGTCGCAGTTCAGCTCGCAGGGTCGGCCGCCATTTTAGGCCGTCACTTCCAGAGCCGCGCCGTGGTCGGAGCCACGGTCCGATGTCGGAGGGGACCGGAGCCTTCTATTAAAGGCAGCACTGGTCCCTGCAGTCCAAGGAACTCCCCCAGGGTCGCCAGAGCCCTAGTTCGGGGCTCCGGTCAGGATAAACGATGAGGTCGGCGCGGAGCTCACAGCTCACACGACCGTCTCCATCGGCGTCCAAGCCACGCCCCTGACCCTGTGCCTCATGGGAACAGTCCAGCCCGAACTGCCAAGCCAGGTCCTCCCTGGACCGGAAACAAGCATCCTAGGACCGGTTTCGGGGTTTCACCCCTCTTCAGCCAGGATAGCTTGATTCCAGTGGCACAGTGAGCCCAGGACCCACGTCTGGGCATACCTGGTGCACTTAGGCCGAGAAAGCAAAAGACACACAATTGATGGAAGGAATGCAGAACAAATCAAAACATTCACCCCCAGTCAAGAGATCTGGGTTAAATCCATCATTCTTTTGCTCACCATGCCACCCCAGTTTAGACCTGGCCATATGCAAATCAGTCTTGACCCTGTGCCTCATGGGAACAGTCCAGCCCGAACTGCCAAGCCAGGTCCTCCCTGGACCGGAAACAAGCATCCTAGGACCGGTTTCGGGGTTTCACCCTCTTCAGCCAGGATAGCTTGATTCCAGTGGCACAGTGAGCCCAGTACCCACGTCTGGGCATACCTGGCGCACTTAGGGCGAGAAAGCAAAAGACACACAATTGATGGACGGAATGCAGAACAAATCAAAACATTCACCCCCAGTCAAGAGATCTGGGTTAAATCCATCATTCTTTTGCTCACCATGCCACCCCAGTTTAGACCTGGCCATATGCAAATCAGTCTTGACCCTGTGCCTCATGGGAACAGTCCAGCCCGAACTGCCAAGCCAGGTCCTCCCTGGACCGGAAACAAGCATCCTAGGACCGGTTTCGGGGTTTCACCCCTCTTCAGCCAGGATAGCTTGATTCCAGTGGCACAGTGAGCCCAGGACCCACGTCTGGGCATACCTAGCGCACTTAGGGCGAGAAAGCAAAAGACACACAATTGATGGACGGAATGCAGAACAAATCAAAACATTCACCCCCAGTCAAGAGATCTGGGTTAAATCCATCATTCTTTTGCTCACCATGCCACCCCAGTTTAGACCTGGCCATATGCAAATCAGTCTTGACCCTGTGCCTCATGGGAACAGTCCAGCCCGAACTGCCAAGCCAGGTCCTCCCTGGACCGGAAACAAGCATCCTAGGACCGGTTTCAGGGTTTCACCCCTCTTCAGCCAGGATAGCTTGATTCCAGTGGCACAGTGAGCCCAGGACCCACGTCTGGGCATACCTGGCGCACTTAGGGCGAGAAAGCAAAAGACACACAATTGATGGACGGAATGCAGAACAAATCAAAACATTCACCCCCAGTCAAGAGATCTGGGTTAAATCCATCATTCTTTTGCTCACCATGCCACCCCAGTTTAGACCTGGCCATATGCAAATCAGTCTTGACCCTGTGCCTCATGGGAACAGTCCAGCCCGAACTGCCAAGCCAGGTCCTCCCTGGACCGGAAACAAGCATCCTAGGACCGGTTTCAGGGTTTCACCCCTCTTCAGCCAGGATAGCTTGATTCCAGTGGCACAGTGAGCCCAGGACCCACGTCTGGGCATACCTGGCGCACTTAGGGCGAGAAAGCAAAGACACACAATTGATGGACGGAATGCAGAACAAATCAAAACATTCACCCCCAGTCAAGAGATCTGGGTTAAATCCATCATTCTTTTGCTCACCATGCCACCCCAGTTTAGACGTGGCCATATGCAAATCAGTCTTGACCCTGTGCCTCATGGGAACAGTCCAGCCCGAACTGCCAAGCCAGGTCCTCCCTGGACCGGAAACAAGCATCCTAGGACCGGTTTCGGGGTTTCACCCCTCTTCAGCCAGGATAGCTTGATTCCAGTGGCACAGTGAGCCCAGGACCCACGTCTGGGCATACCTGGCGCACTTAGGGCGAGAAAGCAAAAGACACACAATTGATGGACGGAATGCAGAACAAATCAAAACATTCACCCCCCGTCAAGAGATCTGGGTTAAATCCATCATTCTTTTGCTCACCATGCCACCCCAGTTTAGACCTGGCCATATGCAAATCAGTCTTGACCCTGTGCCTCATGGGAACAGTCCAGCCCGAACTGCCAAGCCAGGTCCTCCCTGGACCGGAAACAAGCATCCTAGGACCGGTTTCGGGGTTTCACCCCTCTTCAGCCAGGATAGCTTGATTCCTCCACCACCAGCGAGACATGGTGCAGCTGGGCAAAGGTATCAGAGCAAAGTTGGACCAACGCCCTCAACTCACGCCTAATCACCTCCACTGAAGGCACAGAACAGGCAGCAGACAACTTGGATCATGGGAAGCGCTGACGAAGTTGCACCCAAGAAACCCACCAACCCCAAGAAACGAACACAACACCCCCAAATGGTTCATGGTAGAATTGAAAAACCAGAAATGTGACTGCAGATAGAAGGAAAGAAGATGGTGCGCCAGTAAGAACCTCGAGGGCCAAAAAGACTTCAAAGACTCCCTCAACCAATACCACCACCTCTTGAAGAACACCAAGAAGACCACCCTAGCCACCAGGGTCGGCTCCTCCATTATGATGGAGGAGCGTCGCCCCACTGCTGAAAGGCAGCAGATGAAAAATAAAATGATAATGCAACAATTTTATTATCATTTAATTTTTCACAGACTCAGCCGAGTACGCTGAGTCTAGTGTGGGGTGGGGCCATCCAATGTCAGCAGCAGCCAGGGTGGAGGAGTAGTGGCCACTATAAGTGTGCATGTTCGTTTGGCAGGCCATTTTAAGACAGCCAAACCGACATGTGCACTTACATGTTTCCAACCCGTGCTGTGTTGCACAGCCGAATGGAGACAGGCACATGCTCGCAGGCCCTAACTGAGCGCTACATCAGCCAGCTCAGACTAATCCCTGCTGGGTAATAGCATGAGAGCAGCGTTGGGATTGGGTGGAGAGTCTGGGAGCCTGTGCCAATGGGGACTTCAGTGCTGGGAGCAGAGAAGCACCGAAGTGTGGTGCTGGAGCAGAGGATCACCGAGGCGGAAGCTGGCAGCGGAAGGTAATTGTACGTTTATTTTTTTATTATTTTACACTGCACTGCCCCCTTGCTGCTACACCACGTCAAATTGGCAGCAGCCGCCACTGCTAGGCACCTGCATCAAGGACAGCTCCAACAGCAGCAATGAACTTTTTAACATGGTCAAGGACTTCACCAATTCCACAGCATTCGAAAACAACATCACACCCTCGCAAGCTCCCTGCAACACCCACTCAGATTTTTTCACAACATAATCAACACCATCTACTAAGACTTCACACCCTAACACCCTGCCGAGGACAGCATCAACTGCATCATGCCAACCGATGCACACCCATACCAGCTCACCTCATGGAACAACCTCACCGAGAAGGAAACGGCATCCATCATGAGATCCACCCACTCCGGAACCTCAGAAGACCCTTACCAACACCATACACTGAACCTCAGCAATCAGCCCACCAAGGTCCTCTACTCCTCAATCACCACAGCCCACTTCCCCCAGAAATGGAAACATGCCGACATGAAGCCGCTGCTGAAGAAGCCATCCGCTGAGCCCGGAAGACCATAATAACTACCGACCCATCTCCCTGCTCCCTTTCCCAGCCAAAGTTATCGAGAAAGCCATCAACATCCAGCTCACTAGACATCTGGAGAACCAAAACCTTCTGGACCACTCCCAATCTGGCTTCAGAGTAAACCACAGCACCGAGACAGTCCTAGTGGCAGCCACAGATGACATCAGAATGCTTCCAGACCACGAAGAACCAGCAGCCCTCATCCTCCTCGACCTCTCAGCGGCGTTCAACACAAATCCTACCACACAATGATCAACAGACTCCACCAGATTGGAATTAAAGGTGCAGTCCCCAAGTGGATCACATCCTACCTCACAGGAAGAATGCGGAAGGTCATCCTCCCTCCCTACTCTTGCTCCTTAAGAACATCAGCTGCTGTGTACCTCAAGGCTCATCCCTCAGCCCAACCCTCTTCAACATATACATGACACCCCTGGCCAACATCGTCAAGAACCACAGACTCAACATCATCTCCTACGCCAACGACACCCAACTCATCCTCTCCCTGACCAAAGACCACCAAGGATAAGTTCCAAAGACGCATGCCAGACGTGGCCGCCTGAATGAACAACAACTGTCTCAAACTAAACACTGACAAGACAGAAGTACTCATCTTTGTGAAAGGCAAGAATACCCTCTGGAACAACGAATGGTGGCCACCTGAGCTGGGCCCAACCTCCAAACCCACCGAACATGCTCGCAACCTCAGCATCACCCTCGACAGCCAGCTATCCATGAAGAAGCAGGTCAGCGCCGTCTCCTTCGCATGCTTCCTCACCCTCCAAATGATCAGGGTCTTCATGTGGCTCCCACCCAACACCAGGCCAACAGTCATGCACGCTTTTGTCACCAGCAGATTAGACTACGGCAACTCCCTCTACGTATGAAACACCATCCAACTCATGAAGAAACTCCAGACTATCCAGAACACAGAAGCCCAGAATCATCCTCGACCTCCCCAGATGGACACACATCACCCCTCACCTCAGGAAACTCCACTGGCTACGTGTCGCGAAGAGATGCCAGTTAAAGTTGTTCACCCGGGTGTACAAGGCACTACACAATCAAGGATCGGCGTGCCTCAGAAATCAAATGAATTTCCACCAACCTACCAGGAAACTCTGCTCCAAATCCATCGCCGGACCAACAGTGGAGGCCGCTCCATCTACCACCTGGCAGTCAAGGCCTGGAACAACCTCCCTCTGCGCCTCAGAGCCTCACCTTCACTACAGCAGTCCAGGAAGGACCTCAAGACCTGGATGCTCGACCAACAGGACATCAAAGCAGCATGAGCATAACCTCCCAGCACCTCGAGACACTCACAGGTGACACAGCCGCGCTGTACAAATCCTGACTGATTGATTGGTTGATTGATTGATGAAACAGACTGTTCAATAGATTTTGCAGAAGTAATCAGCTCATTTAAAGTAGAGTTCCCTATCACCCAAAATGTTCCTGAATTCTTTTAGGATTTATAATAACCATTAATTGATCTTTAATCATTTCATCCAACAAGGCCCAAAACATTGCAAGCAGCTAAGGACTGTTAAAATGCATCAAAGGATTCATTAGGTTTCTGTACTCTAATGTAAAAAATTTATCAATCTAAATTGACACTAATATTGGGTTCAAGGAAATTCTGAAGACTATCCATGGCTTATTCAAAGCCAATAAGACCCCCTGTCCCTCTAAGCAATTATTCCCCTAAGTGTCCTGAACATCTCCAGGTCTTCTGACAGCAAACAATGTAGCAATATACACGTTTTCCTTTAGAATACGAATAGCATTTTGTCAACCTCAATGAATATTAAATGTCAAACATTCTTCATTTCACTATTTCCAGGAACCCTTTTACATTGAAAACATTTTTGTGAAGTATCAAATTGCAAGTTGGCACACAATATTAATGATACAACAATATATTTGCTAGTATCACAAGCGTGGAGAAAATATGAAAATAAAGAAATGCTCTACACTTATATACACAAGAATAGTGAATAGATTGTTACTTTAGGTCTGATACATACCATTAATCCATATACATTAATAGACTTTCTCAACAGATTTTCTAAAGCGTGTTTCTGATATGCGTGTGTAACCCAGCAACGCAACACAAGTTGTAAATGTGAGCTTTGAATGGATTGACAGGAAGATGCCACATGCATGCATTCACATTGGAGCTTTAAGATGCATATTCAAACAGTTTAATAAAATGTGACTGGATTTTCCTTAATCTATTTTACATTAAGGGGCCGATTTCGATGCGGTTGGAAACGGCTCCGACTGCATCGAAATGTTGCTCTTTCCGCCCGAGGGATTACGATGGGGGATTCCTACGGCCTTTCTGTGCCGGTCTTTCCGACACAGAAAGGCGGTAGGAATCCGACTTTGGGGGCCCCCAGCAGTGCCCTCATGGGTGCAAGGCATCCGGATGGCAGCCTGTTGATCCCTGCACCGGGTGGCTGGCACCTTGAGGTGCCTGCCATGGGGTGCAGGGATGAACAGGAAAACATTTTTGTGAAGTATCAAATTGCAAGTTGGCACACAATATTAATGATACAACAATATATTTGCTAGTATCACAAGCGTGGAGAAAATATGAAAATAAAGAAATGCTCTACACTTATATACACAAGAATAGTGAATAGATTGTTACTTTAGGTCTGATACATACCATTAATCCATATACATTAATAGACTTTCTCAACAGATTTTCTAAAGCGTGTTTCTGATATGCGTGTGTAACCCAGCAACGCAACACATTCAAGTTGTAAATGTGAGCTTTGAATGGATTGACAGGAAGATGCCACATGCATGCATTCACATTGGAGCTTTAAGATGCACATTCAAACAGTTTAATAGAAGGTGACTGGATTTTCCTTAATCTATTTTACATTAAGGGGCCGATTTCGATGCGGTTGGAAACGGCTCCGACTGCATCGAAATGTGCCATTCGGATTCCTTTCCGACCGACCAATTATGATGTGGTCGGTCGGAAAGGAATCCGAACGGGCTTTCCGAATGGCATCCGACGGGCTCTGCCATTCGGAAAGGGGCCAGTAATGCCAAGGTTTGCTCTTTCCGCCCGAGGGATTACGATGGGGGATTCCTATGGCCTTTCTGTGCCGGCCTTTCTGACACAGAAAGGCTGTGGGAATCCGACTTTGGGGGCCCCCAGCAGTGCCCTCATGGGTGCAAGGCATCCGGGTGGCAGCCTAATGATCCCTGCACCGGGTGGCTGGCACCTTGAGGTGCCTGCCATGGGGTGCAGGGATGAACTGGACCTCAGCTCTTTCCGGTCGGAATGCATGCTCCCATTGTAAAGAATGGGAGTGCGACCGAACAGTGTTCAGTCGCATCCTAATTGCTGGTTTGGGATCCACAACAGGAGGTCAGTCGGTCCCACTTCCAGATCAATGTCGGACGGACTTGTGGTACGTCCGACATCGAAATCGGCCCCTAAGTGTGTGCATCACAGAATTCAAACTACATGAGTTTTATTGCTTTTTATTCTAGACAGCATGTGGCTGTGGTTGAAGGTAAGTGTACTGACATTGTAATATGTGCACGCATTGCAGTGTTCCAAAAATCACTTAATCACTTCGCTTTCCCCCCTCTCAACCCCTCCACCCCCAAGTGGCAAGCCTTTTTTATTTTTAGCTATTTGGGGTAGTTAGCTCTTATGCCCCCATAACTTTTTGTCCACATAAGGTATCAAAGATAATTTTGCGTCCTTTTTTTCCAACATCCTGAGGATTCTAAAAGTACCCAGGCTTTGTGGATTCCGTTTGAGGGAACACAGAAATTATCCAAAATACAGCTACATTTTAGGTTTTTGGGGAAAAATGGGGGAAAAGTGCTGCAGAAGAAAGCGTCTGTTTTTTTCCTGCCAATGGCATCAACAAAGGGTTTGTTGTGCTAAAATCACCATCTTCCCAGCTTTCAGGAAAAGGTAGATTGTTGTCACAAAACCAAAATTTTCTACACAGTTTTGGCATTTTACTGATTCATAGCCCATTTTTCCTATTTTTTTGTGATTTCAGCCTCCTTCCAGTTAAGGGTAGAAATGGGTCTGAAACCAATGGTGGATCCCAGAAAGCTATACATTTCTGAAAAGTAGACAAAATTCTGAATTCAGCAAGGGGACATTTGTGTAGATCTTTCAAGGTTTTCCTGTAGAAAGTAACAGTTGAAGTAAAAAAATATTGAAATTGAGCTGAAAAAAACAGCCATTTGTGCATATGTTTATATCTGTAACTTCTTCTAACTGTAACAGATTTTCAAAAGCAATATACCGTTACATTTGCTGGACCCTTCTGGTTGCAGGGATATATAAGGCTTGCAGGTTCACCAAGAACCTGAGTTACCCAGAGCCAGTAACTGAGCTGCAACCTGCAATGGTTTTTTATTGTGTACCAGTATACAGCAATTCATTTGGTAAAATATAAAGAGTGAAAAATAGGTATCAAGGAAGCCTGTGATTTCCGAAATGGGACCAAGACATGAAGTTTAGAAGCAGTGGTTATTTGCACACCTCTGAATTTGTGGGTACCCATACTAGCATGTGAATTAGAGGGCATTTTTGAAAATGACTTCTCTTTTACACACTGTCTTACATTTGGAAGGCACAAATGCAGAGAAAGACAAATGATAATAACACTTGTTCTACTATTCTGTGTTCCCATAAGTCTGCAGATAAAAATGTCACCTCACTTGTGTGGGTAGCCCTAGTGCCCGTGACAGGAAACGGGCCAAAATGCAATGTGGACACATCACATTTTTCCACTGAAAACGGACAATTTTTTTGCAATGTGCCTAGCTGTGTATTTTGGGCCCTACTCAGCCAGCACCTAGGGAAACCTAGTAAACCTGTACATTTTTTGAAACTAGACACCCAAGGGATTCTAGGATGGGGCGACCTGTGTGGCTCTCACCAGGCTCTGCTACCCAAAATTCCTTCCGAACTCCGAAATTTGTCTAAAAAACACATTTTCCTCAAATTTCTGTGATGGAAAGTTCTGGAATCTGAGGAGAGCCACAAACTTCTTTCCACCCAGCATTTCCCCAAGTCTCCTGATAAAAATGGCACCTGGTAGGCCTAGTGCCTGCGACAGGAAATTGCCCAAAACGCAAAGTGGACATCACATTTTTCAACTGAAAGCTGACCCTTTTTTTGCAAATTAGTAGCTATGGCGCGTCACTTATCTCTCTCTTTGATGAAACGCATCACATCAACTGCGTTCATTGCGTTGTGTCAAAGTTTAGTGAATCTGCCCCATGTGTTATTGCAAATCACAGGCTCTGCATCCAGAAAACTCTTTGTACATGAGACCCCTTATCTCATTATTATTATTATTGGAGTAGGATTCGGCAATTTGCACCAAGGGATCATTTTTGCATTTTGGTGTATTTGTGCATCAGTCCCAGTGCAAAAATATTCCTGGGTCTGCTTTTGCACAACAACTGCTTTGTGACCTGAGAATAATACATCAGGCCACAAATGTCTCACTCTAGAGTCTGCGTTTAGCACTGTCTAATACCACCTAACCTTTCACTTCTAAGATATTAAAAAAAATCTATCATCTCAATACATGTCAAGTTGCTAAGTACTTTCAAAGCCAAGCCTCTCACTCGCTGGCAAGAATGTCTGAAACAGAAATATTTTCTTTTTTGTTTTCTAAATTTAGCATGGATGTTTACCTTTGCAAGTCTGGCGAGGAAGTATTACAGGCGTTTACAGTTAATCCTCCCTCCATCGGGAAGGTTGTGCTAAACTCTTTCACTTTTTGATAATCCGGAAAGCATGTGCCTCTTTTGCTTTCATTAAACACCTCTGGCTTGATACATCGATTTTTATTCAAAGTATACTTTATGTGCACTCATGATATTGCAAAGAATACACTTGTCCCTGTCAGGAGACGGTTCAGATCAATTAGCGTTAAATCCTCTTTTCTGAAGGCTCGTGCTGCCAGTCGGCCCCCAAAGCACCCTCTGATCAATCATTTTATTAAGTGCATTCTGTGGTCGCAGAATTTTTTAGAAGACTTGCTCTGATGCCAGGCACATGGATGTACCAACACCTGGATGACAGCTCTAACGTCAGGTACTGTAAGCAACCTTACTAATTGTATTCATAGTTAGAGTTCATGACTAAGTGGTCCAGATATGCCTGAAGTATTTACGTCTGTAATGTATCAATAATGCATATTGTCTCTATTTTCCATATTTCTTTTCCCATCTTATTAGCATATATCTATTTATCCATATATATTTTCTAGTTGGAACGAGTATATTTTCATATTTATTTAACAAATACATTTCCATGAACACTTGAATGCCTCTTTTGTTTTAGAACTTGAATCAGTTATGTGATACAATACCCTTATTTGAAAACACGAGCCTTCTAGTGCAAATATCTGTGCACGTCTGCAGTTATTTAAGTACATCTCAGCCATTTCTTTTAACTCCACATTATGCCAGTCTGCGCAGCTTTGAGAGTCATTCAAAAACATTCTGTGTTTTCTGTTTTAAAGAATAAATAAATGCATTCATCGATTAACACCACCAATGACAATCCACCTTCACCAAACTGCTGGTCAAGCTGGAAGGCGGCTTGCCTTGCCAAGGAGCGCCCTTCTGTCTTGGAAGCAATCATACCCCTCATCAAAAGAACTAGGAAATGGGGAAGGACCACCTCTGCATCCGGCAGCCATTCAGAGATCCTAGCTGGCATCTCTGCTGGTCTTTGTGTGCAATTTCTCAAGATAAGCAGATCCTTAAATGCATATAGATCCAGAACTCTTATTAGTGCTGTGAGATCTTACCAATGACAGTATGTGTCCTATAGAAAATGTCTCTTTCCTATCATAACCCAGGCTGACCTTACATACCACAGCACATTACAGCACAACATAATATATAACATAATTTGATATATTCACATGAGCTTTTAAGTGCTCCTAACCAACAGCATTGTGGGTCTCCTGCTAGCCAGCGTGTGTTGCTTTTTGTGCATGAATGTTGGTTCCATCCAGTGAAAAGCTTCATCCAGGATGGATTGATGTGTGTACAAGACAGGCAGCATGAGCTATGATACTGAATAGTGAGTCTAATATGTCTATGCCCACTTGGACTGGATCGATGAGAAATGTTTATTTTCATGTTATGTATTAAATCTTGGACTATACCACTATTGATGAATATTAATGCACTTGCCTACTGAGGCTGGATTTATAATTGTACTATGCAGCAAAGACTAAATTGTAATCGCAATGTAACTTTTCCATGTCTACTAAGTATTTGCCCTGCAATGTGTATAACGCTATATATACTACTCAAAATGGACACTCACTTGTTGATAAAGGCGAGAAGCGGAAACGCGTCCTGTGAGACCGTTGATTTCATTGATGACCCGTGAATAAATCCACTTGGAAACAGCCCTGAGTGCCCCACCTTCTTTGTGAAACTTTTGGAGGACTTGAGCAATTGTTGGCGTCGACGGCGAGACGTCTTGCGAGGCACCACCCACGATCAGGCGCAGTCAGGCAGAGCTGTAGGAGGAAGGAAGCAGAGTGCAACCTGACAGCCCCCGCACAGCCAACCGGAGTGAAGCGCCAAGGTAGCCAGCACCGAAAACAGGTGGACCTGAGAGGCGGTCGGAGGACAGCCGGGATGGAGCACCACTGCGGGAGGTGAATGGCGACTGGGTGCAGGACTCTAACTGCACTGCGTAGTGGGGTGTGACTGCAGAGTGTCGGATAGAATACACTCGAGCCGCGATCGCTGGAGTTTTCAGCCTTTCACGGGGGCATAATGGATCCCAACGCAACCTCGGTCTTTGCTGCTAGGCAGCTTAGGTCAGCGACAATTTTCTCGAGCACATCCAGTCAGAGTTCAGGTGCAAGCGGCAGCACAGGAGGCAAATCTGACAACAGTGACAATATTTACATACATTTTACACTATTGGAGAAAATGAAGAAAAACTAACTCACCAAATGGTGGGAGTGGGAGTCCCTACAAAAGTACTTGGATGTAGGGAGATTACCGAGAGGCCTGAGGATTTTAACTATGCCCAGCCATGAGAATCCAAACCCTGAGATGCTAAAAGAATGGGCGGAGCATAATGCCAATAGCTCTGCAGGCATGAAAAAAATCCTTATAAAATGCGCAGAGATTAATAGGGAAAGAATCTTAAGAGAAATCAAAGAAATGGAAGATAAAATTGAGAAACACACCAACCAAGAACTAGTACAATCCATGTCAAAGGCCATGAATGACAGGCTCACTGCAGTAGAGGATGGCATCGTGTAGAAAAAGGCACGTAAATTCAACAGAGATAGGATTGACTATCAAACCGGACAAATATATACTTTTGCCAAACGTTTTGACAACATGAGAAGCCAAAAACTCAAGGGAGTGACAAGGGCGCAACAGGATCCCCCGCAAAGTGATGCAAGTATGTCGGATACTGATCACGAGGAAGGCAGGAGAATAGGAGGCCATACCACCCTGCAGGATGAGTCTGATTTTTTTAAAGTTGGACCGGTGAACAAACAACCGACCTTGGCATGGGAACATGAGACAAAGAGGCAGAGGAAGAGGAAAAACAGATGAGGTGGCCAAAGAAAGAGAGACTACAGAAGACAACAGTGGGAAAGTAACAAGGAGCAACAGACGCTATTAGACACTGGACCCAAAACAGTAATAAACATTTCAGAAATGGAACTTACTGAGGAAGACCAAAGAACCTGGCTCTGGGATTATACTTTTGTGAGCCCAAGCAATTTGACTATGTAGAGACTAGAATTGAACTCTTTAAGTTTATTCGCAAATTAAAGTTGGCTTAATTATACAAACTTAATACTAGGGCCAAATCTACCCTCACAGCTAGGAATATCCCTGAACAGAATCTTGTGGTAGGAGACATCGAAGTCATGCAGGAATTGTGGGAGTTAGAAGACACTAACCAAGGCCCTATAGAACACACCCAGATAGCGGAAAGATTAGAAAGAGAGGGGGTTTGGGTGTCCGAAGAGGGTGGGTCTAACCTGAGACCTAAATCCAAAGCTCTACCCCCGACCCTTAACGACGACATAGACACATTTTCAGCTAGGGTTACAGCTGAAATTAAGGAGCTGAGAAACACCAGAGCACTAGGGAGTTTTAAAACTAATTTCAGTTTAAGGAAAACCATTAGAAAGATTACAGAAAATCACGACGTAGTCGTCAGAAATGCTGACAAAGGGGGTAACATTGTCCTTTGGTCTAAAAAAGCATATATGATTGAGGCTAATAACCACCTAAGAAACCGTACTTGTTACAAAAAAGTCAAGATTGCTCACGTCGAAGAAGTGGAGAGAAACGTTACAGAAAGGCTGACACATTGGAGAAATGAAGGTCTTATCAGTAGCGATGAGTTTAGCTTCCTCAAAGTAGACAAACCTAAGCTACCTATTTTCTATCTTATACCTAAGATTCACAAAGATGCGACGAGACCACCAGGTAGACCCATTATTGCAGCACAGGGAAGTCTGTTCGAAAATGTATCTAAATACATAGATACCTTTCTGAGACCTTTTGTAGAAAGGTTACCGGCGTACATAAAAGACACCACTGACTTCCTCAAGTACCTTGAGAACACCATGTGGGAAGAGGAATTTGTACTTATGATATTAGATGTCCAATCACACTACACTAGTATCAAACATGAGGAAGGCATTAGGGGCACTGAACATTTCTTGAAAGAACGACACATCAGATTTTACAAACATAATAAGATGATTTCTGAGATGATGAGATGGTGTTTGAAGCACAACAATTTCTTTTTCAACTACAACATTTTTGAGCAACAGCAGGGAACTGCCATGGGTACTTGCTTTGCCCCTAGTTTCACAAACCTTCACATGGGGTGGTGGGAGGATCAGGTACTTAACAACCCACCCCTGGAAAAATGGAGTAACAGTATAGTTACGTGGCTCCGTTTTATAGACGACATTTTTTATCATCTGGCGTGGTGTCATTAGCACAGCAGAAAAATGTGTTAGTGAAATCAATGACAACGATCTTAACTTAAAGTTCACGAGCCACATAAGCAGGACCCAGGCAGAATTTCTGGATGTTAAAATTCAAGTGGTTAATAATGAAATCATTACCTCTCTATTTAGAAAACCGAGTGCTGGAAAGAGTTTGCTACACGCACGCAGTTTTCACCCCAGAAACCAGATAACCAGCATACCGCATGGAGAATACATCAGGGCAAGAAGAATCTGTAACTCAGAAAAAAGCTTTACTATGGCTAAAGGGGACATGACACACAGGTTCCAGAAAAGAGGATATGATAGAGAGGTCTTAGCCACTACAGTTGAGAGGGTAGAAAAAATACCTAGAGAGACCTTACTTCATAAGAGCAAACTGAGAAGAAACCTGAACACCGTTTCATCACCACATACAACACAGCACACTTAAAATTGAGATCCATACTACAGAAAAATTGGCACTTACTTAAAGGAGATCCGATAATAGGTATGGATCTACACAAAAACCCACTGATCACGTATAAGAAAGCAGATTCAATGCGTGACAGGTTAGTACACAGTGACGTGAGAAACGACAAGAAAACTTGGCTACGTCCTACGGAAGGTTTTTTCTGGTGTAGCAAGTGCAAAGCTTGTAGAAACGGAGAGAAGCTAAAAGAATTCAGGGTGCACAATAGAATTCAGAAAATCAAAGAGCATTACACCTGCAAAAGTGAGTTTGTAGTTTACACCATTAAGTGTGGATGTGGGAAAATATATGTAGGGAGTACCACTTTACAGGTGCACAGACGCATCTTACAACATCTGAGAGCGGTCAAAAACAATGATCAAAGCTATGCCCTTGCTAAACATTGCCACACATGCCAGAACAATGACAGGAAACTTAAAATACAGTGTCATTGATGGAATCAAGAGTGATGAAAGAAGAGGAGACAGAGAAAAGAAACTCAGGATACTAGAATCGAAATACATTCTTGCATTAGACAGCAGGGAACCAAAAGGGCTCAATGCTGGTGAAGAGTTGTATGTTCACCTTTGACTGGAATACATGCATTGACCTATGTGCTTGTATACAGAGAAAGTGTTGACTATCCTAGGCTGTTAGCATGTTTGTAACCTATTCCATTTTGAGTTCATTGTTTTTAAGGATTGTTTTTGTTAGTTGGTGATCTGTCAACTAATGTGTCATTATTTTTGTTCTATTTTTCTGCAGATTTTAGAGAATGCGAGCGCATTCAGAGTAGTCATGGAGACCAGAGAGCATCACATGAATCTACCTTCCTTTTGGGCAGAATTACACCCACTAGCATTGGGTCTAGTAAGAGTGATTTTTCTTTTCTTTTTTAATTATTGAGCAATAGAACCTTTAGATTTGGTATAAAAATGCAGATTATCACTGAAAATATGGTTTGTTTTTGTCTGGGACTTGGACCCCTAACCTTTTGCAAACCTTTGCCAATTTTGGCGGAAACCGTTGATATTTATTTTAAATTTATTTTCTGTTGTGAATTGAGACTGATTTCACAATACTATCGTGTGGTTGGACATTAGCTTCTTTGCCCACTGGGGCTTGATTGATTTGTGTACAAGACAGGCAGCATGAGCTATGATATTGAATAGTGAGTCTACTATGTCTATGCCCACTTGGACTGGATTGATTAAAAATGTTTATTTTCATGTTATGTATTAAATCGTGGACTATACCACTGTTGATAAATATTAATGCCCTTGCCTACTGAGGCTGGATTTATAATTGTACTATGGAGCAAAGACTAAATTGTAATCGCAATGTAACTTTTCCATGTCTACTAAGTATTTGCCCTGCAATGTGTATAACGCTATATATACTACTCAAACTGGACACTGACTTGTTGATAAAGGCAAGAAGCTGAAATGCGTCCTGTGAGACCGTTGATTTCATTGATGACCCGTGAATAAATCCACTTGGAAACAGCCCTGAGTGCCCCACCTTCTTTGTGAAACTTTTGGAGGACTTGAGCAATATATATATATATATATTTATATCTTATAACTTGGCAGGGTATGCACTACTTCTTACAATCTTTATTGTTTTCTCCCATAAGGAGGTGCTTCATAATGGCATAATATTAGTACATAACTTTTGGGTGAGGGCTTCTGCAATACTGATTTAAACTACCCAAGTTTAAAATTCTCTGCAGAGGTGGTGTGTGGTAAGAAAGGATCCACTATAATTGGTCACAAGGAGATTCTAGATGCATGTCTTTTAAGAGAGTGTGAAATATATTTTGGGAAAGTCAAAGTAGTCCTCCTAGATAGCCACGGATTTCCCCAGAAAAATAGTTTTTTAATCAGAAGGATAAGCCAGGTTTCTGGAGATTCTGGTGTGTTTAGTATTATTACAAAAACAGACAGACATAGGGTCTGATGTACGAAGCCTTTTAGAGGTCACAAACAGCCCAATTTGTTTTTGGGAACGGCAAAAATGTTTTTTTACAATACATTATACCAATATTAGGAACCAGTAAACTTTTATCAACTTCCAAACTGGATTTGCGAAAGGATACAGATTTACAATTTGCAAAGGGGTGTGTTGTAGGCATCTCTTCCGAATTGCAAATTGGCAAGAGATATAATAGGCTGCATTAAAAAAAAATAAGGTTTATTTAATGACGACAACACACAGTCTATTGACTGTCCTGAAGCAGGCCACCATTCCTGTGATGGCTAACAATTGGAATGAGTCTCAATTTGCAACCTACTTCATTAAAATTTGTAAGTTAGGTCCAGTGTTGCATTTATAAAAAAATAATTGCCAGGGTCCTCGTCGGGAAGCAACTGCAGCTTGGACCACCTATTGCCCCTGACAGTGCTGTCAATGACAGTACAAACACACCTACTAAGCATCACACTCCCACAAGTGTTACTCTTCAAACTATTCCAGGCCCCCAAAGCTAAAAGAATGGATAGGGTGGCAGGTGTTAGTTATTTTTTTAACATATATTCAATTAATAAACAACTATTGTTTTACTCATCTCTAAATAAAACAAACAGCGCCATCATGTGACAGACTGTAATAAGTGCAAGTGTTAGCAATTAAGTGCCGAGCACCGGAAACCACCAGCTCAATTTGAGCACTGGGTAGGGCGGATTGCGACCTACCTCCGATTAAGAAGTTTGCGAACCAACCTAGTAGTGCATAGGTTATGTGCCTGAAATGGAAAAATAGAAGTGCAGTTACACTATACAAGAGTACCTGCTTGCATCTGAGAAGTGCCAATACTCTCTAATTAAAAGTATTGCACCCCTGCTGAGAAGTGCAAGTAATCTCCCTCTCCAAATAAAGAGGTGCAGATACTCAGTACTTGGCAGTACCGGTCCATTTAAAGCACGGATAGGTCAGTATGTAAACACTCTATACTGGTCACCAGCTTTTTGCGACCTGTAAATTAGTGTATCTTGACCGTAATTCGGCCCAGTCCTTCATTACAGTACTGAGTCATTAAGGACGGCTCAGCTGTATATTTTAAAGTGTCTAGTAGCTTTCACATACTTTTTTCGTGGGTTTAAGAATGTAAAAATGCGGACTTTATTTTAAGAAGCTCTTTGTTAATACTGCTCTTTCATCAGTCTCAGCTTTGACGCTTTGCCACGCCCTGAGTTTTCAGCCGCATTTTTCCTGCCTATGTAAGGAACACTTTCAGTGTTTGGTTTTTCTGAATAGCCTAGCTCTGAGATATTTTTGTTTATCGTCTTTAAAGGTTCCGAAGCAAGAACGCTTTCACTTTGACTGTGGCCAGTCTAGTGTTTTTCACTTGGTTTACATTATTCGCAGGCCCCACAATTACAGGCAGCACAGCCATTTTACCGTCTAATATTTTCCGTCAAACTTTTCAGTGTTTTGGAAAAAAATGCTTCAATCTTTATTTAGCTCGTCGGCTCAGCACATCCAATAAAGGCCTCATTCGGAGTCTTAAAGGAATGTCCGATTGGCATTCCAATATTTTCGAGAATCACCTCACCTGCAGATTTTTCGCAGAATGATTTTCACAGGCTAAAACCTGTCTGAATTTATCGGGGAAATACCTCATCATTCTTATTGTGCCACCTCGAAATGGGGAGGAAAAACTTGGTGTTACTATGATATCCCTCATTTCAACGTGTGCAACTCAGAATGGCGCGGAAATTAAGCACTTTGTAAGTACCATACAGTGCTGCATTGGTATTTACTGGGCAGGGCCGGTCCTAGGATACGTGGGGCCCCGGGCAGAGTAGGAACATGTGGGGCCCCTAAGCAGATACGACGCGGGATCGGATCAGGCCGGCTAAGAAAGTTATTTTTTTTCCTTTAAATTAAAATTACCCCCTGCCCCCACAGTTAACAGCTAACAACCATTGACAAAACGCAGCCGCGGCCGACTCATGCCGGCCGCGACTGGGTTTTGTCAATGGTTGTTAGCAGTTTAAGCTAAATGAGTAACTACAATAAATGATTTTACTTTCACCTTGTTGTTTTGACCAATAAGTAGCTCCTTCACACACACTTGCATAGAATCACAACTGCAATGCAGGACCATTGATCTTTGTGCTCTGCAGAGAGGCCATATTTTGAATGGTCATGTAATCTGAACACCTTTTTTACCCACAGACAGGCACAGTGTGAAAGTTGTACTGCCTGCAGCCTCAACTCCAAAGTGCTCAACTGTAGCCTGTTATAAACACCTGGAGGCGACTCAGTACAAAGGGTGCATCATCCAAGAGTAATATGCTGTGAAATAAAATACACAAACACACACATGCTGGAAATAGCTAGTACTCTTGGGGAATGCAAGATTCAGTAAAGCCTGGGAAATATAAACAGGAACAAAATTACTGCCATGGATTACCCTAACAGCAGGACCACTGGAATTATGTGGCAGGAGAGGGTTAAATTATGTGGCAGGGTGAGTAAATTATGTGGCAAGAAAAGGCAAATTATGCGGCATAACCCGGCACATTTTGAAATAGTATTACTTCATTTTTTTGCCATTTTTAAACTTGGTAACACTGTTTGGGCACTGGTTGCACCCCATTAGTACCAATTTAACACTCAAATTTAGTAGTGGGAAACAGAAAGTTGACTATTCCAGCTTTTCAAAGGGCCTTCCCACATGCGGCAAGACGTGTCGCTGCATTTTTAGTAACTTTTGAACTGTTTGAGATAGAAAGCAATTTTGTTGTTAAAATCTGTAGATTATGCAGCAGCTGATGGATTATGTGGCAAATGCGTCAAATGCATAATTATGCAGAAATCGCCTCCACCGCACAATCGCATAATTCCAGTGGCCCTGCCTAACATGCAGCATCAGACTGGGACAGAAAATAGGCCTCTGTACCAAAATAAAAGGGGCCTCCATTAGGAAGTTAGTTATCTAGAAAAGTGTCCCATGTTTGCAAACTAGGGCAGTTTTCAGCTTGTAAAGACATGCGGTATAAGTTTTTGTAAGGTATGGAAGACTGCATTGATTTGAGTTTGCTGCAGGCAATGTTTGCTTTATTATCATAAAAATCAACAGTAAAAACCGGCTCACTTGACCGTAAAGCAGGTCAACAACTAGCCAAAAACGGCCTACATACTGACCTGAGAGCAGGGCTTTAAGCGGGTTGAAAAACCCGTCATTGCCTCCAGATAAATATTACAACAAGTAAAATTACACCTAAAACAAGCCAGTACTATTGGCTTTGTCAGTGGTTATTAGTTGCATAAGATGAATAAGCAGCATCTACAGCTTCCTTGTATATAATATTGAAAATGCTCCAGTTCTGACAAGATGAGACTGTGAAAGAACTATAACGAGTCTCACTGAAGTTGCATTAAAGGTAGCGAAGGGTGGCACTGCTGCAGAGTTAAGATTTGTTTTTCCCTCTGAGGGTGAGGGCAAAAATGGAGAGCGGGCCCGTCTCATCACCTGCTTTTCAGAACTTTCATTCATTGTGCAGACACTGGATCAATGTTTTTGCAGGCAAAGTTAAGGACATGAATATAGGGCCCCTTTTCAATGTCCATTTTAGTTTACTACCGGGTCTAAGACTTGAGTGACCCAGCACACTTCAAACCCTGCTCCATCCACTTTTGCATGAGGATTCTGCTCCTCTGCGTGCACCTCTTGTCTCAATGCCGCGCGCACACCTATCTGCCCCCCACTGTATTCCATTTGTCTTGCCCCTTTTATTCCCCTCTCTGCTCCCTTTCCACTTGTCCTT
The DNA here is from genome assembly GCA_963921515.1 of Calotriton arnoldi. NCBI lineage: Eukaryota > Metazoa > Chordata > Amphibia > Caudata > Salamandridae > Calotriton > Calotriton arnoldi. The sequence goes on along the minus strand of CAWUFW010009416.1, from coordinate 318,486 downwards.
GGTGAGCAGCTTCCATTGTGATGCGCCGCCATCGCCACTCTATCCTTTGCTGTGCCCCTGCAGGATATTCGGTCTTTTATTCATACAGGGGCAGGGCCACTTCACAGGCAAGGGCACTCAAATTACCTGTCTGATTGCTGTCATCAACATGCAGATGCAGCCATTAGGCCCACAGAGACGGGCCAGCAGGGGAGATTGACATAAAGAAAAATATAAACTCTCCTGGGCCTCGGAACTCCTGATGTCTTTAAAGGTGCGAGGCCCCATGGCTGCGAGCAGGCGCGGGGCCCTGGGCAGCTGCCCACGCTGCCCATGCCTAGCGCCGGCCCTGTTACTGGGTACAGTATTATCCCACCAAAATGTTGAGGCAAATGTACGTAAAAGTGCTCCATACAGATTCATTGTATATATATTTATCTTATGTGGAGCTTATGAAAATCAGGCCCTCCAGAGCCTCTGTTGGACACCCTTGCATTACGCAATCTCTGTTTGTGCCTATATCTGTACTTATGTATGTGTGGATGTTTGGAATATTAGACCTATATACTAACAGAACAAAACACTACCAGATCAAGCTATCCTGACTGTACCAGTTAATTTCTTGCTGTGTGTTTGCCATCACAACACTATTCCTACCCTGTGTGGACAGGCATTGGTGGTAATCAAATGGTTTCATCAGGTAATGCCAAGCAAAGTGGCATGCATAACGTGAACCAGGGATGGCATAATCTACAAGGTTACTGGAGAAAGAGGCTATCAAGTGTTTTAAGAACCATTTTTAAGTTAGAACTTTGGCTGTGTTTGGCATGTGTTTCTTGTTCTGACTAATGTGTTCTGTTGGGGAATGTGATTGTTTATTTATTAGAATGGTTGGTACTGTTGAGATGAGATGAAATCTCTGAACTGTTTAGTTTGTGTGCTCTGTTTTGTGTCTAATGTATACAGTTAGATGTTATGTGTTGTTTCATAGTGAAGTTACTGCTGGGTGCATGGAGATATCCAAGCACCTGTCACATCTGAGTGGTTGTGCATTGACTGCATTGTCCAGTGTTCACTTTTATTTCTAAAAAGAATACTCTGTCCAACATCTGGTCTTGGGGGTGGGGGGGAGGGTGGGAGTGTGTGTGTCCATTTATGTCTGTGAGTGTGAATCTTTGCTTGTGCGTGTATTCATGGTGCCAAGTCTTGTTAATTCTTTTTTTGACTTTGTGTGCATAGCAGAAACCAACCAGAGTTAATAAACCTTGAGACAGTCTCAGGAGGATAAACAAGCCGGGCATTTCTCAGCCTCATCACAGACCCTCCTTAGATTAACTGGGCTCCTCTGGTGTAGGCGTGACCCTTGACACCACTGCTGATTCAGTCTAGACAGACCAACATTTGGTTAGCTTTTCCTTTCATCTGCCATTTAATAGTGCTAAACAGACACTGGCTGACTTGCAAACACCGCAAGAGTCTCCAGAGAGAGCTTAGGAAGGTCGTCAAAGAAATTAATGTTAATCACAAGCGTCCCACCTCGTTCTTGAAGACCTCGCATGACTCTTCTAGTGACAGGCATCTCTTCATCATATTGTAGATTTAACACGAGGGACACTAAAAGGCCATTGTTCACTTCTCTGAAAGGGGTGAAAGTTAAAGAAAGAGATTGTTTCAAATTGTCATAAACAAAAAATGTGGACATTTTAAAGGAAGTGGGTTATGCAAAAAAAAACATCAAGCTAAAGTCAATAAAAAAACTGTCTCTTGTTCTCAGCCAGACACAGTAACCACCAAGAAACTGTAAAGAATTAATGAATCCAAAGAACTCATAAATAGGCTGATTTAAAGCAGTCAATATTGCATCAATGCCCCCATGATGTCATCTCCCTGAGCCTCAGAGGGATATAGATTGCAATGCATTTTGGAGGCCTGCGATTGCTAAGTGGAACACATTTGAATTTTACTTGCTCAGGATTCTGCAACTACACCTTCTAACAACAAACCAAATACATCAAAGATCAGGACCATTTATAGAGATTCGAGCTGGTCACATACAAGAGAAACCTAGAATTGATCAATCCATCAACAATTGATGAACCACAGGCCTGATTCACAGAACTAACTTAAGACAAAATCCTAAACTTACAACCATTTTGGTATTCACAGAAGGCACTTACTCATTTTGGTATTCACAGAAGGCACTTACTCATTTTGGTATTCACAGAAGGCACTTACTCATCAATGAGTAAGTGCCTTCTGTGAATACCAAAATGAGTAAGTGCCTCAGAAGGCACTTACTCATTAATGAGTAAGTGCCTTCTGTGAATACCAAAATGAGTAAGTGCCTTCTGTGAATACCAAAATGAGTAAGTGCCTTCTGTGAATACCAAAATGAGTAAGTGCCTTCTGTGAATACCAAAATGGTAGTAAGTTTAGGATTTTGTCTTAAGTTAGTTCTGTGAATCGGGCCCCTAGTGTTTTTAAAAGAGCCATGTTGTTATTTTCTTAGTAGACTCATCTAAGATATATTGTCTCTTTAACTAGTTATGTTTCCCATCCCTCATTACCATGTCTTCTCTCATAAAGAAACAACAGACTAGCTTGTCCACACTGGGGAATGAACACTGGTTTCTAAAGCCGCATTTTTAGGTCGAGCCTGGGCAGCACATGCGCTGCTCTGCAAGGCATGCTGTATTGGAGTATGACATTGAAGCTCCGCCCATGTTCGTCATTGCCTTGTGTCATTGTCCTTTGTAAAAGCTGGCTTCTGATTCGTTAATAGGCTTGTTAATCCCTCCTTAGTACTGCCTTGTCTTCATTTGTAACCTCCCATGAGGACTGGCCCTTTTACTTCGGTTGTTCCACGGTACGTCTTATTTAGTTTGTAAGCACTATTTTCTTTAATGCGTTTCTCCTGCTGCAGGCACTACATGCTTTCCTGCAACATTCAGACATTCAGCGCCGTGCCACGTGCGCTTTCAGGGCGCTTTCACAAAAAAAGCATTTGTTTGTCAACTTGACAGACAAATGCTTTTTTTGGTAAAAGCGCCTCATGCCGCGATTTCAATTTCATAGCGGCCACGGACCTTTCTTTAGACACGGCTAGTCTAAAGAAAGGGGCGTGGCCTCTATTAACGTAAAAGCGCAGCATGGGGCGCTTGTAAACAACAAGCATTTGCAATGCAATAGGACTCGCATTTTAGAAACTTTGACCTATTGGTATTGTAAATGACAATGCCTTTTATTTATGTGTTGTTTTTTAAACACATAAATAAAAGACATTGTCATTTACAATGCCAATAGCTCAAAACCTCGCAATTGCGAGACCTATTGCATTGCAAATGCTTGTTAGTCAAAGCAGTTGAAGAGGTGGTAACACCACTAGCTGTCCATCTAAACACAGACACCAGACTAAGAATCCATTTGGATACAAGAAGCTCAATGGTTTCTTTCCCATGGAACTGGGTTAAGGAATATCACCAGTTTATAGATCCATGCCTTTGATATGGTGGAACCAATGAATTTCTTCAAAGATCAAACTATGAGAGCTATGGATGCAGTCTTAAGTTTCTCACCTCATTCCTAAGATATAAAATGCAGTGTGATGGAGGTTTAGCTGCATTAAAGCAGGGTTGTCCAAGATATGTCCAGAAAGTCTTGGCCAAAGCCAGATTACCAGGCTTACCACCGATCACTTAAAGGTGTTTATGATAAATTAATTGGATGTAAAAGTATCTTTCGTCAGTATCTGAAAATGCATCATGGATCCGGCACTCCTGGAAGTACATTGGGCTTCAATAGTCAAGGGGCCACATTTATGTAGAAGTGATGCAGGGCAGCAAGTTACCTTGCTGCGCTGCATGACAGGGAAAGGGCAGGAATGTGCCATATTTAATACAATACAGCGCATTCCTGCTTTTTCCCTGCGCTGCTGCACAATGTGCTGCCTAGGACCAACAAAGACACTCTTGCACCATGGTGCAAGGGTGCCTGCGTTGTAAGCAGAATTGTTTATGTGCAGGAAGTGGCACCTTCCTGCACAAAAACAACCCCCTGAGGTGTTTTCCTCTTTTTACGTGTGCTTCAGAATGCAGCACACTTAGAAAGAGAAAGAAACAAGGAGAAATAAAGATATTTCTCCTCGTTGTGCCTCAACTGGGAAGACGCAGTATTTTGGCGCATTTCCAGGTCTACCAGTAATGGTATCTCAGGGAATGCCTCAAAATCCATGGGTTTTGCTTGGGAACACCCACACAACGGCCAAGGTAGGAATCCCCGGGGCAGAGTAACGCAAGGCAGCGTTTTGCGTGGCGTTGCACTACTCTGGATTTATCAAGCCACTCAGGGCCACTCCAGGTGGCCTTGCGTGGCTTGATAAATCATATTTTGAGTGTTGGGTCACTTTTGCACCCATTTTGTGGCGCCAAAGCGACACAGTTCCTTGATCAATAGTGTATACATAGATCCTAGATGTATACATTCAAATAATGGCGAAGGTTATATGATACAGCAACTTTATGGACTTTCAATTGACAAAATATATAGGGGTAAATGTTGTAGACACTCTCATGAATCTCTCTGGGTTTGTCAGCAACCTGAGAATGGATGATGAAGAACAGGCTCTAGCTAAATACTTCCAACGCAGATGCTGGTGCGTAACTCACTTAATTTCACATTTATGCACAGTACTGTTTTTCCCACACAGCTACAAACACTGTCAGTTCTGATATAAAAAATGATTTCCTCTGTCCTTTACAGAAACCTTATTCATCTTTCTTTCCTGGTTCTACTGAAATAACTCATCGTGCCGTTTTCAATTTAATTCATTCGTCTGAATCAACCTTTTTACCCTTCCTTTATCTTCTGAATGTTTCTCCTGGTTCCTAGTCCAGCTCCCTCATATTTCGTATTTCACTCCAACATTCATCTCTCTCCGCCTTTCTAACTGCGGTCTTCCTTCACGTAAACATCATTTACTTCCCCATCCTCTTCATTTCCCTTCTCTTCTTTCCACACCGCGCGACACGCACATGGGCATATGCCTTTTTGCACAGGTGATTGCATAATAGTATTTTTTAACTGAAAGTGCATAGATGGAGATGCCATTTAGAAGTAGACAGGGGTAGAAATTACTAACCTGGCGTTGTTTCCCTGTCCTGTAAGATGCTTTGCAACCCCTATGATTTCATTTGTGCTTGCCTTTAGATTTTATGGTCCTTGTTTGGGCATGTTATCAGTCACTGTCAATGTAAAAGAAGCTGCATCCTGGCTGAAAGTAAAGGAGAACTACAATATATAACAAATATATAACCTGGGCTAGAATGTGCACAAATGATTATGGCTAGAAGGCACAAGGACAGCTCCCCTGTAAGCTGGTGGGCTCTGTTATGGGGAGTCTGGCCATTTCAGTGTAGTAATGTAGTCCACGCTGTATGATGAGATTCAAGTAGGTTTATTCAAGTAGATAAACATGTAGCTTTGATCTTGTACAGCAGCCCCACCAGGAGCAGCCTGCGAGCTGCTCAGCCCTTCCACTAACTGTCACCACTCATACCCAGTCACTCAAGCATTCCACTCATGGCCCACACACCAACATTCCGCACAGAACACTCACACTGGCTGAGCAGCTAGGAACAAGATAGCACAGTACATTATAACACAACATGAAGATACTACATTATCTCCTTCCTATAAAATAGAAGAAGAATTAAACTAAACTTTAAGAACTATAAACAACAATGTACACATAAGTAAATGGTCCATAACCCAGGGATGAAAAGTAGAAACCACATCACGAGAGGGAAAAAAACCACACCAAGAGGAAAGATACATACAAAATACCCATCCTCCTCCTTTAATAAAGAAATGAAATTACAAACACAATATGAATACTCCTCTTGAAAGGAGAAAGACAGCGTAAAAATGTGGAAAAAGGGACTAAAACTCAAATTCCTGCCCCTAAGGGACCCAAGGGACAAAACCCCATTGAAAGGTAGTGAAAAACATCCACTACAACAAAAGTTAACTTACACCACATGGTGGCTTACGCACACAAGGAACAAAACAAATGGCACTAAAAATCCATTCACTGTGTAGAAAAAAACAACACCCTGTAATATAACCCTCATGTAAGGGTGGTGACGTAATGTATGGACATGGGACAAATACCCATTCCAAGCATGAAAGGGAATCAAACCCTAAAGCCAACCCTCATGTAAGGGTAAATGGCTCACAATGAGGAAAATGGGACTAAACCTATTCCTGCGTGAAAGGGAAACAAAACCCTTAACCCAACCTTCTTGTAAAGGTACGAAGACTAAACGTGAGGACATGGGAGTAACTAAAAATCCACTCCCATCCGAAAGTAAGGGATACAGAAATTGTAACAGTGAGGATATGGGGCTAAGACCCATTCCCATCCCAAAGTAAGGGATAGATAAATTGTAAAAGGCAAGCTAAAACACATCAAACATGCCAACCTCCTGTAAGACTTGTTTTCTCAAATAAAAGGCAAAAACCATGCAACTTGCACTTGGTATGAAAAGAATGACTCAAATGTCCACATCTTGGATGACACTTGTGAAATCGCATACTGACATTCTACCAAAAATTAGAGAAATACAATCATGTACATGTCCACAGTTTTTGATTCTCTAACATCCAGAGCTTGTTCACTGCTTCTTAAAATTGTGAAATTACCAATATTATTGCCGCTTGTATACAGAGTAGAACAGAAATGATGCAAGAAAACAGCACGGTCCATAGACATAGAATTCCGACATAACGCTTGAACTTGACAGTGTGTTCTGTAAATGTAAATAAAAACGTGCATGTGTACCAAAATTGAGTCATCGTATTACACATGTACCTCCTGTGCATCGCAAGCTTCAACACGTGTCTTTGCTGCAGAGCGTCCGACCTGCACGACACAGAAGATCCAAAACTGCTCCGCGGGTGAAAGTATTGTCAAATTGCCACAGTGCTCCAAAAACAAAACTGCAGAAAATCTCTCCAGGAGGAGCAAGAGTCAGCCACCATGTTTTCCGACTGACACACTCTCGCGCCGCTCTCGCCGTATCCGAACAAACTCGGAGAACGTGGTTGGCAAAAAAAAAGAAAGAAGGCAGAGCACCAACATGTTGGATGAGCCACCGCCAATCTAAAGATGGCGGCACGCTGACGACGTGGTTGCAGAGTGGCTCTCGGTGCTCTTGTGCACCAAAACGTCCCAAAGCACAAAGAACCGAGGGAGGAACAGGCGTCACAGAAGGTCAAATGTAGGCATCGTAGGAATGATGAGCGCAGGTAAGATTGCATGTGCTGAGTGTGCGCGCGCTGTGTACAGCTCGTGTTATAATTCAAATGCCGCACAGCGGTTCAACTGCCGTGATGGACACACAGAAAGATAGTGTGGCAAAGCAGTGAAACAAAAACGATGTACAACACTAGACAACTGCTTGTAAACCGTCAATGTCCCACACCATGCGCATTGAAGAAATCCCACTGGGAGGCGAGCTCGTGGTTGCACTTTCAAGGCGCTTGAAACGTAGCGCTGCTATGTAGCCCGATTCCATTTGCCACTGTTAAAGAAAACACACCAAGTAATAGCAATCAAATGTCTATGTGGGTTTCGATGTGTGCAGCGTCCATCACGATGTGTACAATGTCCATAAAAAATGACTTTACAGGTAGAATATCAAAAAAGAAGAGGCTTACCCTCCAGGAAAGCGCAGGAACACACATTCAAATATAGAATAGCTGACCTTCCAAATGTGTACCATTTTAACACCAAAACACACCAGGGCTTCATGTAGTTGTCAAACTGACAGTCTCTGCTGAGCTGTTGGTCACTATGAATGAACAGCAAATAGGTGCAGCATAACACCTCATTCTCATGTCCTTGCGCAGAGTTAATATAAGAGATGACAGAAAGAAAGTCAGAAATGATGTTGCTTACTTCCTTTAAAGTCACAGTTCTTGTTGATATCTGCCAGATGAACAGAGTACAGCACGCTTGAGCTGGGGCTGTCCGATGTAATGGACACTGGTGGGGCTGCAAGGCGTGCTGTTCCATTTTCCTTCGTTTTCTTTGTAGCTTCTTTTGTTTCTGTGTTGCCTCCTGTGATCCAGACTTGTTGCGTCTTTTCCCTGTTGTCTGCGCTTGTGAGACTTGTAGCTTCTTCCCAAAATGTTGTCTGTTTGTAGAAGTCATCTTCAGTGTCCTTCAGATCAACAGTAGAGCGTGGGGACGTCTCCAACTCATCGCCAAAATTAATGTAGTCCACGCTGTATGATGAGATTCAAGTAGGTTTATTCAAGTAGATAAACATGTAGCTTTGATCCTGTACAGCAGTCCCACCAGGAGCAGCCTGCGAGCTGCTCAGCCCTTCCACTAACTGTCACCACTCATACCCAGTCACTCAAGCATTCCACTCATGGCCCACACACCAACATTCCGCACAGAACACTCACACTGGCTGAGCAGCTAGGAACAAGATAGCACAGTACTTTATAACACAACATGAAGATACTACATTCAGGCATTCTGCTTTTTTGTCGTGCAACTTCTATTTGTACCCTATGGTACATTAGTTGTAGCGGCCACTGAAGGTAGACTGGCCCATTAGAGTAGGGGCCCCTGAGAATCTAAGTTCATTCCTTCCACCCCCATCAGGTGGTTACCTGTTGATCGGTTCCTATACCCATGCCACGTTTACCATACTACACCAGAGTCCACTCTCTCTTCGTCTTTCATGAGGCTGATACAGGCTGTCCGACTGATTCTATTGACCATTGTGGGGCGGTCCCAGCATAAGGAGCAGACCACAAATTGGGTATGCCATGTGACAGAATCAAAGAAAAATGCCAGACAAGGGGGGCACGACACAGGAGAGGAGCCATTGGGGAGATCGGAACCGTCCCAGGGGTGGGACCTCGCCAAGACAAGCTAATCCCATCCATCTTATGAAAGGATGACAGAGGGGATCAGGGCCAAGCTCTATATACAAAACCAGCATTGCATGTCTTCGGGAGCGGGGTTGCAGAGCTAGACATGATGTCTCCTTCTGACTCCATGCAGGCAAGTTGAGGATTGAAGAGAAAGTGTGGTGGGAGGGAGGTCTTACTGCAGGGGGCTGAACAGCTGGACACCCAGCTGATGTCTCCTTCCCATTCCTTCAAGGTGACCAAAGCAGGTGCCATGGCCCCTCACCCCTGCACATGATAAAGCCCTAAACCCTTCTCTGTCTAGGGAAAAATCCTCTAGAGGGACATTCAGCTTAAAGTCCCCCTATCTGGTTTAAGAAAAGGACTGGGTATCCCTGTGAATGGAACAAGCAAGGCTACTGGCCACTCTAAACAGACCAGGATTTTTGGCCCAGTATAGCCTGTGTAAAAGTATTATGAATGAATGAATAAAGAGCAGTTTATGGGAAAAGACACTGTCAGACTTGGGGGTTTTGGGACTGGGAGGCTTTCTAGCGTTGTTGGCACCAACCATCCTCTCGCTGTACCAAAGCTGGGTTGTTCCTATAAAAAGATATATATACTACTGCAACACCTCTGTCATCAGTGGCAATACGTGGCAAGTCTGAAATTGAAAGAAGCCAAGATGAGTGTCAATGGATGCATATAGAGAGGTATGGTGAGAGAGAGAGAGACAGAGAGAAACAGAAAAAGTGAGAGAGAGAAAGAAGCAGTGAGAGAGAGAAAGAGAGGGATGCAGTGCTTAGTTTGAGTTGGTGTTCGCAGGTGGGGCACACAGTCATTCCTTTTTGCATTTTTGAGTACCGACACTCTAGTTTGATTTAGAGCAAGAGAGAGCAAAACACAAATGGGTAAAGAAGAAGGAATAGAAACAGTGACAAAGGAAGAAGAGGAAGCAGGGATTAATAATCATTGGCAAAGCCAATAGGTCTGGCGTTGGCCACCAATCTTATGGTAATTATTGTTTTGTTTTGTCATGGTTTTTGCAAAACCTTATTGCTTCGGAGTATGCTGGGCCCTCATCAATCTAAAAAAATCATTTGCTACAGGCAAAAAAGTTCTGAGGATCTCCAGAAATCAACACATTACCATCTGGGTCGATGTGTTCCTTTTGAAAGGAAGGCATGCTGTAACTCATAGTGATGTCAGCCAATGGCATAAGTGGGCTAACACATTGTCCTTTAATGCATGATGGAGTGGGTGGAAGAAACACGTGAATGACGCCAACCACAGACTAATGGATGAAGTCTGGTTGAAAACCTTATAAGCAACTATGTTATACACATAATTTTAGTCAAATCAAGAGGTCTTGGAAAACATAGACCTCAAAAAGTCTATCAGTCTTGGAAAGAAAGAGAAGGAATGTATGTATGTAGTATGCGCTTTATAAGTGACATGATTGATTGATTGATTGAAGGAAAGATAGAAGGAACGGAAGAAGGAAAGAAAGAGATAAGGTAAGAAAGAGAAGGAAAGAGAGATGGAAAGAAGGAAAAAAGAAAGTAAAGCATAATAAAGAAGGAAAGAGCACAAAAGAAAGAAAAAGGAAGTAAAGGAAAGAAAAAGGAAGGAAAGAGAAGAGAAGAGAACAGAAGAAAGAAAGAATGAAAGAGAAGGAAGGAAAGAAAGAAAGCTAAAAGGAAAGAAGGAGAGATGGGAAGAAAAAAGAGACGGAAAGCGAAATAAAGAAAGAGAAGGAAAGAGGAAGAAAGAAAGACAGAGAGAAGGAAAGAATGAATGAAAGAAGGCAAAAATGAAAGAAGGCAAGAAACAGAAAGAAAGATGGAAAGAAAGATCGAAGGAAAAAGAAAAGAAGAAACAAAGAAACAAAGATAGAAAGAAACAAACAAAGAAAGAAAGAGAGAGAGAGAGAAAGAAAGAAAGAATGAGAGAAGGAAAAAGAAAGAAAGAAAGAAAGGAAAGAAAGAAAGAAAAAAGATATTCATCTTAATATTTAATGTGGTAAACAAGGTCGGATGTCAAGTCCAAGCAGGGCCGGCTTTAGCGCAGGTGGCGCCCAGTGCGACAATGTTTGTTGGCGCCCCCCCAATGACCACCTCCGCTACAGATTCCCTCACTACCACTATTTACCACTGCCCCTCCAGTCTCCATAACCACTCTCTCTCAGATGAGTTTAATTGGTTTTATAGCCCCGCTGCAGCTCATACCAGTGTAGGGTGTCAGAGCAGTTTACATGACACACACTCCACAGAGACAAGCAATAATAGGTGTATAAATTAGTGTATAGGAAATGTTACATAAGGAAGAGAACTACAAGGTGTAGGAGTCACATCACATGCCATCCATACTGGTAGGCAGTATAGTTTAACAGTGCTTGGTCTGGAGAAGCAAAAACTCAGAATTTAAAACTTAACACCATGATTGGAGGTTCTCTTTAATCATCAGAATTGATTTCTATCCAAATGAACCTTTTTGCAACATTAGGATAATGAAAGACTGGGGAACAAATCATAACGCTCTAAACTATACCTTGCAGTTTGCATGCAGCTCTTTGATGACAGTTAATAGCTCACTGTTCTATGTTAGGATTATAATGTATAAACTGCAAGTAACAAAAGGATCTCTCAGACAAAAGCAGTAACCCACTGACCTATTTACATTATGTGCACTTTGTGATCTGAATGGTACATTTTCTTTGCAGCAGGCATATTAACCATCTCCACTACGTTTGGATGAGTGAAAACATCCACTAGCCAAATCTAATCTCGTTCCAGGATGAACATTAATCAAGGAAGTTATCTTTACATTTATATAGTTGGACTGTCCAAGTAAAATAGAAAGACTTGTGTGTTCAAATAATCCATCACGGCTCTCAAACTGAGAGTTTCAACATGCATCCAACAGAAGAATCTGCCGTTTAGGAAGCATTTTTATGGCATGTTAGTGTGAAGACTAATGTGTGCATGTTTTTGCTTTTCTGACTTGCTCTAAGACTCTTTCAGGAGTAAACCCAACAACCTGCGAAACCTGTGAAGGTCCTCCGTTTTTTTTCCCTAGTACATCAACAGATACACTCATGAGGATTCCCACCCTTAGCGGAGAAGGTATATTGTCCCCTCACCACTATAGGGAGACTGATAACGGGTTACTGCTGATTTCCGGGACCCAGATCTTTAATCTTACCCTTAGGAGCTGACCTTTAGACCCTCTCATGGAAATTTCACGCTTAACTTAGAGGCAATTTCTAAAGTATTAATGCAGTAGTGAAACAGTCATAACATCGAAATGCAAAGCAATACAATCCCAAACTGAATTAGAGGAGAAAAATTAAGTAACATTTAATAAAGTAAATAACACCAAAATGACAAAAATCCAATCATGGGAACCACAGATATGAATTCTTAAAGTTTTAAGTAGAAGCACAAAGTACCAATGAAAGTTCATGGTCGCAGCAGAACAAGCCTAGGCACAATTTGACACTACCTGGAATGGAGCGTAGGACACTAATCAGGTTCATACTAGTCAAGAGTTTACCTTCTGACTTTAGTCCTTTAAGTCCCAACCCACCACAGGAGTAACATTCTAAATAGTCCAAGACTTCGGGGATGGCACTTAGAGACTCACAGGGTGACAGGCAGGGGCCAACAGGAGGATCCAGTCCAGGTCCAGTTGCCACTGGTCAGGTGCAGGAAAAGGCGTCATTCTGTCCCTGTAGCTTGGATAATGTTCTTAACTGTGTACAGCAGACCACCAGTTTTCTTTTATCCTTCCTGTACACAGTGCACAGTTGATTGGCTCCAGTATTTTTGTGATTCTTAGCTTTTTAGTTTTGGCTTAAAGAATTTTGCTTAGGTCATTTATGCTTTGGATAGTCCGGAAGAAAGGTCTGTGGTGTATCAATTTGAGTTGCCAGCCTAGTGTCTGGCTGAGCAAGTGTCATGTTTTTTGTAATGGAGTTTAATTGTGGAACCATGCTAATTTTGCAATATAGTTTTATTAGTGTTAGTTTTGTATTTCTATTGAATCTTGTCATTAGATAAAGAACCACTAAGCCAAGCTTTTTCTGTCATAGCCCGGATAGGTATCAATATCTCTGCACATCAACATGGTTTGGGAGGTCTATCTTAGCTTCTTCAGTGTCCATTTAAAAAGATCTAGTAACTAGGATCCTTCATGTCTGGAGGAAAATGTAGTCACAGGGTAATGAAATCATTTGAAAGGCAAGGTTACGTTTTTCAAACACCTTGTTAAAATGAAAACAGAAAACACATTTAATTGCTTTGAAAAATAAAAAACAAGAATATATCAAATTGTCAACATCTATGGGGCACAGTCTCTGATATGTCACGAAAGTCAGCAACAAAAGATGATGCGCAGTGTTCTATGGGAGGAAGAGAGCAGGACAGCCTAATACCTATTATGATATGGTCCTGCTGCTCTCTTGCCAAGCACTGGCCCGCTTTCAGGCTGATTTGCACTATGCACACACCTTTGTAAGCATAGGGTCTGGAAGTAGAGGTGCCAGGGTGCTGCGGCACCTCCAAAATAATTATGCTGAGGTTCATAAGGTGAATCATCAATAAAGATGCATTTTATATTGTCTCATTTCCTTTGCATTCAAAAATAGAGGTCAAATGTCAGGCTATGTATTCTGACAATTGCTGCTTATTTCTAACATGGAGATTCGTGTATACTCTTCTTTCCCTGACTGCAAATTGGGAGGCGTTTGTAAACTGAACTATATGACAATCTTACTGGGGTACAGGGAATGTGAAAGGATTGATTGGAGGAAACCAATTTTTTTAACACACAACAAAATTGAAATATCTGTAAATTAACTCTGTAAGTGTCAAAATGTATTAGCAGTTGGGAAAGTACAATTGAAGCACATTTTTTGCAGTTCTGAAGTGCGATGGACACATATTTTAATAGGATGGAAAAAATAATCAAGACACTTTACTTGGTGATGCACCAATGATAAATATTCGCTGTAACCCAATTTTCATACATTGGGCCACATATATCAACATTTGGAATAGCGATTACCTAATTGCGCTATTCCTAATGTATGAAACTTCAAGAGTTTCATTTAGCGATTCCTCGGGGGCTGCAAATCGACCTACTTCATTAATATTAATGGGGTAGGTCGCAATTTGTGACCCCTAGGAATCTCTAAAATCACGGGGATGGTGGCCTGCTAGGGTCAGCAGACCACTGTGTCCTTGATTGCTTTTCAATAAAGCAATCAGTTTGTTTTTAAATTGCAGCCCGTTTTCCTTAAAGGAAAACAGATTGCTTTAAAAAAAAAAATGAAACGTTTTCTTTTAATTTTTAAGAGCAGGCAGTGGTCCCACAGACCACTGCCTGCTCTTAAAAACGTTTTTGCCACCATTCCCAAAGGGGAATGGGTCCCTTGGGGACCCCTTCCTATTCGCAAATGGGTTACCACCAACTTGAAGTTGGTGGTAAAATGCGAATGTATTGCGACCGCATTCACGGTCACAAAACATTCGTACATACCTCTGCGATTCGGTATTTGTAAGGGACGCCTTAAACACATCCCTTCCAAACACCGAATCGCAAACCCATTTTGACTTCAGTGATGTAACACTGATGGCAACACCCACACTCTGAAAGTTGTTTCAGCACCACTGTTGCTAAGGTGCATGTGTGATGTCTAGCATCAGTTTTGTACTGGATGGGTATACTTCCAGTAAACAATTCTATGATCAGACACACTTTTAAACTTTTCCTAATTTGAATGTGTGTTGTACAGTGCAGCACACCTGCAAAGTTTCAAAAGAATGGAAAAAAAAGTTTTTTCTTACTATGCGCCTGCCTCAAGAAGGCATAATTGTTTTGTTGCAAAGTCCTGTTTATCATTTATATGGCTTTCCATTAAAAACTCTGGATGCCATAGAGTAGGGTAAAGTGTCGAGCAGTGGAGTAGAGTGAAGTGGAGTCCAGTGGAGTGGCATAGTGTACAGTGGACTAGTGTGATGTAGAGTAGATTGGCATGGAGTGGAGTAGAGTGGAGTGGCGTAGCATACAGTGGAGTAAAGTGTTGTAGAGTGGAGTGGTGTGTGGTACAGTGGAGTGGACTGGTGTGTTGTAGAGTACTGGAAAATGTTGTAGAGTGGAGTAGAGTAAAGTACCACAGAGCGGATTACAGTGTTGTACAGTGGAGTGGCATGGAGTACAGTAGAGTGCAGCACAGTATGGTAGAGTGGAGTGAAGTGAAATAGACTGTCGGAGAGTTGTGTCATAGAGTAGCATACAGTGGAGTGGCATAGAGTGCAGTAGTGCAGTAGTGGAGTACAGTGGAGTAATGGCTCACAGAGTAGAGTATAGTAAACTGGGGTGGAGGGGCATAGAGGAAGTTGTGTAGACTGTTGTATAGTGTCATAGAGTGGAGTAGAGTGTCATAATGTGGTATAGAGTAAAGTAGAGTGCTGTACACTGACACTAACAGGAGTACATTGATGTACAGTGTAGTGCTACAGTGTGGTATAGTGGAGAGGCTTAGACTGTTCTTGAGTGGAGTATAGTGTTGTTGAGCGGAGTACAGGAGAGTGTGTTGGAGTGGAGTTGCTTAGAGTGGAGTGGCGTAGAGTGGAGTAGCGTAGAGTGAAGTGTCATAGAGTGGAATAGCATAGGTGGAGTGGGGTAGAGTGGAGCTACATACAGTGGAATAGCGTAGAGTAGAGTGGCATATAGTGGAGTGGTGTACAGTGAAGTGGAATTGATTGGAGTGGCGTAGAGGGGAGTGATGTACAGCTTATATTTATTCAAGGCTTTGTTGGCTTGGACACATAGTATACCTACCCTGCCCCACAGCCCCTTATAGCCCTTTTAAGAAAAATAAAATTAAGTTCAGGATATAGGGACCCGTGTCTTGTAATAGATGATGCAAGATAAATTATTGTCTTACAGCAGCCAATCGGATCTCTCGGTACCGCAGTTCCCACTTTGGAGCCACAGTTCAGAAAGGGACAACAGGCGAAAATGCTTTCTCTTCTACTCAGATCTTTTTTTTTTTAATTCCTGGAGTTGCAAATAATTTGTGATTCACAAATGGCAGAGATATACCAAGGCATTAGCCCTTTAAAGCCCACATGGAAACTTTTTAAAAAAAATACTAATATCGCAAAAACTACCAAATGGATTTACACCAAACCAATGGAAGCACGCTTGCTGAGCAAAGTTCTACTTTCATGCCAAGTCTGGTCTAAACCAGTTTAGCCGTTTGCCCTGTAGGGTGAGCAAAAGTTCCTAGGGAGGAAAAATGGAAAAACCCTTCTTGTTTCACCCCCCTTAGTGTTTCTTCCCCTGCATGGGATCAGCATGAAAGGTGCATGCTGGATTTTATGAGACTAAACTAATGATTTGACAACGTTCATGCAAATCTGGCCGTGGGGGTCCAAAGTTATAGGTGAAACACAATTTTATTTTCAAAGGAAACTGAACCATAACTACACAGAGGAAAGAGCCACTGTGTAATGGCAAGATGTGCAAAACAAATATCAATATATATATATTTTGATATTATGGTGGTCGATTTCATGGTAATGGTATTTTTGTATAATAATATTTCATATATGACGGATGTCTTCTCCTGGGCAATCGTTTAACAAATCAATTTATTCTGAAGGTGTGGCCTTCATTTCATTCAATTGGTGCAATTAGATCACCAGGGCTGATAACAAAGATTTGTAAAAGAAAAGCACAAAGCTGAACACACAGATGTGGATTCACAAAGGTAAATTCACATGGGTAGCACTACCTACGAGTAAATCTACCCTAGAGGTGTTCAAACTGTAGGGGGTTTTGGGGCCTGAATTGATGACAGGGGTCCACGCACTGACAAGATGAGCATCATCCTAAAAACAGTGCTGTGAAGTGAAATAAACATAGTGGCAGAGAGACACTCTGTAGTGGGCAATAATAACTTTTGTCACATGACATGTCTGTGAGCAGGTGTCAAAGGCGGGGGTTAGGGTCCAAATAACCCTCAAAGTCTCTAAACCCGATGTCTAAAAATAGATCACTCTGTGGATATTTTCACACTTTATGGAGGCCAGGCTGCCCAGAGCATGTTGGTAATCATGTGTTTGATCACTTTTTTTTAAAAGGAATAACTGAGAATAACACTATGTTTGTCATTCTGATGGGGCTCCAGTGATTTGTTTGGGTGGTGTTGGGGAGAAGATGGCATTAAAAATTCAAAGACCACTGATCTACTATTACACCTAGGTGGAAATCTCCACTTATTTGCTTTTCACTATTTCTTCTGAATGGAGATTTACACCTAGTTACAAAATTAAAAGACTCCATGCTCTCAAATTTGGGGGTAAATCCGGCTACAACTCATTTTATGACCGTAAAGTTATTGTAACTAACTTCATGTTTGTTTATGGAGATCTCCACCTCTAGGGGAGAGATCTCCATATAGGAAATTGCAGGTAACATCTTTAATGTTTTTAAAATAATGAATAAAATACTTTTAATGTGTAATATAAATGTACATTTATTTAAAATAATCCTTATTAACTTAGAATTAATAAAATGAAAAGATACAATACATTACTGCCTCAAATTAAATTTGTATTCAATAAAATAATTCAGATATATTAATTTAATGTATAAATATTTACAAAATAATGTTAAAAAAAATCAGCCACTGGCAGCAATTTGTATTTTAATGTATAATAAAGTTGGTTAAAAGTTATGTTTTAATTCATTTTAATTTGTTTATATTTATATATTTAAATTAAGTAGTAAATATACTTAACTTTTTATCACACACACACACATACATCCCACTGTCGGTTGCCTTTTTTGTGTTGCTAATAACTTTGGCGCCGTTTGATCAATCTCCACAAAACTTTCAAAAATGCTTCTTTTTGACTAGTTTGTGCATGTAAAGTTGTGGGGTGATTCATCAAGTGGGGGCCTAGAAAAAGGGGTCACAAAACACATTTTACCCATTAAATTCTCCGTAGGAAAGTTAGGCACAGCTACAGCCCAAACCACTGACCGGATTCACACCAAGCTTTGTAGAAAGCTCTATTTTGGTTCAGAAAGAGTCTTTTTTGTAATTTGGTGTAAATTCGTTCAGCCGTTTTTGAGCATTTAATGCTAAAAAAATTGCATAGCCAGGGATGCAGAGCCTCCGTGGACCCAACTGGGATCTGATTGGCTGCCACCACATCAGCTAGCAAGGGGTGTCAGCCATCTGAGAACTCGGCACTCAGTCCTGAGTCTTAAGACAAAATGCAAAAAAAGACATAGGGGGACAGGGTAGGGATACCCTGGCCATCTAGGCCTGCTAGTGGGGTCGAAGAATGACCTGTTGTGCTGGCATCCAGCCCAGCAGCTCTCTCTGCTCTTGTCCTGAGTGGGCGGGATATGTGAATTCTGAGCAGTGGGGAAGAGGCCAGCGGATCAACATGTCACTCCTCCTGCACACTTACCTTACGGCAGCCGGCCCGCCAGTATCAAGTCCTGCAAGTTCATTCCTTTCTTTGGGGAAGTTGGTTTGGAGAACAGGTCAGCGCCCCCACATTGGTCCAAGTTTTTCTATTCCCCAAAATCCTCCTGAGTGTTCACATGACCTAATACAAGATGGTTGTTCTTCCCGCCTTTAGTGTTCTTTCCTAATCCATCATGGCAGCTGTACCTTCCTGTGATGCAATTCCTTTTTCAACAGTATAACAGGCCATTTTTCCTTTTGCTCCCTGCGTTGCAACACTTCTTCTTCCTGTGGGTGTGTTCCTCGCTCCTGCTACAGTGAATCCTGTTCAGTGCTTCTGTAGTTCTCGGATTTTCCAGTGTTTCTCTCTGCCTTAGGCCCTTATTCTGCTGGTGTCGTCCATCTGCTATTATGATTATGAGGTTTTTTACCTGTGGGCTTTTTCCTCATCAAGAACTCCTTCTCGGAGGCACCATCTGTTTAGGTACTTTTTACAGTGTTAGCAGCATTGTGGCTACTGGAAGGGGTCATCCTTACCTCTGGCAGACAAGACTGTCAAAGACTGTGCATCTAGGGCTGGTTGAAGTCAGAGGGTGTTCTCAGAGCCTGTGCCAACAGAAAGGTGCGACAGACTGCGGCACCCAAACACTGCTCCCGAGCCCGATACCACGGATACCACTCAAGCTAACCTGCTCGATCCAACCCAAGCCTTAGTACAGATATTTCAGCAACTTCAAGAATAGAACTTAGCCCTACGCAGAGTGTCCGATGTTCCCTTAGTATACTCAGCTACACCATGCTTTTCAAGGGATCCAAGTAGGATGAGGGAATTTCTGGACTCTTTGACAGTTTATTTTACCTTCTGCCCAGCTCTATTTTCACAAGACAAAGCGAAAGTTGGATATTTAATAAGTGCGTTATCTAGCCTGGCATTAGCATGGGCGACCCCTTTAGTAGCCACAAAAGATCCATGCCTATCTGATTACTTGACATTCCTGACCACATTTAAACGAATATTCGAAAGGCCTAACTTTAAGCCCTCTGCCAAATAAGGCCTGTGTGACATCCAGCAATGTAATTAAGACGTATTAAGTTACATCACCCAATTTCGCCAGTTGGCAGCAGAAACCAGTTGTGTAGAGCGGATGTTGGTAACCCTGTTTCGCAGAGGTCGTAAGGAAGAAATTAAAGATGGACTGGTTCATTCAGCTCGGGCCAAATCCATGTGTGTACTGATGGACAAAGCATTAACTATTGGACACCGACTATGAGAAGGTTGATTTGAGAAGCGCATGTCACCACCATCTTCTGTTTCCGGGGGAGCTAGAATCGTGAGCCAAAAACCAGAGACAAGTCCAGTAGAATCATCTCCCTCTGCTAGTGAAGAACCCTGGCAAATAGGCCTTGCCTGTGGAACGCTCTCAGAGTCAGAAAGAGAACATCGCCAGAGGCTTGGGTTGTATCTATACTGTGGTTTACCTGAACATTTACAACGTGCCTGTCCAGCCCTGACCTCAAAAGGCTTTGGGAAACACCAGATCCCATCCTTTTTAAAAAGGGGAAAGGACTGGAATATCTACAAGCCCTTTGAATGATTTTCTGGAGATATGCAAGCCTCCTTATTCCTTTTGCCCATGCAGCTGGAACTCCATACAGGTCAAGTCGAACAAACGTCGACTTTTCTTGATAGCGGAGCTAATGGTATATATCTGGATTCAGACTGGGCCCATGAAAGAAAGATTCTCCGAATCATCAAAGATACTCCAGAACAAGTGCAAACCGTGGATGGGACTCCACTGGCATCTGGCCCAGTTAAGGAAATGATAGCATCTATGAACTTGACCTTCTGAAAACATTGTGAGATTGTGTCTTTTGACCTGATCACCTCTCCCAATCATATATTAATACTAGGAATTCCGAGGCTGGTCTGTCATAATCCTTTCATCAACTGGGAGATAAGAAGTATAACTTTATTGCAGGAAAGTGCCCTATCGGTATGCCCCCCACACACACTTTTTGCTCCAAATGCTGATGGTTATGACTCTGATAGTGCACTGAAGTCTGCTGCCCAGACCCCAGTGCCTGTGCTCTCTCCGAAAACTGTTATGTTTGACTTGCTAATCCCAAATTTGCAAAAGCTTTACCCCCTTATAAGTCCTTAGTACATGGTACCAGGGGTACCCAGGGCATAGGTGGTGAAGGGGTCCCCAGGGCTACAGCATGGTTTTGCTCTACCCTGGGTGACTCAAGCAAACTACTGACAGCAGGCTTGTCATTGCAGACTGCAGGAGCAGTGCAAACTTCTAGAACTCAACTGTGCCCTCACCATGTGTGGCACAGTCAAATGCACTACCTTTAATATATGTCAGGCCCCCCTAAGGTAAGCCTCCTCAGCTCAGGAGGCAGGGTACAGTATATTAAAGGTGAGAACATATAAGTGCAAGTCTATATGTCCCTATAGTGGCATTCCCCACTGGAAACTACTATAAGTGTTAGAGGTCCATAGGATAACATGGGCTGCCACCCTGGCATTCTCGAGGTTGGCAGCTCCATTATGGTACTGCAGAAATATGTCATGTTTGGTATCAAACAACGTGCCTTCTCACCCTTGACATGAATCTCGTGCCCTGGGTGACATGGCATGTACCCAGGTGACGACTTTAGGGATTGCCCACCTGGTTGCCCCAGCTTCTCTTTGCTCTGGCTGACCACCCTATGCTTTCCCGCACCTGCTGCAGCCAAGACAGGATTCTGACCTCCTGCCAGGCAGTGCGATCACTCCCAAAAGTCAGGAATAAAGGCTTTGACAGGAACAAGGTCACACCTCCCTCCTCCCAAGCAGGCTAGTTAAGTGGCATATCAAGGCGGTGAGCTTCAAAGGCTGCACCGCATCTGATATGGATCAGGGCTGACTCCTAGTGGGGGAAACAGCCCTCCCCCTGTCCCAGGCACATTTGCACCCAGGCAGGTGGGAAATTAGCTCTGCAGGTAGGTGTACACCCGCAGAAGGCTAGCCACACCTCCAAGGGTGAGCACCCTGGTCTGCATACCACAATTTGATTTCTGCCATCTTTAGGAATGACAGAATAGAAGGTTCTGGGTAGAAAAGGTGACCTACACCATTAGATGTGGATACCTCAGGGGCGGTCTAGCCGCAGGGACTAGCTGCCCATTGACTACTAGCTCCCACACCCCTAACCCTCCTAAATCTAGGTTTTAAGGGACCCCCCTGACACTGAAGCCTCAGATCTGAATAACTTGCATGGAGGAAGGACTAAGAGGAAACCAGTGTTGCTGACAACAGGACTTTGCCCACAGCACCAAAGCAACAGAGAGAGATACTTTGTCCTGTGGCAACAGACTTTGAACTGAGTGGGCGACCCTCATCCTTGGCTAAAATTCAACACTGCCAGAGCAAGGGACCCCTGTAGAAGCTGGAAGCATCCTCAGACTACCCTGGACAAATGGCACTAGTTCCCTGCAAAGTGCAGGCAAAAACCCTCAGTGGATTTGAAGAATCACTATCCATCAGGCCTTGCGTGGGATCGCCCAAATCCAGGTGGCCCAGTGCATTGTGGGAGTTTTAGTCTCGCCTGCCACACAGTTTCAGACCGCTACCTCACTCCTCGGGACCCAGTGAAGTTCCAGTACCTTTTTGCTTTGCTTACCGCTGCCAACATTTGTTGGTCGCTAATCCGGCAACTGACCCTCACACTCGACACTGCATCTACAGGGAACAGTATGCAACCTTAATTCTACGTCAGCAGCTATGTATCTGCTGTGTTTTTGCATTCTGTTTCTTGCAGCACTGTGTAAGCGGTAAAACCAGTATCCCCTCGGCTCCCATTCAGCACCAAGGACAGCCAAGACAACTCTGCACTAGGCCTGGGCGGAGGTCGTAGAGTTCCCATGAAGTGACAAAAACTCTGCTGCTCTCCGCAGAGTTTCATAAGCAGTAGAGTGAGTAAAAGTTGCGCTGCTTGCGCTGATTTTTAGTGCTGGGCGACCTGCCACGACCGCCGGCTTTGAGAAATCTCGCTGAGAGGTGGTCTAGCGTTGGATTTTCGCTGATGATCTGACTGTCGTGGCCTGGTCCAGGGGCCCGCATGGCCTTTACTCTGTAAGGGTTAAACGTGACTCGACCTGCAAGTGACCGATTGTCACAAGTGGTTTTTCCTATTGACCACAATGTAATATTTTCCTTTTAATTTTGCACTGATTTAATATTGCTTCACAAATCTATAACTCCAGTTATATGTATGCTATTCCATTTGTTTTGGTGTCTAAATTAAGATAAAAATACACTCTATTTTTATAATTTGGTGTCGGATTTCTCTCGAGTCATGTGAATTACTTGTCGTCCATGTTGGTACTCTGAAATGCTTAACACATGTTCCTCTAGTAAGCCTGATTGCTCTTTGCCACTACCAGGAGTGAGCTAAGGATTTATTAGTGTGAATCCAAGGATCATCTTTGGGGTATTGTGGGGGCGTGGTCAAGCAGGCTACGATGGTGGCCGTGTCTCGCTGAGGCTCCGCGATCGGGCCAGCATATCGTCCAGTTCCTGGTGTCGCCTGAGCCTACAGAGACATCAGCCGGGTGTCGGAACTCCTACGGCACCCCATGGTGTTGGGGGCAACGGCTGTTCGAGCTCCTTTCTGGCAGGAAAATACATATGTTGGATGCGGCTCTGGGCGGCAAGATGGCGGCCGCCTGCCCCTGACGGAGCGTATCGTGAGCTTGAGCCCGTACTGTGCGCCACACGCTGAGCGCGGACCTGGCACAGTGACTGTGGCCCCCACAGAGGTGAGGAGACATCCCGCTGAGGACGCGACTCGACACGAGCCCCGGCAGACCCACGCGGCGGAGACCAGCACCGGAGAGGACGAGATAGTCCGCCATTTTGACTGGTGCGGCCTGGCAATACGTGGCCCTCTGGCCCCCAGGGACTAGCAGCTCGCACTTACGCTCCTCCCAGGCGAGGATCGGAGCACCGACGGAGGTTTGCGGCGCTCCTGGAACAAGGGGGGTGGTCACTGTCCCCCCGCCCAGCAGAATACTACGAGCCGGCTCCCGGCCGAGGCCGCCTGATCCTAAGATGGCGCCCGGGACCCGGTAACGAACTTTGCACCGCATCTGCAGAGGCCAGGGGAGGCACACAGCACCGGCACAACCAGAGGTGAGCGGCGGCGCCCACGCGTGGCGAGGCACAGTGGCGGAGCTCCCTACACAAGACTGCAAAGCCCCTAGCGCATGGGTGGGACAGGCTGCCTGACCATACAATGGCGGCCATTTCGCTCTGAAGGCCCCCGCTGCTCAGAGACTGGGGTATAGTAATGAGGCGGTTGGGTCACCTGCGGCCCTCCCTATAGGGGCCTCCCCCCCCAGATCGCGCCGATCCAGGCTGTGCCCGCCATACCCCTGCGGCCGCAGAACGGCAGGCTGGACATCGAGGCGACTATTGCAGGGACCCGGACGCCCACCGCGCTACCACCGACCACCACCCCTTGCCGGTTGCTCACCCGACACCCAACGAGCCCACCGGATCTAGCACTGTGATACTCTCCCGACGAGCCCCACACTGGACCACTGCTGGCGACACCTGGGACGTGCAAGACCTCCGTGATCCCTACAATGGGGAATCCTAAAGGAACGCAACAAACCACAGTTCCGGAGACGGCCCCGGAAACATGCCGCACTCCCGAGCAGCGGCCACCACGACTGCATCGCAGTCTGATCGGTCAATCTCGGATAAACTGGATCAGGTGCTGGCAGCCATCGAACTCTCCGGGGTATCCATGGAGGAGCGTCTTGGCACCCTCGCGACGGACGTCAACCTCCTCCGGGATGACCACCGTAAATTGGCTGAGAAAGTGAAGGAAGGGGAGAAGACGCTGGCCGACCTACAACCCACCGTTAAAACGCACCAGCGGACACTGCAAGACGTCCTGAGCAGTCTGCGCACGGTGGAGGAGCGGGTGAATGATTTAGAAGGCCGCTCGAGGCGATGCAACATCCGCGTGCTGGGTCTCCCGGAGGGTATTGAAGGCTCGGACCCGCTAGAATACCTGGAAACATGGGTGAAATCTTTCACCCCCACGGCCGAACGGACGGCATTCTTTTCTATTGAACGCGCCCACAGGGTCCCGGCCCGCAGGCCTCTGCCGGGGGCGGCACCCAGACCGATGCTGGCGAAATTCCTACACTTCCGCGACCGGGACGCGGTCCTTCGAGCAGCCAGACGGGCAGGCACCCTGAACGTGGAAAACAAACAGATAATGATTTTTCCCGATTATGCACGTGCGGTGCAGCAGCAGAGGTCAACATT
The DNA here is from genome assembly GCA_963921515.1 of Calotriton arnoldi. NCBI lineage: Eukaryota > Metazoa > Chordata > Amphibia > Caudata > Salamandridae > Calotriton > Calotriton arnoldi. The sequence goes on along the minus strand of CAWUFW010009416.1, from coordinate 293,761 downwards.
CCTGGATGTTAAACGCCGATTGCGTACGCATAATTTACAGTACTCCTTGCTCTTCCCAGCCCGCCTCAAGGTTCTCTATAACGGTTCTGCCATCTTTTTCACCAATGCCGACGAAGCGCGCGACTGGGCGGACTGCCACTGCCCACGCTCATCCGGAGCAGAGACCACACGATCTGCAACTTTCAAAGCACCACGGGCCAAGAGACATGACCAGAAATAGCAGCGCAACAGGACAAGTAAAATGCTCGAGACTCACACCCAAGACTCTCCAGACCTCGAACAGATCATGAAAGAACGCCGAGAGGCCCTACAAGCGGTGATCGACCTGCAGGCATCTCCCCTCGCTGGAGTCATGAGACCGACCTCCGCACCTCTTCTCATCAGAGGGAGAGGACGACACTGATGGGACACTGTCTGGCACGGACTCACCTGCACCTCCCCTGGTCACCCCTCAGACGGCTGAAATCATGTTGGATGGTCAAACGAACACTCTTTCATCCTGAGATAACCATACATGGGACTCCGACAGGACTTCTTTGCACCTAGACTCTTCCATCGCACACACGTAACATACATCTGATCCAACATGTTCCGAGCGACACCTCATGATCCTACAAGGGCCCGATCAGCGAAACGCCTCGCATACACGTACTACCACCCCCAAGTTATATTAGAGTACTCTCTCCATCTGTGAGAGCAGGTTTGGTCGCATCGTTTCCAGCGATGGGTCCTCAGTATTGGGACTGTTTCCCGACCCCAGTTATGCAGTTTATTACCCCCTGTTCCGAAATGTCACGTCCCCTCATGGAACTTCACACAACAGGGTACCCGAACCACATGTATAGGTGACGTCTGAACTCGCACAGGTGCTTCACCCCGCTGGGAATCAGTGATCATGATGCTCCGACACATGCTAGCCACACTGACGCTCACTAACACCCCCACATGGCTCTAACCACACAGAACTCTGACATCAACCTCCTCACGCTCAACGCCAGAGGCCTCCACACACCGAGTAAACGGTATGCTGTATACTCCTATATAAAACGCCAAAACGCCCGGATCGCGTTTCTGCAAGAGACACATCTCACCACTACCGAGACACGTAAACTACAGATTAAATGGCGAGGAACAATATGTGCCACGTCATACTCTGCATACGCACGCTGAGCGCTCATATGGGTTCGACCGGCGACTCCATTTCGGGAAACCAAACGGGTGGTGGACGGAGAGGGTAGATATGCCCTGTTGGAGGGGCTCCTAGATGGGCAATCAGTGCTTCTGGGCAGTATCTATGCCCCGAACATCGACCAGGACAAATTCTGGGACCGCCTCACAGGGGTTTTAGCCCAATTTGCCTCCATACCATGGATCTTAGGTGGCGATTACAACTGCACGCTAGACACCGCCTTGGACCGCTCCCACCCCCCGCCCACACATTCTCCTGCTTACAAACAAACCGAGCGGTTCAGGACCTGGGTCACACAATGGGCACTCACGGACGCCTGGCGGATACGCCACCCACAGACTCGACTGTATTCGTTCCACTCCATCCCACATAATCTACGGGTCCGTCTGGACTGATTCCTGTGTTCGGCGGCGGTGTTGCCCAAGATTCGGCACACAGATTATTTGGGTAGGGTTATCTCTGACCATGATGCCCATATCCTGCAACTACACTGGAGACCCCCACACCCTCCCGTCCCCACATGGCACCGACCGCGGCACTGTCTATCAGATCCGGTATTTAAAAACGAACAGGAGCAAAGCATCCAGGCCTACTTCGCTGACAACACAGGGACAGCATCCTCACTGTTAGTGGAGTGGGATGCATTTAAAGTGGTAGCCCGGGGGGAGTGTATTAAACAATTCGTCGGGGTGAAGCGAACACTAGAGCAGGCACTCATCGAAGCTGAACGACGACTCGCCGCCGCCACCAAACGAGACGACACATCCGTGGAAACGGCCACACAAGTAGCTACAGCCAAAACCGCATATCAAGCTGCTTGCGTTGACCTCCGACGTTACAATTTTAGGACCTATGCCACCCGGATGCATAAAGAGCGGGACAAAACAGGTACATTACTCGCATGGTTAGCTAAACAAGACACCGCCGTCCAGCCCATAACGGAGGTGATAGACCCATTTGGTAACTTAGTACGATCCCAGGACGAAATTCTCTCAGTGTTCCATCACCATTACTCGGAGGTTTACTGTGGCCCAACACCAACTGAGCAGGACACTCCTGACCACTTTCTCGGTCCCCTGACGATCCCCAAAATTACGGACGCAGACAGGACAACATTAGACACGAAGATACAAGCCACCGACATTACACAAGCCCTACACTCCCTAGCTCGTAACAAGGCACATGGGTCTGGATGGGTTTCCCCTAGAATATTATACCACCTTCTCCACTCTGCTGGTCCCCCGTCTAGCAGCGATGTTTGCGTCTGCATTGGAAAAGGGAGAGTTAACAAGATCCCTCCGAGAATCGGTTATTGTGACCTTCCTAAAGCCATACCGCGATCCGCAACGGATGGCCTCCTATCGACCCATTACACTGCTGTCCACCGACTGTAAGATCCTGGGAAAGATATTAGCGGACAGATACTCGCAAATTATACGGCCTCTGGTCCACCCTGACCAATGTGGCTTCGTCCCCGGCAGAAACACATCTCAGAACATACGCCGACTTTTTCATGTCCAGGATCAGGTAGATGACACATATCCCCGGGCGGCATGCCTTATCATGGACCTTGAGAAAGCTTTCGACACCCTCAAGTGGCAGTATCTCTTCTCGGTCTTACAAAGAGTAGGGCTCAGTCCTAAGCTTTTGGCATACACGCAACTCTTATATACCAACCTCACCTCACGGGTTCGCATAGGGAGATACATCTCACCAGAATTCACGGTTCAAAAGGGCACAAGACAAGGCTGTCCACTATCGCCTCTACTCTTTGCCCTTGCGGTGGAACCTCTAGCGATCCGACTACGCCAGGAGGGGGAACATTGGGGCATCCCCATAGCAGGCGCCGTTCACAGTGTCTCCATGTATGCCGACGACCTTCTTCTATATATACGGGACGTCGCCGCGGATCTGTCGCCCATCTGGGCAACACTAACAGAGTTTGCCAAAACGTCTGGACTAAAGGTGAATTGGGATAAATCCACATTGTACCCACTACACCCGAACCTTCCCCCTCGCGACGTTCGGCTCGGCGGACAGACGATGGCCTGGAGCGCGGAGGCCCCCGATATCTCGGGATCCGTCTCTACCACACCCCGGCCGACATATTTGAGGGCAATCATCGCAGAGCACTGGCCGGCATTAGATCGGCGGTGGGATTCTGGAAGTGCCTTCCACTAGCTCCGATCGGTCGGGTAGCTCTAGCTAAAATGATAATGGTCCCCCGATTGTTATACCACTTCACGAATCTGCCGGTAATTCCACCCAGTACATTCTTCCGCGACTTAGACTCACTCCTCGACTCACTCAGCTGGGGAGCGGGCAGACATAGGATAGCACTAAAGAAACTACAATTGCCCACCACACAAGGGGGACTGGGCGCTCCATCCTTCGAGTCATACTTCCTTGCAGCACAATTGCAGTGGTTATCCTACTGGTCGGCAGGCAGACACATGAGTGAGACATGCACCACAACTGGTCAGGTGTCTATTCCGGAGCTTCGTCGCCTATTACTGCCGGGCGCCAAGCCGAGACGTACATATCCCCTACAAGTAGCAGTAGCGCACAAATGCATGCAAAGGATACACCGTATGTCACCGGGAACACCCCCATACTCGCCCCTACTGCCACTGGTCGGATGGCCCAAACACGACCGCTATTTCACACCAAACATGCTTCACACATGGACGGTTTGTGGCATTACCGAAGCGGAGTCACTATTCGGGGACAGACAGCTTAGACCATTCCAATGTCTTGTAGACGACTACGATCTACCCCCTGGCCAATTCCTACTTCACCGTCAACTTCTCGAGGGTTACCGCCCACACCACGACCTCTCGACAGGCGAGCCAGCCACACACCCAGTCGTCCACACAATCCTACATATGGGGGCGGGGAGACACTTGACCACATGGCTCTATAAAGCCGTCCGAAAACTCATAAACAGGCCCTTGGAAACCCTCCGAGCTACCTGGGAAGAAGAACTAGGGCGTCCCTTACACGAGTCAGAATGGGAAAGGGCTCTCGAATACCCCAAGAAAGTATCCAGAAATGCACGCTTCAAAAACATACAATTCTACATCCTACATAGGGCGTATCTTTCCCCAGCGCGTCTCCAAAGATTTTATCTGGATACGCAATTCCTCTGTCCTAGATGCCGCTCCCCAGATGCAGATTTTTACCATATGTTCTGGAGCTGCCCTACCATACAATCATACTGGCAGACGGTTCATAAATCCCTTGGAGAACTCACAGGGCTTACATACCTGAACACCTGGGAAACCTCTGCCCTGGGTATTTTTCGGGAACACAAACAACACAAAGTGCCCATCAGATTTATCTCACTGGCCATCCTCTTAGCTAAATGGAGCATAGCCATGCACTGGCGATCCCCCACAGGCCCCCCACTCGCGGCATGGATAGGGGCAGTGCACAAATGGGCGGCAGCGGAAGAGGAGACATTGCGTGAAGAGGAGGTGAAAGGGATGCGCAAACACCCTATCTCCATGGAATGGGCCCTTCTATTGCACCACTTTAAACAATCAACGCCCCGGGAGCACACAGCTGGCGATCCACACACACCACCGACCCAACACCCACATGCTCAAGTCCCGAATACACACACCGGATCCCCACCCGCAGTACCCACATGACATGGTCAGCCTCTGGCACCACACCTCACATACCACCAAACGGCTGGCGGTTAGCGTTGAGCTGACAGCATCCTTCCCTTAATCTCTAACAGCACCAGAGGCACACCGAATAGTGAGTCATATGTCGCCCTGATGTCCTGATGTTCGTACCGAGAACTCCATGAACACTTCCCCAGTTCCGCATCCCAGTTCTAGTTGGCCTCAACTCAACACCGGACCTTAATCCTGTCAAGAACCTTGGCATAACCAATATGAATGGCACTGTATTTCGACGTCAAGAGAGAGAAATGTAATTTTACCGAAATATACCCTGACACGTATTATGATTGTAAACTCTAAATGTCAATAAAAATATGATATATAAAAAAAATCTTTGGGGTATTGTGATAGTAATACTTGAGGCCTAACCCCCACAGTATATAATACTCCACTTTCCTACATTTATCCTCCCATTTTTGTCATTGGTTCTGTTTCTCCACTGAAGATTATTGGACTCCCAAGGTAGTGCCAAAGAGTCCCAGGAAACAAAAACAGTTCAAACAACCTCCTCCAAGGGCTGCCTGCTGCTTACGAAGCGTACGCTTCTCTTTTCAAAAGCCTATGGAGGTGTCTTTAACACCACACCAAGAGTTTGACTATGCCATTCCTTTAGAACCAGAAGCAGTAGTTCCCTTTGGTTGGATTTATTCTCTTTGAGTCGGAAAAGGATGCACTGAGACAATACTTGGAGGAGAATTCGCAGAACAGGCTTTTAACTCGATCCACTTCACCAGCTAGAGCTGCAATGTTTTTTGTTGCTAAGAAGACGAAAGATCTGAAACCTTGTATCGACTTTAGTGGATTGATTAAAGTTACCATCAAAGATCAATATCCATTACCCCTTATTGAGGACATTCTAGAATCTGTTCAGGAGGCGAAGATTTTCAACAAATTATATTTTCATGGAGCATATCATCTACTGTGCATTAAGGAAGGAGACAAATGGAAGACAGCCTTCAGGACCCCTCTTGGACACTTTGAATATCAAGTCATGCCATTTCATGGACCACGTCATAGCTGACATATTAAACCATTTTGTAGTGCTCTATTTAGACGAAATCTTGGTTTATTCAATACATCCTTTACAACATCATTATCATGTTTGTCAGAAGCTTGAAAGGCTCCATCAAAATCAATTGTGTTGCAAATGGGACAAATATGAATTTAATGAGTCTGAAATTGAATACCTAGGCTTCTGGATAAATGCCACAGGGATAGCCATGGATCATCAGAAAGTATATGCCATACTAGACAGGCTAACTTCCTCCAATGTCAAGGAAACACAGTGTTTTCTTGGTCTTGCCAATTTTTGACGTCAATAAATTGGGGAATTTGCCTTCAAGTGACAACACTCAATATCACTTGACTCCTTAAAAAGGAGAAGCTTCATCATGGTTTTCAGTGGGATGATCAAGTGGAAGCAGCCTTTACCAAACTAAAATGAGCCTTTATTTCGGCTCCAATACTTCATCATCCGAATACTACGTACAAATCATTGTTGAAACTGATGCATCTGATCGTGCCATAGAGGACATCCTTCTTCGACAACAGGATGATGATGGTCAAGAACATCCCATCTTCAATCTCTCACATGTTTTGTCTGAATCAGAAAATAACTTCTTGATTTTGGAATGAGAACTTTTAACCATGATAATGGCCTGCATTGAATGGTCAATTAATCAATCTCTGCTTGATAAAGCACATAGCTGCTTCAAGCAGGATTGTCCTGGCGCTCCAGCAGACAGTAAAGGCCAACTGATGTCACAGCCTGGAAAATAAAGCACAAAATCAGAACGTGTGTCATGCGCACATCAAAGGAGCGAGACACAGAGAAACAGAGAAGGAAAGAAAGGCAGAGAGAGAAAGAGAGAGAATGAAAGGAAGGGAGGGAGAGAGAGAAGTAAAGGAAGGGAGAGAGAGAGAGAAGGAAAGAAAGGCAGAGAGAGAGAGAGAGGGAGAAGGAAAGGAAGGGAGAGAGGGAGAGGGAAAGGAAGGGAGAGAGGGAGAGGGAAAGGAAGGGAGAGAGAGAGAGGGAGGGAGAAGGAAAGGAAGGGAGAGGGAGGAGAGAGAGAGAGGGAAAGGAAGGGAGGAGAGAGAGAGGGAGGGAGAAGGAAAGGAAGGGAGAGGAGAGAGAGAGAGAGAGGGAAAGGAAGGGAGAGAGAGAGAGGGAGGGAGAAGGAAAGGAAGGGAGGGAGAGGGAGAGAGAGAGAGGGAAAGGAAGGGAGAGAGAGAGAGAGAGAAGGAGGGACACTGCCGCCACCGCGCACCCCAGCACCACTGCTCACCTGCTGCCACCGGTGTGTCTCCAACCACGTGCCGGTATACACCGCAAGCCACCAGGTCTGCAATCTGTAATCGAGGCCAGAGTCAATCATTGCAGAGTCCATCACACTGCACACGACAACAACGCCTGCCCGTCCTGCGCACACATGCAGCCGCCCCCTACCCCCTCCCGCCGGCCAGCGCTGGCCGTCTGCACTTGAGCACCCAGGCCCCACTGCTCACCTGCCTCCAACGGTGTGTACACCAGTGGGCACACCATGTGCCCGTGCAAGCTACAGGTCCCGCCACCATGGCATGCTCCACATCATGCGGACCCATGCCATGGCCCAGCAGGTCCCACACATGACGCTGAGTCCTGAGGCATCAATGGCAGAGACCACATCAGTGCACACGTCATCATCGCAGGCTGCACACCCGCTCAGCAATTTCGGTGCCACTAACCCTGTGCAACCCCAGTCAGCGCCATGTGGTGGTAGGCCCATGACGGCTGCATGGCTCCGGGTGCCACTAACCCTGTGCGCAACAAGTCATGGGCCCTTTATGATTGAGTATCGTGGAACGTCCGTCATCCAGTCACCACTGGCAGTGGGGAATGTGACGTTGTCGGCCCCTTATATTGGCGGGGTCACATGGCCTGTGACCCCTGTGCCGGATGGGTGTGGTGTGCATGCAAACCTGCCCTCAGGAAGTGGCTGTGACATGCTGACAACTAGACCAGCGACCTGCAAACCACTAGCGTGTACGCCTGTGACATGTAGCTATGTGGGCCCACCCTCGGAGCGTAAGCGGAGTGGTCTGGCCTGGCGTACGCCGGACCAGCGCAGGGCTTGCAACAATGACTCGGGGGCACTGGGCTAGTACAGTCCATGTCCGGACAAGGAAGTGAGTAATGCATGTGTCCCTGTTGTGGTGTCTGCGGCAATCTGCAATGTAGCACACTGTGACTGGATTCCCACTAGATGAGCATCATTGACGTTGAGGGGAATCACTGAGCCTACATTCATCCACACATTCATACATGAATGATGAAAGACATGACACAGCAGTGCGTTTCTGAATGTTTAATGCACATCCAGTGGAGTTTTGCAGCTGGAGCAGTACAGGGCCATGCCAACCCCACTTCACAATATGGGCCCGTGAGGGCCAGCCAGAGTCCATCGGGGAATGACAAGTACAGCGGAAGAGGAAGGGTACAGTCCACAGTGTGGTCGCCGTGTCATTGGTCACCAAACAGAATATGGCAGTCCATGTCGCGGTCCAAGGTGAGTGCAGCAGAGTGTATCGGGGGTCAGTGGAAGGTCATGGGGCGATGTGAGGGACCAAGCAGAAACAGGCCTGGTGGCGGACATGAATGCTAGTGCCTCCTTCGGAACTCAAGCCCATCCACGTCCTCGGATGTGTGCTGTGCCCCACCTGTGGGTGGTGCAGTTCCGGCTGCGGCACTGTGTGCCACTGACACATCAGGGGCCAGAGGTGGATTGTCGGCCGCACTGTGTGGCAGTGACACATCAGGTGCCGGAGTGGAAATGCCTGCCGCACTGTGAGGCACTGACACACCAGGGGGCGGAGATGTGGATGGTGTAGGGGCAGCAGCATTCATCTGCGCCACGCCTTGTGGCAGCAATGCCATGATGAGGACATGCAGGGCATGGTAGATCCCGGCTACATTTTGCTGATGTGCAGCGGTGGCTGCCATCCTTTCCGCCTCCATCCGCACCATGTCCTCCATGAGCCTCCGCATGTGTGCCATCTCACGGCTGAGATCGCTGGAGCCACTCTGAGCGGACAGATGTTCTTGTCTCCGAGTCATGACTCCAGCGATGTCAGCCAGGGCTCGTTGGAGACCATGGAGCGGCGTGTGGGTGTCCGTCTGGGACTGGAGGTGGTCCCTGATGGGACTCAGACACCCATGGATGGCGTCAAGTTTGGTAGCCATGAGGTCGACGCCCACCCGCACCTGCTCAGCCATCTCCCTCTGTACCTCCAACACACGGCGTTGGAAGGCCATGTGTTGTTCGGGGGGGTCTTGGGAGACAGCCGGGGTTGTGGGTGCCTCCTGCTGGGTGGTTTGTGAAGTGGGTGGGGTCTCCTCGATGCAGCTGGGCTGCCCTGGTCCTGGAGGTGATTGGCGGATGAGCTCAATGATGTCTTGGAGGGCTTGGGTGTCGATGCTGGTGGTGTCCTCCTCGTCATCAGTGAAGAGTGGCTGGGACTGCTCTGCAGGTGGCGTTGACGGTGCCCCTGCAATGTGAAGGGGAGATGCTGTGTTACAATGTGTCCACATGTATGTAGACACATGGTACATGTTCACATTCAGACAGCATGGCAATGTACATTGTGACAGGCTGTTGATCAGGGCCATGATCCAGAGTCATTGTGGGTGTGCACTGTGCTCTGCTTGATTGTGCATGTGTGCCATTGTGGCCATCTCCCCCGTCCCCCCAGTACCTGGTGGTTACTCACCCTGTTGCCGTTGTGTTGTGTCTTGTCGAGCAGTGTCCGGTGCCCCGACTCCTGCCACGGTCTCCACACTGATGACTGTCGACACCAGCTCCTCCATGTCATCCAGCTGTGGCGCTGGGCTCCCACCTCCAGTCTGCATTGCTGCCTTCTGGTTGCCTGCGAGTTTCTCCTTGGTCTTGCGCTTGATGTCAATCCATCGCCTCTTGACCTCGTCCATTGCCCTCTTGTGCTCTCTGACGGCATTCACCTTGTACACGATGGACCGCCATAATCCATTTTTGGTGCCCAAAGACACATTGGAGGCGACGAACAGATGTTGATGGTGTTCTATCACCTCCGTGACCAGGATCCTATTCTCCTGCGGACTGAACTTCGTCTTCCTCTTCTTCTTGTCCTTGCCCTTCCCTGTCACCGAGGTCCCAGGCTGGTCGTCCAGGGTGCTTGTGGGGTTCCGCTCGTCCTCTGCGCCTGCTCCGGCTGCCTCCATGGTGCTTGGGTGTTGGTCATTTTGTGTTTGTGTGTTTTTTCAACTTTTGTAGTGATTTTCTCGCCTGCCGTGTGTGTATGGCAGGCCTGGCGCTGCTTATCGCTGATTTCCTCATCACGAATGGGCTCATCGCACGTTGTTTGGTGTTGGGGTTTGTGTTTTTGACTCCGTCGCGGTGGTTGTATCACGGACATTGGCCGCGTATTCGGAGGACTATCGCATGGTACCGCCTTGTTGTGAATTCCAGGTTAACACGGGGTTATGTTCCCACGATAGACCGCGATGTGTAAAGTTGCGTTAACATTTTCTGGAGATGTTTAGCGCACGTTCTTGTGAATATGCCCCTAGGTTTTGAGTTGTATTTTGAATGTTGTCAGAAACTCAACCCCATGCAGGTTAGGAGGGAGACTGGTCCATAGTTTAGCAGTGAGAACAGTAAAGAAGCTGCCTCAACAGCGGGACTTCAAGAATTTAGGGATCTGTAGCTGGTGGCTGCTGTTGGATCTGAGTACCCTCTTAAGTGTAAGTCGGTTTGACAGGTAACGGGGGGCCTTACCGTGTAAAGGTATGAAGGCCAGCATCAGTGCCTTAAATTTAATGCTAAAATTAGCCTTCATTTGGGCTCCAATACTTCATCATCCGAATACTACGTAGAAATCATTGTTGAAACTGATGCATCTGATCGTGCCATAGAGGACATCCTTCTTCGACAACAGGATGATGATGGTCAAGAACATCCCATCTTCAATCTCTCACATGTTTTGTCTGAATCAGAAAATAACTTCTTGATTTTGGAATGAGAAATTTTAACCATGATAATGGCCTGCATTGAATGGTCAATTAATCAATCTCTGCTTGATAAAGCACATAGCTGCTTCAAGCAGGATTGTCCTGGCGCTCCAGCAGACAGTAAAGGTCAACTGGATTAACATAGAAGCTAAACACTAGGTTTTGAGTTGTATTTTGAATGTTGTCAGAAACTCAACCCCTTGCAGGTTAGGAGGGAGACTGGTCCATAGTTTAGCAGTGAGAACAGTAAAGAAGCTGCCTCAACAGCGGGACTTCAAGAATTTAGGGATCTGTAGCTGGCGGCTGCTGTTGGATCTGAGTACCCTCTTAAGTGTAAGTCGGTTTGACAGGTAACGGGGGGCCTTACCGTGTAAAGGTATGAAGGCCAGCATCAGTAACTTAAATTTAATGCACTGTTCAACTGGGAGCCAGTGCACATGTCTCAGATGAGGAGGGATATGATGGTGATGGGGGACTCTCCTAATTAATCTCGCAGCACCATTCTGGATTAACTGGAGTCTGCGTATCAGATATGCCTTGAGACCAAGGTAAAAGCTTTTCGAGTAGTCTAAGTGAGAGGTGACTAGAGCATGGACTACTGTATTTCCCCTCTCCTCAGGAACCAGATAAAGAAACTTTTTCAAGATTTTCAGTTTAAAAAAACAGACTGACAGGACTTGCTTAATTTGAGTGGCAAAGGAGAGTGAGGGGTCAAGATTTCCAGCCGAAGAGGTTGGATTATGAGGACCCTTAAGTTCAGCAGGTCACCAAAGAGATGGTGATAGAGGGCCGTTCTGATTAAAAACAAAGACTTTCATTTTATCAGAATTTTATTTCAGGCAATTTTCCTCCATCCAGGCAGCAACTCCTCTGAGACACTCTTTATAATTAAAGAAAGCTGCCTCAGTGTTGTCGTGGAAGGATAAAAGCAATTGGGTGTCACCTGCGTACAACACTACCTTAACACCCCAGGATTCAATGACAACCACCAAGGGGGAAAGGTATAAATTAAACAAGCGAGGGCTCAGGGCAGAACACTGCGGCACACCACATACCAATGGTTTAGGTGAAGAAAAATGTGGGTGTAGATACACCCTCTAGGATTTGTCCTCCAGGAAGGATTTGATCCACTAAAGAGCCTTGCCCTGAATGCCCAGATTGCTGAGTCTGAATGGTGTGTGAGACTGTTGAATGCAGCAGACAGATCAAGAAGCAAGACCATGACTGGAACCGAGGAACTTTTTGAAATAAACCAATCACAGTAATCGCGAACTTCTTCGCAACATGCAATACAGAAATAGTCGTCAAATCAGCTGGGCTTATTTTTTCAATAAAAATGACTTTTTAATCACCTACATCCCTGGCATTGAGAACAGTGTAGAAGATGCGCTCTCTCACAGATATCCTGAGTCACCATTTTCTTTCAAATAGAACATCCTTCTTCCACAACAAATTATTGGAGTACTTCAAACCTTCTTGGACAGAGTGCAATCCAGCTACTCTACGATTTCCAAGAAAGACAAGACATGAATGAATTCTTTATTAGCCGTACGATTACTTAAAATCCTTACAGTAAAAACACATTAAATAAATAAAATATAGTGCACCATGCCTGCATGGGCGCAGTTTTTAGCAGTATACTCCTGGGAGAGACTATGTTACAATAGGTTAAAATTATGAAGACACTCCTGAACACACCAATGATTACTTTTTCCTGTAAAAATCCCTTTTTACATTGAATTCATCAGTCATTGTTGCCAGATCTGGTCGAGCCACCTACGTGGACCCGCTTTCACTTATAGTCTATTTAACCACATTGTGGGCCCCTAAGTTAGATGACTTCCACCAGAGCTAGAGCGCCAGCTGATTTGGTTACTGGTAAGTGGAAGCCCCAGGATCTGCGACCGATAGCTGGGGGACAAGAGCGATTCTTATTTGATGAGTGAATTTGCCAACTTTAGCAAGAAGGCAAGTAGTTGTTTCCATAAAGCACCAGTCCGAGGCGTCCCTACACGTTCTCAGGCCCTTGTCCTTTAGTGCTGGGCGCAACAGACAATGACGGTTCGCGGCTACTTTTGGGCAACAGCATAGAAGGTGTAACCAGGATTCCCTGTGGTAATTGCATAACCGACAAGAGACGTCATTGTCTTTTCGTGCCCATTTTGGGTTGAAGTCCAGAATCCTAAGGGCGGTGAGACGGAAAAACAGGATTTTCCTTCTAGCTTGGGCTGAGAGAGGATCACGCATGAAAGGTTGAGCTTTCCCAGGGGTGTATGAGTTATTTAGCGGCAAAGTGAGAGAATTGTATCAGAGTGAGGATTGATCCAGTTCGAAGGAGAGAGTCTGAACTTAGCGCTTCACTGCTTTAGCCCAAGCAGAATAGGGGATTTCATGGAGGGGCAAGCTCCCTGCCTCAATTTTCAAGCGATGTATGGCTTGGTCCAGCTTCACTTGCCACAGGGAACCCTCTGTCCTAAAGATCAGCTTTAAAGAGTGTTTAAGATTCTTTTCTGGCGCTTTCAGCGCTCCGATGTAATATGAAGAACCAAGTCCGGTCTGTTTAGGCCTATCTCCAACCTTAGCCTGGTGTTTCGAGCATGTCTAGGCACCTGCAGCACTGTTTTGTATGCTTTTACCTTAGCTGCATTGATAACTTTCGTTAAGGCGCCTGGAAAGGCTAAGTGGCCATAGGTAATAGCGGGCATTAGTTTTGCCCTAAGTACAGTCAACATGGGCTCCATTAATGGACTGGCTAGACAATAGCTTAGTCGTCTAAGAGCCAGAATTATTTTGTTGATTTGCGGCCTTAGCTCCCTTATATGTTTGGACGCAGTGGCCCACTCTGTTAACCAAACCCCCCAAATAATTGTAGGCAGTAGTTGTTCTGATTCGATGCTCACCAAGGGACCATGTTGCTTGCTTTTTACGGGGGTATTTGCCAAAGATAATTATCTTTGTTTTGTTTTTGTTGATTTGCAGACTATTTTCCTGGTTGTAGTCTGCCAGACTTTTTAATGCTCTTTGGAGCCCCACCCTGGTATGATCCATGATCACTGTGTCATCTGCGTATTGGAGAGTGCCCAGGGTCGTCTGGCCCAATCTTGGAGGAACTAAGCAAGCGTCTTTTAGAGCGGGCCTCAGGTCTGCTGTGTACAGATTACATAGTAGAGGGGCCAGAACACATCCCTGCTTTAGCCCAATGTTGGTGTAGATTCTTGAGGTTACCGATGTTGGGGTTAGTTTGACCCGAACCCATGTCCCCTCATAGAGGGCTTTTATGGCCTTTAAAAGGGGGGACTGGATCCCCCAGGCTTTAAGTTTTGCCCATAATCGACCGCGATTAACTCTGTCGAAGGCCATGGAGTAGGCTATGAAGCAGCAAAACAGGGGCGGCTTGTTGCTCGTTGCTGCTTGCTTCGAGAGGTAGGATAGCGCTAGGATGTTGTCCATAGTGGAGTTGTTTGCCCTGAAGCCAGTTTGATAAGGCGGGAGGATGCCATTCTTGTCCACCCAGTCTTCTAGGTCCCTTAATAGTAAGCGGGCGTAGAAAGACAAGACATCTGTGTTAGGTCAACTCCAGAAAAACAATACCTTATTGTTCAAGGGGTAATCTCTTTTATACCCACTAAACCACTTTGACTTGAGTATTTAAAATGGGTCATGATTCTCCAGTCGCTGATCAGAAAGGCAATAAATCTACCATTGAACTACTGTCCCGCTCCTTTTGGTGGCCTTTGATCAGAGAAGACACTAAGTTCTATGTTAACTCCTGTCCAGTCTGCGCCCAAAATAAGCCTTCCCACCAATGACCTTCTGGGTTACTTTAACCTTAGCCAGTCCATCCTGATACCTGGCATACTATAGCCACTGATTTCATCACTGCACTACCCCCATCATCTGGCAACTGAGTCATAATGGTGACGGTGGGTTTCTTTTCAAAAATGGCCCATTTCACAGCTTTGAAACAACTACCTACCGCTAAGACCTTGTGCCATATATTTTTGCAGAAGATTTTTTGGGACGCCTCCAGCTATCATCTCAGACAGAGATCCCCAGTATGTTTCCCATTTTTAGAAATCCCTTTGCAGCCCTTACAGATTGATGTAGCTCTATCCTCAGTCTTTCATCCACGAACTACTGGGAAAACTGAACGTCTGAACCAGAGCCTTGAACAATATCTCTGTTGTTCTGTTGGTCCCCGTTTTCTGCCCTTGGCTGAGTTTTCCTACAATAACTCTCTCTATAGTGCCACCAAGTTAACACCTTTCTTTTGTCTGTATGGTCAAAATAAGCCTTCCCACCAATGACCTTCTGGGTTACTTTAACCTTTGCCAGTCCATCCTGATACCTGGCATACTATAGCCACTGATTTCATCACTGCACTACCCCCATCATCTGGCAACAGAGTCATAATGGTGATGGTGGGTTTCTTTTCAAAAATGACCCATTTCACAGCTTTGAAACAACTACCTACCGCTAAGACCTTGTGCCATATATTTTTGCAGAATATTTTTGGGGACACCTGAAGCTATCATCTCAGACAGAGATCCCCAGTATGTTTCCCATTTTTAGAAATCCCCCTGCAGTCCTTACAGATTGATGTAGCCCTATCCTCAGTCTTTCATCCACGAACTACTGGGCAAACTGAACGTCTGAACCAGAGCCTTGAACAATATCTCTGTTGTTCTGTTGGTCCCCGTTTCTGCCCTTGGCTGAGTTTTCCTACAATAACTCTCCCCATAGTGCCACCAAGTTCACACCTTTCTTTTGTCTGTATGGTCTTCATCCTAGATCACTTCCTTCAGATGGTTTGTATGCGGATTCTCAGTAATCTACATGAGGTCAAACAGAAATTGAAGTCTGTTGCTGATGCCTTCTCCTTCTTACCATCCTGGGGACAAAGTATGACTTTCCTCAAGGATTGTACCTCAACATCTTTCTCGAAATAAGGTCAGACCGCATTTTTATGGCCCCTTCAAGATGGTAGAGATGATCAATCCTGTTGCCTACAAGGTTCATGTGCCTCTGTCTTGGACGGTCCATCCAGTATTTTATTCCTCACAGTTGAAACCTTACCGCATCGATCCCTTTCATCGCCACTTTACTCAACCCCCACCGCTTTTGGTGGATGATACTCCTTAGTTCGAGGTTCAGGAAATAAGTGACTCACACTTTTTCAGTAAAAAGCTTCAGTTTTTAATCCACTGAAAAAAGGAAGATGCATCTTCTGTCCATGCCCCTGTCCTGGTCGATGCTTTCTTCGACAGTTTCTCTACAAGCCCAGGGCCTCAGGAGGGGTGCATATAGTTGTGCTAGTGTCCTGCCCAGCAGCTCTCCCTGCTCTTGTCCCGAGTGGGCGAAACGCCTGGCTTCCGAGCAGTGGGAGAGAGTCTGGTGGGTCGCCACATCACTCCTCCTGCACACTTACCTTAAAGAAGGTTGGCCCGCCGGTATCATCTCCCACAAGCCCATTCCTTTCCTTGGGGAAGTTGGGTTGGGTACGCAGTCAGCGACTCCATGTTGTTCCAAGAATCCTCCTGAGTGTTTACATGACACAATCCAACATGGCAGCTATTCCCGATCCATCGTGTCATCTTCCTGTGATGCAATTCCTGTTTCACTAATATAAAAGGCCATTTTTCCTTTTGCTCCCTGCATTTCAACACTTCTTTCTGTGGGTGTGTTCCTCGCTCCTGCTCCTTTGAATCCTGTTCAGTGCTCCTGCAGTTCTCGGATTTCCCTGTGTTTCTATCTGCCTTGTGTCCATATTCTGCTGGTGTCATCCATCTGCCATTAGGAGGTTTTTTTCATGTGGGCTTTTTCCACCTCAGGGACTCCTTCTGGGAGGCATCATCTGCTTAAGTGCTGTTTACAGTGTCTGCAGCATTGTAGCTACTGGAAGGAGTCACTCTTATCTCTGGCAGACCAAGACTGTTAAACATTGAGCATTTAGGGCTGGTGGAACTCAGAGGGTGTTCTCAGAGTATTTGCCAACAGAAAAGTGTGACAGGACCCTGCCAGGTGCTAGAAACCTTTTTTTTTTCTTCATTTCCCATAAGTTCATGGAGGATCTGCAAATCCACTGCAACATTTAAAAAATATGGGAATAAAAAAATGAAAAAATCCTGGTTCCACCTTAGCAGAGGGTTTAGTAAATGCAATAAATGTAAGATGTGACAATTTGGGGTACATAATACCGAATACTGTACTCCATTTTGCGACAAACCATTAAAAATATCTGGTGCTTATCACTGGAAAACAGAATCTGCAGTTTATGTGTTAACATGCCCCTGTAGTCTTAAATATGTGGGCAGCATGATTCTTCAAGTACCTTAGAGCGTTTTAAAGCATGTTAGAGCCATTCGTTAAAAACAAAGAAAGTACTTACCCAGTAGCTAGACACTTCCACAGTACCAAAAAAGTGATACTATACAGTTGCAATACAATGTCATTGATGCAGTGCAAAGGAGCAACAAGGGTGGTAACCGTGAGCTTGCTTTACATCAATTAGAGTCGAAATATATTGTGAATTTGGACAGTGATGTGCCTAATGGCTTTAACATGGAAGAAGACTTGCATACGTTTTTGTAATTACAGCAGAGTTGCTTTTTTCTCTTTTTGACCATGTAAATTGATATTGTTTCACATTTGTTCATGATGCCCACGAGGGCAATAATGTTAACATGATATCTGTCATATATGATTAATTACTGGGTAGGTACAAAAAATGTTTTATTTTGAATTTGAATATTAAAAAAATTATTTTTCTGGTAATTTCAGGTTTTAATTTGGAATGTGATATGTATGCAGACACTGCTTAAATATAGGAATTAATTCTGATGTTGAATAGATGATGAAACATGATTGTGTGAGATATTCACTTGCTCTGTGAAAAGCTTTAGTGACCATAAATAGTTTTATCATGGCATATGAATTTGTGGGTCTTCAAGCTCTTACGGAACATGGTGAGTGAGGTGCAGCTACTTAGAGAGTCTGAGAGGGCATTTCACAACTTTGAGTCTAAGTACGCAAAGGACCTACCTCCCATGCACACTAAGTGAATTCTAGGCACTTTACAAAGGGCCTAGTTTAGTGATCGAAGCATGCAAGCAGGCTGGTAAGAAGCCACCAAATCTTGGATGTAACGTGGACCTGTGCCGGATCTGGCCTTGTACATGTAGCACAATGCTTTCAACTGAATATGTTTATCCACAGCCTGCCAGTGAAGCTCACAGAGAAAACTTGACATGAAAGCAGACTTTGGAAGATGATAGAGGAGCCTGCCCATGGTATTTTGGAGTACTTGTAGGCACCGAATGGCTGCCTCATCTGTTCCCTGGTATAGGATGCTCCCGTAGTTAGAGATGAAGCTTAAAGTCGCTAAATTGGTGCCTGAAGCTCAATTGTGTGTACTTTATCTATGTCAGTTAGCACACTAGGGCAAAAACTTTGGCACTTAAAGTAAAGCATATGATGTAATTGTGTGCAATGACGACAAAAGTCTCTATTTATTCAATTTAGTGCAGTCACTACAAAGGATTCTATTCTCTTTTTACTTTAATGAATTAATTTTATTTTGAGGCTCTAAACTGTGAATGTGAGATGCATGTAAATATTATGATGTCTAGTTTAATTGCAATTAACTCCAATTTTGAAATTATGATTATTATTAAGGCATAAAAAATATTGAAGCATTTGTGCACGAAGCTCAGTCAAGAGTATGATGCTTATGTCAGTTAGCCACATGAGTACTATGAATATGTACCTCTGTGTGAGTAAACAAGGCCGAATATGACGGGCGAAAGGTGCCAAGGCAGTTCTGGAATGATTTGCCAAATAAACACCTTGAGCACTACAAAGGAGTCTGCGCCTGGCTCTTTCTAAAGGGTATGCTACAGGAAACATTATATATATACTATATATAAAAATATATATATATGTATGTATGTGTGTGTGTGTGTATATATATATATATATATATATATATGCGTATGTGTGTGTGTAGAACTAATTTAATTTTAATTAACACTAATTTTTATGGTGTGGTAGTTTCATTTCCTTTCTCCTTTACTTTATATGGGAGTGTGTATTGCAGTACCAGTGGTCGGCCATGAGTATTGCTTGACTTACAGCAAGGCAGGTATGGACAGGGGTTCGTTAATGCCTTTTTGACACTGTTAGGCCTTCAGTAAATTTAGAAGTGTATTTTTGTGAATTGCAATAGCCTTAGGGCCTGATTATGACTACGGCAGTCCGATGGATAACCGTACCCAGGGTGGCAGTGCGGTCACCGCCGCACCAGCGGTCGGACCTCCCTGTTACAAGTTGAGTGGTCGGTCCGCCATTGTACCACTGCAAACGGCCATGGATCAGAGATCCCTGGTGGTTTTGCGGAGGTGTTGAGGCAGCAATATGCTTGCCGTTGCCACTGTGGCACTCCCAAGCATATTACAAGTTTCCTTTCTGCCATGGTTTTCATGGCAGTGAGCCCGCCATGAAAACTGTGGCAGAGAGGAAACACAGGGGGCCCTAGAGGGCCTGTTGCCTCAGGGCCAAGGGGTGCATGCAGGGGGGCACATGTTGTGCCCCCCTGTGTGCATGCACCTCAGTTCCTCCACGGCATGGACAGCACCAGTCAATACCGTGCAGAAACTGCCTTTGGCGCTCCCATTGCGGTACCTTTAACATAGGCACCTCCGTGGGACCGCCAAAGAACTGCCCGCCAGAGAGTGAAAAAAGTTGCAATCAGTATGTCTTTGTTAGTCTTGGAGCGGGGCTGCAGCATGGGCCTAAATTTTTGGGAGGTGAGAGTTTGGCATTAGTATGACCCTCCATAATCCCCTCACTTTTCCTCTAACCACAACCATTTTGTCGTACGTATTCACCATTTCCCCCCACTTCTCCTGGACCCTCCTATATTTACTATAAAATGTATACCTCTAGGTGCGGAGATCTCCACACAAGCGGTGGAAATCTAGGCACAGAAAAGATAGGAGAGGGCAGAAGTGGAGATCTCCATTCATAGTTTTGTGAATTGAATTGAGAGTATGAAAAGTAGCACTATTGGAGTGCTACTTTATGTACTCTAAATTGCAGTTTCTGAATTGGCCCATGCAGCGTGCAGCATAGATGGAGAGAGCTGTCAACACATGGGGGTTATAATTGCTAACCTTTTGCAAGGGCGCTGGCGGGCACAGTGGAACACAAAATGCATAATCTCTTCACCGTACATTAAAAAGGCCCACAAATACAGTGAAAAATGTGTTGCCTGCATGAGTGCCCACAAAAATGTTTTTAAAGATACACATAAGTGTGAACTATTTTGTGGTAGAGATATGCGGGTACTTTGCTACCTATGAATAATTACACCAAAGTGGCCAAGGATGAAATAGACATTCAGACTGCACTGTATTGTTAATTATATGTGATCATTCTACAGAGAGCAAGATTCAGATGGGCATGTAGAAAGAAATAGTTCATCACTCAGCGGAAGTGATTGCTCCAAGGAGAGACCAAATATTGAATGGGCATTGACATTCCATTACTTTCTCCAATTCAAATGGGATTACCTCTGCAGTGGGGGGTAAGATTAAGTAGCCAGTTCTCTGCTGGCATCTATCGTTCCATCATTCAGTCCGTCCATCGCTGTTTGTTCGTCCTACCATTAATGTGCATCTGTACGTATTTTGCCTTTGTGTGTATATATGTGATGTAAACATTAGTGCTTGGATGTGTGCTGTTTGAGTGTGACTGGATGCCTGTATGTACATGGATACCTGTATTACTAGTTACCTGTGTACATAGCATTTTCTTTGTATGTTTGTCTGTTGGCATAATGCCTGTATGCTATTTAGCTTGTATGCATTTCTATGATTTTATGTCTGTGTGCAAGGAGTCTATGTAAGTCTATAGACCTGTGTGCAAAAGGTCCTGTTCATAGCTCCTGCATGTCTGATGATCTGTGTATATGGGTACCTGTATGTGTGTAAACCTGTGAATGCACGAATGCCTGTAATTGAGTTATCCATTCATCCCTCTGTCTATCTATCCTTTTGTGAATCTACCCATTTACAGGTCTGTCTGTACACCAACGTGTGATT
The DNA here is from genome assembly GCA_963921515.1 of Calotriton arnoldi. NCBI lineage: Eukaryota > Metazoa > Chordata > Amphibia > Caudata > Salamandridae > Calotriton > Calotriton arnoldi. Next base: position 272,758 of record CAWUFW010009416.1, on the reverse strand, counting down.
TGTCTGGTGTCACGAGTGTTTTGTGGGACTATTTGTATGACGTTATCTTTTTGTGTTTTCTTTTTACTGTGACTCTCTGTGTGGCTCTATGTGCATGGATCTCTGTAGGTTTTGGTGGTCTGTGTGCATCAGAACTAATATACTTTGAGGGGAGTAATACTATTAAAGCAGGGGAAAACACAGCAACCAGTGGTGGTGGGGAGAAGGGAGGGAGAGAGAGAGAGAGAGAGAGAGAGAGAGAGAGAGAGAGAGAGAGAGAGAGAGAGAGAGAGAGAGAGAGAGAGAGAGAGAAAGAGCGAGAGCGAGAAAGAGCGAGAGCGAGAGAAAGAGTTCTGTTTGTGTGTTCAATGATAAAATAGCAAGACCAACGACACCTAATTATAGCGTTACTTTAACCTTTGTTTTTTCAATGAATATCTCGGTTTTCCTAACGTAAGCTAAAATTTTGTTGCCATAGCTAATTATAACGTCACTTAAAACTTTGCGTTTTTCCAGTGAATTTCTAGGGGGTTTTTAACCCAAAAGTAAGATTTTATTACTATATCTAATTATAATGTCACTTTAACATTTGTTTTTTTTCTGTTTTTTCTGTTTTTTTAATCATATTCATTCAATCTTACTGGGTTGGCCAAACCCCCTGCCCGCGCCGCACCAGTCCAAAGGCTGTGTGCCTCGTGTGGTTGGCTACAGGGCCTGCGGCCAGGTCCTATGCCAAACCTCACATGAGCAGCCAACCCCCGCTGTGTAGGGCATGTAGTCAGGCTCTACTTCCAACACCCTGTAGGGGACCAGTAGGGGACCAACCTCCTGTGTCCAGCCAACCCCCTGCCGTCCACGGTCAAAGGAATGTGGTTGGCAGCATGGCTTGGACCAGGTGGTGGGACTTCCAACGGGCAACGGTTGGATGGTGCTTGGCTTCCATGCGGCAGTGGCCGGCCTGTGCTCCTAAGCAGCAGTGAGAACATTTTGCTGCTGTTGCCTACAGCCTCATTTTATTGCCTTATTATTATTTTTCCTTTTAAAAGAACTTAGGCTGGTTCACAAATTGTGAAGATGCCAAAATTTAGAAAATAGATGGAACGATGAGAAGGCTTTTACTTAGCTCGCCAATGCGTTCAGCTCCAGAGGGGGAGGAAGTGTGTTAAAAGTAGCTGGATTCTATCTGCTATGTGAGGTTCTTCTTCTTGAAGCTTCAATACGAAGAAAGTGAAGTCTTCTCTAAGAGAGGAAGTGTTCAAAAATATATAGGTCGTGTACACTAACATAGGGATTTACATTACATTGTCTATAATATGCACAAATACTGCTTTCTTATACACAATACACGGGTGTACCACTTAACAAACACATTGATTTATAATTTACTAGAAAAGTTCTGTTAATTGGGATCTAAAATGCTTAGATCCGAAAGATCAAACAAAATATCAGAAAACTAGCTATACCAGGGTTTTATTTATTTCAACAATCCATACATGTGTATCGTGACACGCTGCCAAGGGCTGCTCTTTTATAATCACTTTGTGTCATGTTATTAAAGGGGTCTCAAAACCATTCGACAGTGAGGGCAGTAGCTAAGCCCCTAGAGCAGGACTCACGTTTATTTATTATTTTGTTTGTTTAAAATGCTTTATTGAAATTATATGGAGAAACAAATATAAAGTAAACACAATATTCAAAACAATACAATTCAAGCACGGTGAATAAAAGAAATATATGCAAGCTTAACAGTTCAATATACCCGAACTCGAATTGAAAAATATAAACTATTTAAAAACAATATGCATTTTTAGGAGATTTTGTAAGAGAAGAAAAGAGAGAGAAGGAAAAAGAAAGAGAAAAGGAGAAAGAGAGGCAAAGAGGAAAAGCAAATGATAAGCAATAACAGCATTGTAATAATAACCGTAATAACTTAATGAAGATTTACCGACATTTATGGAGGTTTATAACTAGTGACCGTAGATTTGGATAGAACAGCTCGTCTGGATAGGAAGGTTGGGAGTGGCAACCATAATAAATCTTTTTTAATCAGTAAAGGAGTGGAAGTGGCATATGCATGATCCAATCTGTGATGATGACATAAAAGATTCCACCAGGCAGTAAAAGTAATTTTAGTGGTATCTTTTCAATTCGTGGTGATAGTCTGCAGGGCAATAGCTATAGCCAAATCAATAAACTTTCCTATATTTCTTTGAAAACGCCACAGGGAGGAAGAGCTGTCTAAAAAAATTTATGAAATATCAAAAGAGAAAGCTGTGGACAGAATTTCATTAAGTTTCTTCCAAATGAGCCGCCAGAGCCTATTAACCAAAGGACAAACTAAAAACATGTGTAAAAAAATCACTTTTGTCGTGAGAACAAGACCAGCAATTTCCATTGTTAGTCTGTTGGAACTTATGGAGGTCCTCAGGGGTCAAGAAGAGCCTGTTATAAAAATAATACAACATTTGTGTTGTGCTTGCGGAACGAGAGGAAGTGTGGATCTTAGCCCATATGGAGCTCCAAGTCTTGAAGGAAAACTCCTGGTGAAGGTCCCTTTCCCATAAGAGTTCCGCCTTGGATTTTTATCTCAATTCTGAAGGACGGGACAAAATGTTATAAATGCCAGATGCCTTTATTTAAGAGAAATCTAAAGTGTGAGAGGGGGGCTGATTTTGTGGACCGGCAGAGGAGTCCTGAGTGAGGAGGAGGAGAAGGGAAGTTATAAGGTGTAGAAATTGTGTGGCGTGTTGAGAGGAAATATGATATTTTCTTTGAATCTCTGAAAAATCTAATAGAGGGCTGTCTGTAAGTATATGGCCGATGGTTATAATACCTTTGTCGATCAATTCTTTCCTAGACAAAGAGCTCTATTGTTTAGCTTTAAGTATTTATTGTACCAGATAGGTGATTGTGAGATAATATCTATATTTGAATTAGAAGAAGCAATTAAAGGTTGCGCAACTGCCATAGAATGGGCAAGTATAGGAGAGAAAAAGGCCCTGGGGGTTGAGAAATATGAACCGCCTCTTTTAAAGAAAAAGGAGTAAGTTGAGCCTCTTCCAATTGACCCCAGGTGGTTAGCGTTGTGTGAGGGTTGGTCGAAAGAGAAGTCCAGATCTGTTTCAAAGTCAAAGCGGAATGATAGCGTCGAAGGTTAGGAAAATGTACTCCACCAGAGTCCTTGGATTGCTGGAGATGATAAAGCGAGATTCTAGGCTTGCGTTTATTCCACAAGAAGTTGATTAAGGAACGGTTAATGATTTTAAAGAAAGAGAGTGGGAGGGTAACCGAGAGCATGGATGAATAGAGGACTCATGTTTGTTATTGACCATGAATTTTCCGTGTATTTTAACAGTCTACATTTGTCTTGCCTCACACATACATCATATTTTCTTTTGAAAGATCTTAATATACCTGTATAGCATTGACCACAAAGAAACAACACGTACAAACTTGCAACAGAATACATTAGACAGAACACCTTTGTGCACCCAGCAAACCCCATGCACACCATGTAGCCAGCTACCAGGTGGTTTACAGTGGTACTAACCACTAAGAAACACACACACACACTCAAACTTCCTACAGAGCATATTAGGTAGAACCCAAAAAACCAACACACACACACACACGGAGCCCTGGCCTTAGTCTTTGCACACTAAAACGGTGCGCCCTTAGAGAAAGCATGTGGAAATGCTACCTCACCAATGATAAGCCCAGACGCAATACACATAAATCACCATCACAGGCTGAATTAGACTCCAGTTTACGATGGAAATATCCTGACATTAATTGAAGGCAATGGACTACCGAAAGCACTACCAGGCCTCAACAAAAGGTGAATGTGAGCAATAACACTAATACCAGCAACATAACATGCAGTACAAAAAAATCAACATTTGATTAATTTTCTACTGACACACTGCGAACCTCGATCCACTTACACATGATGCCAGTTGCAGGGTCAGTGTCATCTTAAGGATTTTATGGGCCCCAGGCAAGCTATATTTTAGCTGCCCTTTTACATAACAAATGTGAAGTTTATGACCCATGTCCTGCTAATTCAAGCATGCAGGACAGGGGAGTAGCCAGAAAATTAAAGTACCCCTCACTTTGAAATAAGAAATAAAATCTCTGAAAACACACAGCAAGCGAAGCAAGTGAGCTGACCCCTCCCTAGAAGAGCTCCCCGTCTCTTCCATCCAAGCATCTATCCATTCATCCTTTCACCCTTCCATCCACCCTCTGGTATCCACTATTTCACCTTTCCAATCTTACATGCATTCATTTTTTTTTTATCCATCATTCAATCTTTTTCCATTCTATCAATCATCCACTCTGCCATCCATCCATCCATCTATCCACTCTACCATCCATCTATCCACTCTACCATCCATCTATCCACTGGGCTGCCATCCATCCATCCATCCCTTTACTCTGTCATCATTTCACCTATCCATTATGTATCCATCCATTTCTTTACTCTGCCAAGCTTTCACCTGTCCATCCAACTGTTTATCCACCCATTTACTCCACCATCCTTTCACCTGTCCACTCACCTATCCATTCACTCACTCGTCTATCCATTCATCCATTCACTCATTCTTTCACCTATCCATCCACTTATTCTTTCACCAATCCATCCAGCCGCTCATTCTTTCAACTGCCTAATCACCTATCCATTCACTCATTCTTTCACCCAATCATCCACTCTGCCACCCTTTGAATTGTCTATCCACCTATCTATTCACTCATACTTTCACCCAAATCCTCCATCCATCCTTTCACTTTGCCAGTCTTTCATCTGTCTGCCCACCTATCAATTCACTCATTCTTTCACCCATTCATCGACCCATCCAACCCTTTACTCTGCCTCCCATTCACCTGTCTATCCACCTAACCATTCACTCATTCTTTCACCTATTCATCGATCTATCCATCCCTTTACTCTGCCTCCCTTTCACCTGTCTATCCACCTATCCATTCACTCATTCTTTTACCCATTCATCCATCTACCCAAAAATTCATCCTCCCACTCATTCACCCTCCAACTCATGCATGATATCAAGCAATACCAAATAATAGGTTAAACATTAACAGGGTCATACAAAAACAGCTGCAATATGTCTTTCCTGGGAACCAAAAACTCCTTAAGATGACACTGGGTAGGTAGATGTAGTCAGAGGAAGAGGGAGGCAGAGAGTGAAATGTAGAGGGACAGAAGAGTCAGAAGTAAAATAGAGAGAAAGTTCACTTTCCCTGAGCCCCCCTTGGAAGGTGGTGCCCTGGGTTATTGCCCACTTTGACCATGCCTTAAAAAGTCTCTGTGTAAGGAAGCGCTATTAAAAACAGAAGATATGCCATTAACATGAAAAAGTACTCAAAAACACAAGGCATGAAAGTGTGTGCAGTAAAACCTCTTGCTGTACGTCGCTCCGTGCAAATCACAGCTTCAAAGCACAAGCGCCATTCTCATCTGAAAGAAACGATGTATACTGCACATCCTGAAGTTTTTCTAGCACTAACGAAATACCCTCGAGAAAGAAAAAAGATTTTGCTATAAAAAAATAAAGCCTTCCATGTTTTTGGTTACGTGTGCAAGGAATTCAGGTACTACTTCACTTGATATTAAAATCATTGCCAAAAATCTATATTTCAATTGCCTCCTGGCCTAGCCTTTCTTTTATCAAAATCAATTTGCATTCTAAGGCACAATTGTATGAGCGTTGTAAAAAATACAAAAGTAAACACTCGTAGAAAGGTCGGCAAACAGCAATTACCACAGATCGCCCCTTGCCTCGTAAGTAAATACAGTGCAATGATTGCACCAATGACATATGAGGTCACAGCACTTTGTGCCAATGAAAGCCTTCGATAGGTGGAGGTCCTTACTCCAGACTCAGCCTGAGAAGCTCTCTACTCCGTCTCTGGCGGGGTAAATAGGGGAAGAGTTCAGAAGTCTGATCCATTGAAGTGGAAGGGCCTCCACCTAGCGCCAAAACCCTAAAACAAATATTTTAAGTGAGATCAATCTTCAAAAGAATACTATTACGGCATTCAGTTGATAATGCTGTATTAGCATTCCCCAATAAGCACACTGCATGTTGAAGCCATTGACACAAATCATCAACATCAAGTCTTTTATTTGATACATAGGCCTCTTCCGCCATAGCAAATGTTTTTCCTAATGGACCCATTACATCTAAAAGTCTGTCCTGACATGTTCTTAGACCTTCATGTAATCCCTTCCCAGGGTCACATTCATGCTTGCTTATAAAGGCTAAAATCTTTGTATCCAAATCTGGGTAATAACCCCTCTATTAGATAAAAAAAAGGCCTAGGATGTTCTTTTTTTTGTGTCCTCATTTCACCCCAGAAAGTGCCACTGACACCAAGAACTCAGAGAGCATTCCACTTTTATGGTCAGGAGCTCCGCGTCCAACTCCGATACCAACGTGGGTGTTTCCTTACCAAATGACACCCAATTCAAGAGGGATCAGGTGTAATCATGGGACCATGGTATCCAGTGTCCTTACAGATATCCATCTTTCCAGAGGGGCCCATGGGCCCATAACCTGCCAAAATCGCCAACCCCTCCTGTTTTCTCCATGACGTCCACTTGCTTAACCGCTCCAAACCATTCCTCTGTAATTGAGGGTAAGTTTGCAACCACTTCCTGCAAATCTACCACTTTGCCAGCAACATCATAAAGAATAACAACCTCTTGAAATCCACATCAGCCCCATTGTCTACTGTTTCCTCCATTTCTATCCCAAAAAAGACCAAAATGAGGCTAACCTTAATATCAATATTGAATACAGATGCCAGAACCTTACCCACACCTTGCTAAAAGATTCCCAAAGCCGGACAATCCGAGAACATGTGTATGTTGTTTACTTCCCGTTGGCCACATCTCTTACAGCTACCACCAACATTCCCTGCGACCATGGCCATTTTCATAAGGGTCCAATAACACCTGTGAATGGTAAAAAAGTGATTCCTCCTAAGAGAGGCAGATATCACTGTGCTATATAACAATTTCAAGGATTCTTGCCACAGCTTCTCAACCTCCGCATTCGATAAGTCCTTCACCCAGAATGTGCAACAGAAACGTAAAAAACACAAGTACAGAAGGTTCACTTCTAGCAGTACCACAAATGGCTGTCGCAACGCCTGGCAGCAGGAGGGCACCCAGTAAGTAACATGGGAAAGGGACAAGGAGGTTTTTCACTAGGCCAACGGCTAGCCCAGGGAAGAAGACAAGGAGGATATTGGGCAGGACAACAGTGGTATTACTGTGGCAATATGGGTCATTGTGCAAGGAAAGTAGAATGAAAAAGAACGATGAGCAAGCACAGGGAGGGATCGCTCCACAGACGCAGATGGGGCCGCAACAGATGCAATGGCTCCCCAACAACAAGTAACACTGGGACCCTGCAGGTCCCTCAGGTTCAGTGGACCGCACAACAGGGGCAAATGTCACAGAATATGCCCCAGGTTGTCAGATATACTACAGGAGGACCGACACAGGTCCAGATGGGAAGAGTAACAGTACAAGGAGGCAATCCCTTTTATGCACAACCCCAAATGTCCAGAGGGACACCAACCAACAGCTATACACAATGAGAGAGCCCACAGACAACCATTAAGTGTCCAATACTATCAGTAACCCACGGATGAGATGAGGAACCCACTGTGAGGGTAGCCATAGAAGGTCGCCCCTATTGTTTTTTAATCAACACTGGGGCCACAACATCTTGTATAAAAGAAGGAACACTACTACTATTTTTTCACATGTCAATGAACACGTAAGGGTTTTCTGAGGCTGTCAGGAGGGTTGCTTTTATCGAATCAGTGAGCATGACGGTAGGAGCCACACAAATTGAAGGACCATTGTTATATTCCCCAGAAGCACCAGTTAATCTTCACGGAAGAGACCTGATGAGTAAGATGAATATGACATCTCTTTTTTGGGAGATGGGCTGGTGGTATGTCACCCACCTGGCATCACACCAGGTAGGATGTTGACACTCATAGCTGATGAGGACTTGGGACAACAGGTCAGAGCAATTCCTGTGGAAAAAGAGGCCTTTTGTGTGGCATCTATGCTTTGATAGTGCATGCACCAACGCTACTGTAGAAGACAGTGCAATTCCAAAGTGAATCCCATAGAAGAACCTGACATGGTGTTAGAAATAATTGCCCTTAAAATAAAGCCATGTTATGCATTATTGATAGCATTTGATAGGAGACAGGCAAAGTGGATATCAGTATTGTTTACGAATCCAGAGGTCAAACTGAGAGTCATATCAGACTAAGAAATGTTTGATGAGTTGTATTTCAAATGGATATTCCCATTAGAATACAGTTGCAATACAAGACGGTGCCAAAACACGTACAAGACAGCAGAATGAGAGAAAAGGATTTAGAAATGGTACCAGAGAGTTTTTGGACAAAGGGGCCATACAATGTGGGACTGGTTAAAGGAGCTGAGCCTGTGAAAATCACACTGAAACCCAGGGCGATACTGCCCAGGGTACGTCAGTATCCTTTGTCCAAAGAAGCAGTAGAAGGTATCTTTCCCACAATACAGGTGTTACTTGAGCAGGAAGTAATATATGAGAGAACAACACGCTGTAACATCCCGATTTTTCTGATAAAAAAGATAAAGGAGGAAACTTGGAGGAGGATTCAAGATTTCCGCTCCCTGAATGATATAGTAATGCTAGAATTTCCGGTGGTACCAGACCCATCAGCTATACTGACAAACTTTCCTACGGATGCCAACCACTTTTCGGTGATTGGTTTGAAAAATGCATTTTTCAACATTCCGTTGCACCCAGATAGTCACTATTTAACAGGGTTTACGTACAGACAAACTTAGAAATGCTATAGAAGGCTTTGCCAAGGCTATTGTGAGTCCCTGAGTATCTTTAACAGGACAGTAAAAAAGGATTTAGAAAACATAAAATGCAGTATGTGGATGACATTTTGGCATGTAGTCCCACTGAAAACATATGTAGAGATGATGCTATGGGTCTCATTCGCATGCATGAAGAAAAAGGATACAAAGTGAACAAAGAAAAATTACAATATCTACAGACAGAAGTTCACTATTTGGGGCAGATAATATCCAAATATTGGAGGAGGGTGGCACCTGACTGAGCAGAGAGCATTAGAAACATGGCCAAGCCCATTACCACAAAACAAATGCAGCAGTTCCTAGCAATTACGTGAGACAGTGGGTATTTGATTATGCCACCCTGACTGCACCACTTCTGACCACATTATAACAGTCCCATACCAATGGAAACAAAATAAGCTGGACTGATGAAAGAGAGACAGCCTTTCGGGAGCTGAAGAAAGCAATCACAAATGCTCCAGTTTTAGGTACACCTGACTTCAACAAACCATTCTACGTCTTCTGTCATTGTGATAGAAAGACATCCATGCCTACTACAGTGGGCTGCTAGATCCCGTCATGAAAGGTCACTACCCATGTGAGCAAGCGCTGGCTACAGCAGCATTTGCAGTCCAGAAATGCACAACCATAGTGATGGGTTCACTTTTAACACTGTATGTAGAGCATGCAGTATTTGCTATCTTACAAAGAGGCAAGAGCACCCTCACAACTCAGAGGGCATCTGGGTACGAAGTAATACTCTCAGTAACATCATTGCAAGTGGTTCACTGTCACACAGTTAATCCAGCAACATTATTCGCACACCCTGTTACTGACGATGAACAAGTACATGCCTGTGCCAATTACATACCGAATGAAGGAAGATGGGAGAAGACCCCATCCCAGGGGGCATGCTGCTCTTTGTTGATGGGTCTTCTTTCATAGATCAGGAAACTGGGATTAGACATTCAGGAGCAGCACTTGTAAGAGGTGAACAGCAGAAATCATCTGATACATTACAAATCATTAGCCAGATGCCACTACCTTCTCATTCTTCAGCACAGGCAGCAGAATTAGTGGCCATCATTGAAACATTGCAGCAAGCTGAGGGACTAGAGGTCACCATTTATTCAGATTTAGCAAACATCACCACAAATGTACATTCTAGCATTCACAGATGGCAAAGGTGAGGAATGCTTAAATCTGATGGGTCCCCTGTGATGCACAAAGAATTACTGGCACAATTAATAAAAGCTCTAACTCTTCCATCTAAAGTAGTAGTGACAAAGAGTACAGCGCACACCAATCAACAAGAGCTTATCTCCAGGGGTAATATCTGGCAGACTGGGGAGCAATAAAATCAGCTAAAGCATCCCCAAATTATAATCAATATGATGAACACACATTAGTTATGATGACAAGCAGGCAACAGGATGCTACAGGATTACCACCCCCATATACTGAGACAGCAAAGTTACATTTGTGTGAATTGCAAGAACAAGCATTACCTTTGTTAACACAGTATTTCAACACATTTGCACTGCCCTAGGAATAAAACATAAACTGTCATCTGTCTATCACGCCCAAAGTAATGGTATTGTGGAGCGCCTGAATGGCCTCCTCAAGAATAAAATAAGCAAACTATGTGCTACTCTGCAAAAGAAATGGCTGCACTGCCTACCACTGGCTTTGTACGCTCTCAGAAATCAGTCAGGAAGCCATCGCCATTTAACACAACATCAAATAGTGACAGGACGTCCCATGCTCACCCCTTAACTATAGCGTGGCAAAAGACAGATGCCCATAAGACAGCTGAGGTTTTGTGGAAATTAATGAACTGTTACTTGTCTGAGTTAATGAATTCTGCCTAGTTCTTCTCTAAACAGGTATTGCGAAATGAGAAGATAACCTCAGTCCAGCAGGTCAGCCCGATACCCGTTGGCCAAAAGGTTTATGCGTGGAACTTCGTCCGCAAATTGAGGGATACAAAGTTCGACAGCCCATTCTCAATGACAATGAGTACCCTCACTGCAGTGTAAGTGGGTGTGAGGAAACCATGTATCCATGTGACAGATGTGCAACTGGACCCCGCCTTGCCTCAGATACCTCCACAGACGGGGAACAAGATGGAGAGAGAGAGAGAGATACAGGAGTAACAATGTCTCCCTTCAAAGCGCGAGTGGAGTATTTCTTTGACTCTATTAGCAGACAGTAATGTTTTGCTGTTTTGTTTTCCTTTTTATGTCTTCTTAAGCTGGCGGCTACATTGCAATGGTATTTTTCCACATGTATGGGACTTTACCAACATATCATGCACTTGCAGAGAGCAGTACCCAAGAGGAGAAATATATCCCATAGTATTCATGCTGGCTAATTAGATAATATGTGGTATCAGCATATGACCGAGATAGGAAAGCAGACTTCTAACACCTCTTGCTTTGTTTTTTCTTTGATTCCACACCCGACCAACTCAGATAGGTTGCACTCGTCCAAATAGGTACCTCTGAATACTACCATGTGTCTGTTACACCTTTCCCTTTGTAGAATTTGAGCAGATGCAACCACTGCAGGTCAAACAGGGAACATTCCTAGTAGGCACCACGCAATATAAGAAAGAGTTAGCAGATGTAATGAACGCCCTAACGCCCTAACAGACCACAAAGAGCGAGTAGTGAAGTTAAATGCAATAGCTAAGACAGGGAATATGAAGTACAAGGATGAAACTTGGTGAGCTAAAATATTGCAGCAGGGATTTTCATGGGTATCCCAATCTGCGCTTTTCTGCAAGAATTACTGAGCCACACCTGGCCACATTATGGTCAAGAAAGGCCATATTTCACAGTAAATGGATCAGCATACGTTCATGGTATTTGGCACCATTGCGCAATATTTGGGTGTAGGACCCTTTCTCTATGGACAGTAAACCAGAGTGACAAAAGCACATAACAGAAGAGTCAGGCAGTGTGGGATGAGAACATATCTAGATTAAGTTGGGTAGAAACACCTACAACTCTTCGAGCAGGTAGAAGACCCATTCTTTTCTCTTTATGTTTTCTTGGTGAATGGAACAGTCCCAGTGGGAGATGCAACAATCGTTAATCCTCCAGCCAAATGGAATACTACAGGAACTGTGGCGAGTGGCTGTATACGCGACTTCCTTCAGGTTGGGGAGGTCTTTGTTCTCTTGTCACTGTGCACACACCCTCCCTGGCGATACCAGGAGTGGACATCTCGCAACTACAAGACCATCCCATGAGCCGTCCAACGACCTTGATGCACCATCATTGGATGAAGAGAGCTGCAGAGTATTTTGGTACAACAGCTTGGGAAGACATCCCGCAGGAGCACAGGCTGTTTAACAATGCACAGCTCTTCTTCAGCAGCATCCTGCCAAAAGCCACTCACCTGAAATCTAGATCTTCCTTTAGGGAGATGACTGAACCCAACACCCCCCAAAACCCTTCCAAGCTACAATGCTTTTGATATACAAGGAGCTGAGAATGGCTTCAAGGGGAAATGGGTTGGGATAAGAGAGAAAAGAAAAGAAACCGCTCTGGAACTCAGGAAACCGATCTCTCTCTGGATTTCAGTGTGAAGTTCTGACAAGTTTTGTCTGGGATGGATGTGTGCTCAATGTTGTTTCACTGGAATAGGGTATGGTCTGTGGACATATAATCAACTCAACTACTCTTCATCACTAACACATACATTCCCTCTATTAGTAAGACTTGTATTTCCTTAGGCTTAAAGTACTGTATGTGCCTAATTACACTTGTCTGTCCATTAGGGTCTTTTCTTGAGGCTCCAGTTCCTTTTTGTCTACTTTAAACTGTCAAAAAATAGAATACATCTTAAATAACACGATTCTGTAAGTGTAACAATGGGAATAAGTTACTTAACACACTTTTACTAAATAACTAGTAATGTCTTCTCGTTAACAGGTAGACGACACTAGTCTAAACATAAGCACTTGTCAAGCACAAGATTTTGAAAATAGCAGAATTGTCCTTTTGTTTTTTCTTACGCCCGTGTAAGACGACTCAAATAAAAGTATGCAGTCTGTGGATCCTTTAAAAGTTTGTAGAATCCCTTCTTTATAGAAGACGCAAAACTAAGTACAAAATAAAGTACCTGATTTAAGTCTTCTCTTTGTGCAGGCCAGACGCGAACGAATTGAAGAGAATTCATACTGTGTCCTTTGTTGTTTTCAGGTTGCAGGAAGCAGGAAGACAGGACAACTGACTGACTCAGGAAAGCCCCAGAAGTCAGGCTGAGCACAAGGCAGGAAGAGGCAAGACCTGCAGTGATCTGGGTGAAGGCTGCGGGAAAGTGAAAGAACTATTGCTGGAAGGCGTGCTGAAGAACTCGCCGCTGGAGAACAGGTGAGTCTCATGAAGAGCGGAGGCCAAGCGTTGAGTTCTCCGCTTGGCAGCTATTTATAACCAGCTTGCACGTGTGACGGTCGCATGCAAAGAGAGGGAAGAGTGTCTGTTTACACGTGCTGAAGTGCTGGCACGTTCCTGCACTGGTTGGAAACATGCACCAACCGTGAACTTGTGTAACATGCTCAAAACATAGGGCATGTGGGACAAAATAAATGTACACATGGGACAAAATAAATGTTTATAAAAGAAACGTACACAACCTAACAAATAAGCACTAAAATGTCTAAACTTTAATACAATGTGATATGTCCTGCATAGTCCAATGCACAATAGTTTTAACAAAATATTGTTTGCGGTGCAGGAGAGGATCATGTTTCTGATGCCGAAGAATACATGTCATTCTAGTCAAGTGACCCTGATGTCAGACAATGTATTACTCATGCCAAATGAACCAGAGTCAAACCATATACAGCACAGTATGTATGAATTCCCCTAACTTGGTACGGCAGAGGACTAGTGTGCCTGACCAGAGGACTGTAGCGCCATGACACATCCTTCCATTCGTTCATGCAAAAGTGACTGGACATTGGCTGCAAATCACCCACTGGGAGTAGATGAAACCCATCAATGCCACCGAGGATGGTTTTAATGCGGTCAAAGAAGAGTTGTAAGCTATGTGTGTAATGCTTATGCAGCATAGATATGTGTTTGACTTAATGACAGCCATAGAGGGGGGAGTATGTGCCAAGATTCAAACTGCTTTCCGTACGTACATTCCAACCGATGATGCAGATAATGGAACACTAACAGAGGCCATACAAACTCTGCATACCTTGCAAAATGAGATGGGGGATGAGAGGGGTGCCCCGACGAATGGTTTTCAGGATGGTTTACTTAGATACCATCCTGGATGTCATGACAATTTGAGGCCTTGTTTCCTGTTGTTGTAGCAGTGTTATTGATGTTCTGTTTTTTCTAGATAGTGATAGGATGTGGCAAAAGGGTTAGTCAGAAGTTGGGAGGGATGTTTACCACTAGATTGGTCAATAAAATGCAGGATGTTGAGGAGAATGTATACACATTAATGACTCAAAGCACAAGGGAAGGTGAGGAAATAGTTGAGATTTCAACTAAAGGGGGGAATGTTATAATGAATGGAGAAAATGGAGAAGGCCTACTCATGTTAATGCAAGTATCAGCAGAACAACGTATGGAAATGTAAGTGTTGAAGGAAAAATACAGGCCTAAGCTGTCCACAATAGCAGAATAAAGAGCACAAATGGAGTCAGGACCTGGGGGGAGGGAAGCAGACATGAGTTTTAGTTGAATAGAGAAATATAATTAAGTAAACACAGCAGAATGGACAGTTACAGTGTACACCACAGTCATGCAGTGCAACAACACGTCTCTGAGAAAATATGTAGATAGGAGTTGATACAAAAGAACAAGATAGGCAGGTGGCTAGGTTACAGAACAGTAGACGTGTAGGGAGTAGGCCATTGCCAGGCTTCAAAGCACGGGACTAGCCACGGACACCAGTAGTGCAGCGGTGGTGTGAAATGTAGGAATAGCATGTGCACTTGAACCATATTCCACAAACGTGTGGTTAGATGTTCTTGCAGGAACTATTGCTTTTTACTGAAATGTTAAAAGATAACAATGTGCTTGAGCAAATGCTTGATTTGATATGCTAATAATGTATGCCAAATGTTAATGTTAATGTTAATGTTAGTGGTATTTATAGAGCACTTACTATTACCCGAAGGTGTCCTGGCGCTGTGTGAAGGCCAACTGTGGACTAGAGGAGTGTGGAAGTTTAGCCAGATTAATAGGGAAAACAACCATGTTTTCAGTGCTTTCCTGAAGGACAAAAGATTGGTCATTTTTCTCAGGGATAGTGGAAGAGTATTCCATGTTTTGGCCGCATTAACTATGAAGCTTCTTCCGCCCCAGTTGGCTTTTTTTTCCCGAGGGACATTCACGAGTTTTGCGTCCGATGACCGCAGTGCTCTTTTTGGTGTGTACCAGCGGAGGCTGTGTTTTAAGAATTCAAGTCCGGTTCCCTGGAGAGCTTTAAAAACCAGACAAAGAGACTTAAATTGAGTCAGTTTCCTAACTGGCAACCAATGGAGTTTTTTTATTATGGCTGAGATTGACTCATACTTAGGTGTATCAGTAAGGAGCCTGGCCGCTGCATTCTGCAAAATTTGTAGTTTATTCACCGATCCTTTGTGGATCGTAAGATAGAGGCTGTTGCAGTAGTCCAATCTGGACATTATTAATGCTGTAACTACTGTTTGTTGTGCGTCTTTTGGAAGAAGTGGCATCATTTTTTTGCAAGATTTGAGGATGTACGATGTTGATGATGCCACTGAGTTGACCTGGTCCCTAAAGCTTAATTTATC
The DNA here is from genome assembly GCA_963921515.1 of Calotriton arnoldi. Taxonomy (NCBI): domain Eukaryota; kingdom Metazoa; phylum Chordata; class Amphibia; order Caudata; family Salamandridae; genus Calotriton; species Calotriton arnoldi. Next base: position 257,087 of record CAWUFW010009416.1, on the reverse strand, counting down.
GTCTATCCAAACCCCAAAATTCTTCACCTTCCTGATAGGAATCGGTAGAGGACCCATATCCTCAGGCCAGCATTTAGGGGTCCATAAAGTAGGGTTGTTGCCGAACCACACTACCTCCGTTTTGCCAGAATTGAGTTTCAGGCAATTTTGGGCCGTCCAACCCCCCACTGCTTTCATGCAGTCCTGAAACCTAGATGCGGTTTCATGAAACTCCTCTGGTAGTAAAGTTACCACAATTTGGGTGTCATCCGCATAGGAAGTCAAAGTGAACCCAAAGGATTCAATTAAGGGTCCTAGCGATGACACATACACATTGAATAGTGTTGGGCTCAGTGACGACCCTTGCGGCACACCACAGGGTAAGGAGAAGGATTCAGCTTCAAATTCATCCAGGGCCACCGTTTGCATTCTATCAGAGAGAAAGGATTAAAGAAGCTTCCAGGCACTGCCCTTGACTCCTATCTCATCCAATCGGTCCATCAACAGGGTATGATGGAGCGTGTCGAATGCTGCAGATAGGTCTAACATTATCAGTACGGCCTTCCCCCATTGGTCCAGAATGGTCCTAATCTCTTCTGTAGATTTTAGAAGCGCTGTTTCCGTACTGTGGCCCTCTCTAAACCCATACTGAGTTGGGTCGAGGGCTTGGGCATCCTGCAGGAATTTATTGAGTTGGGCATTCATATTTCTGTCTATTATTTTTGCCGGGAGTGGTAATCTGGATATTGGTCTAAAATTATTTGGATCATTAGCGTCCAGGCTGGGTTTCTTCAGTAGGGGCAGAATAGATGCATGTTTCCACTCTTTGGGAAAGTATCCTTCTAAGTACATTGTATTAAAGATGGGAGTCAGTGTCCGAGAAACTGGCTCTGCAGCCAGTTTTACTACAGTGCTCGGACAGGGATCATAGTGAGATCCAGACTTCACTTTCTCCAGTAGTTTATAGGTGTCAGGTTCTGTTAAGGAGGCAAAACTGTTTAATCGCGGGGCGTCGAGATTATTATCATCTGATCTTTTGCCAGATCGGTGCTTGTTTTGGGAGAAGAGTCTGAGAAAGTAAAAAAATACTGTTGTACTATTTGTGGCTTCAAACGTAGTTAAGAAACTGCCTGCTACATTGTAAGATTGAAGTTCAGTTTCCAGTTCCACGGAGCTGACTGACATTCTGCGCGCATTTTATAAACTCTATACTATATTGCCAACAGAAGTCATGTTGTCTTTTTCTTTTATCCGGCAACAGTAGAACATTTAGAATTGTCCTGGAATGCTTGCTGGCTATATCTTATGATGCAGGCCCGAAAATGGAGCATTGCATGGCTGGCAGCTCTCAGTCTGTCCCGTGTACTGTGGGCAAATAGGGAATTCTGCAGGAACAAGAGTGGCCTCTCACCTGAATGATTGTGTGAAAAAGAAATGGCTCCATCCACGGCGATACCTCAGCCTCTTCTTTAGAGGCTGCAAGTTCACACACTGCTTTTGGGCTCACCTTCTTGCTGTCAGTGAGATAAAAGCTCAATCACCCAAAGAAAAGTAGAAAAAAAATTAACAAAAAAAACCCTATTTTTTTCTACTTTCCTTCTCCCTGAAAGCAAGGGGAGGAACATGGATAGCCGTGTGTGAATCCAGCTGCTAGACAAAAAGGTTGAGAGAGTGCTGCATGAGGATAGAGCTGTTTTTCACCCTATCATTCAAGCCAGAGGCTATTCATGCTCTCGCAGCAGTGGGGTGGTAATTGGAGGGGTGCTTTCTGCATTATTGCCATTACCTGCAGTGCAATAACAGCTGTTAATTACACCCCATGATATGGCTCTTAACTGCAGCTCGGCTCATAACTGTCGGGAGGGTAATTAACAGCCGCTATCACCCGCAGTTAGAGACGTATGATGTTGAACTATCTTTCAGCTATAGTTAGGCAAACGTTCATCTTCTAAGTAAAGTTAGCGACTAAGAACCACTTATTGCAGTAAGCTGATCCTTACACAAGTAGTGCTTATCTTGTGTAGGGGGTTTCAGATAGTGGGCGCTGGCGCTCACTAAGTTACTCCTGCGACAGCACATGCGATGCATGTTCTCTCGTTTGTGAGAGATTTTGTATACAACAAAGGGCTTGCAGCTCCCCATTGTTTAACATTCATTGGCTTTATTGTCATTCTGTCTTCTAATTGGCCATCGCATGCTGGCTTCACTTCCTCTATTTTCGGCTGGAGCATGGACCATGTACTGATTGCTTCAGCATGATTTCTGTCCTTCCACTGATTGCACTGTGATTGAGGTGCTACTTTTATTTTTTCTTCTTCCCAGTTGTCCTTGTTGAACCTCTTGCCATTTGTAGCTCTTCACTTCAAAGAAGCCATTTTCTCATTTGAAATAGATGTTTACTGTGACAGCAGATGCTTCCAAATGTATTTTCACTAAGACATGGGTGTAATTACTTTCTTTATGTTGAAGTATGTTTTGCCAAATGTCATATATTTTTTTTCTTTCACGCATGGGGAGAGTAACTGATGTACTCAAAATCGTATTAGTAGGTGCCAAGACTTAACTACCATTGGCAAAGCCTTTGAGACTTATGACTGTGCCATTGCCTTTTGCTCATGATGTACAGCATAGGCATTGCTGACTTTGTCAATGATTTGTAGGCATGCTGTAAAGTAGTACGAATGCTGTGCAGCATGGCTAAAAATAATAATAATAAAAAGAATGTGATGCATCCAGCGCTAATACACTTGGAAAAAAAGTGCATTAGCCCTGGCTTCGTCATAGCGCTTTCTTAAATTAGTTTTAACCACACTGCAAAGCACCAGCGCTGCTCCACAGCATGGCTACAAAACATTGCAATGCCAGTCGTTCTCAGAAGCAAGACCTAATGGCTATGCCAATGCTTGTTTTTAGAGACAGGGACTTATCTTAACTCATCAGAGTTCGATCCAGAGCAAGAGAGAAATTGGCAGAAAAGTAGTAAAAAGAGAGATAAAAAAAAATAGTGATAGAGGTAGAAAAAAAGGAACAAGAAGGAACATTCAAGTGTGAGATAAAGGGATGGGACGTGTAGGGTAGTGGAAGAAAGAGGTGTGAGATGGAATCAAGACTAGGCAACCTGGGTATTCACCTAACTCAGCATTTGACAGTGTCAGCAGAGGGCTTCTAAGAAAATCTTTGAGACATGGCACTTATATTGTGTTTACAAATTAAGTATTGCACTCATTTGGGATGCGAGCAACATTTTCAAAACCCCTGTTTCTTCACTGACCCCTATAAACAAGCTACGTTTTAGATATAGTTCCGAGGTGAATTTCAAACATCACACACCAGAGCTCTTGGGAAATACATGTTTTGAGTTACACAGCATACCTACGCGTGTACTCTAGACCTCACATAGTTTACACAAACCGATCTTCACTGAAATAAACAAGCACTTGCAATGCAATCGGTCTCGCCTTTCGGACCTTATATGTATTTAGCTATGCAGCACATTAGCCTGGGTGTTGAAACATCTACTGTTTTTCAACATGGAGGGAAAGTAAGCACCAAACTGCGTGACACGCCAGGTAAACTGCGTGAACGCCAGGTATGGGAACACATGGAGAGAAATATTGCCTTTCAGTGGGAAATGGTATAGTCCAAAGCTCTGTTTTCAATATAAAATCAGGGCCTTCGGTGGTCATATTACTGAAAATACAAGATTTGAAAAAAATATTATTGTCTACGGGTGCTCGTGGAAGACAATTTCTATGGACTGGAATCTAGAGAATGCTAAAGTGGTTCTGGTATTTTACTGACCTCAGCTGGTCGTTTTCTATCAAGAAAGTTAAATAGAGGCAGTTGCCAGAAAAATTAAAAAAAGAAAGTCTCTCAGCAAAAAGCAATTTTGGTATTTTACTGACCTCTGCTGGTCGTTTTCTATCAAGACAGTTAAATAGAGGCAGTTGAACAGAAAAAAAAAGTCCCTAAGCGGATACAGACAAGTCCTAGGGCTGATCTCCAGAGCCCACAAAGTACATACACATATAAGTATATAATAAAGTATATACAAGAGGTCTCGAATGCTCGACCTAAAAAGCATGCTTTCAAACAATCCACTACGTGCACTATAGGGCTGGGCTTCAGTAAAAGTGTGGGCCAGGGGGGTAGATTTTCAAAGGAATGTATGTTTGGAGCAGGTGGAAACAGAAGACTCCCGCCATTTGTCTTCCTCCATAGAGAGTATAGATTACAGACCCCCTTTAGGTACCCGATGACATAAATGAATATTCTCTCCAGGGAGTATCGCTTCCTCAATTTAGCAGTGCTGACAGGTGCGCGGGAAAGGGAGCTAAGTGAGAACCAGTGATTTGTGCAATGAATTGACCTCTTGCAACTTTGATGGGGTGACCTTTGGTTTTCTTGCTGATGGAAGCTTGACCTAACTTGACCTTACCACACATGAGAGCCCTGGCTTATGTAATAAAAGCAATGCCAGTAAACAAGAGGCCGCAACATAAATTATGTCTGCAGTTTTAAGCACTTGCTGTAAGAAGCCATTCACATAAACTTTGGAGCTCTGTAAATAGAAATAGGCAATCTTAAACAACACAACTGGGAACTATGTAACCACAATAGAAAATTTACAATTAACTGAGAGGATCTGAGTAACCGCAAATAGACAACAATGCAAAGCGCATGATGTCTATGACATCACTTGGAACCTTGAGGTGAAAAACATGCCAGTTATTCACTTTTATACATAGGTCCCCAAATCTGCTACTGCTTTCAACTATTTCATAGGCAAAAAGGATGCTCCTCCTCCTGGCCCCAAATTTAAAAACAAAGTTCTGGTCTCTAGCTATCCAGCCCATTACCCTCTGTGCTACCTCATCGCCTCCCACCGAAAGCTGTAACATATGCCCTCCATCATAGCAAAGAGTCAGTGTTGCACTCCCCACCTCTCAGAGAGGCCTGTTTGGGCAGCCTGGAATTCCTATATGGCACATCAATGGTGGGTAACAACTTTCATTTCCTCTGTCTCTTTGGCTAACTAACTGGTGCTAAATGCCCAGACATGGTTCCCTTGCTCACTGTGGAACCAAGCTACACCTGACTGAAGAGCCCCAATCAGGGCGAAACCGGTCCTGAGTTGCTTGTGTTCCGGTTCAGAGAGGTCCTGGCTTGGCAGTTTGGCTGGACTGTTCCTATTGGAGCAGGATCAATACTGATTTTCATATGGCTGGGTCTAATCTGAAGTGGCATGGTGGGCAAAAGAATGATAGGTTAGAATGCTACCCGAGCGATGACTTATTGCAAGCATCCTCCCATCACGTTTTGTGTGTTTAACTGGTGCTAAGTGCCATTTTTTGCTCTAGCCAGCTGGTACAAATGGCATTTTTGCACTTGTACAGCAATACAAAATTGCCCTGTCACCACTGCAATCTCTGTACTCAGGCATTGTTGATGCAAATTTGCACTGTGCGGATGCAATCACTGTAATCCGCCACCTAGTGTGCACCCTCTAGACAACAACAAAGTCTAGGAGGCAGTGTCTGGTGCATAGTTTTATAGAAAGGAGCACAGTGGCAGATGCCTGGGGAATGCATTGAGAATGCAACAGCAGTGGCACTGTCTGCACTTGTGACATTCACCCAGTCTTGCACGACGAGATAACAGTGAGTGGCGCTTTGTGTTTTTAGGCACTTTACTTACCTAAAATGTTTAAACTTGCATATCTCTAGTTCTACTGATTGGATTTTTGTAGTTTTGGTATCAAATTATTCATTAAATGTTACTTTTTATTCCTAAATTGGTGTAGGACTTTTCCTGTGTTGTGTTCTCACTTTATTACTGTTTGAAGTGCTGCATAAATACTTTTACACATTGCCTCTAAGTTAAGCCTGACTGCTTTTGTGACAAACTACCAGAGGGTTAAGCACAGGTCAATTTGGGGTTTGCTTGTGTTTCACTCTGACAAAGATTGTGGTTCCTGCTTATGTAGAGTCCCCCCCCCACCAACCAGTAACCCACTTTGCAACAAGTGTCAACTACTGCAGTTAACTGTTACTTTGAAAACATTTTTAAACATTTTATAAAGTTGTGCTCGGCTACTCTGCCCTGCTCTGGATGACCTACTCAGGCAGAGAGCTAGTCTTTGGGGCCAGTAAAATTTTGTAGAATAGTTACCTTGCATTCAAAGCCACCTTCAGTCCAGTTCCAGGTTCTAAGGGTAAAACTGCCATAGACAGCATTAGAGTGGTCCTGATTAGGGGTGGGAGAAACTCACGGAGTTACACAATTCTGTGAAGTTGGCGGCGGGCAGAATTGGCAAGTCGCGCTGCTCGCGCTGATTCCTAAAGCTGGGAGCTTGTGCCGTGCTGCAAACTCAGTGCAAATGGCACCACATGGCGCACCAGAGGACACTGCCTCTTTGCTGCCGCTCCATTAGCTTTTCTATTCGAGTGTTAGCTTTCTCACTGTGAATGGTTGCGACTCCCCGCGATCAGCCACGTTGAGAAAATCTCACTATGGAATGCCAATTCTTGCGTGCACGAGAAAAAACTCAGTCATGCAGAGGTTGGTGAAGTTTTGCTAGTACTCCGTGTTACAAGCGTAACGCGGAGTGGGCAAAACTCCATGAACTCCGCCAGCGGAGCGGACTTTATCGCTCACCCCTAGTCCTGAAGCAATGGGATACAGAATGCTGAAGATGCTGATCCAGTCAATCGGGTCTTCATAGGGCCACCCCTTGATCCAAGAACATGGTGGAGTGACTTTGGCCACAGAAGTCGATATCCCTCGTAGTCCAAGTGAAGTCCGGCCAAAAACCAGTTGCCACTCATCTACTGGTCTCTCGTCACAATTAAACCTGTGGTTCGCTTTAATTGAGGCTAGTGTCCATCTTGGGTGTCCAAACTGCACTTTGACAAACCTTCTGGATCCAGCAAACTCAAGTACAACTTTTGGGTGTCAGGATTTTGATGCCCAGGCTGCATTTCAGCAGTCAGTGGTGAACAAGCACTGGTGGTTATCAACTATGCCAAAACAACTTCTTCAGCTTTTGTGGCCCAAGAAGCTGTCAGCCAACTGACTCTTGGAGTTCACCACGTCTGTCTGGGGTTTGGTGGCAACTTCTCCACAAGCAGGACACCACAGGAACTTTCCTCTCTTTGCTAGCCCAGGAGCAGCAGTCACAATCCAGTCTTTGGTGCAGCCTCTCTTTGCCAGGTCCAGGGAACAGCAGTGCAGTCCTTCTTCAGTCCTCTCTCCAATCCATACGTGATCTGATCTCTGGGGGTGAGGGGTACCACTTTTATGCTCACATCTTGCCCTCTGAAGGATGCAATTACTACAAGCCATTGGGCTACCAGGTCCCCTCCCGCCTGATGATAACTTCCTGTAAAGTGTGGCATCTAGCTATCCGAGAGTGCAATATTGTGCCAACTACCAAGACTGCTCTCTCTTGGAGTGTGGAGCTTGGTAGCCCACCCTCGATGTGTGGCAACCTGAGAGCTACATGCCCACAGGAAAACCAGTTTGGCAACTGTTTTCCCGTCTCTTTCCCCCATGCCAACCGGTCTATCAAAGCAAAAGAGCAGCCCCTCTTGTGTGTGTCCACCATTTGCCCTTCAAAGACGGATTCTACTTTGAAGCTCGCCTTTTGTGTTCACACCCTGTGTGGCTTTCAGCCAGGGAGAATTAACACCTCTTCCCATGGCAGGCCTCTATTGTTTCCTTTCCTGTGAGTAATTTATGCACCACCTTCACTTTATTATAATTAGTGCTCCTCCATACACACTGTTTTCAGCTCACAAACCACAAAGCAATAACTCTAACTTACCAATCTACCATGCACTGTGTTCTCAGAAATTATGGGATGTAAGATGTCATTAGTGTTGTTATAAATGCTATAATTTCAGATGGTATAAATGATGTAATATGAAAGGATATAAGCTGTGCATAGTATAGAGAGTTATAGTTATTGTTGTGTGGTTAGCGAGCTGGAAACAATGAGAATGAACGAGCGCTAGTTACACTAATATGAAGGTGGTGCATAAACTATAAATTTAAGGTATAACTAACTTTAAAAAACATTATTTGTTGTCTATTTTAAGTTTGGTTTGTATAGAAAGAATAAATAACGTTTTCGTAACTATATCTATAAGTTTTAAACTTAGGTTTTTCCATTAAATTTAACTTTTTTATTAAAAATGTGTTTCAAATCGTTGAGCCCAATGTTGTCGTATGGAGTCCTGTCATATGGAGTGTCGCACAGTACAGTGGAGGACAGTGTTGTAGAGTGCAGTGTAGTAGAGTGTAGTGTTGGAGAGTCAATTAAAGTAGAGTGGAGTAGAGTTGAGTGGCGTAGCTTAAAGTGGAGTAAAGTGTCATACAGTGGAGTGGCATCTCCTAGAGTACAGAATCGTAGAGCGCAGTAGAGTGGAGTGGCATAATGTAGAGTAGAGCAAAGTGTCATAAATTGGAGTGGGGTCTCGTGGGCTACAGTGGAGTGCTGTTTGTAAAGCGTTGGAAAGTCTCATGGAGTGGAATAGAGTGTTGTACAGTGGAGTGTCCTGGGATAGAGGGGAGTACAGAGTTGTACAGTGGAGTGTATGGGGATAGAATTGATAGAATCTCACAAAGTGGCATAGAGTGTAGTACAATTTTGTAGAGCAGAGTTGCATAAAATGGAGGAGCATGCCGTAGAGTGGAGCGGTGTTGAGTGGAGTGTCAAACAGTGGCATATACTTGGGTAAAGTATCGCATAGTGGAGTAGAGTGAAGTGGTGTTGGGTGGAGCTGCATAGGATAGAGTGGAGTTAATTTTCATAGAGTGAATTATTATGTTGTAGAGTAGAGTGGCGTGGAGTAGAGTAGAGTGGCTTGGCATAGTATACAGTGTAGTTCAGTGTGTCATACAGTGGAGTGGTCTGGCATGTTGTACAGTCTTGTAAATTGTCGTAGAGTGGAGTACAGTGGAGTGCCACAGAATGGATTACAGTGTTATAGAGTGGAGCAGCATAGAGTAGAGTAGAGTGAGGTACAGTATGGTACAGTGGAGCAGCATAGAGTGGAGTCTAGTTAAGAGGCATAGAGTGCCCTAGAGTAGTGTACAGTGGAATAGAGTTGACTGGAGTAGTGTGTCACAGAGTTGAGTGCAGTACAGTGGGGTGGAGTGGCATAGAGGGAGTTGCGTAGAGTGCGTTCAGTGAAGTAGAGTGTCGTACAGTGCCATACACTAAAGTAAAGTGGTGTAGACTGGCATTGACAGGAGTACATTGTTGTACAGTGGAGTGCTACAGAGTGGAGTCTAGTGTGGTAGAGTGGAGGGGCGTAGACTGACATTCAGTGAAGTACAATGTTGAGCGGAGTACAGTGGAGTGGTATACAGTAGCGGTGGGAAGACTGGAGTGGTGTCCACTGTAATAGCGTAGAGTTGAGTAACGTACAGTGGAATGGTGTACACTGGGGTGGCGTGGAGTGGGGTAGAATATAGTGGTGCTGAGTGGAGTGGCATCCAGTGGAGTGGAGTAGAGTGAAGTAGTGTACAGCGGAATAGCGTACACTGGAGTGGCATACAGTGGAGTCGAGGAGAGTGGAGATGCATAGATGGTGTACATTTTACAGCCTATGGAAACCATATCTTCCTTTCAAACCTAAAATATTGGCTTATCCAACATATCTAGGTTTATTTTATTTTCCAAACTACCAAAGGCTCTTGTAAGAGCCACCCTATATAATGGATATTATAATTTAATATTGTAAAATATTTTTTTTTCTTTTTTACTGGTACTGCAGTACTTCATTGAAACTACCGCTGTACTTCCACAGTAGTCCATAAATTCTTTTAAAAAATATAAGCATTTTAAATGGCATAGCCATACCACTACTACCATATGTGGGCTTTCTGAGGCCTACTTACAGTACATTTCTAACCTCTCAATTTTAGATATTAATATGCAGCACACAGCCAAGCATCTCTTGCTAATCCAACATGGCTGCCTTTCCACTGTGGACTACCTGCTACTAACCAATCATATTTTGTGATGTGATCGCTATGTATTGCATTAGTACTGGGATACTACTCCAACAACAGATATTACTACGTTGTTTTGCCTTATAATGTAACAACCACTAAATTCTGTGGAATTTTGCGAATCTACCACAGTACATCATATGACAAGTCATTATGTGATTGGCTAATGACTGCCTTTATAAAAGTTAAAGGCAGCCATGTTATCTTATTCACATTTTGGCCATGTTCTGGGTTAGGTGCTCAGATCTAGTTAAATATTAAGTTTTATATTTTTTCCCTACCTCTTACCAATTTATCAAAGTGGGAATAGGCAGGCAAAATTAATTATTGGTTTGTATATATTTTGAAACAATTTTGCGGAGTACCACTGTACTACCTAGGAAGTACCGCAGGACTTACAAAAAATAAAGAAATATGTAAAAAAAAAATGAAAAAACTCTCTAATATGGTGTACTATTGTGCATTTACAATTTTTTCATATTTAATTCTGTACAGAAATGTAGGCAGTACCACGGAAATACCTAAAAATACTGCACAACTTAAAAAAAAATTACAAAAAAAGGTAGAATTGATAAAAATATGGTACTTCTAGGTACTAACATGGTACTCCGTAATCATAGTTAAAAATATCTAACAAAATATAAAATATCTATTAAAAAAATTCCTACCTATTACTACTTTAATAAAGTAGTAATAGGTAAGGAACAACAATGAAACCTACTACTTACCTATATCTAAGGTCCTAACCCAAAAAACAGCCAGAGTGTAGCAACAACAATATGGCTACCTTTTAATTTTGTAAAAACAGATATTACCCAATCATATACTGGCTTGTCATCACCATGGACCATGGTATACCGCAAAGTTACTGCGGTGGCTCAATATATAACTAAGGCCTAGCTGTATTATTGTACTGCATTACACTTGCGTTATATATGGTGTCGCGTGGGCAACGCAATACTTCAGTCAGATCTAAAAAGCGATGCAAGGCCACCATGTGTGGGCCTGCGTTGCTTGGTAAATTTGGAGAAACGCAAGTCCACGCAATTTGCTGTTTTTTTTTACTCTGCACACAATAATCTACACTCCAGAGAAATGTCTCCTACATCCGGACAGCACACCACTGTACACCGCTCCACTATACATTATCCCATTGCGGTAAGCAATAGATTCTTTTCTATTTCTTAAGTCACTACTATTATCTTTCAGGTTCACTATGGGGATACAAACATTACAGTTCAGCCATTCTATCACATATTTTCTTTTCCTATCAGGTATTTTCACCATTCCAAAGTATTTCTTATTCAAATACTGTGCACCGTATATTCTTTTGGAGACGGATAATTTTCCTTTTCTTGTCTCTTTTCAATCACCGTTCTTGCTTCTTTTTAATCACGGAATAAGAAGGTTTTAACTTGTATAACGTGTCATTTTTAAATTAGACTCAGTGTACATTTTTCCATTTGTTATGCTTAGGAATTATTGTGGCATTCCTGAAGAAGGTGTTTAGTACGTCGAAACGCGCGTAGATATTAAGAAGATTCATCATCCAGCCACTTGATTAAATCATTGTTCATTTGATCTATTTTGCCTATTTTTGATTAATTTCTGTTGAATATTAATCATTGTCATTTTTGTGTTCAGTTAAAATGCACATGTTTGGTCATTGTATTCCTCTCTTTTGTTCACCTTGCGAGTTATGTTGTGATGTTATTGTCTAGCACTTTGTGTCTATGGAATTATTTAAACATTTACTATGATAATGGTAAAAGAATTTGCATTAATAAAATGAAGTTTTATTGAATTTAAGTGTACACTGAGTCTCTAATATCATGTTTGTGTTTGATTAGGTCTTATATATTGTTTAGACCGATGGTTGCCTAGTGGTGTTTTCTTCAATTATTGTATTTTCCCTGCCCTAGGAATCTACATTAGTAGCAAGGGGTCCTTGTTTTTGACATTACACCGCTCCACTATACACCACTCCACTCTATGTTATTCCACTTTACTCCACTCCACTCTGCGTCACTCCACTCTACCCCACACAACTATCCGCTTTTACATTGTACCCCACCCCACTCTACGCCACTCAACTGTACATCACTTCACTCTACGCCACACCAGTGTATTCCACTCCACACTATGCCACTTCTTTCTAAGCTATTCCACTCTACACCACTTTACTGTACTACACTCTATACTATTCCACTGAATGCCACTCCACTCTACACCACTCTACTGTACTACACTCTACACTATTCCACTGAATGCCACTCCACTTCTTTGCCACTCCACTCAATGCTATTACATTGTACACAACGGCAGGCTACACTACTCCATTGGATGCCATTCCACAGTACATCACTCCACTGTATGATATTACACGCTACTCTACTCCACTGTATACCACTCTACTGTATACTATTCCACTGTATGCCACTCCACTGTGAGCTACTCCACGCTATGCTATTTCACTCTACACCACTCTACTATACTACATTCTACTCTATTCCACTGTATGCCACTCCAGTCTACGCCATTTCACTCTACGCTTTAACACTGTATGCAACTGCTGTCTACGCCACTCCACTGTGTGGTATTCGACTCAACCGAGTCCACTGTACACCACTCCACTGTATGCCACTCCCCTGTATGCTATTCCACTGTATGCCATTCCACTTTACGACATTCCAATATACGCTATTTCTATGTATGCCACTTCACTGTACGCTACTCCATTGTACGTCACTCCACTCTACGCCAATCCATTCTATGCTATTACATTGGACGCAACTCTACTCTACGACACTCCACTGTATGCTATTTCACTCTACCCCACCTCACTTTATGTTAGTCCATGCCACTCTACTGTATGCCACTCCACTGTATGCCATTCCACTCTACACCACTCCACTGTACGCCACTCCACTCTACACTATTCCACTGTATGCTACTCTACTCTGAGTCACCAATGTATGATATTCCACTCTAAGCCACTGCACTGTACTCCAGTCCACACTACCGTTTTACACTGTATGCCGTTCCACTCTATGACACTCCACTGTATACTATTTTAGGCACGAGTTATGGTTACCTCAGGGCATGAGTTATATTTTCTGGAGATAAGTATAACTATAGCTGTTGAATTTCTATGGTTTTGTGTGTGTAAAATCTGAACTTAACTATAACATCCCTCTAACCTTTGGTTTTTTCAGTGAATTAGTTTTATATATATATGCATATCCACAAAGTTAGTTCACCTTTGTCGGGTTTCTGCGGCGCTCCTCATGGGTGCGTTACCCTGCGGCAGAACCACGCTGCTTTAACATTTGCTCAAAATCCTTCAACCACGAAGGAAAAACGGGTCCCGTTTTTCCTTCGTGGTTGAAGGATTTTGAGCAAATATATATGTATATATATATATATATATATATGGGAGGTCTGGACTTTGTCATCAGTTTAAATGGTAAAGTCTACTTAGTGGCTTAAAACTGCTCTACCAGTCTGCAGTGGCAGGCTGAGAGACATGTTTTACTTCATCACACTCATGGTGGCACAATAAGTGCTTCAGCCTACACTTTAACTTACAGGCCCTGGGTATCCCTGGTACCATATACCATAAAGTAAGTTAACGTATGCCAATTGGATATAAATCAATTATACATACACATTTGAGGGTCAGAGCACTAACACTAGGGTCTGGTTAGCAGGCCACAGTGCACTTTCAGAGTCGAAAAAAACACCAGCATCAGTCCAAAACTTTAGAGGCGATCATGCAAAAAGAGGCAGTTCCTCACAGTACCCATTTGAGGCCTACTACTATTGCTATGTCATCTTATGTGTATTTTTTGTGTGCACTATTAGCCATTAGGGTATTCTGGTGCTGAGCAGGTGTGAGAACCTCACTTCGTAGGGCGGAATGGGTTAGTCAAAGAGCCAGGTTTTCAGCTTCTTGAAGAAATCAAGAAGTGAGGAGGAGGCTCTAATGTGAAGTGGGAGGTCTGTTAATGCTTTAGAAGTGGTAGTAGAGAAGGCTCGACTTCAGGCTCTGTTTCTGTGAATGCGTAGGATTTGTGAGAGTAGGAACCTGACTGGTTAGTGGAAGGAGATGCAATTGTTCAGGTAGGCTGGTGTTGTGCAGTGTGAATGTGTGGGTAAGGCATCAGGAGCCAGTGGAGTTCCCTGAGGTGTGGAGTGATGTGTGTTCTGTGTGGAAGGTTGAGGAGGAACGCTGGCTGCCTGCGTTGTAGATGGTTTAGCAGTCTTTTGGTGAGTTGCTTGGTGATTTCAGTGTAGAGGGAGTTCACGTAGTCGAGCCTGCTGATGGCGAGGGTGCGGTTGATGATTTTTCCGGTGTAGCTCAGGAGCCATTTGAATGATTATCTGAGGTTCCGGCCATGGGAGCTGGGGTGGGTGTTGGGCCGGGGTTGGCTGGCCTCTTTCTTTGGTCTTGTTTGTGTCTGCTGCAATCCTTCCCAAATTAATTTACTGGTTTTCTCTCCACCACTTCTGCTGAGATATTGCACCACACTTTCACTCCCAATTCTGTACAATATTTATATGTATTGTTGCTCTTAGGGTATCTCTTTCCCTGTAGTTCTGTATCATGACTTTTAGTTCCAGCAGAACATTTTTTTTGAAGAATGTAACTTAGTTTATTCTGTTTGGATTCTTGTAGGTTGCTGTAGTATTCCCACTTCCACTGTTTCTCTATGTTGTTCACATGTTTAAGTTCCTCAGCCTGTCCACATGTGACCTTTGTTTCTACCAGTCCTGAGCCATCTTGGCTGCTTGCTTTATAGAGAAGTGACCTCTAGAAACTGACACACTCTCCAGATAAGGCCTCATCGGCAATGTGTACAAAGTTACACAGAGGGGCTTATTTATGAGCCCCTTGCGATACTTTTACGCCGCCGTTGCATCACTTTGTTGATGCACTGGCGACGTAAATAATGCGCCGTGTTGCGCCCTGTTTACAAAGTGACGCATCTAGGCAGATACATCACTTTGTAACCCCCTGCGCTACATTGTACCTGTGTCAGGTATAATGTATGCAGGGTGGGCGTTCCCCCGCAAGAAAGCCTTGTAGAAGTGGCGCAGTGAAATCTATCAGATTTTACTGTGCCATATCTAGGACACCACTGCGTCAAAACCTTATGCCTGCCTCACAGCAGGCGTAAGGGTCACACAGTTCTATGTGTATTGGCCTCCCCCATGCATTGACAGAGTTGCGTCCTGCTTACAACACACCTCCAGCAATGCGTGAGTTTTGTACCGACAGATACGTCAGGATTCCTGACGCATCTGTCAATCCTTGCAACATGGAGCACCATACTATAAATTCAGCTCATCCACGATGTCGCAAGGAGGGCGCAGTGAAAAGCATCGCATTGCTGTTTTATCGCAGTGATGCAACACTTTTAATAAATGAGGCCCAGACTCTCTTCTTCTTCTGAATATACCAGTGCTGATATGCCTTCACAATCATCTTGCAATCACCATGACCATGTTATGTTGGTTTTCCTACTATTCGGAAATCATAGTAGGAAAACAGGGAACAAGGGAACAGGGGGCAGAGAACAGGGGGGACAGGCAAGTCCAGTTCTGCTTGCTTAGCGGCTTTTAAGACTATACTTCCTAGTCTAATAATGAAAATGATGGAAGCGGATTTGTATTGTGCCATATACCACTGAAGTGAATTCAGGGCATTTGGGTAAACATGAACAATGGACCATTCAGTCCATTGGAACCTCTTTGCTAAAACAGCCACATAATTAAATTGTTAGGGAAGCGTAAATGATCATCCAGGTTTAGGAAAACCTGGGGATGAGAGCTCGAGTGGTTAGCTGTCATCATCAGAATCCTTTGCCTCCCAAACTGGCTACCTGAGACTGGGGCACAAATACAAGTGGACCAAACACAGGTTGAAGTGTATCTTGTAACTAGGTATTTAAAACTTATAGGGTCTGCTGTATTAGTATTTCATTCTCAAAAAATGGTTGCAATTTGTGCACAGATTTTTGCTAACGGAATAGTACTTTGTGAACTCACCTATGTATTAATAAGTCGGTTCACAAAATAATGAATTGCAGGGTTTGCAGAATCACCGGGAAAATTAATATTCATTAGACAGCTCGCAATTTACAGCCCCCTGTAATTGCCTGAAATCACAGTGATGGTGGCCTGCAAGGGAAAGCAGACCACCATCAATATGATTGCACTCCAAAACGAAAAACATTCTTTTTTTTTTAAAGCAGCCCGTTTTCCTTTAAATGAACTCATGCTGCTCTTAAAAAATCAGTTTTCCCTTTTTGAAAACTTCTAGGATGCAGGTTGTGGTTCCCTGGACCACTGCTATGTTACTGTGAGGCTGCCAACATGGTTCCCAAAGAGGAAGGAGTCCTAATAGGGCCTCTTTCCCTTTGTGAATAGGCAATCATCCCATCTCAGAGGTCCATAATTGCAGTCATAAACCATGAATACATTCCTTTCAGAAACAGAAGTAGGAGGGAGATGCTTCTTTTACACCACCTCCTATTTGCAGTTCGGAAAGGATTGCAAAAGTCCTTTTACAAGTCTGAAAGAATTTTCCAGCTGCTAAACAGGCTTTTGTACAAAAAGAAAGACCCTTTTCCGCTCACAAACCCTGTCATTTTACGAATCGCAGAGTTAGAAATTGCAAACTGGAGGAATCTCGCGAACTGAAGTATAACAGGTGCCCGCTCCTTTACCCAAGATAGGATGCGCTCTGCAGTATTACCATTTTCTGCAGATGCAGACAGTGAGCTTTCTTAATACCAAAGTATAGACTATGTACATACTCTGACCTGTAAGAGGTATTAAATAGGCATATAAAATAATGAAGCGTCCATCGTTAATGAGCACATTTAATATCATATAAGAGGATTGTGTCTGTTAAATCACAAGGATGTACACAGACGGCTTTCTACAGGCGCAGAAATCAGAAGTGTCTTATATTATCTGTAAAATAAATGACTTAATGAATGTGAACTCCTTAAAGCGCACTACTACCTATCCAGGTGTCCTGGAGCTCACACATTAGAGCAATAAAAGGTGGAAGATTCAGTCAGCTTAAGAATTGAACAGAAATTCTTTGAGATGTTTTCTATATATAACAATAGATATGAAGGCATAGTGCAAAGTGAAGGGTAAGTTGTTCCAGAGTGATATAGTTAGAAAGATGGAAGATCAACCACCATGTCTTGCTTTTTGACAGGAGGAACCCCTAAGAGGTGGGCAGAAACGAACGCAACATACAAGAAGGTGAGTAGTTATGAACTAGAGCCCTGATTTAGCAATTGGCGGACGGTTACTCCATCACAAATGTGACAGCTATGGCGTCTGCCTCATTACAAGTGTCATAGGATATAATACACTTGTAATTAGCCGGATGGGATACCTGTCACATTTGTGACTCAGTAATCTGTCTGCCATACTGTAAATCAGGCCCTAGATTTGTAACGATAACTAGGGTTTTGGCCAGCTAGGGCCCGGAAACAGAAACATCGAACTTCGAAGATGCATCTCTTGCTCACTGTGGGCCAGTGAAGATCACGTATGTGCTGCGAGATAGGCTTGACTCTTCTAAGGCCAAGAAGGTGAAGTGCAGCTGGGTTTTGCATAATTTAAAGCCTATGAAGTTGCTTGTTTGGAAGGCAAAGGAAAACTGAGTTGCAATAGTCTATTTAGGCCACGATGCATACCAGTATCATAGAGCACCAGTGTTCTCAAGGAACAAAAGATATGGTTTTCTTAAGAATTTCAGAAGGGGAAAGCAAGAGGACACAGTTCTTGCAATGTGCTAGTGAAACTATAAATTGCAAAAAAACACGATGACAATGTTGTTAGCAAAGAAAGAAGGAGGTAGAGTGGGCCCAAGTTTGCTTGGCCACCAAAAAAACTCAAAACTCTCTTTATTCAAATGTCAAAGACAATCATAAAAGATACCATAAAAAGTCTAAAAACATACACGACAATCAGAAATAACAATAAAAAAGTACATAGATTAAAAATCAAGACTTTTCCGGTAAAACACAGCTGCCTTAAAAAATCTGCTGACTCTAAACAAACATCACTACTTGGAAGCAATTGGAAAAACCTGAGGGCGACTCTACATTGTTTAAAACTGGGGGATTTAAAAAAGGCGCGTAAATAGCGAGACCTAAAAGATTTATACAGTGTGCAAAATGTCATAAAGTGCAATAAAGATTGGGTGGAAACATTGTTACAGGCACATTTCTTGTCTGTTAAACTTCCATAATAACCATGCGGAAAACACAACATATCACATATAATGCCTGTCCTGAATTTTGTCAGTACAACTCTTTCCCAATTGTTGGTCACATATGTTAAATAAGGCTCTGGACTGACATTGGTTTTCAAAACGGAATAGTTCCAAACAATGTTAAATACTGCAATCCTAGCAAAGGCCTTCCCTTTCCGCACAACATTTATCCAGAAACAATCGTTTCACACTGATCTTATCAGCCTTACATAGAGATAACGGATTGTCAAACAAAGGAAGTTTATTCAAAGTAAGAAAAATATGCTTAACATAAGCTAGCTACAGAATATCCAAGCCATAAGTGCATCGTATACAATCAGTGATAATATTGTGTGTAAAGGAGGCCTTATGATTACTCCAAACTGAAAGCCACAACAGAAGGGGTCCCAACTTAATGGAGTCTTCAAGATACAGCCGGGCCAACTCTTCATGGCAGATATAATGGGTTTTTGAGTTTGGGAGAGAGAGAAGTTGCCTGCAAAATCAATTTTCTTCAGCTTGCAACATGCTGCAGTCACTATAACCCCATAACTTGCAACAGGTACACATTGCTTAGAATAAACGTCAAAGAGAGAGGTTATAGGTTTACCCCATACAGATCTGCAAACAATAAAAAGTGAGCTCATAGCTTGCTTGAATTTGGAGTTTCTGAAATGCACATTCTCCCCCAAATGCCCCATTAGAATCAAATGCTAAGCCAAGATATGGGAACTTAAAAACACTTTACGTACAATTCTCATTAATCCGTAAAGTGCGCATCGTATAGCGCTTAGGGCCACAAGACATGATCTATGATTGGTGTTGTTGGTAAGCAAGTCAAGATGTGACATAAATTCTGTAAAAGCTTGTACCAGACAACTTAGGGTATTTGGGGTCCGTGCTATAAGCACAGCATTGTCAGCATACAACAGAAGGGGTACAGAGACAGAGTTAATGTGTGGACGATTGGGAGTAACAATATTTTAAAAGGTATTAAGCTTATTAATATAGAAAATAAATAAAAGAAGCGCTAAAACACATCCTTGCCTCACTCCGCACTGTAGATTAATAGTGTCAGATAATTCAACATTAGGGCCAAACCTCACTTTGACACTTAAATCTCGATGTAATTAATGTAACAAAAGTGCACAACTGTGGCATCAACTCCCATCTCGAACATAGCCACCCAAAGTTTGCTGCAATTGACCTTATCTAAGGCGGAAGATAAGTCCATAAAAGCAAGATATAAAGGTAATTTCTTAGATATGATTTCCCTAGCAGCAAATTAAGATTTAGGCATTGTTCCATAGTTCCCAGACTTTCCCTGCATCCATATTGACAGGGAGACAGAACAGAGTTATCATCACACCACTCATTCAGTCTGCTAAAAATAACTCAACCCATAGTTTAACTGTTGAATCGATAAGAGATATTGGTCAGTAGCACTTGGAGTCGGTCCGGCTGCCTTTTTAAAAACAGGTATTATGGTAGAGCTGGACCAAGTTCAGGTTGTTAAAAACATTGGCCAATAGTGGAGCCCAAAAATCAATTCTGCACTTAAAAATATCAATGATACTCCATCAGGCCCTGGGGCTTTAGAAGCGGAACTACAGCTAAGACCAGTGATCACCTCTTCCACCGTATATTCAAGTCTATCAATACTACTATTGTCAGCTTGTAAAGAATCTATAAGAACATTGCTGTCAGAAAAACTGTGGTAGATATTGTTAAAATGAGCTACCCATTCGTCACCACGTAATGTCATTATTCAATAAGGATTGAGGTGTCCCCTGTGCTTGAACTTCCCTAACCACACTCCAGAATTCCCATGAGCTTTTAAGTGATGCTGCACAGGGTAAGGGATCCAAATTGGCTTGTTGAATTTCTTGCTTCCTTATCCTCAATGTCTCTTTATATCTGTCGCGAGCCATGGCAATTGCATCAGAAATTCTGGGTTTGGCGGATAATGCTAGTCTCAATTGCCTCTTCGCTTGGGAGCAGGATCTATCAAACCAGCATGTAGGAAGACAACTTGCCCCAGCAAATGGCTTAAGCAGCTGAACTTTCATTAAATTGCACAGTGTGCTGAAGTGAATACATACATTATCCCCAGGTGAAATCTCAGCCAAACACAGCAGAAAGATATCCATATTATCCCTAAGAACTTCGTCCAAGAATTTAGGGGGATCGGGCAGGCACCATGCAAGCCTTAGGCCATTATGCTGGGGTAATGGCTGCAAGGCTGTTTCCTTACACCCCTTAGTTATGGATATAGGTAAAAATAATGTAGCGGTCAGAGGGTTATGGTCACTAAACACTGAGAGCAATATTTACATTTTATACAAATTTTGTGAAAAGTCTTGAGTAATAAAACAATAATCAATAGTGGATTCACAGCCCCGCCCATGATAAGCGGGTACCCTGAGAGATCTATCGTAATCAGAATCATGCATGTTAACAAGATCGTGTCCAGGACATAGAGGTTGATTTGCACTATTTTGGCCTTAATTGCAAGAGAAATCCAAATTAATAAGCCTCCCTTTGGACGCCTTGAAGTAGAGGAGGTAGCAGGAATAGAATAACAAGAGTAGCCATTAAGAACTACCAGGGCTATAGCCTAAGTTTCCTGCAAAATAATAAAATTGTATTGTTCAACCAGGGAGATCCAGTCTCTATTAATCATTTTGCTGTTAATCTCAGCAATGTTCAAAGACAAAAAGGAGAACTCCTACAAATCTCCCCTGGACTTTATAGAAGGTTCCAAGCTCGGGCGGATAGAGGCCCCCATTCTCTAGTGGGAGAAGGAAAATTTACAGGACAGATATCTAGGGTATTAGCCCTTGCTGTTCGGGAGCAAATTTCATGGGTTAATGACCTTTGTCATTTTTAAGTGCAGATAATCCCTGCCACTTAATGACTCGGCAGCAGATGTACCTGCCAGCCAGTCACACCCCTCCATCCCGTTCAGGAGCTCAAATTTGTTACTCAGAGCAACCCCAGGGAAGCCGGAGGTGCAGTGTACAGGATTGTGTCTCATAGCAACAGCGGAAACTGGGCCTAAACCAAAAGGAGACGTGAGAAAGAGAGGCAAATATGTGAGAGGACCCAGGGAAAAAAGGTTTTGGATGAATTAAAAGGCTAAGGACAACATTCGGGTATCAAATATTGAACACTATGCAATCACCAGGAAATGCCTTCGAGGATGGCCCAATCCACTAAACCCTTCTTGCCATTAGGATTTGGGAGGAAAAAGAAGGATCAAATTCCAAGTGCTTAGTTAGCCAGTGAAGGACCTTAGTGATCAATTGTTCAGTGGTCTCAGCCTGGGTCGGCTTGAGCCTGGGTACATCAGCCAATACTAAGACAGACGGGCACACTGAGGGAGGTAAATTCAATACCTGATCTTTCCTACCAGAAATCCCTGAGCACCTGTTTGAGCACTCAGAACCATTGTGATTACCACGCTCTAGGCGCATACAACAAGGCCCCGGTTGGTCGGGTATAGCTGTTATCAGGGGCAGAGTGGGAAGATGAGCGGGAACAATAGGGGAGCGAACAGAAGCAGGCAGTACTTTGCTGTTCGTGACCATAGGCCACGTTGCTCGTTGGAATGAGCTTTGTCAGCTGTGTAACGCACATCATTAGCATCCTTAGGGTTACCACCAGCCCAAGGCCCATCTGTTGATGCACCGGTAGAGGGGCTAACGCGTATAGGTCCAGATAATATGGTCAATCTGGCCTTTATATTACTTAAGCGATCTTGTAAAGGTTTTAAGTGCATTTTTATTAATATATCAATCCCACACAAATGTCTTGAGACTGAGTCGGACACCACAGAAGTAATCACCCCTTCGTCATGTTTAGTTTTACCCCCCTTAGGTGGGGCCTATCTCCCCATGGGCCCTCCATTCTTCTTTTTGTCGAAAAGTTCACTAACTAAAGAAGTGTCAAGATTGTTTGTGCATACGATATACGTACTCTCAGGATGAGCAGGCAGCCCAACAGGATCATTAGAAACAATGGAGAGGGGAGAGGATGTGGTCCGTCGGCTAGATTGCCGACTTTGCTGCTGGAAACCAAGGTTCGAGCCTCGGGGTCGCGTCAACATCCTGTGATTCTGGGCAAATCACTTAATCTCCCCGTACCTGAATGTGTAACGTAACCGGTGCTCATGTAAAGCGCTCCAATACCTTCGGGTCGAGTCCGCACTATATAAATATGCATAAAAAAAAAAAATTGAAACATTAGACCCCAGAGAGCCATCAAGGTGTACTGTTGCAGCTCGATCCCCCCTGGCCCATTGTATTGTTCGCCGCAGAGCTGCCCGCAGCTTTCCTTCTACCCATTATCCTGGGGAATAAAGGCCTTCCAAGAGGTGACAAGGGATGGAGATGGAACAACGAAAGCAGCCCACACCGCAGTGAGGAATGAGAGAAACTGGCTCTTTGTACCTGCAGTCTGCTTAAGAGAAAAACTTCCATGCTATTTACTGCCTACTTCTCTTGAGCCCGTTCTATGGCACATGAAAATGAACAGAAGTCAAAAACAGTCAGAGCAAATGTTAAACAAAGTACCTTGATAAAGGAGCTTGGTGACTGTGGTGTGTTCACACTACTACATTACAATAAAGTTTAGTCAATCAATTGTTACCATAGTACTTCCTCGCTCTGTAGAATGTTTCATGTCATAATGTATTAGGTCATTTGGAATGTGTTTATGTCATGGGTTGGAATGGGAGCGGGGAAGCGGTTGGAGTTGGTTGAAGCTGGACGTGTTACTCTGATGCACCAGTGGGTCTTTTATTGGTTTATGAATTAAACCTTTTTATTACTTATTACCGACTCCTGCGCCTCTTTACAATGGCGACGAGGGTGGGATGGGAGAGAGTTATTTCTTTCATTTCCAGAGGAATAAGAGGGGCTGAGGAACATTACAGTACCATTGAGAAAGAGGCTCTTGGGTGTGTGTGGGCTGTAGAATTTTTTTTTTTTTTTTTTGTGGGGACGCCCTTTTGTTCTTGTTACGGATCACAAACCCCTTGTATATATGATGGATGGAGTAAGATCTGGCAATGCCTCCTCGAGATTAGTGAGACTCATAGCACGGTTACAAGAATTTAATTTTGAAATAAGGCATATTGCGGGAGGGAAGAATGTGACAGCTGACTGTTTGTCTAGACTTCCTCCCATAGATGCATCTGAGGAGAAGATCATTGATCTTCATGAGTGTGTTGTAGCTGTGGTAGATGCAATTAGTGTTGGTAATATGGACATTTCGGAGAAAGAGTGGTGTGAATTTCTTGATCAAGATCAAGTTTTAACTAAAGTCAAACAATTTGTGGTCAATGGTTGGCCACCAAGTAGAAATTTGGAGGTTTGCTTTCGGAGTTTTGCTCAAGTGGCCAATGAGCTCACTATTGAAAACAACATGTTATTGAGGCATGATCTGTTTGTCCTACCTGTTGGGATTAGAAACAGACTTGTCAGTTTAGCTCATTCGGGACATTCTGGTATTTCAGGCACCAAAAGATTACTTAAAATGCATTATTGGTGGCCAGGGATGGATGCTTTTGTGGAACGTTTTGTGGATAATTGCAAAATTTGTATTCGTTCAGATAAACATTGGAAAGTGTCTACAGAACCCATGAGCATTCAAGAGGTACCCCAGTTACCCTGGGAGAAAATTTCTATAGATTTTGCTGGTCCTTATGATTGCCTAGGTAGAGAGAAGAGATTTTTAATCGTGGTTATTGACAACTTCTCCAAGTGGTTGTACTACACGTTTGTTGAGCATCCCAACACTGATGAGGTGGTATTTTTTTTAGATAACATTTTTCAGCAAGAAGGAGCACCTAAGATTATTATGTCTGATAATGGGGTGCAGTTTGTTTCTGCTAAAATGCAAAGTTTTCTAAAAAAAAATTGGTGTACGTTCAGAGAAGGCACCATTGTATTGGCCTAAGGCCAATGGTCAGGTGGAACGGGCCAATAGATTTTTCAAAGAAGGAATTCAATCAGCTTTGGAAAACAATTTGGATGTGTTTGAATTTTTAAAGGAAAAAATTTGGAGCTATCACAATACTCCTCACTCGAGTACTGGTGTATCTCCTTATGTTTTGATGAGGGGTAGACGGAGTAGAACTTTTCTCACACCTGATTTTGTCAAAACTGGTATGAATCTATCCTTTGAGGGTTGTATTGATAAAGCGAGAGACAACTTATGTGTGGCTCGTACCTCTAGTAAAAATTACCATGATGCATATGAGAATGTTAAATGCAAATCTGTTGAAGTTGGAAATTGGGTGCGAGTTATCAAACCTCCTTCTCAACAAGTTAAAGGTTCATCTAAATTTTCTTTACCCTTTTTGGTCGAAAGAGTTACTGATTCTGCTGTTTTATTGAAAAACAAAGGGTGGTGGAACAAAAGTGCTATCATTGTACTTAAGCCTGGACAGGAGAATTTCTTTGAAAAAGAGAAGCTGGAGAGTGATGGTACTTTGTTTTGTGAGAATGGTGGTAAGAGTGATTTCTTGACGAGTTCTTCCATAAGACTTGATTCTGAGTGTTCTGAGTGTTCTGCTGGGAATCTTATGGATTTAGCGTCTGGTGAGCAGATAGGAGATCATTTGGTTGTGGGTGCCAAAGAGGATAGTAATCTGGAAAGGGATTTGCCTTTACAAAAAAGGATTGCTAAAGTACCTAAGAGATTTGAGGATTATCTTATGGAGTAGCTTTATTTTTATTTTGTTTTGTTTTTTTGTTTGTTTAAAAAAAAAAGGGACATGTGGTGTGTTCACACTACTACATTACAATAAAGTTTAGTCAATCAATTGTTACCATAGTACTTCCTCGCTCTGTAGAATGTTTCATGTCATAATGTATTAGGTCATTTGGAATGTGTTTATGTCATGGGTTGGAATGGGAGCGGGGAAGCGGTTGGAGTTGGTTGAAGCTGGACGTGTTACTCTGATGCACCAGTGGGTCTTTTATTGGTTTATGAATTAAACCTTTTTATTACTTATTACCGACTCCTGCGCCTCTTTACAGTGACACAAGGGAGTAGTCCTGTTGCACGACCTTACCGGAGAAGCCAAAACTGCAGGACCAAGGGGGATGGCCCTGCCCTGCCTCTTCCTGTCTCTGATGGGTGTAGGATGGTCCTACCCTTGGCCCGGGTCTTTGCCCGGGAACGGCTGTGCGTCCTGCGCCACGGGGTTATGGCAGGCGCTTTATAGCGCTAATCACGAATAGCTGGTGAGAATCGGTGCAAGGCCTCCTCACTTGCCCTGTGAAAAGCCTAGGACTCGTGGTCCCTGTTAGCCCAGACAGAGCGTCCCGTGCCGCGGGGTTATGGCAGGCGCTTTATAGCGCTAATCACGAACAGCTGGTGAGAACCTGTGCAGGGTCACCTCACTTGCCCTGTGGAAGCCTGGGACTCATGGTCCCTGTTAGCCCAGGCACTGCATCCCAAATGAGTAGAATAAACGTTTTAGAGGAGTTTAGTATAAGTGAATTCAGAGGTAGCCATGTCACTATATTTGACATGCAGATCCAGATATATGAAGATTTTGCATCAGAGTTGCATCACTTTTTTGATGCATCCCCGAGGCAAAATCCTTTTTGGTGTTTACAAAGCCACAAAGTGCATTATTTCTCCCTGTTATTTCCTCTTTGCATGTGTGCTGTATTTTGCAAAGAGGAAATAGCATCAAAGGATACTATTCTGACCACAACGCAGACACCCTTGCACTATGGCACAAGGGTGCCTGCATTGGTGCTAGGCAGCCCAAAGTGTGCCAGCTCATGGACAGAGCAGAACTTCTTCTTTGAAGATATGGCGCAATTCCACTCTTTCCAGGGACGTAACTCATTGCAGCAACTTTGCTTGTTGCGCTGCTGTGCACCACTTCTTTGTAAATATGCCCCACACTATCTGAAAATTAGTTGTGCACTCTTTAGGTCCCCCCAATTTAACAATAAATTGAGTATCGCAGTTATATGCAAAGTAAATGAAGCCAAAGTCTTTGTAATGCTGAGCAATGGGGTGAAGTGTAGAATAAACAAAGTAGGACTAAGTACGTAGCCCTAAGGCAATCCGCAGAGAAGCTTCTTTTTAGAATTGGATTGATATGGCGGCAGTAATACAGTCTGTGATTGAAAAGAAGGGACAACCCCAGTCCAGGGCACGGCTTCTCACACCAGCTTCCGACAGCGATGAATAAGCATGTAATTGTCAGAGGTGCATTACCGCGCATAATATTGACATTACAATGATGGTCTGTTTTTCAAACAGTCAATATGCACCGTACATTTTCAATATTGCAGCACTGAGAAGACTGTCTATAGGTTTTTAAAACAGCAGCTGTTTTTTTCCCTCAGATTTCAAGCTGGTTTGTACTTCATTGTTATTTTTTGAAGAAGAGGATTACCACCAGAAGAGTCAATTATATTAAAACGGTTTAAGGGGAGGCACCAAATCACTTGCCTTCACCAAGGCCAAAAGAGTGTTCCTCAGGGCCCCTGGCCAGCGTACCCATCCAGTCTCTTGCCTCGCCAGCTGTGAAGGAGAAGTGAAGTCGGTTCTGCTATGACAGACTGCTTTCTGGGGGAGGGGCAGGGCAAAGGAGAGGGCACTTCAAAAGGAGGCAGACCCTCAACATAAACTTCAAAGACTCAGGGGCCGATTCCGATCTCGTCCGGTAGGGCTCCGAATCGGATTCGGCTTTACCGGATCCGATTCGGAGCCCTATTTCCCGACCGATTCGTACGCGCGTCCGGGCGAGCGAGTACGATGCGTATTCGCCGACCGACTCGTCCGGACGTCCCGACCGCTCCGACCGACTCAATCCCGGGTCGAACCGCACCGACCGACTCGCTCGGACCCGACTCGCACCTCGCAATGGAGACGTTCCCCGGCCGGGTAAGTACGATGCGCGCCGCGAGCAGTCCGACCGAGCCGCGCACTCCGGCTCGAAAGAGCTGTCGGAGCCGTACTTTGGGGGTCCGTGTCGGACCCCCCTGTACGCGTAGCCGCGCGAGTCGCACACAGGGGGGACCCATGGGTCCCCCCTACCTGTGCGTGTACGGCGCGAATCGCTTCGCCGAGGACACGCTGTAGAGGGCGCACTTGTCCGACTCGCACCCATTGAGGCAATGGGAGCCCGCGTACGCGTTGTACGACAGGCTCCCATTGACTTCAATGGGAGTCCGACCGACTCGAGTCCGGTGGCATACGTGCGCATCGTACTCGTTCGGTCGGACTGCACGGGTCCGATTCGGTCAATGATCTCTCCGGGTCCGGCTCGGTCGGAGAAATTTCCGGCCCGAATCGGAATCGGCCCCTCAGTCTGTAAATCACATTTGGTGCCTGGGAATGGACTATAAGAAGGAGAGCTTGAGACACCCAAAGTTGTAACAGTCAAGTAGCAAGTCGGGCTGTGTGAGGCGGAGAAGCTCTGCAAGACTTCTGCCTGTGACTAGGGCTGGAAGGCCTGTTAATCTCCCATCTTTGTGACAGGACATTACCCAGAAAAATCCAAGACCATCTGTACCTGGAGCCTGGAGCACCACCACCTGCCTGCTTGCCAAGACCAGTGTGCCGTGTGAGGAAGAGGAGAGCACCAGAGGGAGCGAGGTCCAGTGCATGATCCTGATGATTGGATCCCTGTAGTGAGGTGTGAGGATCGGGTCATTTTCTCACACACATGAAGCCTCCCCAATCACAACTATGAACACACAAGGGGGAGTAGTGTGTATGGGTCTCTAGATTAGAGGTGGCAGGTGCACTGTGAAAAAATACTGCCCTCACTCACATAATTGTGACATGCTTCATCATCGGGCTTGCTTCAATACACCCCTGCGCCGACCATCGCCTGGGGTGGAGCAAAAGGGAGGGGAAGACAATACAAACACATATAAATAATAATATACGTGATGGATCCTGGGATCACCGAAAGAAAAAGTGCAGTGAGAATTAAAACTAGTTCAGTGGTATCTCTTAGAAGTAATTTTATTCCTAGATCCACCGACAAGGATTAAAAACGTAAAGGATGGTGCTGACAGGAAAGTATTAGGAGTTCCTACACCCCTCCTTACGGCCAGATTGTCAAATCGGGTCATTGCAATTGAGTGCAGGGAAAAGTCGGTTAGCCCCATATGCCAATAGAAGGCTGCCATGAAGTGAGTCTTCAATAATGCTGCACCAGTCTGGTCATTTCCCGTGCGCAGATTGTAAGTCGGTGACCTTGTATGCCAGGTAGGGCTACCATGAAGATTGCTACAATGCCGATTGAGCCAGGC
Organism: Calotriton arnoldi; assembly: GCA_963921515.1. Classification (NCBI taxonomy): domain Eukaryota; kingdom Metazoa; phylum Chordata; class Amphibia; order Caudata; family Salamandridae; genus Calotriton; species Calotriton arnoldi. Next base: position 228,506 of record CAWUFW010009416.1, on the reverse strand, counting down.
CTACGGGCAGAGCTAAGTCGGTGATCGCATTTCCCAGGTGGGGTCGCCGTGAAAATTTCTACCATGCCGATTGGGCCACGCCTATGTGCAGTGCCTAGTCGGCGACCACGTATGCCAAGTGAAGCCACCGTGAAGATTGCTGCTGTCCCTATAGGCCTGTAGCCTCTGTACAGAGTGAGGACAGTGACTCCATATGCCAGGGGTGGGGGTGAGTGGGGCACCAGGACAAGGCAAGGAATGTGGTCTGTTAGAGACCAACATCATAAGGAGGAGGCCACTGTCATGACCACAGTGGGCCCAAGCCGCGACAAAGGACCAGCATCAGGAGCGTCACACCTCACTCCTATCCATGGAAAGAATCCCAAGAAACTTACCAGCATCAGAAGAGCATCAAGAACCCCCCAGCAGCTGTCTCCGTAGGACCATGTGTGAGGAACTCAAGGATACTTAACTTCTGCCCTGCCCAGGCCTCGTGTGTGGTGGGAGAATTTGCCTTCCTTATAGAACATTGGTGCTGGATCACTTGTGACTTTTAATACAAAGTGGGAGTGGGATTCCTGAGACTCAGACTACCAGTGGGGCTTAACCTGAATGTCGCCTATAGTGAATGGGGAATAACCATTACCGCTAGCTGTAGGGGAGTGGGACTCAGGACCCTCGTATGAAACACCAGAGCCCTGACCTCAGGGGACTGTGTGTATTGTTTGTGAACGTCGTATTTTAATTTGTGTTCGTATATAAATACTCCTTTCTTCATAAAAGCAAGTATTTGACTGGGCAATCATGTATTGCTGCTGCTGAACATATTTTGAGTTGTAAGCCTGTGTTTACTACCCTGTGTCTACTTCCCCCCGCCCCACCCGGGAAGCCCTGGACTTCTTGACCCGCGCTCCCACTGAGATTCAAATGTGAAGGGGAACTTGGCCCAGTTGCTCAGGATCCATAGGAGGTCGGGCCCAGGGACATCAGGAGTGAAATGCCTCAAACCTCTTGGTTGGAACAAGTAGCTCCTGCTTGACCCATGGTTGTCTAAAAAGGGATCTGACAAGAGGTTTATAAAAAAAAAACAGAAAATGCACATTAATACTTACCTATCGAAAAAACCAGACTATGTATTTTAATAGACAGCGGATTTTTCCTCTTCAGTACTCATGTAGCTGCCAGATGTTCACTTGAGTTGTGTTACACCTTCAAGCTAGCCTAGCTTTTTAGCCAACAGTATGTTACATGGTGGTATGTATATATTTACTTTGTATAAATATAATTTACATGATTGTGTTAACTAGGTCATTGTGGCGCACGTGTGTCAAGAGGGAGCTGTAATGTCGGAAGCTGCTTGGTGGACTCTGTTCAGATGTACTTGTTACTGGAACAAATATACATGAAAACCAGAGATGAGTGGAAAGCATTTCACTTCGTAAGACAGTACTTTGCATGCTGGAACAAGTAGTTTTATGTGTGCATTATAAGTATGGACGTACACGCACAAGAATGCACAGAATGGTTGACTAGGCAGCTGTGACTAGATACAGGCACATTAACGGACATGTCACCCCTAGGGTGGAGCATTGATCTAGCTTTATGAAGGTCACTGAGTTTGCTGAACCTTACCCTTTTTTTGATGTATATCAGGCTGGAAACTGAACGCTACATCTTTTGAAATAAATATAAAATAAAACAAAATCTCAAATAGCGTAAAACTATTTCTTTTGGATGTATCAACTTTAACCAGAGGAAGATCAGGAGAAGAACAGAGGAAATGATGGGTGGAACTAAAGACAGAGGCACGTGTGCAACAAAGCCCAGAACAGGAAAGCAGGAGAGTATGCCAAAACAGAGGGGTGAAAGAAGTGACACCGAGCCTTGTTATGGGATGGGAACACTCCACTTGTCCTATGTTAAACTCACCTCCCGCTGCAGCAGTATTTAATGGAAACTTGGCACCTCAGGGCATTTTCCATTACAAGCATCCAAAGCCAATAACAAAAATAAGCTGTGTGAAAGGAAGGAGTAGGAAGAAGGCTGTTTGTGTGAGGGTGTACATGTTACTGTACAGTATGGGCTTGCATGTGTGTTTGGTATGGAAATGCATGCGTGCACGAGAGTGCATGTACGAATGTGAATGTTTATAGAAATGTGCGAGTGCCTGTGTATCTGCACGTATGTAATTATTTAGGCACCTGTACTCATGCATGAGCCTGTGCCTCCATGTGTGCATTTCCACGCATGTGAGAGTATTCTTTTGTAGGTCTGTTTGCGTACAAATGTATGGTATACATTTGTAAATGATTATCTTTGCTAATTTGCATACCGTAAAATTGCAGATTAAACTATCTGAAGTTTCTTCTCCATTGGCCCCTAGATATCTGATTGCAATGCAAAAGTTTTAGAGAATTATTTAGAATTATGCTGGTGGTCCGCCATCTTAAAAGGATGACAGAAGTCTAGATTACTGAGAGATCAAGGCTGACTGGGCAAACATCTTTTTACAAAAAGTGGAGGAGCGAGTATATTGTTGAGTCCGTAGGGTACCAGAATATCGTAAGCAAAATTACACCTGACAGAAATGACGGGGTATATTTACAAGGGGACAGCGCCACCAGAAAGTCACTTTTAACGACTGTCTGGTGGCGCTATGGCCTTCTCCATATTTACAGAGTGCCATTAAGTCACTTTTTGTGGCTTAACACCACCTTGTAAATACGGCCCCTTTACATGCCTCTCTTTGCGTGAAAGGGGTGTGCAATGGGTGTTGTTGTGGGCATTCCACCGCAACACCCATTGCTTTTCGACGCTGCCCCAGATTTACAAGGATGTGTAAATCTGAGGCAGCGCCAAACACTAACCCCATGCAATAGCAGGCATTAAAATGGCACAAAGAGGAGAAATACTTTAATTTCTCCTCTTTTTTGCCTTTTCTATGTGTGCAGCATTCATCTTCCAGAACTCGCCCATCAGGTTCCAACCTGGGGCAAGCCAACAGTACAGCTCCCAAGTGGGCAAGACCGGCACCCTCCGTACTCTGCTAGCTTCTTCCCTTCGAATTGCCTCCCTCTCGCACTCCACCCAATTACCAATTCCAATCCACATCTAAACACATCAGGGCTGCAAACCGACTTCCAACTCATAGTCAGTCGCCTGTGGGTGAGAACCAATGCCAGCCCGTAAATATGTCTGTCACCTTCTGAGCCGCCTCACGCTCATTCAGGCCCAGCAGACACACCTTGGGTTTGAGCTCAAAGTCCCAATCAGTAGCTTTGCAAACCACCTGAAGGGTCATGGTCCATTTAGGTAGCAGTATCGGGCAGGACCACACCATGTGGAAGAAATCTGCATCAATTGCACAGCATGTAGGACAGTTCGAAGCAGTGGTGGGATACGTGGCGTGAATACGCCAGAGGGTGAGGTAGGCCCTTTGTAGGTAATAAAACTGAATAAGTTTGAAGCGAGCATTTCTAGACACCCTGGAGCTATAAATTCTATTTACCTGGACCTCCAAATCGTGTAACCAGGAGCGGTATGAATACATCAGTGCCTCCGGGTTCCGCACCCTCCAGCAATTAGCCAGATCCCACCATGTAGCCCAGGTGCGGGCAGCGTCCGCTCACCTACAAGCAGGTGTGGCGCGTTATGGTGGGTGCAATATGTCCAAATCCAGGTTCACTACACAATTAAAGTCACCCCCCATGATCCTGTGGTAGGGTAGCATCAGAGGGAGGAGAGGAGCAAGACTAGTCAGAAAGGCAGACTGGTCCGTGTTTGGTGCATACACATTCAGCAGGGCAACATCTCTACTGTCCAAGTGGCCCAGTACTATCACATACCGACCATCTGGGTTGATTACTGCTCTATGTATCTGGAAGGGCACCCCGGGCCTAATCCAAATAAGGCCCCCCCCCATAAAAAAGCGGAGTAAGTAGTGGCGTATAGTTTTCTCCTCCAGCGACCACAGAGGACCAGTCTCTTAGTCTCCGTAAGGTAAGTCTCCTGCAAGAACGCAAATGTGTACCCCTCTGCACGTCAGGTAAGTCAACACATTGTAAAGTTTAGAAGGGATGGAGAATCCCCGCACGTTCCATGTGATCAATTAAGTCTGGGCTGTCATTTAGACCATGCTAGGTAAAAACCCTGTGAAGCCCCCGGCCCTCTCCATTCAATTTGGTCCCCCTCACCACTCACATCATGAAACATCCGCATCCACGCAACCCCACTAAAAGAAAAAACCAGTACAAAAAAACAAAGCACAGAACTGAACAACAAATCCCCAACACCTCCCAGCGACTGTGACATAAAATCATCCTGTCCAAACCACAAAGAACACAAGGCTCGCCAAGGAACAGCCAATTACCAAGTGGGACCAACCAGTTCAGTAACGGAAAGACCTAGTCGGGGGAGTAAAGTTGCCAATCAAAGGGGGAGAAAGGGCTAACAAAAAGGCAATCCAATAGGATACATAGCACATGCCTCCCGTCCCAACTCCCCCCCAGATCACCCAAATCAAAAGAAAAGGAGAACAGGAGAAAACAGCAATATTATAGAGGAAGAAGCCACATCTCCATCGCACAGGACAACAGTACGGTCCATGGCTATCACTGTCTAGTCAATTGTCAAACAAGCGCGTCAGCGGGTGACGTGGCAGCATGTTCTCCAAACCTGGCACACTAGAGTCCTCCTAATCGGAAGTAGAAGTGGAACTGTGAGGAGCTGGGGATGTTTGTGGTGGGGCGCCCACACTAGTTCAGAGAGAGGCAGCTGTCTCCAACGTCCTAGTTTGTTCCAGAGCCACCTACAACTGAATGGGTCGATATGCCCGCCTACGCTGGGATCGCCTCCACTGTGGGCGTGGTGACCTTTGCCATTCTGGCAGCTCTGGTCTCACTGGCATATAGCTTGAGCCAATCCCACGCTGCCACCGAGTCCATAAAGAAGTGCACTTTATCCCCCGTTTGAACTATCAGTCGAGCTGGGAACAGTAAAGAGTACAGCAAACCCAAGCCGCACAGTTTTTTCTTAACTGCAAGGAACGATGCCCTCTGGGTCTGGACCTGGTTGGTATAGTCAGGAAATAGAGACACCTTGGCATTATCCATTACAAAGGGACCATGGGCATGGGCCTGCTGCTGCCGATGATCCTTGTCCCGAAAGTGGAGGATGCGGGCAACCACTGGGCGAGGTGGCTGTGCTGGCACTCGATGAGCCTGTTCCAAGACATGGAATTTGGATAGACCCTCCGGGGCTACCACCTCCAGCAGCCAGTCTTCCAGGAAAGCGAACAAAGAATCGCCTTCAGAGCGCTCTAGGAGACCCACAATTTGGACATTGTTCCGGCGGGCCCGCCCTTCCTGATCATCAAGATAAGTGGTCAAGCGCCACGTTTGGGCCTCGAACAGTGTAATACGGTGATCAGTGGACTATGCAGCATACTCCAAGGACTGCACAGTGCCCTCCAGAGTATTGACCCTGTCAGACAATTTCCGGGAGTCCTCTTGAATATGACCAAGTTCCACTGATATGGAGTTGATCTTACCCTCCAGACATCCTTCAGAAGCACCAATCACAGCCAGGAGTTTCTCAATTTGTTTGTCAATGTACAACGTGCCACTCCCAATTGTGCCCTGCTTGATCCCCTCCTTAGTCCGCTGTGTGCGCCCCATGGCAGCCCCAATAGTAAAGGAAGGGGAGCTGCCGCTGGTCACAGGGAAAAAGAGCAGTTGGATATCACTGCTCAACAGTGGTACTATGGAATTGTGAGCCACTCGTGGAGTCCCAGCAACTGACAAAGATAACCCCAGGCAACTAGAGGACTGTCCACCAGCCTAGAGCCCAAGCTATCAGAGGGCAACAGCATGCATGTCACCAATACCACCTGGCCCGCACCGTGGAGTGAAGAGGACAAGAGGCTGTGAAAGAAAGAGTCACAGACTGTATGGCGATCATTCATAGTGGTCTGCTCTCCCAATTCCTCAGGTACCAACTGGGCATGGAATAGCTAGACCAAAGTCAATCTAGGTCACCAATGGCTTTGACATGGAAGTTCCACCCAAGGCAGAACTGGGACAGAATCGGAGCTGCCAGCAGTATTGCTCGTAGCCACTCAGTCTAAAAGTAGTATTCTGCTCTCCGGGGTGGGGGGGTCGCAATGATCTTATTCCTCCAACATCACTCCATCCAGCCCTCGGCAGCTAAGGTCGAGGCTGCAGGGTGGGCCTCCTGCGGTATCCCCATGTGGTCGGGAAGGGCTCCGGGGCCGTGAAGATAGTCCCTCAGTGAGTTCAGGACAAGAAGTCAGTAAAATGAACCCTGGGGGTTTACCCACAATGTTCTCAAATATGTGCCTCTCCCCCCGCAGGGATACTCGCAAAAATTGTCTCGGGATGGCTACTCTCCTGAGCAACGCCCTGCTTAGGGGTCAGGCGTGATGCCTCTGCAGCCCTCGCTACACCAACTGTCAGCAGCGGGCTCTCCACCCAATTGAGGTGCTTCGTAGCTGATAACGGCGGGTCGGCCCCCAGTAACACTATAGTTCCCACAGGGGCCCAAGATCTCTCAGCACTCCTATGGGGGGGCACAGTACAATCATGGTGCGTCCATATTGGGCAGTTCCGCGGTCCCCATCAACAATGTGGGGCCACCATAGTGCCGATATCGGCAACCCCCCACTGAGCAAATAGTTGCGCTGTGCAAAAATAAACAGTCCACACAAGTTTTGTTGGGAAAACAGTTTGCTGCAGGTTTATTACATACAAGGAGTATGCCAACTTGGTGGGTTAACTTACGGGCGATCCAAGGGCAGGCAGCGGTGACTAACCTAAGCTGCCCTGCCCGCCTGATGAGCCAAACTGCACCGTGGCCAACCCAATCGGTGCTACCATTTATGTGGGGGTTATCCCCCTTACATACCATGGACCCCATGTCCATCAATTTTCCTCACACCTTTTTAGGGGTGGAGCGTATCCAGGCAAGCCCCCGGTTGCTTAGGCATACAACCGCCCGAAGGACTAGCGGGCGCTGTCGGTTTCAACCAGGATCCTGCCGTAAAGACTCCTGGGATTTTGGCATAATGCACCCCTATTGTGCTCCTGAAAGGGTACCCCTCATACCAATCAGCCTCCGGATCGCCCTGTAACTCCGCCAAAGCCCTGGATGTGGCCACCATCATATCCAGGGCCCCCCCACCATGGCAGGCTCCACAACCTCCTGCAACGTGCGGTTATCAGTCCGTCTAGCTGGACAGTCCCCATCTACCTCTGACAGGTTACCAGTCCTTCTAGCTGGACAATTCCCAGCTACCTCTGCAGGCGTTCCCCGGCCCTGGAACCTCGTGGTGTATGCACTAAAGAGACCATGCCTATTTACCAAGCCCTTCTTATTTTATTTGGTTTTAAATTAGAGTTGAACCAAGCCCCCCTGCTAGGTGGTCTTGTGCATGGCTTTTTTACCCTTACGTAGGCAAGTTCGATGGCCTCCACTTAAATTGGGAACTATTCTTCTGTTTTGCCACAACTTTATTTACCCATCCATAGGCATATTCGATTGCCTCCCCGGAATTGAGAACCACTGTCCTCTACTTTAACCCCAGTTCAGGATGAAATCCCTATGGTGCCCTCTGTGCCAATAAGGGCCTGCTTGTTAGGTGTTGCTGGGTCGTGCAATTACCCATCACCGCCCAGTCACTGATTTCAGAATATGCCTGAAAAGATATTGGGAGTTCACCCCACAGGCCAACAGAGTATTTGTTAACAAGTTAATATTTGTGGCCCACACCACACCCTTATCTCTGCCAGCTGGCCTCCTCCTGTATAGGAGTACCGCGCCGGCAAGAATTCTTCCCAATAGGTAATGCAAAACTACTGTTCTTCATAGCCATAGTTATGTCTTGTGCACTGTGTGCAATATGTGCCTTACATTTAGGGTTGACTAAGCCCATGTTTACCCCCCGTACATGGTTATTCCCAAATATGGGGGTTCAAACCGATAACCGTGTGCCGCACCAGCAGTTGGAAATGTACCTGCTCCTTCCAAATTTGAATGCACGCTGTGTTCTAGTCAGTCTGCATTTGTGCTGCGGGCCCTTCTTTCTCCACCTTATTGGAGTCACAGCACAAACTTTTATGGAATTTTTTAAAACCCCTCTATTTGCGGGTTCCTGGCACTGTACCCTTCTGCCCGTGTGTGACCAATGCCTATAGCATTGCGCCTGCCCCCCCCGTATTCTGCTTTATTACATGTCCATATTACATGCCAGCCCATCACCTTCTGACTGCGATATTTAGCTGCTGTGTCACCATGCTGATGTCCCTTCCCAGCGCAAGTTGAGCACTTCCCAACTTCTGCTAATTTGTACCATGGCGCAGACAAGTGGGTGGGAACAGGGGGGGAACAGTATGTACAGATACCTGCCTTTTCTTGTTTAATGGAAATGACAAATGATCTTTAATACATTGTAGCCTTTTTGTGCTCTAACTCATTGTTTCCAAACTTTTGGAACCGCAGCACATTTGTTAGATGACAACTTCCACAACAGGCCTAGCTACCATGGCTATCAGGGCGGGTAATTTTCTGCTTAACTGAAGCAACCTGTAACATGCCCTCAGATACAGAGTGCACATGCTTTGTTGAATTTGACCCGACATTTGCCAGACATTTTGTTTTTGCTAAACCATGGCGAACACAATAATGGTGTGAACTCTGGTTTCAGGGAAAGTTTGTATTGTGCACCCTATTAGTCTCACCGCACACTTTTTGGATCCCGTTACCCCTCCTCTCACTTTTAAGGGTGCACATCTTTTATAGACATGGCCAAAAATAAAACCTATTGAAAACCCACTCTATTGCAGGTTCCTGTGTGGGCACAGTAAACGCCTATAGCATTGTGGGTCCACCGCCCTACCCTCTAATGCGATAAGGTGAGGGAGGGGAGCCATGCCCCCCCAGTATTCTGCTTATTCCATGACCATATTGCAGGCAAGCCCATCACTGTCTGACTGCTATTTGGGTGCTGTGTCACAATGCTGTTGTCCCCAACCTGCTGTAAGTCGTCCAATTCCAAAATTCTGCTGATGTATACCAAGGAGCCAGCATATGGGTGGGAACAGGAGGGGAACCATATGTACAGTTCCCTGCCCTTTCTCGAATAATTGGAATGCCAATCTATATACTACCTTGTGGCCTTTTTGTGCTCTAAACCAGCATATCCCCCCAACTTTTGGAACCACAGCGCACTTGTTAGATGACAACTTCCACAACCCGCCTAGCTGCAGGTGAGGAATTTCTAGCTTAACTGAAGCAACCCTCTGGTGTGGTAAGAACTGCTATGACTGTGTAACCTGTAACATGCCTTTGTTTACGGAATGCACATACTTTGCTGAATTGACCAGACATTTGCACAGACAGTCTTATTTATGAATTATGGCGAACAAGTTAAAGGTGTCAAATCTAGTTTCTGTGAATGTTTGTCTCTTGTGCATCTGTCAGTGAGTACCTAGATTTGTTTTAAATTCTTGCATTCTTCTGAGTGAGCCCATTCGATGAATAGGGCCTAGCTCACTGGGTTTATCCCCGGAATTTATTGCCCTAGGCCAGAATAAAAGGCCTGCCCCTACACTGGTTTTGCCATCTACTTGGTGATGTGATACATTTTACTAAGCAAGCTGGCAGTCTAGCGTTGCCATCGCCATCACCCATCCTCTGCCCATTGTATTCACTCTCCATCCTCCTGTGCATTGGTCAATTGGCAAAGGCCATGGGGACCCTGAAATGCTCTTTCACCCACGCCTGGCATTGAAGGGACTCCCAGAGTGGGGGTCCCTGCAACAGGGCACGGGGAGGTGCCTAATGTGGCACTAAGGGGGCCACCCTCTTACAGGGCCCTCTGCGTGTGCCGCGAGCAGCCGCATTTTGCTTTGTGCCGGGAGTCGCCCGCGGTCTCCGACCACTGTTTTCCAAACCCTCCAGGCCATGTGAAGGGCACCTGGGGATTCCGCCGGGACCATGAATGCCAGGAGTCTTCGTGATAAGAGCGGGGCATGTGTGGCAGCTGCTGGTGGCCGGGGGCTCGTGGGCGGTGAAGAGCGCACGCCATCTGTGCCCTCAGGTCATGGCAGCTAGCTCTGCCCCCCACTCAAGCCCACATGATGGCAAAAATACTAAATATCTTAAACTTGATTGAAATTTGTCTTGCCTGGGACCCCAAAAATCCTTAAGATGGCACAGGTTAGAGAGACGCAGAATCAGAAGTAAAGGTAGACAAAGACGCTTAGATAACGAAATAGAATAGATGGAGGTCAACTAGAGAGAAGGTTCACTCTCCCAGACGATCCCTTGGAAAGTCGGGGCCCGGGGCAATTGCCCACTTTTTCTTTCAAATTTTATTTTTGATAACACTCTTCTGATAAGCAACCTGCTGATGGTGCATGCGAGATATTGGGGAAATCCGGCATAACCAGAGCAAATGCTTCAGCAAGCAAGGTGGGGGCACTTTCAGTGAAAACATTATGAGGTCAGGCTGCCATGTTATGGCAGCCAGACAGAATTTCTTATTTTGCAGAAACAAACCCCCTAAAACTGGTGTTTATTTCTGCAATACAAGATGTCAGCAAACGGACACAGGCTTCAACGCAACAATTGTGCATGTGTGTGCACACATTGCACACAAATGGATGCATGCAAGTATGCGTGGACTTGAATGGGCACACACATGCAATGACCCATGCATGTACACAAGCGCGCACATACACACACCAATGTATGCAAGGATGCACATCCCAGAGGTGCGTGCGCGCGCGCACACAAAATGTTTAAAATGCTATGCCACATTTCTGTCAGTGGACTGCTGGCTTTCTTAAAAGGAAAGAACAAGAGATCCCGTGAGGGGAGGAGGGATGAGAGGGAGGATGAGGATGACAGAATGAGAGATGGGGAGATAAAGAAAAAACAGAGATCAGAGAAAATCAAGGAAGGAAACGTCGCCAGCCCTTGGGACCTGTCACTACTTGTACACAGATATCCTTGCTCCCTCCTCTGACACCTGAACTGTCTTTCCGGGGCGTGAATCACCAATCAACGACTGTCACGAACTTTAGACGGTGCTTTCTTTGCTTTTGTTGTGAAAACAACGATCGAGGGAAACTCGTTTCAAACGATTTGCGGAGGCCAGGACATCATCATTAATAACTGTCACATAAGAGCATCCCTCCCCATCAGCCTTTCATTCACACCATTGTGGACTTTCACCTAGGCATACTCAATGTTTGAAGCAGGGCACAAGTCTTAAACAAGCATTGGCATAGCCAATAGGTCTCGCCTTTGGGACCTTATAAGTGTTTAGCCATGCAACAGTTGATGTTGTTGCACCAAGGATATTGTGCTGCATAACTAAATACTTATAAGGTCCTAAAAGCGAGACCTATTGGCTATGCCGCGAAGGCATGGCTAAGGCGGAGTTAGGCGCCATCCGTGTTGCAGTGATATAGTAACTGTATCTGTATGCTATCATGCCACAGATTGCTTTGTACATAAAGGACGGCAGACTCGTGCAGAGCTTGGACGGGCGAGTATGTTTCCACGTACAGCGTACAACATGTGATTGGCGCACTATATTCCAACTTAGTGCAAATCTGGATTCTGCTGCTGTAAAAGGTGCCGGGTTTGTAGAACAAGAGCCCGAAGGACCTGCAGGATTCTGACGGATGGACTACCGAGCTTCCCAGACTGGCGAGCTCAGAGCCCATGCATGAGCATCCATTGCTTGGCCTCCCTGCTGAAGTGCAGAGCTTGTTGTGATGGTGGTTTGGGGGATAGAATGAGAGGCAGATGATGCTCCTGGTTCTGTAATGAATCTGATAACATTTACAGTCACACCCTAAAGGGAAAGGGGATAAAAAAGTGCCCTGTTCACGCCAGTGAGTGAAAGACTGGTAGAGCTGGACAAGAGGTAGTCAGTCAGATGTCAGGCAGGAGTTAGTCTGACTAGCAGGACTCTAGAGTGATAGTCATAGTTCAGTCAGTTTGGTGAATTCAGATCTAAGTAAGGTCTCTGAAAGGCCTCTGGAGTGAGTTATCTTTCGGACATGTGACTTCGAAAGATGGATAGCGCAGGTATCACCTTGACCCTTGGCGGAAGGCAGGCTCTCTTAATTTGCTTGCTCCAACCAAACTTAGGGCAGTATCCATGCCATGAGTGACATAGCGCCAGTGCTGAAGTGGGTGGTGGCCTCCTAAAAAACGTTTGGGTACCTGCACTTATTTATATTTTATTATTACGCACTGAGGTCCATGAATTTCATGGGGAATGTGAAAGAGGACGAGGCGAGTGGTCCGGTGGAGTGGGCAGGAGAGGGTCAGGTGGAATGGGCAGGAGAGGGTCAGGTGGAATGGGTAGGAGAGAGTCAGGTGGAGTGGGCAGGAGAGGGCCAGGTGGAGTGGGCAGGAGAGTGTGAGGTGGAGTGGGCAGGAGAGGGCCAGGTGGAGTGGGCAGGAGAGGGCCAGGTGGAGTGGGCAGGAGAGGGCCAGGTGCAGTTGGCAAGGGAGGGTCAGGTAGAGTGGGCAGGAGAGTGTGAGGTAGAATGGGCAGGAGAGGGTCAGGGGGGAGTGGGCAGGAGAGGGTCAGGGGGAGTGGGCAGGAGAGGGTCAGGGGGAGTGGGCAGGAGAGGGTCAGGGGGAGTGGGCAGGAGAGGGCCAGGTGCAGTGGGCAGGAGAGGGCCAGGTGGAGTGGGCAGGAGAGGGTCAGGTAGAGTGGGCAGGAGAGGGTGAGGTAGAGTGGACAGGAGAGGGTCAGGTGGAGTGGGCAGGAGAGGGCCAGGTGCAGTGGGCAGGAGAGGGCCAGGTGCAGTGGGCAGGAGAGGGCCAGGTGGAGTGGGCAGGAGAGGGTCAGGTAGAGTGGGCAGGAGAGGGTGAGGTAGAGTGGACAGGAGAGGGTCAGGTGGAGTGGGCAGGAGAGGGTGAGGTAGAGTGGACAGGAGAGGGTCAGGTGGAGTGGACAGGAGAGGGTCAGCTGCAGTGGGCAGGAGAGGGACAGGTAGAGTGGGCAGGAAAGGGTGAGGTAGAGTGGGCAGGGGAGGGTGAGGTAGAGTGGGCAGGAGAGGGCCAGGTGCAGTGGGCAGGAGAGGGCCAGGTGGAGTGGGCAGGAGAGGGTCAGGTAGAGTGGGCAGGAAAGGGTGAGGTAGAGTGGGCAGGAGAGGGTGAGGTAGAGTGGGCAGGAGAGGGTCAGGTGGAGTGGGCGGGAGAAGGTCAGGTGGAGTGGGCAGGAGAGGGCCAGGGGAGTGGGCAGGAGAGTGTGAGGTAGAATGGGCAGGAGAGGGTGAGGTAGCGTGGGCAGGAGAGGGCCAGGGGCAGTGGGCAGGAGAGGGTCAGGTAGAGTGGGCAGGAGAGGGTCAGGTAGAGTGGACAGGAGAGGGACAGGTAGAGTGGGCAGGAGAGGGTGAGGTAGAGTGGGCAGGAGAGGGTGAGGTAGAGTGGGCAGGAGAGGGCCAGGTGCAGTGGGCAGGAGAGGGCCAGGTGGACTGGGCAGGAGAGGGTGAGGTAGAGTGGGCAGGAAAGGGTGAGGTAGAGTGGGCAGGAGAGGGTGAGGTAGAGTGGGCAGGAGAGGGTGAGGTAGAGTGGGCAGGAGAGGGTAAGGTAGAATGAGCAGGAGAGGGTAAGGTAGAGTGAGCAGGAGAGGGTGAGGTAGAGTGGGCAGGAGAGGGTGAGGTAGAGTGGGCAGGAGAGGGTCAGATGCAGTGGGCAGGAGAGGGTCAGGTGGAGTGGGCAGGAGAGGGCCAGGTGGAGTGGGCAAGAGTGGATCAGGTGGAGTGGGCAGGAGAGGGCCAGGTGGAGTGGCCAGGAGAGAGCCAGTTGGCGTGGGCTCTTCCATACTGCCTACACGTAGAAGCCACTCACAGTTTCCAGCCACGAGAAATACCCGCTTAAACCGAAGCTTTTTAGGTTAAAAAAAAGTTCACCAAGTTGCAATTTTATGCACTTGGCGATTTCACACGATCCCAGCAGTGGTCTGTCTTCTAATGGACTTATTCCCGTGGTGTATAAAACGCACACTGTCCATGCAGTTTATGCAATAGCAGTGAAGCCACATCTCTACGTTAGGCCAGATGTGGGAATCACACAGAGGGCTGCTAATGAAGTCGGTTCCAGCGGGCTCCACAGTTGGCATGCACTTAGTTGAAAGTACGGTGCTTATTTCTGTATTAAAAAGAGTTAACACCCGCGGATTCTTGGGCCACCTTTCCAAACTGAGCACAGAACTTTCAAGAAAAGCATCTTTAACGTCTGGTGAAGTCATTTCAGAAGGAGTTTGGCGGCCGCGAAAGTGAAAGTAATGGCCCGGAGAAGTCATTTCAGAAGGAGTTTGGCGGCCGCGAAAGTGAAAGTAATGGCCCGGAGGAAGAGATAAGAAAGGCAGATGGCGAAGTAATGGCCCGGAGGAAGAGATAAGAAAGGCAGATGGCGGCTGCGCACGTGCACGCGAGCGTGCACTCAAGCTTCAGGCCAAGAAAAGCTTGTGGGTAGCACTTTGAAAAGGCCCTTACTACGGGTGCGCGCGCGCGACGGCAAAGGAAACAGGCTGGCGAGTGGTGTGCGATGTGCGCGCACCATGACGAGAGAGGAAAGCCATATGGCGCCTCTGCTCGTCATTGTGCGCGTCACCCGCACGCTCCAGGCAAGCCAAAAAAGATGTGGTCGCATTTCTGAAAGCCCACTGACTAAATGTCTCGCCCAGACCAGCGCAAGCGCTGGCTCAGGGCGAGACCTAAAAAAGTAGTGGGGGGACTAACCAAGTTGGGCAGTATGCAAGTGACATCATGGAGTGTGACATCAGAGCGCAAGATATCACGGCGCGTGACATTGCACGTGGCATCACAGGCAGTGGCATCACAACCCATGGCCTCACAGGAAGTGACATCAGATCTTAAGACCACACATATGTTTAGCAGGTCTGTCATGAGTACATTTTAGCCAATTACAATACAATACAAATGAGATTTTGTGTTGGCGTTGTGCCAGACAACTGATGCAACCCCGACGCATAATCTTGGCCTCGCACAAAGAAATTGGCAAGAAGGAGAAACATAGCAGTTAATCTGTTCTGCTTAATTTTTTGCAAAGTCTGAATTGTAAAATATCTTATGGGGTTAAAGCACCTGCTGCAGAGATCTTTGTGTGCCAGCTAAATCTCAGGGAATAATAATAATGGTAAGATAGCGCTGGAGGATAATGTATTTGCAGGAGAGATCTGTGTTTTGTCTAGTCTGAGTTTTGAATCAAAGTGGCATCGAGTGTTAATATGTCTCCTGCACAGCACATTATGTAACACGCAGATGACAGATTTGTATTTTATGAAATGGGAAAGTGGGTTACTGCTTTTAACACAGAGATCCTTTTATTACTTGCAGTTCATGAATTGTACTCCTTCTAATATAGCACAGGGAGCTATGAAGGACATGTAGCTCCTATACTTGTACCCTCACTGTATTATGTAACACATACTGTACATTGATTTACACACATATGATTTACTGTCAATGTATAATGTGTACGTGTGATGAAAAGCGCTCTAAAACCCTGCATTGGAATGAGTAGTGTTAAAGCGCTATAAAAGAAATAAAATAAAATAGTGGTATTTAAGCTGTTATTTGTGTAAATACTGGTAAAGACCAACACATCTGAGAGTCTTACAGTGCATGCATATCTCTTTTACACAGGGACTGAACAAAGTCAAAAGCATGCCTCTCTTAAGTACATGTGAAGTGATAAGCTGTGAGCCTTTGTTTTCCCTCCATTGCATCTAGGTGTGAGGCTCCTGAGAACTTCCAACCAGGATACTCCAACAAAAGGAGGCCTGATGGCCACTTAACTTAGGCCTTTGTTATGGGCCCAGCTGGAATCTGATCAGCCCCTTCCCCGCCGCCTGGCCTGCACGTTGCTGCTCGGAACGAAAGCAGACAACCTGAAGGCACTGCTGAAAGTGTCCTGGTGTCTGAAAATTACACTGGGATAAGGTTAGCATATTTCTATTGGGCCCAACCTCTTGGCAGGGTAGACGGATTCCACCCTGTGGAAATAGTGGGTGGCCGCCATCTACCCATGTGTGTCCTCGACTTGTGCCCTGGTTTGAAATACGGGCTTGGACTACACCCTTGTATTGTATGCAGGGGGTGGAGTAAGTGTAATACAGCGTGAGATGCTAAGACCTGTAGAAGTCCTCTAGACCGGTCTAAGTGGATGCACTGGGGGGTGCGAACAATTCTATTTGTAGAAGGATCGGTCGAAAAGAAGGAAAGATTGGGCGAAGCAATTATATAATATGGTCATTACTTATTTCTGTATGTTTTTGGTGAGTATTAACATGACAATGCCAAACAAATATTGAACCAAACAATGTTGCTTGAAGTCCCCATTTCTGATGTCCAGAGAAGATGCCACCATGCTATGAAATCATTTGATAGTAAATATATACATTCCTCAGTGAAAACAACCGTTGGTACTCTCTCAGTAATTTCTGAAATGTTACAGTGTGGAAAGAGATGTGTGTGGAAAACAAGGTGATTATGGCCCTCAGCCCGACTGCTGAGATAATGGTGTCGGAATTCCCTCATCTGGAATCACCAATGCTGTGGTGATTACTAATTCTTGGGTGCGGGGATTCCTTCTGATTCCGAGTACTTATGCCTACATTTCATGAAAACTGTGAAATTTATGTTCCCACTGCAATTTCTACAGTTTTTAATGTGAACACCGATGATATTTTGCCAGGTTTTTCTGATGGAATGTTAATGTGGAAATCAGGTAAGTGGAGGTATTTGCATGTAACTCGTAATTCTGATTTGACCGGTAACTTCCATTGTCTCCACATCCCCTTCTTCATCTCATTCCTTAACCTCTGAGCTTAGGACCCACCTACAACTCTCACCACTCCCTCCCAAGCCTCTTTTACTGTTTATGAGTGCCCAAGGCATCCATTTGCCTCCATAAGTACACTCTCCACCCATTGCACTTTCCTTGTTTTTTAGATTTCGCCTGTGACAGCGCATGCCTTGCATGTGCTTTCAGTTCTGAGAGGTATTGTTTGCAATGAAGGTTTTGGAGCCTGCCCATTGATTATCATTCATTGACTTCATTGTCACTCTTCTTTGCTGTCTCATAATTGGCCAGCACATGGCGGGCATCTTTTCTTTCTGTGGGGCATGGACCAAACACAGATTGCTTCCTCTTGATTAGTGTCCATCTGCTGATCGCACTGTGATTGAGGTATGCGTTTCCAGCACACTTCCTCTGTTTTTAGTTATTGTGCTGCTATCTCCATTTATTCTGTTTTCCAACGCATTTTTGTACATTATTTATCTACACTTGGACTTTTCGTCTTACTTATACAGCTAAAATAAAATTATATTTTAAGTGGGTTGGATTATGCAGTTATAATGTTTAAATGCCACACTGACAACTTAATTTACCCTTTTATGATGCTTAAGGTTGCACTCCTATTTTCGCTGTCTTTCATTCCCTTATTGGCTCATACCGTTGCGTTGATCTAAAGTTTAGTACCTTGTTTAAGTTGCTTACACCCACAATTGTACTTTTCTATGCTACTCTACTCTATGGTACTCCACTCTATGCCACTCTATTCTATGCCAGATCACTCCACTCCACACCAGTCTATGCCACTCTACGCTACTCTACTCTGTCACTCTACTCTATGCCACTCTACTCTATTCTACGCCATTTTACACCACTCTATGCCACTCCACTCTACTGCACTCCACTTCACACTCTACACACTCTACACTACTCCATGCCACTCCACTCAATGCCACTCCATGTCACTCCACACCACAACACTCCACTCTACACAACTCCACTCTACGTCACTCTATGCCACTCTAAGCCAATCTCTTCTATGCCCCTCTACTCCACTCCAGTCTATAAAACTTCACTCCACTTTACTCTACATCACTCTACACCATTCCACAAAACTCCACGCCACTTTACGCCAGTCCACTCCATGCTACTTCACTCCACTATACTCTATTCCACTTGACTCTACTCCACTTCATGCTACTCTAGCCCACATCACTCCATTCTGTGCACTCTGTTCTACGCCACTGTACACCACTCCACTCTAAGCCACTCTACACCACTCTCCTCTATTCCACTTTCCTCTATGACACTCTACGCCACACAACAATGTTTTAGCCATGCTGAACAGCAGTACAACATGGCGAAAATACATTGACAAAGCCAATAGTTTTGCGTAGATGAGACCTACTGGCAATGCTTTTTTTGTTTTTGTGAGCTCATTTCACTTCAGGCTGCTTCTTTGCTACATCAGAGTTGCCACATTTGGCGTGCTCCCTGTGTTTGTTTACATTTGTTTCTATTTTGGCGGAGATAAATCTTCTCTCTCTGAAATCGATTTATCGTCCAGGAATGGAGCATGGGCTTGTAGACAGGTTGAGTCACACATCACCATCTTCAGTATCAATGAGTCTTTGCCCTCTCCTGTTTCAGGAAATTCAGAAGAGGCTCAGGGTTCTGTATTTGGACCTATTTGCCTCACCCCAGTATGCTCTGCTCCCCAGATCTTGTTCTCTCATACCATGTCCACATGCCTGGAAGGTAGATGCAATACGCTTTTGTTATCCCAGGGCGCTGCTTTTTGCCTTTCCCCCTTCTCCTTACTAAACAAAGTTCTTTGCAAGATCGAAGAGGAGCAGGTGGAGGTTCTGCTGGTAGTTCATTACAGTAGTTGTTGTCCTTGGTTCCCGCTATTCCTTCAGTTAGTAGTCTACCTTCTGTGGATCTTTACAGTTTTCCAATCTCCCCTGAAGTTTCCTCAGCTATCATAGAGGATTCTTCACCATCTCACCATCTCGCCCTTGGGTCTTGAGATTGTAATGCAAGGATTACATACTTAGAATGATCCTCTGAAACTGCGACACATATTCTGAACTCAGGGAAGCAGAACACTTTGAAAGTCTAGAAGAGGCACTGGAAGCATTTTAGTTCCTGGTGTAGGTCAAACCAATTTGGAGGGAGTAAGGTACTTGTTTCCCGAGGGATGGTTTTTTTGGGGGGGTTTGCAGCTGCTACCTTAAGTAGTCAATGGACAACCATCAGAGCCATGAGAAGTTCCTCAATTTCGGATTTTGATTAACTAGAAGCTAGGCTTCTTAGAAGTTTTTATTTAAGAAGGCCTTTTGTTGACACTTCTGGACCTTCTCGGGATTTGCCTCTAGTGATCAAAGTTCTTCAGGAGACCACCTTTGAGCCCCTTGAATCAATTTCTCTGACATTCTTAAGTCTTAACATTTTTTTCTTGTTGGCTCTTCGGGCCATAGGTTAGTAGAAACAGAAGCGCTACTTTCTCATGAACCTTTTCTAAGGTTTGTTGATTATAAAGCTGTCTTAAGACATGATTTTGCCTTTTTACCCAAAGTGTCATCTTCGTTCCACCTCTGGATCTGGTTCTTCCTTTCTTTCCCCTCTCCTTTTTCTGATCAGGAAAGGTTTTGGAACTCTTTGAACCTTTATAGAGCTCTCTTTATTTATCTCCAAAGAATTTCCACTTTTAAACAGGCAGACTTATTAATCACTTTTGGTCTAGGTTTTTTTTTGTATTAGTCCTCATATCACCTTAGATGTATACCGACTGGAAAAATTAACAAAATGTATGAGGCTGTTCAGCTAGCACTTCCGCAAGTACCTTTCCATCTTGCCATCCATCTCACATTGATCAGTCAGAAGTTATATCAAATCATACCTGACTGTTATGACCATGCATATCCGACCCTCAATGTGTTTTAATCATTGTACCTTATGTCAAATTTATATTGTGCTGATTTTACCAGGTACAGAATGACTGCCAGATCTGCACATTTTTTCATTGGAACATTGCACATCTAGAACACAAATATAGTTTACATAACCTAACCATTTCGTATGTAATGGAGCCACTTTCCTAATATCGTATTAATCCATTTCTTACTTATTTCCTTTCTAGCGAGCAGTAGCATATAAAAACTGTTTACTTTGATTTGATGGCAATTTCATTCTCTCCTTTTCTTCTTCTTTTAGTCTCCCATAAATAATGAGAGTTGGACTTACCTGTATCCTCTGTGCAAAATCACCTGTTACTGTCTTACTCTTACCCAGCTTTTGTCAATATAGTTGGACAACGGGTCAACTGCAGTGGCAGCTGGCATGGAACGGGGGTGGCAGGGTGGGGGTTAATATATATGTTTTTTAAACTTACCTTTTAAATGGCCGCCGCTTCTCTTCTCAGATGACCGAACCAGGAAGCACACAGGCTCCCCATAGCCAATCACAACACTGCAATGCAGCATTGTGATTGGTCTGAGCGCTGTGGTTCAGCGCTCAGACGGGGACTGGGTGCCTTTGCATGTTCCTCACCAGGCTGTGCATTACAGCCTTGTGGGGAACATGCAAAGTGCCCATGACTGTTTGGCCGGGCCAAGACGGCCTGCCAAGCAGTTATGTGCACTTGGAGTGTGCAAACCACTCCCCCCCCCGTGACCCCCGCCCCGCCCCAACTGAGCCCCGTAGCAAAGAAAAATAAAATGATAATAACAAGGTTATTATCTTTTTTTTTTTTTGTCTGTTAGCAGTGGGGCAATTCTCCTCCACCTTAGCGGTGGAGCCGTCCCTGGTCAACTGACATGTGTATATCATCTTCATCACTGCCTCCGCATTTGGGATTTCTATTATCTGTCTTTTTCTTGATTTTCACCAGCTTCAAGGGAGTCCAGTAGACTCTATGAAGAGTGAAATGGTGGTTCTTTCTCAAAAGAGCGGGTTTTAATGTAGCATATAGAGTGGTAAAAGATACCTGCCATAAGATTCTTGCTCCCTCTTAGGTAAGTATCCTTCTGATACATAAGTTGGTGGTTTCTGGCCTTTGTCTGCTTCTTCCAGTAGCCTCAGAGATGTGATCTTCTCTATTTAAGCAGCTGATGGTACCTGTATCTAAAAATGTTGCCACTTGTTTATTTCAGCAGGCAATACCAAGATAGTGTACCCTTCCCCTGCAGTTGATTTGAACGGAAAATTGCCTTATATGCAGATTATCGGATGATTTACACAGCAGACATAGAGAAATCTCTCCCTTATAGAGAGCAAATAATAAATGCCTTTGGCCATTTATCAGGTTACCAACACAAAGGCTGAAATTATAATATGGAACTTGAACTAGGAAAGAATGTCAGTAAAGATGGAGTTGAGGTACACAGGGATAAAGGTGATTCATGATTTAAAAAAGATCATAGAGGTAAATCGCAATAAGTCATCTCAAATTCAAATAGGTTGGAAATGGCAAAATGTACCACTAACTACACCAAAGGGTACATTTGGTTCAGATGATAATTTTGCCCAAGCTTACTTTCTTAAGCGATTATATACCTTTCAGCTTTGATATGAAACTAATAGAGGAACTACAGGGGAAGATCACCAGTTTTAAACAGCTCCATAGGAAGGACATTAGGTCTACATTAGGTATCCCTTACAACAGCGAGTTAACCCCAATGTGGTATTCCCCAGGTACACTGGACTGCACACAGGACCAGCTAACTTTACCATTAAATCAAGCAGGAATCAACAAATGGGGCCAAATGATAGAAGGGGGTGAACCTTTGGTCTAGCTAATCAAGGTCATCGCCCATGCACCTCGACCATAAGTGGATGGGTCAGGATGATCATGTCTTTAGCATTCAGAAAACAAACTTTGTCCTCGGGTCCTGGAGAAAAAGAGAGTAGTTGTCCCTGAGAGATAAAACAGGAAGTAACAGAACTGTCCGCAGGGGGGAGTCCCTTTTAAGGACGGTTTCCCTCACACACCAGAGGGACCCTCTGTTGAGAATATTCCAGTTCTTATTGATAGTCTTTTTGAACTCATTGGCCAAACGTGCTCTCAATATCAACAGAGACGCACTGCTGGACACCACGGGCAACAGACAGACACATACCCGTCTGGTCTGTGTGAATACTTTTAGCTCCCTTTCCAATGAGTTCCAAAAGACTATCAATAAGAACTGGATTATTCTCAACAAAGGGTCCCTTATTTTGGATAAACCGCTCTTTGCCTTTAAAAGGTGCCGTAATCTGAGAGACAGCCTAGTCCACACTCGACCACCGATCATGACTGATCCTATGAGACAGGAAACTCTGTGGAATCTTCCACCCATTCAAGGACATTTTCCTTGCGGCATGTGCGTGGCTTGCCTCCAGACGTCTATGACTCGGACTATTGATATTGGTACCAATAAACCATGGGAGCTCCGGCACCACACTAATTGTAACAGTGAGCGGGTGATTTATCTGATCACCTGCCCCTGTAACTTGAGGTATGTTGGGATGACCACACGTAAAGTGAAGACTCGCATTTTAGAGCACAAAAGTACAATAAGGTGTGCAAAACAGATTACGAAATTAACTAAACATTTTTTCGAAATGAAACATGCAGCAGACACCCTTAAATGGACAGTACTTGATAAACCTAATCTTCATCCCAACACGCCACATCTTACCAAAAGACTACTACGGATTGAGCAACAATGGGTTTTTATACTTGACTCATCTAATAAGGGGCTGAATGATGAAATTCCCTGGTTATCGCTTCTTTGAATCAACCCCTGTGGTTTTCAATCACATTACGCATGACTGCTGCACTATACCACCTTACATACCTAGCATCTTCACTATCAAACTCTGAGTGATTACTAAAGGATGCACCATGATTTTCTGGATGCCATGATGTACCAGATTATACATAAGCGCTTGCTAGCTTATCTTGTTCTCTCTTTCAATTTATATTTTGATACCTCACATGTACATCTTTAATGAGGGTCCCAGAATGACTTGAGGCATCCTGGATTCATTTCGGGCATAGACATGGCGAGATAGAACATATTCACATTATAGGCTTACTCTGTCTTTCATTTCATTTTATCTGCCTGATGCCTGATACGCATTCTTCAAGAGGCGACATTTTGTGAGCATGCCTCTGTCTTTGTTGAGCCTCTATATGGACACTCTTTCTATATCTTGCACATGTTGACAAACGAGCGAACAACGTTTGTTTGTTTATTCACGTATCTAGCATGTGTCTTAGACTACATTTCCCGGCAGTCAATGGGCTTTTTCCCGGTGATGCGTCTTGTGTTTCCGGGTCTTTTTCAGCATTTAAACCGGTTACACACAATACACCGGCGTCTTCCTGTTCCAGACGCCTTAGGCTCCAAGCTGTCAAATTGAGCGGTGAGTGTAGCAGTCTTCAATTTTATCCACGACGCCTCACGTTGTGCGAATCTCGCTACAGCGGGGTTACAGCCCACGGCCTGTGGCACTTGAGTATTAAGGAGTAGCCCTTAATGCCTATGGGCTCTGTCAGTGTGGCTTGAATATTTTTAACTGAGCTTTCTGTGTAATCGAGCATGATGAGCTGTGATCTCGTGCTTTTGGTACTCTTTCACAGACCTCTTTTTACTGTCCTGTAAAGATACTTTTCTATCAAAGGCTGCACAGCGCTGGGTGGCGTTTTCAGTAATCCCTTTAAACAATAGCTTTATTCTAAAGCCATGGACCTTGTGTTTCCACATGATTCTCTGTGGCCTTTTTCCGCATGATTCAATGCGTCTCTTTGTTCCGTAGGGGTCTCACTTAATTCACCTGCTCTGGAGTCCTGACACACCTCCTGAAATTACCATCATATATTCAAGGGACACCGCGAGGAGTTAAAATTGTAACTCGCTATGCGGATCATCAGGGAGCCATGCTATATCTCTCACTTATTTTCCATAGCCACTGGATACTTCTCTTGTGTTTGCTAAATAGGCATTTTGTGTTGGACTTACTAGCTACCTTTCTACCTCCATTTACTAGGTTGGATGGGCGTCTGTATCTGGGGCCAATTGCCATGAACAGATGCGACAAAGATACCTGACTTTTGCAGGTGAGTGTTACAGATTGCATGTAATTACTCGATGAAGTACCTTTTCAGGTTGCATATCACTTTTGATATTGACCCCAATACGTCAAGTTGTCTCATTTAAAGATATACATATATGGTTGTTAAAGACTGTCCATACTGTTTCAATATCACAGTTTGTTGTTCTTACAGGTACACCGGTGAATCTACTGACCAGCTGGATCACTGGTGATATTTTATATTTCGCTGTTGTTTATATATAATTTTCCTTTATTTGCACAGTCACTTGCAGTAGCTTTAAGAGATCCTGATGAAGGCCACGACACTAACATAGTTCATTATGGCCGAAACATGTTGATCACTTCTGAGTGCAACTGCCTCTAATGATGGCAGCTACACCATTTACATCGTGTTTTTAATCCTGGCACCAGGAAGCAGCAATAAAACCTCGGTAGACTTACCTCGTAGCTAGTTTTATTCACTTGTCCTTTGCATCACAGTTTTGTTAGCACTGCACTACCTCACTCACACTATTTGCTCATACTGGGTTTTAGGTACCCCTTTCCTCATTTGAAAAGATCCCTGAGCTCCTCCCTCGCAGCGAGGGGGTTGTAGCCCGTGTCACAACTAGGTTGGTGACGTGAGGAGGTATCCCCATGATGAAGCATGACACCTCTGGTGTGTGAGGGAAACCGTCCTTAAAAGGGACTCCCCCAGGCGGACAGTTCTGGTGCTTCCTGTTTTATCTCTCTCGGACAACTACTCTCTTTCTCTCCAGGACCCAAGGACAAAGTGTGTTTTTTGACTGATCATAAAGGGGAGAGTGTCCTCGCTGGTCCCTTAAATCTCCTCCAGCCCTCTTTTTGTGTATTGTACATGTCTTTAGCATATCAAAAGGCTGGGGTTTCCTTGTCCGTGCTGATTCAGGGTCACTCCACGAGGTGCATTACTTTTTCTTGGACTGAGTTTAAGGGTACTTTCCTTACAGATATTTGCGCAGCCGATACTTGGGCTAAACCCCATGCCTTTATTTCACATTATAAATTATGCATGAGTGAAGTAATTTGCTGTTCTTTTGGAGCAGCTGTTTTATCAGCAGTACAGTAATAATAGTTTTGCATTATATCACTTACAATTTAGAGTCTGCACGAACTGTCAACTTGATTTGTGATAATCTGTTTATTGGCAATATTTACTCAGCTTGGTTTAGCTCATTTCATGAGGGCTTGGACGAGGAAGATGGCGAGGGTGGCAAAATTCGGATTATTTACCAGTAATCTTCATTACTCTCAGTTATAGCCTTCCTCGTCACAGTCCTAGTCATAGTCTTCCACGTCACAGTCCTACTTTTCCCTCCCAAATCTTCCGAGGGTTTAAGATATCTTAAAAGGTAAAAATATTTTTTTTTCTAGTTACTTTGGGATAAACAGGATGTGTTCTTCAATCTCTGCTCCCTTATGGTCAACAGAGCAGGATGTACTGTGGCAGCCATGTTGGGACAGGCAGTTGAGTGTTTTGCAAGAATAGGGCAAATCTGTATCAGTGGGGCCGGAAGCTCATTTTGTGAGCAGAGTGATGAGGCGGATTATGACTTGGACTGATGAAGATTAGCAGTCAGAAATCCAAGCTATAGAACGCATCCAACCAGGGCTGCAACCAAGACAATGCGCATGACCGTGTTTTTGAATCCGATCTGTAATATGTTTCCAGCTATAGAGAAGGGATAGGCCCGCACCTCCAAAAGCCAACACTGTTGACAAGATACTGTTTGCAATGGCCTGTGGCTGCAATGGTTAGCAGCAGTCTAGTGTCTCGTGCTCCGAGAAGATGCTCAAAACATTCTTCCTGTTATCTTTGGCGGTGCGGAGGCCACTTTGTTTAGGCTGCGGGACTAAAAATACAAGCTGCTCCTTTCTTACGGAGACAAAGCAGGTAAGTAGATTCTTCTCCTCTGTTTTTTTTTAATTATCTGTGCACATCATCTTTCTGGAGTCTGGAGATCTGTTCTCCTGTAAATCATACTCCCCTATCTCCACTGAGCCTGCCTTGGTATTTGCTTTAAAAATATTGCAAAATATGGAATATTATATTTATTATGGAATATTAATAACTGTTGGAAATAATTGAATGTATTTCCTTTGTGGTGCTATGGAAGAGATTTCGGGCCTGTGGTAGCCGGCTATTATTCGGCCCGCGGTCTCTTTCTACCTCCAGCCGCCCAGCACTGGGCCATTCGCTGCTTGTGGCTCTGCAGCAACACAGGAGAGGCATACACTGAAGACGCAGGAGGCCAATCACGCGAGGTGCCACAGAAGAGGGTGCTGTGATGGTATATTGTGGTTGTATCTTCAGGAAAGAGACGTACTGCAAGGGAACCTGCCCTCTGCTGGTCGAAGGTGCACAGCAGGCCCGAGCCTGGGCCATGCTGGCTGCCTTCTGGAGGCTCCAGGGGACTTTGGTCATCTGCAATCGTCACCCAAGATGTCTTTCTGGCAGGTGGGATTTTGCCTCTGGTACTTGCTCTCAGTGTTTCGAAAGTGGAGTTTTGTAGATGTAAGGGTGGCCATAATGGTACAATAAGATCCAGGTTGGAGCACCAAAGGTAGGAGTTCAAAGGTTGAAGGTTAAGGGCCCACCGCAGAGGGTGCTGTCAGCGGTATACCTTTGTCTACAGGCCGCGCATCATAAGGGAGCCAGGGGAGGGGTGAGGGTTAATCACAACACACCCACAAGGAGCCACCGCAGGCTTAAATCTCCCCAGAACAAACTTATGGCAGGCTCCAGGTGGGTATCCGGGGCAGTGAGGTGTGCTTTACTAATGATAATAAATAAATATTTAACGATAGGTTGTGTAGCGCCTTTCTTGTCTCTTCAGTTCAGTTATTCAGTGCCTCCAAGTTACTGCGCTGAGACATTATGAGAATAAACTCATTGTTCTACATGGGCATTAAGGGGGCTGGGGCACTTGCCTGCCCTCCTCACAGTACCAGCGACCAGCAGCCTGGGCAGGGTGCGGCTGGAGTTGTGTTTCGAAAGTGATTCCCTCCTTGCCTCTCTCTACACAGGGAGCTGTTCTCAGATAATATGGCACGGATAATAAATAGTCATTCTTATTCCTTCCAGGAGTGATTTTAGCAGAGAGATGCTGCCGCAAAACCTTTGTTTTTATTCATTCTCTTATTCACTAGAGCACTGGCTGTCTAAGCCGAGTGAGTCTCTTGCTTTGGGGTGGGGGGGCGTGCAGTGATGCTCCAACTCAGCAGGCCAACAGCTCTTGGCCGCTCAACCCCATCCACGAGGTTAAAGGCCATCCCACCCCAACTTCCTGTACTCTTCTGCCTCCAGCCCAAACATGTTTACATGATAACATGGGAAGTTCCTTTGCTCTCACACACGCTTACCTGTGTGCTGCCACTGCACATCATGTCCTCGGTTACTAGTCTGTGATTGGTTGCTGCAATGTTGGTTCGTGTTCCTTCTCTCAATCCTACTTTGGCCGGAGAACAGAGAGCGCGAGCGCCGAGGAATGGAAACTTCTCTTTGTAGAATTGGTTGCAGATCAGTAATGCAGATGATGCACACAATCCTTTTCATGGCTGGTGCCAAACTGGACATGCCGGCTTCCTGAGTCTGCTTAATAACGTTAAAGCTAGCCAGATAGGATGAGAGAGAGAAGGGCAGTCATCTTAGCATATCGAATCCATTGTTGTGCCCATTACAACATCTTAAAGACCATGGCAGCGGTCGGTTCAAGGCAGTAGGCTGCGTCCTCTCCACGTGGATCTTTCCAGAGGACATGTTAGGGCATGGAAAAGGGGCAAAACTAATGAAAACTGTATTATGATAAATAGAATAAATATGCAGGGCCGCTGGAATTACGCGATGCAGCGATTTTCGCATAATTATAGATTTGCAGCTGTTAGAAATGGGATCTCTAGTTGGCAAGGGCTTGCACCTTTGTCCAAGTAGGGACCCTTCTTCCTAGTCAGGGTAAGGGTGTTACACTCGTGAAGTAACCCCTGCTCACCCTCGTGGTAGCTTGGCACGAGCAGTCAGGCTTAATTCAGAGGCAGTGTGTAAAGCATTTGCACATAACCAACAGTAATACAGTGTAAGCACTACAAACGGACACCACACCAGTTTAGAAAAATAACCAATTTTTATATACTCAAGACAAGACCAATTACGACAAAAATCCACACTACTATACTTTAAAAATGAATGCTTGATAAGGTAACTTCTTCTTTGCAGGAATAGTCCAAAAACAAAGTTCGTACGAGTCGGTAGCTCCGTCCGAGCCTACCGCGATGCTGAAAACCACAGAGTCTAACAGTTCCAGCCGACCGCGTCGATACGGGCCAGCAGAGTCGTGAACAGACTCGGTCACCGTACCTTTCTCGTTGTGGCTGGTACGGAGTGTACGAGCCGGTCGGCGTTCGTCGCGGTTGCGGTGCAAGACGGAGCGATGCAAGGTGCGGTGTCCCTCGATTCGGTGCAGGCAGCGGCTCGATGAGCGTCGTGCAGACAGAGTCGGTGAGTCCGAGGCGTGCGATGCAGGGTGAGACGATGCTCGATGCAGTGCTGACAGGTTGCGATGCAGGCGACCAAGCCGGAGTGCGGGAGCTGGCGTCGGACAGCGGTGCGAGTCGGAGCGGTGCGTCGCAGACGTGCGAGCGGTGCCCCAAATGCGATGCGGTCACGACTCTTGAGCCAGTTGCAGCGACCGCGTCGGTCGGGTCCGGCTGGTTCAGTGAAGCGATGCGATGCGAACTGCGGTGCCCACAGGTCACGGTGCAAGCAGCGGCTCGGTGTTGGCGGCGTCGGACGTCGCCCACGGGGAGACCAGGGTTGCGGTGCGGGCGATGCGGTCTGCGGTGCAAACAGGTCACCGGTCAGGGATGGATTCGGTTGACGGAGTCGGTTGCAGTTCCGTTCCTCTGTGGCAACTGAAACAGCGTTCCAGAAGCGGTACCCAGAGGCTTGTGAAGTCTTTGTAGTCCCTGAGACTTCTTAACAGGAGGCCAGCTCGGTTCCAGGCCCTTGGAGATACTCAGCACAAGTTTGTAGAAAGTTCCTTCCTTTCACTGCCCAAGGCAGAAGCAGCAGCTGCAGGCCAACCCAACAAAGCAACAACACAGCAAAGGGGCAGTACTCCTCCTGGCAGCTCTTCCAGCTCTTCGTCTTGGCAGGTTCCTTGATTCCAGCGAGATCTAAATTCATGGGGTCAGGGCCCCAATATTTATGTCCCAAATTCCTTTGTTCTCTGAAGGCAGAGAGGCCTTTGCCTAGTCCAAACCAGTTCTGGAGCACTTTGTTGACAAGTCTCCGTCCCTTCTTTCAGTGAGTAGGCCAGGGACATCAGACGCACCACAGGAGGTGGAGCCAGCATTGTGGAGGGAAGGCACTGTCCTATTCAGGGCCCAGGTGCAACTCCTCCCACCCATCTACATGTAGATCTTGCTATTCAGCCCTGCGCTGACTCACCCTGTCTCCTGGCATCCCCCAGCCCCTGTCACTCACACTCCAGACAAGGAATACACAACCTCGCAGAGGCAGGCTTGGATGGTTAGACAAGAAAATACCCACTTTCTAAAAGTGGTATTTTCAAACACAGAATGTTAAAACCAACTTCACTAAAAGATGCATTTTATCATTCTGAGTCCAGGCATACTAAACTCGAATTTCTACCATGTTCCCGGGGTCAGTTAGGATTATAAGGTGTAATAATCAAAACTGCCCGTTCTGGCCTAGGGGAACAGGTAGCCTTGCAATAGTGAAAAACGAACTAGGCTGTAATTCACTATCAGGACATGCCACACACACCAGGGCATGTCCTACCTTTCGCATACAACGCACCCTGCCCACAGGGGTACCTTGGGCCTACCTTAGGGGTGACTAACATGTAGAAAAGGGAAGGTTTAGGGACTTGCAAGTGTGTGCACTTGCCAAGACGACATGGCAGCACCAGGCTGCGCACGGGCTCTGCAATGGCAGGCCCGAGTTACACTTTACGGGCTGTTTGCGTGGGTGGCACAATCCAGTGCTGCAGCCCACCAACAGCATTTGGTCTATAGGCCCTGGCACTCGCAGTGCACTTTACAAGGGACTGACACATAAACCAAATAGGCCAATCATGGAAACGCCAATCCATAACACATTTTATACAGGAGCACTTGCACTTTCCCACTGGACAGCAGTGAGGAAAGTGCGCAGAATCATTACACCAGAAAAAACAGAGTCAAAACCGGGAGGTCAGAAAGCAAAAAGTCAGGGGAACACGCCAAAAGATGCCAAGTCTAACACATGTCCCCTCCAGCTGAAAGTAGGGAGAACTACCCAACCCCATTGGAGTTCTCTTCACTAAGGCGGAAGAACCTGGACAGACCATCTGCGTTGGCGTGTTCTGTACCAGGGCGGTGTTCCACCGTAAAGTCCATTCCCTGTAGGGAGATGGACCACCTCAGCAGTTTTGGATTCTCACCCCTCATTTGCATCAACCATCTGAGGGGCCTGTGGTCTGTCTGAACCCGGAAGTGAGTCCCAAACAGGTATGGTCTCAACTTCTTCAGCGCCCAGACCACAGCAAAAGCTTCCCTTTCTATGGCACTCCACCTCTGTTCCCTGGGAAGTAGTCTCCTGCTAAGGAAGACTACAGGCTGATCCAGGCCCTCTTCGTTCAGTTGTGAGAGCACCGCTCCCACACCATGCTCTGAAGCGTCAGTCTGCACAACGAATTCCTTGGAGAAGTCAGGTGCCTTGAGCACGGGCGCCGTGCACATGGCTGCCTTCAGGGCATCAAAAGCTTTCTGGCAGGACTCAGTCCAGATCACTTTCCTGGGCTGCCTCTTAGAGGTCAGCTCTGTTAAGGGGGCAACAATGGTGCCATAGCCCTTAACAAATCTCCTATAGTAGCCGGTGAGACCTAAGAAGGCTCTCACCACTGTCTGGGTCTTGGGGGGCTCCCAAGCCAGAATGGTGTCAATCTTGGGTTGTAGGGGCGCCACCTGGCCGCTTCCTACCTGGTGTCCCAAGTACACCACAGAACCCTGCCCAATCTGGCACTTACTGGCCTTGATCGTGAGGCCTGCACCTTGCAGAGCCCTCAACACTTTCTCAAGGTGCTGTAAATGTTCTTCCCAGCTGGAACTGAACACAGCAATGTCATCCAGGTAGGCGGCACTGAAATCCTCCAGCCCAGCCAACACCTGATTGACCAACCTCTGAAAGGTGGCAGGGGCATTCTTCAACCCAAAGGGCATCACCCGGAATTGGTAATGACCTTCTGGGGTTGAGAATGCTGATCTCTCCTTGGCCCCATCGGTTAAGGCAATCTGCCAGTACCCAGACGTCAAATCAAACGTGCTGAGGAACCGGGCAGCTCCCAACCGATCAATGAGCTCATCAGCTCTGGGGATGGGGTGTGCGTCAGTCCTGGTAACGGCGTTGAGCCCACGGTAGTCCACACAAAACCGGAGTTCTGGAGTGGCACCGGGCGCCGCAGCCTTTGGGACCAAGACCACTGGGCTGGCCCAAGGACTGTGGGAGGGCTCAATCACCCCTAACGCCAACATCTTAGAGACCTCCTCCTTGATGCTGGCTCTGACCCGGTCAGTCAACCTGTAAATCTTGTGCTTCACAGGAGGGCTGTCACCCGTGTCCACGTCATGGGTACACCAGTGAGTAACACCGGGGGTCAGAGAGAACAGTGGGGTGAACTGTCCCAACAACTGGCGACAGTCCCCTGCTGCTCCTGAGTCAGAGTAGGGGAGAGGATCACACCCTCTACTGACCCATCATGCTCCTTGGTAGACAGGAGGTCAGGAGAGGCTCACTCTCCTCTTCCACCCCATCATCTGTCGCCAAGAGCATACTCACTTCGGACCTCTCGAAGTGGGGCTTGAGGCGGGTCACGTGAAGGACCCTCAAAGGGTTCCTTGGAGCCTGCAAATCCACCAGGTAGGTGACGTCACTTTTGCGCTCCTTTACCTCATATGGCCCAGTCCACTTGTCCTGCAAGGCACAAGGTGCCACTGGGGCCATGACCCACACTTTTTGCCCAGGTTGAAATTCGACCAGAGTGGCATTCTGGTCATACCATCTCTTCATTTCTTCCTGGCTTGCTTCTAGGTTCGCCTTAGCGAGTTTCCTGAAGCGGGCAGTTTGGTTTCTAAAGGCCAGCATGTAGCTAAATACATCCTGGGGAGTTTTCCTGGGAGCCGCCTCCCAGCCTTCCTTTACCAAACTCCGAGGTCCTCTGACAGGGTGGCCATACAGGAGCTCAAAGGGGCTGTACCCAAGAGACTTCTGAGGCACCTCCCTGTATGCAAAGAGTAGGCATGGCAAGAGGACGTCCCACTTACGCCTCATGGGTTCTGTTAGACCCTTGATCATGCCTTTCAAGGTCTGGTTGAATCTTTCCACCAGACCGTTTCCTTGTGGGTGGTAAGGAGTGGTGAACTTGTAGGTTACACCACACTCCTTCCACAGGGATGTCATATACTTGGATATGAAATTGGTCCCCCTATCAGAAACCACCTCCCTGGGGAATCCCACACGGGAAAAGAATCCCCATTAACGCCCAGCCCACCACTGGCGCCGTCGTTGTCCTGAGAGGGATTGCCTCCGGGTACCGGGTGGCATGGTCCACCAAGACCAGGATGTACCTGTTGCCCATGGCTGTCTTGGGGTCCAGTGGCCCCACAATATCCATCCCTACCCTTTCAAAGGGTGTTCCAACAACAGGAAAAGGTTGGAGAGGAGCTTTGACCTTCCTCCCACTCTTACCACTTGCCTGGCAAGTTTGGCAAGACCTACAGTGTGCATCTGACTGCCTTCGCATTTGGGGCCAAAGAAGTGGGTGACAAGCCTGTCAAAGGTCTTGTCCTGCCCCAAATGTCCTGCCAAAGGCACGTCATGAGCCAGACCCAGTAGGAAGGTCCTGAAGCGCTGGGGTACCACCAGCACACGGGCTGACCCAGGCTCAGCAACCTTAGGCTCACTGTATAGGAGACCACTCTCCCAGTAGATCAGATGTGACCCGGACTGATTACCAGCTGCCTGGTCTGCAGCCTGCCGCCGCAGACCCTCCAGAGTAGGGCACTCGTTCTGCTCCCTGCAGAACTCCTCCCTGGTGGGACCCCCTTCTTGCTGCCAATGGGTCAGCTCAGAGATGTCTCCCAGTTCGGCTACCTGCTCCCCTGTAGGCACCGGGCGTCCCCCTCGAGGTCCGCCTCCTCCCGGTCCGTGGGAACTTCGGGGGCCGGTTTCCCGCGCCCCCTGCCCTTTCTCTTGGCAGGGACTTGGGCCACTGTTCCAGGCTCCAAGTCCTCTTGATCACCCTTTCTGGCTGCCATTGACCGAGTAGACACGCATGCCCACTCTGGCAACCCAAGCATCTCCAAGTGAGACCTGAGCTCAACCTCCTTCCATAAGGACTGCTCCAGGTCGTTTCCTAGCAGACAATCTACAGGCATGGTAGGGCTCACAACCACCCTCAAGGGACCTGAGACCCCCCATTCAAAGGGAACCTGCGCCACCATACATTGGCGCTCTGAGTTGTCTACAGCAACTACTTGGTGGAATGCCCCGGGGACTACTTGCTTCTCAGACACCAGGTGACACCGGACTGAGGTCACACTGGCTCCAGTGTCTCTGAGAGCCTCTACCCTGTTCCCATTAATGGTCACCCAGGTGCTATATTTCTTTGTGTTGGGGGCACCTGGTTTCCTGGGACCATCTCACTGTCCCCTAGTGAGACAAGGGTCATTTCTGCGGGATCCCCACCCTCCTGTGGGCACCCCTCCTCCCCAAGCGCTACACTAGCCAACACTTTGGACTGTCCACCGGTGGGTGGCTGTGTCCCCTTCGGGCACTTGGGGTCCCCCTTAAAGTGACCTACCTGGTCACATGCATAACACTTGCGGGGGCCGGTCTCAACAGGCTTCCCTGTAGAGACCCCTTTCTTCTTATCACCGGGGGCTGGGAACCTTTACCCTGGGTACTAGTTTGGGGCCCTTTAGAGAACTCCTGTGCTTTACCCTTGTCCCCCCACCTTTCTGCTGGGGACCCTGCCCACCTTTGGCTGAGTCTCCCCCAAACGCTTTCTTGTGGACCCTGGTACTCACCCAGCGGTCCGCTTCCATAGCAAGCTTCCTGGGGTCAGTTAGCTTACTATCCACTAGGTGCTGGCAAAGATCTGCAAAACATAGACTAGACAAGTGCTCCCATGCAATCAAGTTGTAGAGCCCCTGAAAATCTGTTACACTACTGCCCTTCACCCAACCATCCAGCGACCTGCAGAACACATCCACACATTTCAACCAAGTGTTGGCATCAGACTTCTTACTGGACCTGAACTGATCCCTGTACTTTTCAGGAGTAAGATCATACTTAGTGAGAAGGGCATCCTTCATGTCAGCATAGGTGAGGTGATACCCCTTACCCAAAGCTATCAGAGCATCCCTTGCTTCTTCCGGGAAAAGTGGCCACAATCCTGCTCCCCAATTCTCCTCAGGGACCCCATTCATGTGTATGGCTGCCTCATAACCCTGAAACCACCTTTGTATGTCATCCCCCTTCTTGAACTCCTTGCCTACATTCTTGGGAATGTGCACAATCCTGTCTGCCTTTCTGGACGAATTGCTGCCACCATCTGAGCCTGACTTACTCCTAAGTTCTAGCTCCTTCAGTTCTCTCTCATGCTCTAAGAGCATCTTCCTCTCCTCTATGGCCAATCTCTTCTACTCCCGCTCACTCTCCAGCCTGAGCTTCTGCAGCTCAAACTGCCTTGCCTCCCGCCTGTCCTCCAGCTCCTCTGGGGACAGACTGCTGCTGCCTGACCTGGCGGGTTCCCCCTACCCAAAAGCATATCCACCCTGGAAATAGGCTCCTCCACCTCCTCACTGAGATTACCAGGCTGTCCACTGGCATGTCTGGCTGCTACCCAGGCCCTCAGCGCCTTCTGTAGCTCCTCCTTCCTTGTGAGGCCTTTAATTTGGACTTTCAGGTTTTTACAAATTGCTCGTAGTTCCTTTACGGCGTAGGTTTCCAACCTATCCTCCTCAAAGATAATTTCCAGAGATGCAACGGATGATGCCGCTGTGTCAGGCATGACAAAAGTAGTGAGTTGAAAACTGGCAAGATCAAAAATAGGCCAAAAGAAAAAGAACCAGTATGTGGTACGTAATGGTCTGCGATATGGTAGTAGTGCACACCAATCACTGTAAGTCAAGTGCAAACACAAGTCCTATCCTCACCGCTGACAACCAATGTTAGAAATGGGATCTCTAGTTGGCAAGGGCTTGCACCTTTGTCCAAGTAGGGACCCTTCTTCCTAGTCAGGGTAAGGGTGTTACACTCGTGAAGTAACCCCTGCTCACCCTCGTGGTAGCTTGGCACGAGCAGTCAGGCTTAATTCAGAGGCAGTGTGTAAAGCATTTGCACATAACCAACAGTAATACAGTGTAAGCACTACAAACGGACACCACACCAGTTTAGAAAAATAACCAATTTTTATATACTCAAGACAAGACCAATTACGACAAAAATCCACACTACTATACTTTAAAAATGAATGCTTGATAAGGTAACTTCTTCTTTGCAGGAATAGTCCAAAAACAAAGATCGTACAAGTCGGTAGCTCCGTCCGAGCCTACCGCGATGCTGAAAACCACAGAGTCTAACAGTTCCAGCCGACCGCGTCGATACGGGCCAGCAGAGTCGTGAACAGACTCGGTCACAGTACCTTTCTCGTTGTGGCTGGCACGGAGTGTACGAGCCGGTCGGCGTTCGTCGCGGTTGCGGTGCAAGACGGAGCGATGCAAGGTGCGGTGTCCCTCGATGCGGTGCAGGCAGCGGCTCGATGAGCGTCGTGCAGACGGAGTCGGTGAGTCCGAGGCGTGCGATGCAGGGTGAGACGATGCTCGATGTGGTGCTGACAGGTTGCGATGCAGGCGACCAAGCCGGAGTGCGGGAGCTGGCGTCGGACAGCGGTGCGAGTCGGAGCGGTGCGTCGCAGACGTGCGAGCGGTGCCCCAAATGCGATGCGGTCACGACTCTTGAGCCAGTTGCAGCGACAGCGTCGGTCGGGTCCGGCTGGTTCAGTGAAGCGATGCGATGCGAACTGCGGTGCCCACAGGTCACGGTGCAAGCAGCGGCTCGGTGTTGGCGGCGTCAGACGTCGCCCACGGGGAGACCAGGGTTGCGGTGCGAAGCGGGGCGATGCAGTCTGCGGTGCAAACAGGTCACCGGTCAGGGATGGATTCGGTTGACGGAGTCGGTTGCAGTTCCCTTCCTCTGTGGCAACTGAAACAGCGTTCCAGAAGCGGTACCCAGAGGGTTGTGAAGTCTTTGTAGTCCCTGAGACTTCTTAACAGGAGGCCAGCTCGGTTCCAGGCCCTTGGAGATACTCAGCACAAGTTTGTAGAAAGTTCCTTCCTTTCACTGCCCAAGGCAGAAGCAGCAGCTGCAGGCCAACCCAACAAAGCAACAACGCAGCAAAGGGGCAGTACTCCTCCTGGCAGCTCTTCCAGCTCTTCGTCTTGGCAGGTTCCTTGATTCCAGCGAGATCTAAATTCATGGGGTCAGGGCCCCAATATTTATATCCCAAATTCCTTTGTTCTCTGAAGGCAGAGAGGCCTTTGCCTAGTCCAAACCAGTTCTGGAGCACTTTGTTGACAAGTCTCCGTCCCTTCTTTCAGTGAGTAGGCCAGGGACATCAGACGCACCACAGGAGGTGGAGCCAGCATTGTGGAGGGAAGGCACTGTCCTATTCAGGGCCCAGGTGCAACTCCTCCCACCCATATACATGTAGATCTTGCTATTCAGCCCTGCGCTGACTCACCCTGTCTCCTGGCATCCCCCAGCCCCTGTCACTCACACTCCAGACAAGGAATACACAACCTCGCAGAGGCAGGCTTGGATGGTTAGACAAGAAAATACCCACTTTCTAAAAGTGGTATTTTCAAACACAGAATGTTAAAACCAACTTCACTAAAAGATGCATTTTATCATTCTGAGTCCAGGCATACTAAACTCGAATTTCTACCATGTTCCCGGGGTCAG
Organism: Calotriton arnoldi; assembly: GCA_963921515.1. Lineage (NCBI taxonomy): Eukaryota > Metazoa > Chordata > Amphibia > Caudata > Salamandridae > Calotriton > Calotriton arnoldi. The sequence continues at coordinate 191,515 of CAWUFW010009416.1, read as the reverse complement.
TTAGGATTATAAGCTGTAATAATCAAAACTGCCCGTTCTGGCCTAGGGGAACAGGTAGCCTTGCAATAGTGAAAAACGAACTAGGCTGTAATTCACTATCAGGACATGCCACACACACCAGGGCATGTCCTACCTTTCGCATACAACGCACCCTGCCCACAGGGGTACCTTGGGCCTACCTTAGGGGTGACTAACATGTAGAAAGGGAAGGTTTAGGGACTTGCAAGTGTGTGCACTTGCCAAGTCGACATGGCAGCCCCAGGCTGCACACGGGCTCTGCAATGGCAGGCCCGAGTTACACTTTACGGGCTGTTTGCGTGGGTGGCACAATCCAGTGCTGCAGCCCACCAACAGCATTTGGTCTATAGGCCCTGGCACTCGCAGTGCACTTTACAAGGGACTGACACATAAACCAAATAGGCCAATCATGGAAACGCCAATCCATAACACATTTTATACAGGAGCACTTGCACTTTCCCACTGGACAGCAGTGAGGAAAGTGCGCAGAATCATTACACCAGCAAAAACAGAGTCAAAACCGGGAGGTCAGAAAGCAAAAGTCAGGGGAAACACGCCAAAAGATGCCAAGTCTAACAGCAGCATTTACCACTTAGTCCATCATCTGCCGCATAATCTGCAGATTTTAACAAAAATACTGTTTCTAGTTCAAATGGTTCAAAAGGTACTAAAAATGCAGTGACGTGTTTTGACGTGCAATGGAAGGCCCTTTGCAAAGCTGGACTGGTCACCTTTCTGTTGCTTATTGCTACATTTGGGTATTAAACTGGCACTAATGAAGTGCTCCCAAGTTAAAAAATGACGAAATAATGAAGTGATACTATTACGAAATGTGCCACATTACGCTGCATAATTTGCCTTTTCTGGCTGCATATTTTACTCAACCCTGTCGCAAAATTTGGCCTTCTCCTGTCGCATAATTCCAGTGGCGCTGTATATATGGTACTATTTCAAAGCACAACGTTTCTATGTGACCCCTTTCTCGGACCAATGCTCAGCATGTTCATTCCACCCAGAGCAGAACTCAACACTCAAAGCAACTTTTGGAAATGCTTCTTTACAGCACCATCTAGCAATAAGTAAGTGAATCCAAGGAGCAAGTCTGACCATATACCGGAAGTCTGAGTGGAGAGAAATCTGGGAATGTAACGAGGAGCAGCAAATCATGTAATGTCTATATGTAAACTCACTGCTTGATGATCCCTCAAGACTGGTCACTGGGCCCCGTGAAAAACTAGAACAATACGTCTGGTCATTGGGCCCTGTGAAGAACTGGAACAATACGTCTGACTCATACCAATTCTTTAAACATTTAGGCCTTGATTACGAGATCCAAGAAACCCAAATTCAGCTAGTAGTGTTTGGAATACTTACTGGTCAATCAATCATACAGTATTTGTATAGCGCAGCACTGTCACTCCTAAGGGTATCTGGGAGCTGATGTTGCAGTGTCTCCGTCAAAAAGCCAGGTCCTGAGTTACTTTCTGAAGTCTGCCAGGGAGGCTGCTGTTCGTAAGTGGACAGGCAGGTTTTTCCAGGTCTTGGCAGCGATGTAGGAGAAGGAGTGGTCCCCGCTGAGGCTGCGATGGATGCTGGGGGGGGGGGTGAAGTGTTCAAGGGTGAGCGAGGCGGATAGCAGGTGTCTTGTGAGGAGGTGGAAGCTTAGTCAATGGTTGATGTAGAATGATCCTTGGTTGTGTAGAGCTTTGTATGTGAGCGTGAGGATCTTGAACTGGCATCGCTTCTGGATGGGTAGCCAGTGGAGGTTTCTGAGGTGAGGGGTGATGCTGGTTTGTTTGGGGAGGTTCATGATGAGTCTGCCTGCGGTGTTCTGTATGATCTGGAGTCTTTTGAGGAGCTGAGTGGAAATTCCGGCATAGAGAACGTTGTCATAGTCGAGGCGGCTGGTGGCGAGGGCGTGAGTGACCGTCTTTATGGTGCTGGTTGGGATCCATCTGAAGACTCGGCGGAGCATGCAGAGGGTGTGGAAGCAGGAGGAGGCGACTTAGTTGACTTGTTGTTTCATGGTCAGTTGGCTGTCAAGGATGATGCCGAGGTTGCTTGCTTGGTCTGTCGGAGCGGCCATTGGTCCTAGTTCTGCTGGCCACTTGCTGTGGTCCGATGAGGAGGGGTTCTTCCTGAAGATTAGTACTTCTGTCTTGTTGGAGTTCAGTTTGAGGCAGGTGTCTCTCATCCATTTGACTACATCGGTCATGGAGTTGTTGTGGGAGTCAAATGTAAATATCACAATTTAGGAAAGTTGAAAATAATCGTGGACCTAGATATTACATGTCATAACCATATACATGCAAACTCTGTTCAGTGGTATCAAAAATATTTTTTATTTTTATTACTACAAATAGTTTTTACTAAATGTACACATTAAAAAAGAAAACATATAATCCTCTATATTCAATTTTGCACTGTGATCGGGCACTAAAGGTTCAAAAATCAATTCTTATATTGACCCACTATCAAGTACATTTTGCACAGTGTCAATAATAGATATCTTTAAGATGAAGATGTTTACAATGGTTCAATTTTTATCAAGACATATACATAGTTAGTGAATAATCACTTCATTATATACAGAGAACATTCATTTCTGGCATGGCTCTTGAAAATCTGTGTCATGCCAGAAATGAATGTTATTTTCCCTGATTTAGGAATTTGCGTCAGGGGTACCCTTGTTTTTACACACGTTGTTGTGGGAGTCCTCTGTGAGTGAGAGGATCAGTTCAGTGTCGTCAACGTAGGAGAGTATATTGAGTCCGTGGGATCTGACGATGTCTGTGAGGGGGTCATGTAGATGTTGAACAGGGTGAGGCTGAGAGATGACCCTTGAGGTACGCCACATGTTATGTCCTTGGGTGTGGAGCTGAGGGGGGACAGGCAGACAATCTGTGTGCATCCTGAGAGGAAAGAGGAGATCCACTTGAGGGCGTTTTGCTGAATGCTGATGTTGTGGAGTCTGTAGAGCAGGGTATGGTGTGAGACTTATCAAACGGAGCAGAGAGGTCAACATGCATGCAGCCTACATGGAGAAAACGGCCTCCCCATAGGCGCCTGTGTGGTCGGCATCCAGCCAATCACAACACTGCCATTGCAGTATTGTGATTGGCTTAGGGGAGGAGAGGGAGGCTGCCTGCTTCCTGGGACTCGGAGGAACGCGGGACTGGAACGGGCAGGCAAAGTAAGTTTTATTTTTTTTAACCCCCCCCCATGCGCGACGCCCCCACCCGCAAGTCATGCTGGCCGCGACTGGTGCCCGGCTTTGTGCGTGGGTTCGGTGACCAGTTGGGTGAGTCTGATGTTGTTGAGGTTTTCCAGGAGGGAGATGGAGTCAGCATTGTTAGCGTCGTCGGCGTGGAAATTGAGATCGCCGAGTAGGAGTATTGGAGGGAGTCGATGGCAAGGAGGGCGTTGAGGCAGAAAGTGGTATCGCAGAAGGCCGGTCGGGGTCCCGGGGGTTCCTCGTGCCATGGTCTTAGCGTTGATCTGTAGTCAAAAGTTAGGTGTTCCATGAAAGGCATTGGGTCGTCATTGGTGACAGTGCATTGGATGGTTTCCTTGAAGATGATGGCAATGCCCCCGTCGTGTTTGTTGGTGCGGTCTCAGTGTATCATCTTGTAGCCGTCGGGGGTGGCAGTGGCAATGTCAGGGTTCGAGGAGGGGTTGAGCCACCTTACGGTGATGAAGGCATGTGGGGAGAGGGTTGTGACGGTATGTCAGATTTCCGTAGCGTGTTTGCAGATGGAGCGGGCGATGAGCAGGATGTATTGGAGCAGTTCTGAGTTGTTCATGGTCTTCTGTGTGGCGGTGGCGCGGGTGTCAGTGCGGGCATGTGGTCCTGTGTCGCAGGAGAAGCGCCAGTGGTGGCAAGTGAAGGGTCAATTGGTTGATCGTGGGGAGGATGTGAAGCAGCTGTTGTTGCAGTGTCTGGTGTCCAGGGCCAGGAGCTCCTTTTGGTGTATCGATGGAAGGTGTGATGGTCAGGTGTCCTGGTGCTGGGCACGGTCCAGGCACAGACGAGCTTGGCTTTGGTGCAACTTAGGCGCACCGGCAGCGCACCCACTGCGCGGCCGCACTCAAGCCTGAATTAAAAGTGCTGGGAGGGGCCAGCATGGAGGAGGGGGGCAGGAGTAGCAGTGGCAGGAAAGTGAGGTCAGGAGATGCAGGAGAATGTAGGTGGTTGCTAGGCAACTTCTAAAGCAAGAGGCAGGCCGGCAGAGGTGTGATTGGCCGAGAGGTCAGGCGCTGCTCACTGAGAGCGCACTGCGGCCTCCATTAAAAGTCTTGAGTGGTGGGAGTGGCCGGCGGGGAGGTGGGGGGCTGGGAGCAGTAGTGGTGGGAAAGTGGCATCAGGAGATGTGAGAGAATGCATGTGGTTGCTAGGCAACTGCTAAAGCAAGAGGCAGACTGGCAGAGGTGCGGCTAGTGAGCTTTGACTGGCCGAGAGGTCAGGCACTACTCACCGAGACCGCGCGCGCTGTGGCATCCATTAAAGTCTTGGAAGGTGGTGATGGGCCGGCAGGGGGGGGGGAAGCGGCAGTGGCGGGAAAGTGGCATCAGGAAACATGAGAGAATGTGGGCAGTTGCTAGGCAACTGCTAAAGTAAGAGGCAGGCCGGCAGAGGGGTTGCTGGGGAGCTGTGACCGGCTAAGAGGTCAGGCACTGCTCACTGAGACTGCACTGGGGCCTCCAAAAAAAGTCCGGGGAGGTGGGAGGGGCCAGTGCGGAGAGAGGGTGGGGGGGGCAGAAGTAGCAGTGGCAGGAAAGTGGTGTCAGGAGATGCATAAGAATGCAGGTGATTGCTGGGCAACTCCTATAGAAATAGTCAATCTGACAGAGGTGCGCCTGGAAGCTGTGGCCGGCCATGAGGTCAGGCACTGGCAATCTTCATTACTCCTATTTTTCCTTCCTCGTCCCAGTAACTTCAATTGTAACTGTATTTATATAGCGCTTACTACCCCTGAAGAGGCGTTGTAGTGTTTTTCTGCGAGCAGCACGGTACTCCGGAACCCAAAAAGAATTAGCGGTGCATTAGTATAGGGAAATATAAGTTGTCAATTTGAGCGGTGGACATGTGAGTCTATTAATATGATTGAATAGGATAATGGAGGGATAGAGGAGGGAAAAGTCTAGAAAGTGTTATTTGGGAGATCATAGTAATAATATGAGGTTGGGGATGAGTCACAGGAGGGATAGAGGAGGGAAGAGTCTAGAAAGGGATTAGTGAGATCATAGTACTAAAATGAGGTTTGGGATGGGTCAAAGGAGGGATACATAAAGGTAGAATCTAGAAAGGGTTATGTGGGAGATCACAGTAGTAAAATGAGGTTTGGGGTGAGCCAAAGTGAGATAGATGAGGGAAGAGTCTAGTAAGGGTTATTTGGTAGAAGATAGTAGTAGAATGAGGTTTGATATGAGTCAGAGAGTGGAGGTAGAGGATATGTTGATAGAGGTATAGGATGTGATATAGAGTAGAGCTTTGGAGAGAGTGGAAGTTTTTTTTCCCTACAGTTGGAGTAAAGTAAGAACTATATAGATACATAACTACATAGAAACTGTATACATGTATAAGGAAGATAATATATTGAGATATAAAGATGTAGTGTATAAAGTCCCATTTGTGCATGTGTGGTCAGATGGTTAGAAGCTCAGATTTTCAAGTGTTGCTGTACGTGATGCTAATTTATTTGTGCATTTTTATAAAAAATTCTATTTTTTGTGTTTGTTTTACTTTTTATATTTTCCTCAATATTTCAATAGTGTGGAGAACTTATGGTTGCAATTGTTATGATCAATGTGATAGATAAAACAAAACAGAGACCCATAAGCATCTAACCAAATAACTTACATGAAAACTATGCAGTGACCTATATATATATATATATATATATATATAAAGAACAAAAGTTATTCGCGTTACTTCTGCCAACAAATGGCGGCGGGCTCCGGCAAGGACGCGATCCTTTTCACCTCAAGACACCAATCTTACACGTTCATGCAACAGATTGCGCCGAGCCCAGTATCCAATTTAAACGTGGTTTATTTCTTCACAATGATAAACAAACGCCCGACGCGTTTCGGAACAGCCGTTCCTTTCTCACGGGTCAATAGACATTCGTTTTCACCCATTACATGTAGTGCACCGAACATATAAACATAAACATAGGACTACTTGATAACTTTCAAGTTCATGGTAAAACGGCATCCATTTTGGAATGGTATTATACATGAATATACGTATATGTTAATCTGTTAAACAAATTAAATATAACAGATGCAGAAAGCAGTACATAAATAATACTATTCATTCTCTTGCATTATAACACTGTAATTATACATGAGGAGTTACAAATTCTCATTTAATTTGGAAAGCCAATAATGCCTCAATGGGCTTCAAAAACATAGTTTATAATTGTAATTCTGCCCCAGTGGGCCATAATTCTCATTTGTCATTACATGATATCATAAACGAAATTCCTATATTTTCCAATTCTGCCCAAGTGGGCAAAGAATACATAATTTGGCTTACAAACAAATCTTAAAAAACTCAATTCAATCTCCTATTTTCATGAATAAAAAGGAAAGGCCGGCCCCGGGGGATCGGGTCCCCGGGGCCTTAAATGGCCTGAGGAGGGGGCCATGCAGCCCCCTCCAAAGAAAAAACAAAAAATCGAGGCCATGCCCGGGGGATGGGGTCCCCGGGGCCAATACAGGCCCAGGGAGGGGGCCACGCGGCCCCCTTCCCGTTTTTAAATAATATTTAATTAAAAAAAGGGGTAAGACCCTGGGGGATGGGGTCCCCAGGGCATAAAAACTGGAAAAAGGAAGGGGGCTACACAGCCCCCTTCCAGGAGACAAAAAAAAAAACGATCGGGCCCGCAGGCCCCGCCCCTTCCTTCACCACTCTGCAAACGCGCCCCTGGCGCGTTTGCAGAGGGGAGCAATCCCCTTGAATACTGGGGGTCCCTGGGGCCAACTAGCCCACCAGGAACCTCCAGTATGCGCCAGGGAGCTGCCTTGCAGAGAGGTGTACAGAGGCCACGCCCTTTTTACACCTCTCTGCAACGCAGCTCTGTGGCGCTTTGGAGGTATATGGTGGGCTAGTTAGACTCCGGGGACCCTCAGGATTCAAGGGGACTTAATCCCCCAACTTAAAACGTGCCACGGGCGCGTTTGCACAGTGGTGAAGGGAGGGGGCGGGGCTTCAGGTGACATGTGTGCAAACAGGCCCCGTGGCGCGTTTTAAGATGGGGAATTAAATCCCCTTCAATCCTGAGGTCCCTGGGGCCAACTAGCCCAACAGGTACATCCAGAAAGCGCCACAGAGCTGCGTTGCAGAGAGGTGTAAAAGGGCGTGGCCTCTCTACACGTCTCTGCAACGCAGCCCTAGCGCATATTGGAGGTTCCTGGTGGGCTAGTTGGCCCCTAGGGACCCTCAGGATTCAAGGGGACTTAATCCCCCAACTTAAAACGCACCACGGGGCGCGTTTGCACAGATGTCACCTCAGGCCCCGCCCCTCCCTTCACCATTGTGCAAATATTCTTCTAAAATCATCCGAAATACGAATTCCGATTTACTCACCTGTTATAAGGAGAGACCTCAGTGCTGCATCTTTGAGCCCAGTACTGGTCCTGAAAAGTAATTTTAACCGTACTTACCAGTAACTTGAATTTCCTTCCATAGGCTAACATTGACTGGTTTCACTTGGAAATTCTTCTAAGTGTGGAGTTTTGGAACTTTAAAATATTCCTCTAAAATCAGCCGAAATACGAATTCCGATTTACTCACCTGTTATCAGGAGAGACCTCAGTGCTGCATCTTTCAGCCCAGTCCTAATCCTGAAAAGTAATTTTAACCGTACTTACCAGTAACTTGAATTTCCTTCCATAGGATATCATTGCCTGCTTTTTGTTGAAAAAGTTTCTAAGTGTTGATTTTTGAAACATACAAATATTCCTCTAAAATCAGCCGAAATACGAATTCCGATTTACTCACCTGTTATAAGGAGAGACCTCAGTGCTGTATCTTTCAGCCCAGTACTGGTCCTGAAAAGTAATTTTAACCGTACTTACCAGTAACTTGAATTTCCTTCCATAGGCTAACATTGACTGGTTTCACTTGGAAATTCTTCTAAGTGTGGAGTTTTGGAACTTTAAAATATTCCTCTAAAATCAGCCGAAATACGAATTCCGATTTACTCACCTGTTATCAGGAGAGACCTCAGTGCTACATCTTTCAGCCCAGTACTGATCCTCAAAAGTAATTTTAACCGTACTTACCAGTAACTTGAATTTCCTTCCATAGGATATCATTGCCTGCTTTTTGCTGAAAAAGTTTCTAAGTGTTGATTTTTGAAACATACAAATATTCCTCTAAAATCAGCCGAAATCCAAATTCTGATTTACTCACCTGTTATCAGGAGAGACCTCAGTGCTGCATCTTTCAGCCCAGTACTGGTCCTGAAAAGTAATTTTAACCGTACTTACCGGTAACTTGAATTTCCTTTATAGGCTAACATTGACTGGTTTCACTTGGAAATTCTTCTAAGTGTGGAGTTTTGGAACTTTATAATATTCCTCTAAAATCAACCAAAGTACGAATTCCAATTTACTCACCTGTTATCAGGAGAGAACCCAGTGCTGCATCTTTTAGCCCAGCACTGACCCTGAAAAGTAATTTTAACCGTACTTACCAGTAACTTATATTTTCTTCCATAGGAATCCATTGTCTGGTTTTCAGCAGAAAAGTTTCAAAGTGTCGATTTTCACAAACTACAAATATTCCTAAAAATCGCCTGTATGACTTAAACGCATTCTTTCAACTGTTTACAGGAGATGCACCAGTGCTGGATCCAGGGTCCAACACTGAGTGAGAAAAAGTCACGATAACACTACTTACCTGCTAAGTGAATTTCCTCCCATAGGATAACATTGGTGATTCTATGTGAAAAAGTTTCTAAGTGTCAACTTTTAAAGTACAATAATATTCCTTAAAAATCACGACTGTAACCAAAACGCTTTTACTCAACTGTTTACAGGAGATGTCCCAGGACTGAATCTAGGATCCAGTCCTGTGGTTAGAAAAGTAATCCATAAAGTAACTAATTGCATTTAACTAGAAATTCACATTGAGCTGAATGTTGCATTGTGTTTGAAAATGTGTTGCCCATTGCAACAACTGTAACTACTGTACTTAAAAGTCTATTGCCTATGTGCAAAGTATTTAAACTAAAGTAATTCATTCTGAGAAAGTATTTTTTGTAATGTAATGTATAATGTAATTACAATGTAATTTAAAAATAAAATATGTAAAAAAAAATTGTTTCTAAAAATGTAGTAAATCAGTATGAAAAAATGTATATAACAATTAATACATTTAAAAATTGTCATTTACAAAACCTTTGAAATTCACTGAAAAAACCGTAGGTTTCAGACATGTTATAGTTACAAATTAGCATTTAAAAAACCTTTGAAATTCACTGAAAAAACCATAGGTTTCAGGGACGTTATAGTTACAAATTAGCATTTAAAAAACCTTTGAAATTCACTGAAAAAACCATAGGTTTTAGGGACAGTTATAGTTAGTTGGACATTGCACTCGTACAAAACCCGTGAAATTCCCCGTTATAGTTAGTCCAGCTAACTATAACTCGCGCTCCGCAATGCACTGCTGATGACGTCACATATTACATCACTCATGACATGGTCAGTGACATCACTGATGACATCACTGATGACATCTCAAATGACATCACTGATGACATCACTGATGACATCATCCATGTGATAATTTCATGCATCTTCTCACACCCTAATATAACCTTTGATACACCCACTCTAAATTACAGACTGCCATTCGCAAAACCATAGACACTCCAACACCAATAACTACATACCCACTCACTGATTCTTAGGTCTACGCACACATCCACTCACTCACCCGTACAGTCACTCATACTTACGGTCACTCAGTACAGGACTATCATATGCACTCATACTCCTATATAGACACTCAAACACCGCCACTCATCCATAGAGGTACTCACACACCTAGTCAGTCATGCAAATAATTAAACACACTACCATTTACTCACCTATACAGTTATACACACACCAGCTCACTTACTCATACAAATACTAGCACATTCTTACGCTCTTATACAATCACTGATACAAGCACACACTCATCCATACAGCCACTATCACAATCACTCACTCTCGCTTATAGCTATTTATATACTCCAACACACATATATACTGCCTTTCACATATGTAGTTACTCACACATGTACCACTGGGACATACATTCACTCACTAACACACTCTTACACACACTTACCCACCCATACAGTCTATCACAGATGCACTCTTGAAACCATCCACCCAGTGAATCACCCACTCACACATCTATGCACAGAGTTGCACACACCCTCCCACACAAACACTCAGGCACCCATACAGATACTCACACAAGCATTCAATAACTCATATAGACACTCATGTAGCTATTCACAAACACATGCAGCCCCTTACACAGCAACAGACAGACGGATACAGACATTCACCCAGTTTAGTCACTAACCCATGCATTCAGTAAGATACGTTAAATCACTCACTTATACAGTCAGTCACGCACCTACTAAATCATCCATACAGACACTTACACACCCACTCATTCTTCAATACGTCTTTTCCTATATATATTAAAAATATTTAAACTTTACAGAAACACACAGTCACTGGATGATGTCATCAGTGATGTCATTTGAGATGTCATCAGTGATGTCATCAGTGATGTCACTGACCATGTCATGAGTGATGTAATATGTGACGTCATCAGCAGTGCATTGCGGGGCGCGAGTTATAGTTAGCTGGACTAACTATAACGGGGAATTTCACGGGTTTTGTACGAGTGCAATGTCCAACTAACTATAACTGTCCCTAAAACCTATGGTTTTTTCAGTGAATATATATATATAATAATCACAATCCTTGAACTGCCACTTGCTCAGCAATCGAACAGGTACAGACCACAGCGTGGAGTATTTTGCAGTGCCTTTATTGCAAAGTTAGTGCATCCATAAATCAAAGTAGCGAGTGCCCAGCCTGACGCGTTTCGACCGCGTTTCAGCGGTCTTGATCACATGACGCGCTGGACCAGTTAGAGTCATTATATAGTGTAACAAACAATAAGATTTCTGATGAAACCACATTTGATCAGCCATAAACATGAAAGAAATACTATGTGGGCAAAACCAATACAATTGTGAATGATGACGCCAGGGGTCTCCAGTAAATGTAAAGATATAGTAAAATAATATATCGACATAGACGCATTGACAGATACCTTGAAAAATGTTACCTCAGATACCATACGGTACTTTCTAAGCGAACATACAATTTCAGATATATCTATAAATATGTACAATGCCTCTAATCTCCCCTTACACAGTATTCAGATCATGTGTGCTGACAGCTAAATGAAAGTGCATAAGTTAAAGTGCTAGTGCTAGAAAATGTGCAAAATTGTGCAACCTATCACCATTACCTCTGTATTTGTTGTTTAAATAGTGTATTAAAAAATGGCCTAAAGTCATGCCCATTTCATAGATCTATAAAGTGAAAGTGCACTATGAATACCCTGTTGAGCTCATATTTTCCCAATATAGACACAAAATTATAGTGTCTACATGGATGTTAATCCCATATTGCACTGAAGGGCCAAAATTTTAACATAAAGTGCTAGTGCATAATTTTTCTAATGCTAATGCAAAAACCAATAAAAGATGTCATCATTAATTTTGATATTCGTCAAACAAGTACATTACATTCAATTCAACAGGCTAAAAACCAGCCCAAGACTCTCCTAGAACCAGATAAAACCAGGTAAAACCTAGTAAAAACCAGTAAAAAGAGAGTAAAAAACTGGAAATAGCATATACAGTACATACTGATTCATTGGGCTAAAACTAATTTAAAACTCTCTTAAAACCAGGTAAAACTAGGCATTGCCCGGTAAAACCTAGTAAAAACAGAGTAGAAAATTAAGTAAAAAGCCTTTCTATAGTCACACAGAATAAATTGAACAGTAGACACCAAGAAGACAATCTTATAAAAAATTGTACAGATCTTCCCCTGTATTAAGGCCATTAGGCATCTTGGTGTCTAACAACATGATAAATTCTGATTCTAGCTGCCGAAATCTCCTTTCTCGATTACCACCTCTGATAGATTTAGGTACTGAGCCTACTACGTAGTAACTCAAATCCTTTAGGTTGTTATTATGAACTGATTGAAAGTGGCGAGCCACTGGGTAATTCGGATCAGAGTTAACTACTGCTCGTAAATGTTGGAGTATTCTGTTGAACACTTGAAGTTTTGTACTTCCAACATATTTAAGATGACACAAGCATTCCAATATGTAGACTGCAAAGTCAGTTCTACATGTGTAATGGCCCTGTATCCTCACAGGTTTGGAATCAAAGGCAGTAATGTACGTAGTGGTATTTTTACCGAATTTGCATGCCCGGCAAGAGCTACACTTAAAAAACCCAGATCGTGCCAACAGCCAAGTAATGGAGATGGTCACCTCTGGACTAGATTTAACCAGGGCATCCCTCATTGAGGGTGCTCTTCTAAAAGTTAAAGAGGGAAGTTCTGGCACAATTTTTGACATAGTAATATCTGACAATACTATGGGCCAGTTTTTGTAAAGAATCTTTCGTACCTGTCTCTCTTGCCGGCTGAAGGTAGTGATTAATCTTACAGGGTTCATAGAATCTAAAATGTGCTCTGATATAATGGTATGCTCTGGAGGTGCATTGGTGGTAATGGCAGCTAGACATTCTTCCCTGCTGTGACTGTTGGCTCTGACTATTGCAGTTTTTAGATCTCTAGTTTAGTAGCCCCTAGCTTTGAACCTCTGAAAAGCTTCCGCCTGACAGATTTCTAAATCATCATTTGAACTGCAGATACGCCTGATTCTTAAAAACTCCCCATAGGGGATGCTCCGAATCAAATGATTTGGGTGGTAACTGCTAGCATGGAGTATAGAATTTCCTGCAGTTCTTTTTCTATGGAGTTTGGTATGGATGGAGTTATCTTTAATATATATCTCTACATCTAAGAACTGCACACTCACATTGCTTATATCTGCAGTAAAATTCAAATTCAGCGTGTTATTATTGATGGTCTCAATGAATTCTTTAGCCAATTCCATAGGTCCTCTCCAAATTAAACAAACATCATCAATAGATCTCCACCAGTGGAGTACATGACTGTCAAAAATGTCACTGTGGAGGGTCCTGAGGACATGCTCCTCCCACCAGCCAACGTGCAAACATGCATAGCTGGGAGAGAAGCATGCCCCCATCGCCACCCCACGTAACTGTTGGTATACCTCTTTATTGAACATAAAATAGTTGTGTGTGAGGCAAATCTCAATCATTTTTAAAATCATCTTATTGTGCTCTTGAAATTGAATATTGCGTTTACCCAAATAATAACGTACTGCTTCAATACCCTCTGCATGACGAATACTGGTATACAGTGAACTAATGTCCATTACTATCAAGAGATAATCACTTTCCCATTTTACAGATTGCAATTTTGATAAAAAGTGACTGGTGTCTCTGATAAACGAAGGGAGATGCTCAACAAACTCATGTAGAAAATAGTCAACGCATTTGGACATGGGTTCTAGGAGACTTCTTTGAGCAGAAATTATAGGTCTCCCCGGTATAGGTGTTATGTTTTTATGGACCTTGGGTATGAAATACAGTGTAGGAATTATTGGGTAATCGTTCTTTAAAAAGCAAAATTCATTCTTTGTTAAAAGGCCCATGCGTTTCCACTGGGCCAATTCCTTGAACACATTTTCCTTGATTTGCCTCAGTTCAATAAAGGTAGCTTTTCTGTAACAGTCTCTATCATTAAGGTGACGTGAGGCTTCTTCCATATAAAGTGTTTTTGGCCATAACACTATATTGCCTCCCTTATCTGCTTTATTGATGATCACATTATCATTACCTTGCAATTTCCTTATGAGATTTGAATATTGTATCTCGAAATGCCTTCTTTTTTTGTTCTTCTGTAGAATATTTCTATTCAATTTCTTTAGATCGTCAATGACGCAATCGCTAAAAACATCGATTGCATGATAGGAATGAAGGTAGATGGCGGATGAAATGGACTACTTGAAGGACTGTTACTTGTAATTCCCAACTCACATAATTCCTCCTGAGTGGAAATAGACGTATTCATGTCATCACTGGCCAGAGACTGCATTGACCTAAGTGTAGTGATGTCTGAGACTTGCAGAGTAGATGACAGACTGGTAGTTTGAACAATCTTTGATGCTGATTCTGTTGCCTTATTCAGTTGGAAATGTTTACGCAGTTTCAATTTTTGGATAAATTTAAACACATCCACTCTTGTTTGTGTATATTTAAAACAGTTTGCAGGACAAAAGGAAAGTCCAAGAGACAGCAACTGCTTTTCTGCAGTTGATAGGACAGTATCCGATAAATTGATAACTGTGTTATCCGCATTTTTTATTTTTGCTGGGGCCATTTCTTGGCTCTCCGGCCCCTGCCTCTGCCGTTGTTTCCTGAGGTTGCGCCTCTGACTCCTGTGTTGGTTTCTCCTGTTCCTTGTTGTTTCACAGGATTGCGCGGTCGCAGGGTTTGGCGGCGGTCTTCCAATAAAAAATTCAATTCTTCCCCTGGAGTGAAATTCGTGGGCAGTGGTGCGAAATTGTTGATTCCACTGCCAGTATCCGATTCATTTCCACTACTCATTGAACTGATCTCCGAGACCGATGATTCCAAGCCTGCTTGGGCTGGTGTAGCCAGAGACGGGGTTTTATTGCTAAGTGCTTGCCTCTTAACATTATCGAATTTTTTCGAAAAAGTAAAAATTCTATATATATATATATATACCACCCCAAAACCTTCGAAAATTTCGTGTAGATTTGTCAAATGGCGCCAAAGTTATTAGCAAAACAAAACTGGTGGCCATCTGTAGGTGATTTATATATATCACGAAATTTTATAAACTAGTTTGCCAGCAACTTCAGCTACTGTCTCAAACGTTTTGGGGTGATCCATCAAGCGGGGGCCGAAAAACAGGGGGGTCCCAAGACTCATTTTCCCCATAGGGGTTTTAGACTTGACTATAACCCGAACTGCTGAACGGAATTACACCAAATTTGGGAGAAAGCTGCATGGAATGTGGGGACGGTGGGATCGGTTACTATGCTGTGGGAAGCCATGAAACCAACTATCTGAGGGTTCAACATAAGCCATTGCACAGAGGTAAACGTCAGAAAAAACAGGACTTAATACAACTCGAAGCTCAAATCATCCAAACCGAGCTGCTAGCACAAGAGCGAGATGGCGGTGGCCCGCCGCCAATTAGGAATATTGCAGAGAAGGTATCAAAGTATCCAGCTAGATGAGGCTAAACATATATGGCAGGCCACACAAAACAGGATTTAGCAATGGGGAGATAAGTCAGGGAAACTGCTACATAGATTGTGCCAATATTCTCTGAAACCGATACAAATATCCATAGTTAAATCATGCACAGGCAAGATGATCACCAACCCCTCCGTGTTGCCAGCGCCTTTGCTGAATTCTACCAAGCACTTTACACCAAACACGAAGTCCTCTCAGAATCCCAGATCGAAGAATTCTTTCGTGATATACAGCCCCGGACATTAACCGCCGCTGTGTGCGAATCCTTAGACAGCCCCATCACATTGGAGGAATTAACTTTAGCGACTGTAGGGATAGCATCAGGTAAATCACCAGGACCAAATGTATTCCCTGGTGAATTCTTCAAAATGCATATAACGATACTGGGCCCACGGTACCTCGCAACCCTTAATGAAGCCCTCAAGGCAAAATGTCTGCCCCCTGACTGGAGACATGCGGAGATAGTGGTCTTTCTGAAACCGTCTCGCCTACCTGAATTATGTGCATCCTATCGGCCAATATCTCTTCCTAATATTGAAGCCAAGATACGTGCTAGGATACTGGCGGATAGGCTGATTACACACCTTCAAGTCTTGATCCATCCAGACCAGGCCGGCTTCATGCCACAATGAGCAACTCAACACAATATACGTGGAGCTTATAACGCGATAGCCGCCGCTGTTAGATTAGACAAACTAGCAGCCTTACTACTGTTGATATGGACAAGGCATTTGATTCGGTCAGCTGGACCTACATGTTCATATTACTGCGTCATTTAAGCATAAGGCCACGGTATACAGCACTAGTTAGATTATAATCTGCAGCCCTTACGGCCTCAATCCAGGTGGCAGGGGCTACATCGGCCCAACTCCAGATCCAGCGGGGAACTCGACAAGGGTGCCCCCTTTCCCCCTTGCTTTTTGCTCTGGCCATCAAGCCCCTTGCAACTTGGGTGAGAAAGGATGCACTTTACCGCGGCTTTGAGTGGACCCCCGAAATCTCTGATCATATTGCACTGTATGTAGACGACATCCTGTTTTTCATGACTGATCCTCATCGATCAGGCCCTAGAATACTACAGATCATGCATATCTTCGGTGAGACATCTGGCTTATATATGAACGCATCTAAATCATTAATTTGGCCGATAAGAGGATCAATGGGGAACGGTCGGTGGACGGACAGACTTACAATGGTCACACATGGCTTAACATATTTGGGAGTTTATGTATCTGACAATAAAACCATTTCCTGGGAACGTAACCTTGTGGCAACAACAGAAAAGATTAAGACTGAGGTTAAAAATTGGTCAACACTCCCTCTGTTGCTGCATGATAGATCTGCCATCTTTAAGATGGTCTCCCTGCCCAAATTGTTATTTCAACTACAATCTTACCCTTATCCAATTCCCTTGACCTGGTTCCGTCAAGTCAACGCATTGCTGGGACACTTCCTGTGGGGGGGAGGTGGGTGACGCGGCCAGGGTGGCCCTACGTACATGCATACAATCCACCTACTGCGGGGGCATTGCCGCAGCAGACATACAATCCTACCACGTTGCTGCATATCTACAGATACTGAATGAATGGTGGTATGGGTCCAGAGACGACCCTGCATACAGGCTTGAGCAGTGGATTATGGGAGAGCCCTCCGTACATTCACTCCTATATGGTAGGACTGACCCCAAAGACCTTCCCCCGGCAACGAGGGTGGTGATCATGACCTGGCGACAGGCGCTCCGTAGAATCGTCGGGTGGGGCTGCCTAACACAAGCAACTCCGCTTTGGCGGAATCGCCTGCTTCTGCAAATTGCTGACCACCAGCAATTCAGAAACTGGGATCGAATCGGAATGTCTGCCCTTGGAGGCGTCATGAGGGGGACAGTTCTTGAATCTTTTGAGGACCTCCAAAAAGACTTTTCCATGCCCCATTCACAATTCTACAAATTCCTACAACTGCGACATGCCCTACACCCATATATCAAAGACCTGACTACTATACCAGAATTTGGCCCATTAGAGGGCAAAGTTTTGATGGGGGATCTAGGGGAACATTAAAATATAAAAAATGTATCAAACTCTTGTCACTAATAGTCCCACGAACTTAGAATCCTTAAGAGCTACATGGGATACTGATATAGGTCCGATTGATGATGATGACTGGGCTGAGGCACTCCAATCACCACGTGGGGCAGCAGTCTTGACCCGACTCCGCCTCATCCAATTTCAATACTAGACACAGGCTACGGAAGGCGGGACTGATTGCGTCTCCGCTTTGTCTCCGGTGCCAGTCGGAAGATGGTACCTTCATACACACAACTTGGTCCTGTCCAGTCTTAGATCGTTCCTGGCGAAGGGTGTTAAATTGTCTGACAGAGGTGTTAGCATGGAATTTACTGAGATCCCCAAAATTAACATTATTACATAGCACGGATAGCATAGGGGGAAACAGGTACAAAAGACACCTGTTGTTCCTAGGTCTCACATTAGCAAAACGAGACATAGCCAGACAATGGAAAGCTGAGAATCCACCCCGAATATCGCTCTGGAAGTCAGGCATGGATTTTATTATGGAACTGGAACTCCCTGTTTTCATAGCTCGAGGATGCCCGCTGAAACACACCAAAATATGGGCAAGGTGGGCCACCTATAGAAATATACCCCTGAAAATGTATAACGCCGCAGATGGTCAACTAGTTACAGAGGTGATAACATTTATATAAGAACAGAGAATCTACTGACTCACTCATAGACACACCAAGTGGGTGCACGACCAAGATCATAATATATACAGGCACAAGGCATAGTTAGAGTTAAGTTATTATTAGAGTTATTGTACGGGGGGTTCTTTGACTCAGAATGCACATGGGGGAATGGGAAATAATGTCTGTATCTGATATTTTCTATTCAAGATGTGTTGTCGCATGCCGTTCAGGTACCCTGTACTGTATACTTGAAACTAATAAAATATGTTTAAAAAAAAAAAAAAAATTGGCAGAAAGCTAGCTCTTGGTCCAGAAAGAGTGCTTTCTGTAATTTGGTGTAAATCTGTTCAGTAGCTTTGGAGCTATTAGAGGAAACAGATTTATGTATATCTAGAGACGCATACAAAGCCAGACTGGCTGAACCAGGCATTGGGCGTTTCCCCAGGAGGCTGGAAGGGTGGGGGCCAATATTGTACTTGGGGGCTCGTTTTGTTAATGGGGCCAGGTTTGCTGCACTGATGCAAAATTGGTCCCCAGTAACAAAATCAGCCGGCAAGCAAATCAACTTTCTTTTCCAGCCTCCCGGGGGTCAGCCAGCACTCCACACATGCACTCGAGTGTGCCCTTTAATTAAAAAAATGTAACACAAAGTTTTTTTTTTATATCTAGAAGTTTTCAGGCAACCATAAAAATATTAAGATAACTCTGGTGATTAATCTTCCTGTTGAAGAGGGGAAGTTTTGTCTAATGGCAGTTTTGACTCATCTAAAGTAGCGCAGAGGGTAATATGCCTGCTGCAAAGAAGTGTACCATGCAGATCACAGAACTGCATTTTATGTGGATAGCTCAGTGGGTTACTGCTTTTGTCATATAGATCCTTTTATTTGTAGTTTTTAAGGTGCAATCGTAATATAGCAAAGTGAGCTATGAACTGCTATCAAAAAGCTGCATGCAAACTGCTTGTCTGTGCATCTTCAGAAGGAAGCAGAAGATAAGAAGACAAGTAAGTAATCACTGGCTGTAGAGCCTCCATATGGATTATTTTCTTCTAGGTGTAAAAGAATCATCTGAAAACCCTGTCTGTTTCTCGGAAATAATTAGGAAAGGCCAAGGAATAGGTAATTGAAGAAGATGAGGAACAGTAGAAGTGGGAGTCATCGGAATTATCTGTAGAAAGAGGAGATGATGAAGGTGTCCCTCATTGCTTGTGAAATGCCTCAGACAGTGACTTCACCATAGCCTGTAATGTCTGCCGATACATAGGAGAGAATGAACTATGAGGTTTTCTCCTGATCCCATGTGCATGATTTCTTCCAGGAGATGGAAGAGAGGACAAATAGCCATTGAAACAGCTGGACTTCTAAAGCCCTATATTATTCAAGGTTTTGTGGCAAACTTACCACTGTTTCTTCTGGTGTCATACCTATTCTGAATGAATGAGGTGCCTAATCACCTCTCATCCATGCCACAATGTACTGCACCTCTCTTAAAAACCATTTGTGAATTGGTACTTGGTCAGTGGCTCCCCATTCTCATGAACCTGGAGCCCCTTCTACCCCAGCTGCATTACCACAAGGTATTGCGTCACTGCTGTCACTGTGCACACTCCCCCATCCTTGTTTCTTGCTAGACTGACCCATGCGGCCAAATCTGTCTTAGACACTGGAATTGTTAAACCAACCATTCCCTTCCACCCAGCAATGAGCCTTCTGTACCACCCTTACAACTTTGATGACGTTTCTCTTCAGAGTCAAATCCCTTATGAGCTGCCCCATAAAAAGTAATCAATAATGCACATCTGAACAATAGGACCTCAAATATATCAGTGTACACAAGTCTTAGGCTCATTACAATTCAAACCAAAAATTGCATTGTGACTCCTTTACTCTTGTGGCCCGGCATGACTACAAATCTGCCCTACCCTGCTAGCATCTTGCTCCCATGAAAAGCATACATTAATGGTCTTGCAGTAGATCAGGAGTACAAGAGTGGTAGTGGATCCAGTGTGGTGACACAGTTGCCAGTTGGTCAGAAGGAGGAAGGGGCAAGCGAGGCTAAGCCAGCAACTTTAGATCATTTTGATACCCCCTCAGAAGAAGAATTTGATAAACTTGGTCTGAGCACTGCATCTGGGTCCCCCATGGACCCCCTCCCTCATAGGCTTTGGAAGGAATATGGTGAGGAGCTTTTCCCACAGCTCCGCCAGATCTGTTGCCAATCCTTCAGCAGTGGGACAGTTCCTACATGCTGGAAACAGGTAAACGTGTCACCCCTGCTGAAAAAAGCTACACTTGATCCCCAATGCCCAAATAACTTCGGCCTATCTCCCTTCTCCCCTACCCTGTGAAAATTTTAGAACGCTTGGTTAGTAAAACCCTCTCACAATTTTTGGAAACCAACCTTGGGCTGGAAGATGTACAATTTGGCTTCCGCCCGGGCCACGGGACGGAGACTGCCTTAGTGACAGTCTTGGACCAGCTTAGAATGCGTGCAGACAGTGGTCAGTTGGCGATACTGATCCTACTGGACATGTCTGCCTCGTTCGATACAGTCAATCATAAGATTCTTCTGAGACGGCTCGCGGATATTGGGGTGGAAGGTTTGGCACTGAATTGGCTCCAATCGTACCTCGAGAACAGGCAGCAAGCAGTGGCCCTTCCCCCTTTTTATCTAAATTTAGTTTTATTCAGCATGGTGTTCCCCAAGGTTCGTCAATCAGTCCGATTCTTTTTAATATCTACATGAGTCCGTTGATTCCGATCATCAAATCCTACAGAATCAATCTGGTGAACTATGCGGATGACACGCAACTCATTCTGTCTCTAGAGGGAAATCAGTCCATACCACTTAATAGTTTCCACGAATGGATGCAAGCAACTGCCAGATGGCTTTCAGACAATTCCCTCCAGTTTAACGGTGAAAAAACTGAAATTCTGTACTTCACGGCCAAGAAAGTTCCCCGTCCACTCCCGGTTAATTTCTGGCCTACCCCTTCGGACAAGCCCCCCACACCATCTGAGGCTGTGCGTAATTTGGGAGTAGTTTTTGACGACAAGCTGAGTTTAGAAAATCATGTAAATAAAACGGTTGGCACATGCTTCTCCCTCATTAAAGCTCTGTGGAAAATACTCCCTATGCTACCCTTGACAGCCAGGGCTCTTGTGGTGAGAAGTGTTATTATGTGCCGCCTGGATTACTGTAATGCTCTGCTACTGGGTGCTCCTAAATTTCTGCTCATGAAACTACAAAGGATTCAAACAATAGCTGCGAAACCAGCCCTAAAGAAGCAACATGGAGCCTCTGCCTCTTTGTCCCTCAAAGAGCTCCACTGGCTTCCAGTACTACAGAGAATTCAGTTCAAGTCAATCTGTATAGTCTTTAAGGCTCTGCATGGAAAAGGACCGGCGCCACTGCGGAAAAAATTCGCCTGGTTTGGAGGTAGAGCTTTTACCTGTGCAGCTGCTCGTTTATGGAACAATCTTCCACTCAATCTTTGGCAATTAGAAGAATTCTCTCACTTCAGGAAGAAGCTCAAAACTTGGCTCTTCCCAAGGGTGTAATGCGGTACAGTCATTATCGTTGGTAAACACGTGCATACTGAGGAGCTAACTTCAGCGCCAGGATACCCGTGGGGTGATAGTGCGCTTTATAAGTCTGCAATACAATACAATACAATACAATACAGTTAGTCACCCTTTTCCCTAACAACAGCAAACTTAGTTCTTGAGATCTTGATTTGCCATTCTCCCATCCCCACAGTAGACAACCAATGCACCGTAGCTTTTTATACAATACCATTGTATACCACTTCCTGATGTCCTCAATGCCTACCTCCTACTGATGCAGAGTCTCTGCTGACGATGACCTTACAGCTACCATATTCATCCATGGTATCCAACTCACAAAAGCCCTTGCAGAAAAGGTGTCCTCTCTTTCTCTGCCTCGGGCACCAATCTACAGAACGCCTTCCATTTGAAAGAAGAAAGAGGATCAGCTATATAATTTGTGTACTCTTCCACAAACTTTGCCATGAAAGCAACAGTCTTCATTAGACATGTAAAAATCAAAACACTGAGCAACCCATGGATGTGTAGGTATGTCGCTGAATGTTTCGTAAGCACTTGCATTATGACTAGCTGTTGGGCCAAAATGCAATGCTTCTGTTTGTCAAAAACCAACCCCAAATCTCGACTGCCACTACCATGGGGAACATCTCTAACAAATTGATGTTTTTCCCAGTACTTTAGTCTCTCTATTCATGTGGCCATTCCACCGCACACTGCATGCCACTTTAAAAAGCTGCAAAGCCCAGACTGCCAGCTACATCTTTGTATATGTCCAAGGCATCTTTTGGACAAAGTCTGATCTGTCCGTATTGACGATCCTTTGAAATTCTCCAGGCATTCATCCTAGACCTTCCTGTCATCCTTCACAGCTTTGCTGAAAATTGTGAAATGGTGTTTATGCCTCTGACCTACCATAGATCAGGCCAGTTCTCTGGAAAATGGACAGCCTAAAGGTGTCAACCATGTTGCTAAGTTCAGTTGGTCCAGCTGAGATTGCAACTGCCACAGCATGACCTTTCTGCTCAGAAGACAATCGCTGACCACCTCTCTGAATGCTTCTACTTTCTTTTCAAGTAATCATAATTCTTGCCTCACTGTGTCCAGCTCTAGTACCAAGAAGGAGAGGCAGGTCCATCGCTTGCCTCTGCTACCAGTCAACTCTCAAAAGATGTGCCAGCTTCTCAAAAGTGCTCTGAGCCTCCTGCATTGTTCTGTACTATGCGGCTCCTCAAAAGAGGAGTCATCCAGATAATAGATGACTCCTTGCATGCCACTTTAATGCCTGCACCGCCACTCCAAGAATATGCTGAACCATTTAAAGTAGGCACAGGAGATCAAACAAGCATCTGTCAAAGAAGAATTTGACATTCTATTACAAACTCTAATAGTGGATGACCCATCATCAATCTAAAGGCAAATCTGTAATGTGCTTTGCACAAGAATGCCCGTTAGCCCATTTCCTGCACTAGGCCTTTTACGCTGTCAAATGGAGAGTATGACTCCTTGTCAAAGAGTGGTTAAGTGAATTCCCTCTGGGGAAAGACAAATGCTGACTCATGAAGAATTCCCCACTATCCTTCGGCACTGTGGGAAATCTACCTTTTCTGCATATCCACTCTGGATTTTTCACCTTTTGCTGGACCTAATGTTTTTGCTGGCTTTGGAACTCTGCAGTATATCCCTGCCAACCAGTAGTAAAGTTTGTGCTTCCCCTTTTAACATGGTTGAATTCACATACTCCAAATTGGTATATTTAACATACATATAAGTCCCTAGTATATGGTACAAAGTGCACCCAGGGCTTGCAAGTTAAATGTCACTAGTGGACTGCAGCCACTATTGTGCCATCAATTACAGTGATAGTGTAAAACATAGCTTTAAGGTTACCAGTGTAGCCTGGCTTTAGCAGTGTAAACACGGCAAGTCGACTGTCAAACTAAACCCTTTTGACAAGTCAAAGCATCCCTCTTAAATGCTAATAAGTCAACCCTACATAGTCCTTGTAGTGCACAAGGCAGGGTGCATGGTATTTAAAAGTAGGGCATGTAAAAATGTAATGTTAGCATGCCCTTACAGTGACTAGGGCCAAAAGCTATTTTTCTGTTGCTGTCCTATGTAGAAAACCAAAGTGCAGATTAAAATCCTAATATTGTATCTCAGGAATGTGAGTAGCTATACAAATAATTAAACAACTATTTTTAACAGTTTTTCCAAATTGAATTCAATGGTGAGGTCCTATTTATAATAAATATTAAGAAAATGTAACTTTTAGAAAATGTTGCCTTTCCTCTGCCTGGAGTTCCTGGAGGTCAATTTGCATGTGCTCTCAAACGTGTTCCAGCAACTGATTAGTGTTTGTATGGGTGTGAAATGCCTCCCATTAATAAACAACAGGATGAACTGAACGAACAAAGGTGACTCCGCTAAACCTCACAGAATATGAAAGGTGGGGGCTGTGAGCATCCTCTTGACACTTCAGTGTCAAACCCAACTTGAGTGCCAAATCCTGCTTGACAGGTCTGCAGGGTTTACATTACATATAACACTAGGAGGCCACTTGAAAAGACGGGAATAGGATGGCAACACAATTCTTGTGTATCCACACTCTTGTTTCTAAATCCTGCTTTGTTCTAGCAGACTTCTGTCTCTGTGTGTATTGGGGGTAAAGTGGCTGCTCCCACCTGGATTTTGGTGTTAACATAGTACACTCTCCCCACCCCCCAGCCCTCAGAGCCCATGTTTAGCTTGCCAAAATGTTTGCCATATTGAAAATGCCCAAAGTGGGTAGAGTTGACCCCATTGGTTAGGGGATGCCCAGGAGTCATTCCCATCCATTAGCTTATGCAGGCATAAATGTGGCATCTCCAGGCACCCATGTCAGGACACTGCTGGACCTGAGGAAGAACAGAAGATGGCTGGGCCTGCTGTCTGTGACCTGAGAGGAGCCTTGATGGACTGGACCTTCTCCCTGTGGTACCAAGGACAAAGTGGATTCCAAGGGTCAAAAGGCTGACCTCCTTTTCAAGCTACAGGAATACTGCAATTTACAAAAGGCCTTCACTGCAACTGCCCAGCTGTCCAGTGGCAATAGGACCTGGACTAGTCCCTGCTTATGGCCTCCGCCTGACACTCTGTGATTCTCTAAGTGCCTCCCTTGAGGTCATGGAGAGCTTTAGAAGTGTACTCCTGTGGTGAATTTGGACATAAAGGACTAAAGTCAGATGGTAAAATCTTTAACCAGAACAAACCTGATAGGTGTATCCAACCTGCGCCCCATTGCAGTCATCATCAAATTGCACCTACGTCCCGGTCTACTGAAACCATTGACAACCATTGGCACTTTGTGCTTCTTGGCGGTAGTCTTATTTAAAACTTAAAAGATTCAGATCTCTGATTCTCCTTATTGGATTTTAGTCATTTTGGTTTAATTTTTCTAATTAGGTTTGGGATTTTTCTTTTCATTTTGACTTTATTTCTGTTTTGGTACTGCATAAATACTTTACATGTTAAGCCTGTCTGCTGTATGCCATAGCTACCAGGGGTTGAGCTCAGGTTAATTTAGTGACTTTGCAGGTTCATCCTGACAAAGATTGTGATTGCTTCTCGAGGTAGGTAGTCGCCCACCTCAATTAATAATCCAATTTGTTACAGGCACCAGCCCAAATGGCAAAGGAGGAGTAATCAATGGACCAATTTCTCTATTCAAGCACTTTCCCCCTTAACATCTCTGGCATTTATCTAGCTGATTTGGAATTGTTAGCTGTTAGGTCATAGTCGTGTTCAGGGGCTATAGGGGAATGTGTTGTGGGGTTCTGGAATGGGGAGTTGGGAGGTGACGGTTGGCAGAGAGAAGGTGGCTGCGTTGTTCCTGCTGGCTCTAATAAAGGAATCTTCAACTTCACCTTACCTGTGAAGTCCTTCTTTTCATTGGCGACGAGTTGCCTGCCAGCAGGAGCTCCACGCGTGTGAAATCCAGGAGTCCGCCTTCCTGCACACAGTTCCTGCACTCCGTACAGGACCCGTTCAGCAGGCAGAGTAGGTCGCTCCTTATTCCGCCCGTAACCGCCACGGTGAGGTCTTGTTGCACCTATCCTGCCAGAGCGTGTTTGGGGAGCGCCAGTTCCAGTGCTGTGGTGTTTTTGGGATGCTGGGCTCGCCGCGGTCGTTGCTTGCGCGAGCCTCTGCCGCGAGCTGCCGTTGCGGCCGCCTTCTCAGAGTGCCTGACTTTGCCTGACCTTGTTCCTTACGCACGCACGTCGGTGGCCATTTTGGAACCAGGCATTTCTCCGTTTCAGCTCTGCCGGTGACACACACACCATGTGTGTCACTCCCTAAGGGGAAAAGAGAGGAAATACGAATCAGTGATACACACACCAATTTAAAATGTGTGTCACTTCTTAAGAGGGGAAAAAAAACAAAAAAGATCTACAGGAAATAACTGGGGAAAAAAAATCTACAGGAATTAACTATACACACTCCAGTTCCTCCATTCAAACAAACTTTGGCACAAACAATTTGCAGTTCCTGGAGAAAAATATAGGGAAAGGAATACTAACATTAGTATAAACTATTCTCAACCAAGTCTGCCAAATCAACTCTAATAAAACTTTATTCTGTGTGTAAATTGGACTTTGGTTCTGCACCACTTTAAAATATGCAACAATCTATAATACCACCTGCTGCATTCATACCTAATCCTGTGTCCCCAGAAGCTGATTGGGAAAGATGGAAGGAAGGATTCGAAGCATACCTTGATGCCCTTGAGGGCACATAAAAAGAAGTACGCAATTTTAAGACACTGTTTAGGTTCAGAAGGTCGCAGAATTCTCAAACACATTCCTAAGATTGTTGTTTTGGTAATTGAAGGTGAAGGTGATGGTGTAGAGGATGAATATGCTACAGCCATCAAGTCCTTAAATACAAGATTTAAAGCATACAAAAACGTAATGTTAGAGAGACATAAATTTTACAAAAGAGCACAATTGCCCGGAGAATCAGCATCTAGCTATGTTGGTGCACTGCGAATTTTGGCTGTCTCTTGCGAGTATAAAACATTTGAAGAAGAGATGAAAAGAGATCAATTGGTGAAGAAAACTAGCAGTAAAAAAGTTCAAGAGGTTTTGCTATCTAAGCCTGATCTTACTCTGCAAAAAGCTTTGGAAATAGCAACAAGGATTGAAAGCACAACATCGTATTTAGAACAAATGGCTATTTCGGATCCAAAAATTCATTCTGATGGAGTTTTAGATGTCAAAAGTAAATACAAGAAACCAAAGGATAAACTGCACCAAGAAAGGAACAATGGGAATGAGAGATCTTTTTCGAAACCTACATATAAACGATGGGAGTGTTACCGATGTGGCAGCTCATCCCATCTCGGTAATGCCAAAGTGTGTCCTGCCATGGACAAAACATGCGCAAAGTGTTTAAAAAAAGGTCATTTCGCAAAAGTTTGCAGATCCACTGGAAAAAGATCATTTAATGCAGGACCCTCAAGAAAAGTGCTCAATGTGGAACATTGTACAGAAGGAGAGTCATCATCAAGCGAAGAAGAACAGATCTACACCATTATGGAGTCTCACACCGTGAGCACGTGTAGTGCTACCTCGCAAGGAATCAAACGCCCTTTGTGCATTGTGAACATCAATGGGGTGGATGTCAAAGTATTGGCAGACTCTGGTTCTCCATTTGCTTTAATAAGTGAAAAAGTCTGGGAGAATTTGTTCCAAACTCAAGGGTTTACCTTGAGACATTCCATCATACGACCTATTGGATATGGAGGGAAAGCTATTGATGTAGTAGGCGAATTTGATGCTAATCTATGCTTCAGAGACAGTAAATCCCAAGGAATAGTTTATGTAGCTAAGGAGGATGCTAGTTTGTTGGGGTGGCAGGATCAAGGGAATCTAGGTTTTATACTAGATCCCAATAATCCCCATCAAGTTATATTGAAAAATTAGTTTATCTGTATTCAAACAATCAAAGAAGAATCATGGGAGACAAAGTATCCAGACGTTTTCAAAAATAAACTAGGTCTGTTTAAGGGATTTAAGCACAAAATAAGGTTGGTCGATGGGGCAGAACCTGTTGTGCATTAGGTTCGCAGGGTACCCTTGGTTTTACGTGAGGAAATGAAGAAAGAATTAGATAAGCTATGTGCCAGCAATGTAATTGAACCTATTGAATCATCAGATTGGGATCCCCAATTGTCCTAGCCAAAAAAGCTAATGGGACTCTTCGCAAGTGTGTTGATTTACGTGATTTAAACCAGTACATATGGGTAGATCAACACCCTTTACCTAATATCGCTGAAATTACATCCACTCTCAAGGGTGGAAAGTGGTTCAGTTTACTGGACATGACTTCTGCCTATCACCAAATCGATTTGCACCCTGACTCTAGGCATTACACAGCCTTCATCACCCCAGAAGGTTTATTCCAGTTCAAATGCGTGCCCTTTGGACTTGCTTCCGCCTCTGCAGTGTTTCAAAGAATTGTGGAGAGCATGTTCAAGGGTATGTCCGGGGTGATGTCTTTTCAGGATGACGTTTTAGTTTTTGGCACCAGTCAAGAACAACACAATGAAAGGTTGCACTCTGTGTTGTCAATTCTAGAAAGTAAAGGAGTCACTCTGACCCTCGGCAAATGCAAATTGAATAGGCCCACCATGGAGTATTTGGGTTACAAATTGTCCGTTGAGGGTGTGGAGCCCAAGGCCAGTTTAGTCCAAGTGATAGAAAATGTCAGCACATCTGAGGACAAGGATCAGTTGAGGTCCTTCATGGGACTCATTGAGTTTTATGCAAGATTCATGCCTAACTGTGCTGCAAAAACTTACCACATGAGGGGTCTCCTCAAGAAAAACTCCATGTTCAAGTTAAATAATGAATGTACGGAAGAATTTAATTGAATTAAAATAGAGGTTGCACATGCCATTCCCTTAAAACCTTTTGATATCAAGGATCATACCATAATCATGACTGATGCCAGTCAGAAAGGTTTGGGTGCTGTGCTTATGCAACACAGAGAGGGAAAGGATGAAGTAATAGCTTTTGCGTCCAGAGGATTGAGAGGTGCAGAGGCAACGTATTCTGTTGTAGAACGCGAAGCTTTAGCTTGCTGGTGGGGCATTGTCCATTTCAAACATTACTTATGGGGTTCAACATTTACAGTGAGGGTGGATCACAAGCCCTTAGTTCATCTTTTCACCACTAAAGGAGGTAATAAGGTGACCCCCAGGATTTCCAAGTGGCAATACAAACTTTTGGAGCACAATTTCATGGTTGAATATGTTCCCGGTAAGAAGAATCTGTTAGCAGATTGTCTGTCTAGATTACCCAGTTGTGAAGAAACAGGTTGTGGGGATGATGAAAGGGACTCTGATACTGAGATGATCTATCATACTGTGTGTAATTCCAATGATGCTTTGACGGAACAGGAGTGGAGGAGTGCTTATGAGATGGATGAGGAAATTAAGAAAGTCGTGAACCTGGTGCACATAGGTTGGTCTGCAAGCTATTCAAGGGACAACTCTCTCAGTAAGTTCAAACACGTTTTTGATGAGTTATCCATTGTTAATGGATTATTGTATTGAACTTCTTTGCTTGTGGTCCCTGAGGCCATGCGCAATAAAGGTCTTGCATTAGCTCACGAGGGTCACATTGGCATGCGTGCCATGAAAAGGAGAATCAGGGAAAACTTCTGGTGGCCTGGTTTGGACCGGGAGGTAGAATACTTTGTGAGGAATTGCATGCCTTGTGGCATTAGTGATGAATCACAGGTAACAGTGCCCAGTCCTGTAGAAGCAATTGAGGTGCCCGCTAAAGCTTGGTCCAAGTTTGCCATCGACATCATAGGTCCTATGTCTTTGTCCGTTAATGGTGTTTCCGAGTATGGTATAGTTCTTGTAGACTACTACAGTCGATTTTGTGAAGACACCCACGGCATTTTGTGTCATTGAGTTTCTTGAATCATTATTTGCAAGGGAAGGAATTCCTGATGAGATACTTTCCGACAATGGTTGTCAGTTTACTTCAACACAATTTAAGGAGTTTATGTAATTTATGGGCATAAAACACTCTAGAACTTCTCTTTATCACCCTAGGAGCAATGGCCTTGTGGAGAGGTTCAATAGGGTGATCAAGGATAAGGTGCAACTGTCAAAAGCCAGTGGTTTGAATTGTAAGAAAGAGCTGAAGAAACTGCTGTGGGCAGTGCGCACTACTGCCAATGCTGATACTGCGGTTTCTCCCTTCATTTTGTTGAGAGGATGCGTTCCCTCTTCCAAAATGTTGAGGAGGTGGATGGGAGAGTTTAAATTGCCTGAAGACAAAATAAAGGAGGCAGTTAGTAAGAGAGTTGAAGCTCAGGACAAATATATTCAACCAAGGACCAGAGAGTTAAGGGTATGTGTTGGTGACCGAGTGAGAGTAAAATGTCCTAGGATTCTTCCCAAGGAAGAATCTACATTCTCTGAACTTAAGGCTGTGTTGAGAACCAATAAAAGTGCAGTGAAATTGGAGGATGGCAGATGGTGGAAAAAGAGTAAGATCTCGGTGCCTAGGTCACGTCAAATTTATATGTCCAGGGAAGATGGGGCTCAGGAGTCTCATGCCCATGTACCTTCTTCCAGTGCCCGTGTACCTTCTTCCAGGATTTCTAGGTTGCCTTCCAAATTCCAAGAGTATATCATGCATAGAATCAGGAAAGTCAAAATGGGCGGCCGCGCCTTTTCTTATCAGGCCCCCAAATACTGGAATGAGCTTCCTGAACAAATACGGTCCTGCACCAACCTGCCACAATTTAAGAAGATGCTTAAGACATGGCTATTTTAAGCGAGTTTGTCCCACCAGACCTTCTCCGGGGCGCCGAGAGATCCCCTTGGGGATGATTTGTGCGCCATACAAATGAGTGTAATAATAGCCTTTCCTGTTTTCAGGAAAAAGTTTGGTAAATTCTGGTGAGGTTTTTTCAGTGTTCTTAATACCTTAAAAAAACAGTGGTTATCAGTGGTTACACAATTTTGCGCCATTAAAAACAATAGATACAGTGTTTTTCCGGTGTTTATGGAATGCTTTGCTGTTATTATTGCTTGCTTTCTGCACTGATAGTGCATGTGTATAGACTGTATGTACAGGGTATATGAGGTCCAAATACATTTTTTCAAATCAAACTTATTGTAGTGCACCATACAATATTTCTTTAGTGAGTCTTTGATCATGCACGCTCGCTCTTTTCTTCCCATGTAAACGTTTATCTGTGAAAGGCCCTCTCAACATTGGCACTTGAGACGAGCAACGCCAAAACAGCCAGTATACAATTTGCTAACTCTGGCCACTGACATAGCTTTCCATGCCAATACTGGTGCACCTGAAGATTGCGATTCTCTGGGACAAGTTCTACAACATATTTCATGGAACTGGGAGCATATGCCCTCAGTCATTGAAGCGGTCAAAAATTTAGTAGTGCTTTACAAAGTTCGGAGAAAATTCCCATTTACGGAAGCAATCTAGAGCTTGTACAGAGTACCTCAGTGAGGCTTCATTGACTTCAAATGGTGAAGGGACATTTCTATGCATCATTGCCAGTCATTTCTCATGCACAGTAAAATAACATTTCCTGAATTTCTCCTCAACATTTCTTTGCTTACCAAGTGGCAAGAATTCTAACATGGAACGATGGGTTGACTCTTTCTTTGATGCCACATAAAACACAAAATTAGAAATATTTGCGTTTTAGTTCCCGTGCATATTGAAACAGCGCACCAGAATGGACTACAAAGTCAATAGCATTTTTTTATTAACTCTGAAGATTGTAAAGATACTTTCAGCATCCCATCTAGCAAGTGGCAAGGATCTCTTACAGGGAAACACTTCAGCTCAGGTATCGATTTTGACAGGTCATCAAACAACTTTTTCATATACGTAGCTGAATTAATGCAAATACAAGCAATATCTCTCCAATTTTTGTTGAAATTGTTAAGAACTTTTTGCAGCAGCATTCCAAGTGACACTGCATTCAATGTTTTCCAAACGTCTGGTGTCATGTTTTCACCACTATCCCAGATGCTTGGTGACAGCACTCTTTTCACATATACCTGTCGCTACACCTTGCACTGAATGTTTAAAGCCTGGGGTTTTTGGCAATTCACCTACTATCAATAATGACTCGCTAGAAAAGGGGGCTGATGTATCAAAGGGTTTAACCCATTCTCTGTCTGTGAGTGAATGTGATGGTACATATTGGGAAAGATTCTTATGAAACCAGCCATTTTACCTATTAGTGAAAGAATCAAATGTAGCCAAAATATCAAATTGGATTTTGATATTTCCTGATTCTCTACAGTTTATAAAATAATTAAATAAGACCTAAAACATGATTCTAAACCCTGCATCTTTAGACCAAAGACCACAAAACTGAAAAAAACAAAAGGAAGAAGAAACAATATTAGCGACATCCCTAAACAACAAAACTCAAGCAGAATAATGTTAGCTCAGTCTGTCTTGCTGCTGCCTTCTATAACAAAGTTACATTGTATTGGCCCCTTCAGGAAGAAATAAAAATTACTTCTTCAATCACCTTTTCCTTTCTTTGAATGGCATTTAGTTTGTGGTTGCGAAGGTGTTTTTTCAGTGTTTATATGTTCACACTGGTGAGGGCTATTTTCCTTTTGGTGGGGTTTTATCAGTTATTATAGGTTTAAACCTAAAACAGGGTAGCCTAATCATCCATTAATTTACACCCTACAATGCCAAGCTGAAGAGTTGTTATGTATTGACTCTGCAATGTTGTTGGTGTATATTTTATATTAACTTTATGATTTCCATTTTGTTCTAGGAGTCCTACATGCATTTTCCAACTTTTGACACCCATGCACATGTTTTGCAAATTTTAGCTGGAACAGTTTTGTTTTTATGTTCTTTTGTCATTGTATGGAAGGAAGATGTGTTAGGTCTTAGTCGTGTGCAGGGGCTCGAGGGGAATGTGTTGTGGGGTTCTGGAATGGGGAGTTGGGAGGTGACGGTTGGCAGAGAGAAGGTGGCCGTGTTGTTCCTGCTGGCTCTTATAAAGGAATCTTCAACTTCACCTTACCTGTGAAGTCCTTCTTTTCATTAGCCCATGCCACCTTTTATTTAGAGAATCCTTATATTGTACCCAGTGTGTTGTGTATTATGTGTTCTGCCTAGTGTTTTCATCGTGCACCTTCTGTCTCGTGTTTTCCTCCCCTGGACCCTTGTGCTCACTGTCATTTCTTGGAAAATGTAGCCTTGATTACTTTTGTGAAGGTTTGTAAAGGTTGTAAAAAGTTTTGTTTTTTCATCATTGATGTTAGGCTGGAACTGGACGACCCTGCTGCGAGGCCCAATAAACACCTGTTCTTACCTGTTTTTATTCTTGTGTACTCATTGACATCCACATTTTGGCGACAAGGATGAGATTTTGTCAAACATGAAATGAGTGCATCAGGGTCAGGTTTCCGAATTATTTAAACCCAAGTATCCCTGATGCCTCCATCCTAACAAATGTTGTTTTTGATGAGAAACATACAATTTACCATGACACGAATTTTGTTTAAACTGAGTGTCAACAACAAAGAACCCTATCAAGTTGATATTCTTCCTGAAGTATTAAAAAGCCTTAATATTGGGTTAAAAAAGATACATCAACCCAGTTTTTGGCAATTATAACACAGAAAATTCGAAATGACAGTATATGGGGAGTCAGAGTCAGCTAAAACTGTAGTTGGCACTTTGTCAACAGAAATCTCACATTGAGGAGAAATAATACGCTTTGAATCAATATTTTTAACTATATCCATATTACTTTCAGTAACAGAAATGTTTTTTGAAGTACGGGGGTTTGGAAAAGAACTTTGTTGATCCCAAATGGTGAGTATCATATTGACAGATACCTCATTATCTTTTATGGAATTATTTTTTTTAATCTGTTGTTACAAACAGATGTGAAATGGCCAATCTTCTTGTACTTCATGCATTCCTTCCCTGGAGCTGTGCAAAGTTTCGAATTAGCCAAATGAGTGTGTGATCCAAATCAGTAACATTTGCATACAGAACCAGAAGCTTTTGAAGATTGACCTTTGACTGGGTTACCTTTTGACTTATCTTCATTTTTATCAGGTAAGTTCTTGCATTTGATTATGCAAACTTCTTCATTAATGTTTTTGTTTTCAGACATTACTTTGTAGAACACATGGCAACCTCAACACTTTTCACAATATCACTGGTTTCTCTTAAGGATAGATTGCTATGTCTCAAAAGTTGCTCTTGGATTTTTCTGTTGTAACAATGTGCAAGAATTTGGTCTCTGATTTATAGTTCTAGAGTTCTATTAAATTCACATTGAGAGGTCAAAATCAATAAAGCTGCAACATAAGCATCAATTGGCTCATTAGGTAGTCGATTACGTGTATTTTGTGCTAAGATATCCCTTTCGATTTGTTTTAGGTTTGTTTTACTTCTGTGTCAAAGGAAGGAAATGTGTTTTTATTTAGCGATTCCTTATATGGTTCCCAGTATGTCTTGTATTATGTGTTCATCTAGTGTTTGCCATGTGCACTTTCTGTCTCGTGTTTTCCTCCCCGTGGGCCCTCGTGCTCGCTGTCTTTACTTGGAAATCATAGCCTTGTTTACTTTAGTAAAGGTTCTATTATAGGCCATTCTGGTTTTTCATCAATGATGTTAGACTGGAACTGCACTGCTCTTATACTTACCGGAAGAAACTATCACTCATGCAATTAAGTAACTTAAGGCAACAAGTCATAGTTTCTTAACATAAATATAACTATAAGTATTACTATAACTGTTGAATTCCTATGGTTTTGCGGGGGTAAAATGTCAAGCTAACTATAACGTCCCTGTGACCTTTGGTTTTCTCTGTGGAAAAAAAAAAAATATATATATATATATGTATACTCCTCGTTTCAACGTCTGTTTCCAAGAGTTCAAAACAGACTCCAGCACGCTCTGGGTTGCTTGAATGAGTTTTTATTCAGGCCACATAGAGGTAGGTGACGCGTTTCAACCACCTCAACGGTCTTTTTCAAACCTCTATATATATATATCGGGGATCAAACCTGGATCAAACAAATTACCACAAAAAATCCAACTTCTCATTGAATAAAATGCAAACTTAATATCGCATAACGCGTAGGCGCACGAATATAAATCTCTCCAGGGGGATGTCTCAGCAACCCGCAAGCATTATAGGAAAGCAAGATTCACTTACAAAAGATTGAAGGTAAAGCAGCACTGGGAAAATGCACATGAAATCATAAAATCGAAAGACCAAAGAAAATTTTGGATTCGAATGAACAAATGCTTCAGGCCCAACCAACCGTTAACTGCAACAAATATTGCTCCCACAGAATGGGAGGCCCACATTAAAGCACTCTATGTGGAGACCCCGAGTGACAAAAGAGACAGATGCAATGAACTAAAGTGTGTAAACCCTCAAGTAGGAACTAAGGATACTATCAAAATAACATCTGCTCAAATTGTACATATTATTAAAAAAATGCGATCGGGGGGCACCTGGCCCAAATGTCATCCCGACAAAGGTGTACAAAGGCCCAGTGCAAAAATGGGCTACAATTATGGCCCCTCTATTCTGGGAATGCAGAATGGGAGGAGGTATCCCGGACTCCTGGAGGGGTTCCCTCCTCGTTCTAGTCTACAAAAAAGGCTCCCGATCCAGTCCTGAAAACTATCGGATGATTGCACTCCTAGATGTAGAAGGGAAGTGCTACGCCAGCATTTTACTCCAAGAACTGACCACTTGGGTGAAAGAGCGTAAGTTGATCCCACATACCCAAACTGGCTTCCAAAAGGGCTGTCACATCGAAGACAACCTGGTCTGCCTAACCCATATGCTTGAGGACACGCTTGCAACAAAAGGGAGGGCCTTGTACTTGGGATAAATTGATTTCCAAACAGCATTCGATAGTGTAGCCAGTAGCGGCCCGTGGTGGGAGTGCTGCCAGGCGGGGACGTGGGGCGGGGGAGGGGCAGGGTGGGGGTAGTAAACTACGGAATTCGGCCGAATAGAGGTAAGTAAATATATAAATAAATAAAACAAATTTCGTTGCGCGCGCTGCATTGCATTTGGCGATGCAGCGCGCGCAACGAAATTTGTTTTATTTATTTATATGTTTACTTACCTCTATTCGGCCGAATTCCATAGTTTACCACCCCACCCTGCCCTTTCCCCGCCCCACGTCACCGCCCGGCAGCACTTCCACCATGGGCCGCTACTGAGTGTGGCCCGCCCGAGACTATGGGAAAAACTGAACAATTGGGTTATTCCTCAATCCTTACTAAACGCTCTCATCACCTTGTATTCAGAAACCCGGTTGAAATAAGAGTTACCACCGGATGGTCCAGAATCAACAAAATCAAAACCAACAGGGGTCTAAAGCAAGGATGCTTACTTGCCCCACTACCATTTAATCTGTACCTGGCAGATCTAACAGAGTGGTTGGCAGGAGATTGGGCATTCCAGCCCAAGCTTGCGGGTTCTAAAATTCAATCAATGCAATACGCGGACGATATTATACTCCTTGACCAAACCCCGGTGGGTCTCCAGAGGCTCTTTACAGCATTGGCATCATATTGTAAGATACACTCCTTGAAAATAAACATGGCAAAAACCAAGGTGATGATAGTCACAAGACAAAAACCAAGGAAAGGTTTTTGGCATATCGAAGGAAAACCTATAGAGGTAGTGGCCGATTATAAGTTTCTGGGAGGCTGGATAGACCACAGCGGAAGATTGGCTCCACATATCTCTGCAATGCAGGGAGTGGCGCACACCATAGAGGGGGCCATCTCTAGAGTAAGGAAAGCCTTGAGTACGCCAGACCTATCCTCTCTAAATCGCGTAATGGGTGCCAAATTCCTGCCATCAGTGGCCCATGGCACGATGGTTTTTAAAGACAAAATGTTGACATGATTGGATAGAGCTAAATCAGTCTGTTTCCGCAGTGTTTTGTCTCCCAAATTCTACCTCTCACACCCAAATCTGCATGAATTCAACCTGTCATCTCAACATTGGATTTTAAAATCTAGGTTTGTATCCTATTGCCTGAAAACCAAACACGCTAGGGGTCATAACCTAAAGAGTCATATTTGGTTATTGATAAATAACTCAGGGTCAAACTGGCACAAATTCTTAGGGGCATATATCAGCAAGGGCCTTATCGCCGCTTTAGCGGCACTTTTATGCCGCTAAAGCGGCGATATTTCTATCGCCCTATTAGCAAGCTGTCGCTAACAGCTGTTAGCGACAGCTTTATGGCGAAAGCGACCGTTTTGGTGCCGCTTTGCATGTCAGCGATATATATCGCTAATGACATGCAAAGTAGGCGTTCCCAACTAAAAGCGACTGAAAACAGTCGCAAACACAATTTCCCCCTATTATTAATGCCCGCGAAGCGACAAAAAAATTTGCGCTAAGCGCGATTATCGCAGGAATCTAACACCTGCTAAAAACCTGACTTAACCATTCTAGTCAATGGGAGGTGGATTGTAAGGTTAAGTCCTCACCTGCCTATTAGCAAGCTTTTCATTAGCGCGTTGAATTTATCGCTGGATTTCTCGCGCTATTGCTGGGTTTCGCCGCTATCGCTGGATTTTTTATCGCCTTGGAGATAAGCGTTGATAATAACGCGTTATCTCTGCGATGAAATCCAGCGATAGCCGGCGATAAAAAAAACAGCACTAAGCGCGCTTTGCAATAATTATCGCAATTCCTTGGTAATATCCCCCTTAATGCACTGTCTAGATGTATTGGAAGCTCATAAAATGTGGTCAAGTTCATTACCTACAGCTGTGTCAGCAAAACTGCTAACCAAACAAGCAAAGCTAATATCAGCTGAACGTGATGCATTAGCCATGAAAAATCTGAGTCACGATAGTTGGGTTTCAAAACTTTATGTCTGCGGGAGCTTGCCTCACTACCTAACATCCCCCCTTAAGCCAACAATGAAACACCAATTAATGAGATTAAGTTTTGGACTAATTTCACTGATGGCATACAAGTATGGTCAGATGTATAAGGAAGATATGGCCACCCAATGCCATTTCTGTGGTAAAGGGGAGGAAACATTAATTCACGTGCTGTGCATCTGCAAGAATCTGAGCTCACTGTGAATTTTTTGGCTGCGCCCCATTTGGCAGATTCTCAATGTACGAACATGCCGAGAGGTATCGGGAGAATGCATGAAAGGCTACTCCATTCAATTTGCCGCTCTTTTTGTGAAATTCATGACCGCGGTAAAAACTTTGCTGCCCATTAAAAATCACTCAGAACTTTAATCTTTTTGCACACAAGCCCAGTAGCCCTTTAAAAAAAATAGAAAAAAACTTTAAAAAGGGTTATAAATAAAGAATTTAAAAACATTCTTTTTAAGAGTAGTAGGAGTATAAATTGATATTTTTTTTATAAAAATGAAAAAATTGTTTTTACTAACTTTTCTGTAACAATTGCAATGATTTTAAGTAATTGTGCATCTTCTCTTATAGCTATCTATATCTATATATCTCTATATATCTAAATGTATATATATATATATATATATATATATATATATAAGTTATAACTCTGCACTTATTGTATCATATTTTTAAACTTCAATGCCTTTCAATGTAAAAAGATGGCAAAGGTTTTTTTGTTTTTCTAAAGGAAGGCTGTAAAGTGGCCCTGTGTGCAGCAGAAAGGTTTCTGTTGATGCACTTGACCAGGAGCATGCTTCAGTCTTAACATTCTGCATCTGCATGTTAAAGTTCTGACACGCAATGTCCCTCCCCTTTCCTAAAGAAGCTCTTAGGGTGGTGGTTACGATGATAAAAATGTCAAAATAAGACCAATGTCAATAACTAAAATATAAATCCCTGAAATACTTGCCAGTGCCCTTTCATCTTCATGAGTTACTAAATAATGGGGGAACCCAAAAATCCACTGGACCTGGGTAAAATGCAGTACACAATGAAGTGGTCACAGTGGTAGAAATTTTAACATGTAGTCAAACATCACCTCTGGTAAATCAAATGAACAATTTATTCATTGTCATAGAGCAACATATTATTCAAATTCAAATGGCAGCACAAATGTTTACATAATCATGAGAAGGTGCTCCAAGGGAGGAAAATAGGGGAGTGCTCAAAGGGTGTGCGTTGGTGAGGGTTAAAGAAAAAGGAAGGGCGATGTGCAATATATACATCAGCATCTAGCAGTAGCCTATGCAGCCATTATGAAGGCATAACATAAATGAAAAACCACAGTATTTTTATGTCACAATAAATCAATCCCTGTTGACAGTATGTGGGAGCAAGGAAACAACCGTCGACGTATGTGACGCATGGCCTCTGCTGGCCATATAGGATGCAGCAAAGCAGAGTAACACTGACTCCAATAAATGGTAAGCAATGGACGGGTTGCAAGCCCTTTATTGTAAACAATAGAGTCTCGCTAGAGAGAGCGCATGCAGTGCATGCACTGTCACAGGCTGGACCCTAAAAAGGAAGCAAACTTACCTCAGCTTCACATCTTTTTACACCACTCTATTCTTATTGCCAGACTCTCCTCATACGGGATTTCCAATTTAGTATTAGAGGGGTTCACCTCAGTCCTAAGACACAACACAAACAGTGACTTTTCTTTCCCCATGAACACAAGTGTGCCTCAGGGTAAAATCCGACCACCATACCTGCTCAGTATATAAATACAACTAGGACTAATTAGAAGGTTTGCCTGCTAAGGTATTTATACTGAGGACCCCCACCTGATTTTTCATCTGAAAGGAACCTCCTCTGTCTCAAATGAACTAAAATACTGCCTACTCTATGACAAAACCTGGACTGGATGGAGATTAACCTTGACAAGACAGAAGCATCAGTGGTAGGAGGATGTTCCTTCCTGTGTTCACCTCAACTTCACAAGGTCCTTTGTCTCAGACTAGTCAGAGTGTCAAACGTTTAGGTGTCAGGGTAGATTCAAAATTAAAGATGGATTCTTGGAGTCAGGGTAGATTCTAAATTAAAGATGGATTCACAGAGTCTAGGTAGATTCTAAATTAAAGATGGACTCTTGGAATCGGTAGATTCTAAATTGAAGCTGGATTCTGGGAGTCACAGTAGATTCTAAATTAAAGATAAATGCTCGGGTATTCAGTCATCTAGACATGCACTTTCTATATACTTAAAATTAGACCCATCTTACTTATCTGCTTCATCAACTCTGGAAAAAAGTGAGAACAGCCACCAATGGCTCACAGCTAGATTACTGTAATACTGTTTACCTTGACCTAAAGATCACCCTTGTACGGAGATTACAGTCCATCCAAAATCAAGCTGCTAGGTTTATGGAATACCTGGCAACTCACAAGTGCCCCCGTGTGACACACGATATTGGCTCCCATCACACAGTCTCCCGGTGAGGAGCCGATATAACACGGTGGCAGGGAAAACGAGCTGAGTGGATTTCCAGCCTGTTTTTCGGAGGCTTTGAACTGCTGACGTCTATTAAGGGGTGTGAAAACACCCCATGACATCTGCACCAGCATCAGCAAGCTTTTTCTCTGGTTTTGGAGAAGGGTGATAGGGTGCGTGACAGGGGCAAAAGTACCTCTCAGGTGCTCTGATGGCACAAGGCCACGCCCCTCCAAGGTCCGGCCCCCTACTCACATGGTGAAATTTCTGTCTTAGTTGGCAGGTATGCTTACGGTCTCTGTACAACGCCACTCGTATGCCAATCCCATTCTCAAAAATCTTCATTAGCTGCATGTCAACGAAAGGGTTTGTTTCAAAATGTTGTGTTTAGTACGTAATTTTCTCTTTGGCAAAGCCCCAAATTTTGAGAGTTAAAAAATCTCCAGATATCCTCCCCTGATACCTGTGCTTCTGTTGTCTGCATCCTTTAAAAACTCCACGGTTTCATAAATCCACTTCGGTTGCAAGAGCTTTCTCTGTTTTGGCCCCTCGCTGATGGACTTCTCTCCAAGGTTAATTAAGAACTACTATGTTGTACATCATGTTTAGAACTAAACTTAAACCCTGTTTGTTTCCTGTCTGAGACAGGATCCATAGTCATGCCTCAAACACCAGTGCCAAGACAACCTGGGGTGTACACATAAATACTCTCACTTACTCACAGTTTGTCCACTTTTCTCCTCTTAACCCTCGTCCATTCTCATCTCCCAATCAGGGAGCGCAACCAGCGCAATCACCTCAATCACCATCGGGTTTAGTAGACCAAGGGTCCTCTCCCATTGCCCATGTCTTACTGTTCCATCTCCCTTCTTGGTTTGCCCACTCTCAAACTTTAAAGACCCATTTATCAAACCTGATCTCCATTTAGTTACTGTCTTTTTCAATTGTGTTCCAGCGCCATAGGGAACACTTGACATGGTGTTTAAGCATGCTCCCCTTCTTTAGGGGCAAGGAGCACTGGCAGGGCTGAGAGACCTCCACAGACCAAGGGCACCAGATACCAATGACATACCTGAAGATAAAAGAAGATACAAAGTTGCATTTTGTTGTAAAAGGAGATGAAAGCAGGGAAGAGCAAACAGCAGATTTGGAAATGAGGGAACTTACAGAGAAAGTTGTAAAACCTCAAACATGATGTAGGCATTGCCATGGCATTTAAGCATGTACCCCTTCTTGAGGGGCGAGGGGCATTGGCAGGGCTGAGAGATCTCCACAGACCACAGGCACCAGATACCAATGACATACCTGAATATAAAAGAAGATAAAAAGTTGCATTTTGTTGTAAAAGGAGAAGAAAGCAGGGAAGAGAAAACAGCAGATTTGGAAATGAGAGAACTTATAGAGAAAGTTGTAAAACCTCAAACATGAAGTAGGCATTGCTATGCTACTAAGCAACGTGATCCATCATTGTGGAACATTTATAGATGTGCAATGACGTGAATGATGTGTCGCACACAGTAGTCTGTGCCATCTCATGAATGATGGGCTGTAAATGATGATAAGCTAGCTCGCGAATGATGTAGCGTGAACAATGGGGGGTATGCTAATGACTGATGTCGCTTAAATAATAGTGTGAAAGCTCAAGAAAGATGTGGCATAGAGAATAGCGAGCAAGTTTGTGTATTGTGTGGCATATAAAATGGAGTACATGGTCTTCATTAAGTAGAATAAGTAATGGTGTGCTGGCTGATGTATGATGTGTGCCTCAAACAGTGGTGTGCTAGCTAATGATAAGATTCATATAATGTGTGCATGCTTATGAATGGTTGGCCGAAATATTGGTGTGCAGGCTCATTGATTATGTGGCATAGGCAATGGTGTTCAGGTTTTTGAATGATGTAGCACAAATAATGGTGTGCGATGTTGCATTGACTTGCAAGCTCCTGATTGACGTGCCATTAATGCTAGTATACAGAATTATATATGGTAGCACTGATAATGGCCTGGAAGCTCATTAATGACGGTGCATGAATAGAGGTGTGCAATTTTATAAACGATGCTTCTTAAATTGTGTTGCAGAAGCTCATGAATTCTCATGAAAGCTCATGAATGATGTGTAACAAACTGAGTTTGTTTTGGGGGCCTTGGTATCCTGTCCTAGCTCAGAACCCTCTCAATTGCCAGGTCTGGTGGCTTCGTGGACAAATAGGTCCACTGTAGGAGCTTGTGTTTGACCTCATCTTCACAGGTTCAAATCCTGGCGGGTCCACTCAGCCTTTCATCCTTCTGAGGTCGATAAAATGAGTACCATTGAGTTGGGTAACAATAAATATCTGTTATTTGGCATTCCTTACCCTACCCTTGGTGGGGGGGGGCAGTGTTGGTCTTTATTTTACACGCTGTTTTGAATGAACTGGGATGTGCCTGCTACAATGGGGATCTTCTTGCTTCTGCCTTTTGGTTTTTTTCTTTCCCCACTCAAAGGCAGTGGGTGCCTTAAATTGCAGCTTCCTTTTACGTCTTTGGCTGTCCTGTTGCCTCATCTGGGGGTCGGCTGTCGTGGGCATCCACGCATGCACGGGGCTGCTTCAGAGGGTGCACTGATTGTGGCATCAACCTTTTGAGACTGTAATGTTTGTAATGCTTGTTGGCCTGCTTTGGCAAAAGTTCCTGGTGTTTATGGGTCCTGTGGGTTCAGTCCATCCTCTTGTGTGTCTGCACCTTGCCTCTTAGTGCTGGCTATGTGGATGGGAAGTGATCTGTGGCACCTGAACCAGCTTTGGTAGTTCCTAATGATGTAAGGACTGGGATAAGGAAGAAATGAGGAGGTAATTGCAGAGGCCACCCCCTGAAAAGGGGCCTCGAGGACCGGCACCATAACAGCCACCATTGCCCCGGAAGGATCCGGTTTGGGCCACTACAGAGCGCACAGAGAAGAAAGGAGCGATCACCCCCCTTTTTGCACCACCGGACGCGCCAGGTAGGCGCCGGGTCACCGGGCCAGTGGGGGGGCAGGTGACTTTCGAACCCCCCAATGGGTGGTGGAAGCCGCCCGTGCAATGAGAGAGCACAGTGGATATAAGGCGCCGCTCCCCATCCCAGTACATCTCATCACCAATATCGTGGAGCTGGGGGAGCGTTTTTTTTCGAGTCAAACTTACCGAAGCTGTGAGGAGGCATCGTCGGGATCCAACGAGGGACGGCGCATCAGGAGGCCCGTCTTGCCCCCAGCATCCACTGTGACTCAAGCAAGAAGGAGTCCCAAAAGCACCCGACGGCGAAGGCCGGGAGTCAGCAACTGCCCGCAGGAGGTTTGGCGCCGGTACACGCAGAGTCGTGAAGTGGACGAGAGCCGCGGCGAAGGCGGAGCAGCGAGGGCCCCCCGGAAATGTCCCGGAGCAACACCAGAGGGACGTGCCGATCGCGGCGTGCCTCGCGACACCGGGGGCCTTCCTCTGCACCGGCAGTGGTCTCACCTGCAGCGGCCTTTGCCCAAGAGCTGGACGGGCCCATGAGCCACGGCACCGGGAAGAGGAGTGCAGGCTCAAGCGGTGAGGCGGGACAGGCCGGTCAGCTCACGGAGTCAGGCAACGCACAGAGTAAGCAGTCGCCCGGCGTCACCAGCGTGAGAGGGATCACACCACGCCCCCCCGGAGCGGTACAGAGGAGGCGAGCGGAAGCGACGTACAGAGGCCCTCAGAGCAAGACCGAGCAACGGCCTGACAAAAAGTTACCAGGTACAAGCGAGTCGGGGGAACAACAGAACGCGCCCGCTGGCACAAGCATGTTGCGGGGCGGCCGGAAGTGTGAGGCGAAGGGGTTTGAGCAGCTGCAGTGCAATGGCAGTATAGCGCACGTGAACTAAGTGCTTGCCCTTGCGGTTTGTGAATCACAGCAAAGACGCTTCCCCTTAATTTCACAAGAGAGCACTCGCGAGGGAATAACGAGCTTCGGACACCCCGAGTGGGAAGCAACCAGTAACCTCAGCGGAAAGAGGTCACCCAGAAGTCCCTAACCAAGAAAAACGGACAAAAGAGAAAAAAGCAGAGTTTTGGTGCATAGGGAAAGCGGCAGCACCCCGCTACAAAAACACACAAAAAAAGAAA
The DNA here is from genome assembly GCA_963921515.1 of Calotriton arnoldi. Classification (NCBI taxonomy): domain Eukaryota; kingdom Metazoa; phylum Chordata; class Amphibia; order Caudata; family Salamandridae; genus Calotriton; species Calotriton arnoldi. Next base: position 147,190 of record CAWUFW010009416.1, on the reverse strand, counting down.
AAGAAGGGAGTGGAGTGGACAATACAACAAAGAAACTCCACTCAGGATGGAGCAGCAGAAGGGAATCTTATTGCAACAGATAAGGGCGGCCTCCGAGGTGCACGGCACAAGCTGGCTGCATTCACACCTGGATCAGGTGGCCGGAAGCGGAACAGACAAGCAACGGAGTGAGAGGACACCCGAGGACAGCAGTCGGCCAGCAGCTAAGAGACAGATGGTCGCGACCAGAACGGCCAAGAAGTCTGCAGCCAAGAAAGGAAGCAGGAGGGCCGACCCGCTGCCTGTAGCCATCCTGGCGGCGGCAGGAGCTAGCGGATTAACCAGCAGCACAGCAACAAGTGGTGAGCATATCAGCGCGATAGTCCACAAATGCTTGAAATCATTTACACCATTATTGTTAAATGGCTTAGGCGTGCAGGGTCAGAACACAGCGGGCACCCAGCCACAGGGGGGAATATCGGGGTTACCATGGCACCTACTGGACCCAGGCTGCGCGCGGCAGAAGCGACTGCAGGGCCCCTCGCAGGGGCCCATGGGTCCCGGGAAGTCAGGCAGCCAGGCTACACAAGAGAGTGGGCGGGGAATGGGGTCCCCCATGGCTGCATGGACCAGCGCAGGCAGCGCAGGCAGGACAAGTGAGGCAGCAGGAGCAGGTCCACCCCCAGATACATACACCAGGCCATCACCGGGCCCTGTGTCAATGACCACGAGGGCTACTGGCCTGGCAAGCCTTAGCCCCCTAGCAGTAAAGGAAAGAATATGGAGGAAGGAGTTTATCGATATTTTCTCATTGTTAGAGATACAACTAGATGGGTTGGACCTGACGTTGTGTGATAAAAAGGACGAGGATAGGAGGGAAAGGAGAAAAGAGAGGAAGAAAAGGATTTTTGACAACTGGCTAGACGCCTTCAGGATCATGGCCTGCATCTTTGTGGAGAATTTCCCCCACAGCGCAGCAGACCTCTGGCTTTACAAAGCAATTCCCGAGGGATGCATGGCTAGAGTATGATAAGGGTTTTAGGCTAAAGATGCAGACATGCCCAAAAATGGAATGGAACGAGGAAGACGTTTCAGGTTTCATACACAAAATGATGGTAGCTAAGGAGGTCAGAGCTTGGACAGGGAAGACCGAGCAGCCCTTTCGGGGAGCATTTTATAAAGGGAAGGGCAGATCATACCAGAAACCCAAAACATACAACAACTGGAAACCAGCACACACTAGTGGGCCGGCGGCCATTTGTTGGAAATTCGAAGCCAACGAGTGTACATATGGAGCCTTGTGCAAATTCCAGCACATATGCTCAAGCTGTGGTGGGGGGTCACCCGGCAGCAGGGTGCAGACGCAAGAAAGAACAGCGTAGTGACCAGAAAGAGAAGAGGAAGAAACACTAGTGCAGACACAGGGTTTGTGGGGGCCCAAAAACAGAGACTAGGTACCGGTTAGCCGTGTCCCCCATTAACACACACCAGCTGAGGAGGCTAGCCAACAAAAATCACAACAAGAGGGGCGCCACCCTGCTAGTGAAGGGGTTTGAAAAGGGCCTTGTTATACCATTTGAGGGCCGATTGCCCAAAGGCAACGTAAAAACCCTCAAATCAGCACTCCAACACCCAGGGGTCGTGCGCCAAAAAATAGAAAAAAGAAAAATCACCGGGGAGGATTGAGGATCCCCTCCCGCTCCCGGTGCCGGACGACTTGGTGGTTTCCCCCCGAGGGGTGGTGCCTAAGAAGGAGGCAGGTCAGTTCAGACTCATCCACCACCTCTCCTTCCCGGAGGGCACCTCAATTAACGATGGGATCAGTGCCAGGGCATGTTCAGTGGGGTACGAACTGTGGATGATGCCATCGACCTAGTGAGGGCGGCAGGCCGGGGAGCCCTCATGGCAAAAGCCAACATAGAAGCAGCATTTCGCCTCCTCCCTGTACACCCCAGCAGCTTCCATTTATTGGGTTTCCAATGGGACAGGGCCACCTACTTTGACAAAGCAATGCCAATGGGTTGTGCGGTGGCCTGCGCATACTTTGAGCAGTTTAGCACATTCCTGGAGTGGGCCCCCCACGACCGGCACACTGCTGGGGGCAAGTTACACTACCTCGATGACTTCCTATTTGTAGGCTCGACCAGGTCCCTGGACTGCAAGGCCACCTTGGCAGCATTTCAGGAATTAGCAAGGGATTTGGGGGTACCCCTGGCAGCCGACAAGACAGTAGGTCCCACAACCAGACTCACATTTTTGGGGATCGAGCTTGACTCGGTCGCGGTAACGCCCCGACTGCCCGACATTAAAGTGAAGGAATTCAGGGAGGATATAAAAGCCTTGTGTGGCAGGGAGAAGGCCACCCTCAGGGAACTTCAGCAGTTGATTGGCAAGCTCAACTTTGCAGCCAGGGTCATCCCCGCGGGCAAGGTCTTTGCCAGACGCCTGACAGAACTAACTGCCGGGCTCAGGCACAAACACCACCACGTTAGGCTAGAGGCAGGTGTCATGCGCAACCTGGTTATGTGGGATGCATTCCTAGCAGATATGGAGAGAGGGCTGGGTGACAGCCAGGCAGATTGCCCTGTTTACAGACGCATCGGAAGCACAGGCTTTGGGGTAATCCTTGGAGACAAGTGGTGTGGAGGGTTATAGCCAGACAGCTGGCACAAACAAGGCATCACCAGCAACATCACGGGCCCGATTCACAAAAGTAATCTGAGACAAAATCCTAACTTTACGACTTTCAGTATTCACAAAGGGCATTTAGTAGTAGTAAAGTTAGGATTTTGTCTCAGTTAAACTTAAGTTTTGGTCTTAAGTTAAACTTAAGACCAAAACTTAAGTTTAACTGAGACAAAATCCTAACTTTACGACTTTTGGTATTCACAAAGGGCATTTAGGAGTAGCAAAGTTAGGATTTTGTCTCAATTAAACTTAAGTTTTACTTAAGTTAAACTTAAGACCAAAACTTAAGTTTCACTGAGACAAAATTCTAACTTTACTACTCCTAAATGCCCTTTGTGAATACTGAAAGTCGTAAAGTTAGGATTTTGTCTCAGATTACTTTTGTGAATCGGGCCCCAGGTTTTGGAGCTATTTCCCATCGTAGTGGCCTTGGCAATGTGGAAGCGTAAGCTAAGGAACATGAAGCTAACACTATGGTCAGACAACAAAGCGGTAGTACAGGCAATCAACAGAGACTCAGCCAGGTGCTCTGACACACTGAGATTAATGCGTCAATTGGTTAAATTGCAGCTGCAGGGGAACATAGACCTGAAAGCCCACCACGTACCTGGGGTGGAGAACGAAGTAGCAGATGCACTATCATGAGCTCAGATGAACAGATTCAGGGAACTGGCTCCGGGGGCAGAGAAGTGCATGACCCCCTTCCCAGAGGACTTATGGGCCCTGGCAGGACAGACCTGTCAGGACTAGTGAGCTAGGCTCTTTCCCACAATGCTGCCAAACGCTACCAGAAATACGCGGGTACAGTGATGCAGCTAGGAGGAATCCAGTCACTAGCAGAAGGAGGTGGGACAGTGAGGGGAGTTGAGCGGTTCATACAATGGGCATTCACAAACAAAAAATCGAGGTCCTGGGCACAAGCTCACCTGTCAGCAGTAGCACACTTCGCCAAGATCACCACAGAGCAAGATCCTACCTCCTCCCCATATATTAAGGCAGCGATGAAGGGGTGGAAGAGGTCTGAGGGGAAGAAAGCGGACACCCGGCAACCCATAGACTTCAGGAGGTTGGCCCGGCTCATGGACACAATCGAGGAAGTAACGAGGGACAGATTTGAGCTAAGTCTATTCAAGGCAGCAAACCCGGCAGGGCAGAGGTGGAGTTGCTGCTGCAACCGTCCAAAACCGATCAGACAGGCAAAGGGGCAGTGGTACAGCTGAGGTGCATCGAAGACCACAGATATTGCGCCGTCTGCTGCCTATTAACCTACATGGCGACCAGCAGGTGAAGGTTCACTCTTCAAGCATAGAGACGGGGTTTTTTAAGCAAATTCCAGTTCACAGCAGTAATGCGCCAAGCCCTGAGTAGAGCGGAACTCCCTCCGGCCGCCTTTGGTACGCACTCATTTAGGATTGGGGCCACCACCTCAGCCGCACAACATTGTATGACAGAAGCAGGAATTAAGGCGATCGGCAGTTCACGGTCCAAGGCATACATGGACTACGTGAGACCCCAGCTGTTGTAGGGGGGGGTCGTTGCGGCAGGGAATCAGGGGGGGTGCTGGGGCCCTCCTTCAGGACCTCGCAGCTGGCTGACACTGTGAATATTGCCTCAGCAGGAAAGCGCCCGCGGCTGGTATGGGTGGTGGGCCACTCCTTTGTATCCAGGATGCGGTCATGGTGGCAGCACAAGGTCACAAACAGAAGGGAAGGCCGGTCAACACATGCGTCTGCTGGTGGGGTCGCCTGTGTATGAGATGGTACCAACTACCAGCCGCACTCAAGGAGCAACTCGCAGATGCGGCATGGCACCCAGATGTTTTGATTATACACCTCGGGGGAACAACCTGGCATAGCTGGGGAGGAAAGAGATCCTCCAGGAAATCCAGGCGGATCTAACGGAGGTGGCGCGGTGCTTCGGTAGCACAACCATCATGTGGTCCGAACTAATCAGCAGGCTAATCAGCAGGCTGGCCTGGCGGGGGCTGAATCACACAAGGCGGTGGAAAATTCCAGGAGAAGGCTGAACATAGCAGTAAGCAAGTTTTGCAAGACTAGCGGCCTGGAGAGCATCAGACATGGCCTCATCAACCCATGCCGCCCAGAGCTTTAGGGCATGACGGGGTCCACCTATCGGAGGATGGAATGCAGGTATTCTGGGACAACCTATGGGGCGCAATGGCCCTGTCAGGATGCATATAAAAATTAAAAAATCAATCAACGGACACGGCAGGGGGAACCGCAGGAAGACGGAAGCCTCCCTGACGGCGTGGCGGATAGGAAGGGGTACAATGGTTGGTTATGGAGTGTTAGACTTGGCATCTTTTGGCGTGTTTCCCCTGACTTTTTGCTTTCCGACCTCCCGGTTTTGACTCTGTTTTTGCTGGTGTGATGATTCTGCGCACTTTCCTCACTGCGGTCCAGTGGGAAAGTGCAAGTGCTCCTGTATGAAATGTGTTATGGATTAGTGGTTCCATGATTGGCCTATTTGGTTTATGTGTCAGTCCCTTGTAAAGTGCACTGCGAGTGCCAGGGCCTATAGACCAAATGCTGTTGGTGGGCTGCAGCACTGGATTGTGCCACCCACGCAAACAGCCCGTAAAGTGTAACTCGGGCCTGCCAACGCAGAGCCTGTGCGCAGCCTGGGGCTGCCATGTCGACTTGGCAAGTGCACACACTTGCAAGTCCCTAAACCTTCCCTTTGCTACATGTTAGTCACCCCTAAGGTAGGCCCAAGGTACCCCTGTGGGCAGGGTGCGGTGTATGCGAAAGGTAGGACATGCCCGAGTGTGTGAGGCATGTCCTGATAGTGAATTACAGCCTAGTTCGTTTTTCACTATTGCAAGGCTACCTGTTCCCCCTAGGCCAGAACGGGCAGTTTTGATTATTACAGCTTATAATCCTAACTGACCCCGGGAACATGGTAGAAATTCGAGTTTAGTATGCCTGGACTCAGAATGATAAAATGCAGCTTTTAGTAAAGTTGGTTTTAACATTCTGTGTTTGAAAATACCACTTTTAGAAAGTGGGTATTTTCTTGTCTAACCATCCAAGCCTGCCTCTGCGAGGTTGTGTATTCCTTGTCTGGAGTGTGAGTGACAGGGGCTGGGGGATGCCAGGAGACAGGGTGAGTCAGCACAGGGCTGAATAGCAAGATCTACATGTAGATGGGTGGGAGGGGTCGCACCTGGGCCCTGAATAGGACAGTGCCTTCCCTCCACAATGCTGGCTCCACCTCCTGTGGTGCGTCTGATGTCCCTGGCCTACTCACTGAAAGAAGGGACGGAGACTTGTCAACAAAGTGCTCCAGAACTGGTTTGGACTAGGCAAAGGCCTCTCTGCCTTCAGAGAACAAAGGAATTTGGGATATAAATATTGGGGCCCTGACCCCATGAATTTAGATCTCGCTGGAATCAAGGAACCTGCCAAGACGAAGAGCTGGAAGAGCTGCCAGGAGGAGTACTGCCCCTTTGCTGTGTTGTTGCTTTGTTGGGTTGGCCTGCAGCTGCTGCTTCTGCCTTGGGCAGTGAAAGGACTGGACTGAACTTTCTACAAACTTGTGCTGAGTATCTCCAAGGGCCTGAAACCGAGCTGGCCTCCTGTTAAGAAGTCTCAGGGACTGCAAAGACTTCACAAGCCTCTGGGTACCGCTTCTGGAACGCTGTTTCAGTTGCCACAGAGGAAGGGAACTGCAACCGACTCCGTCAACCGAATCCATCCCTGGCCGGTGACCTGTTTGCACCGCAGACCGCATTGCCCCGCTTCACATCGCAACCCTGGTCTCACCGTGGGCGACGTCCGACGCCGCCAACATCGAGCCGATGCTTGCACCGTGACCTGTGGGCACCGCAGTTCGCATCGCATCGCTTCACTGAACCAACCGGACCCGACCGACGCGGTCGCTGCAACTGGCTCAAGAGTCGAGACCGCATCGCATTTGGGGCACCACTCGCACGTCTGCGATGCACCGCTCCGACTCGCACCGCTGTCCGACGCCAGCTCCCGCACTCCGGCTAGGTCGCCTGCATCGCAACCTGTCAGCACCGCATCGAGCATCGTCTCGCCCTGCATCGCACGCCTTGGACTCACCGACTCCGTCTGCACGACGCTCATCGAGCCGCTGCCTGCACCGCATCGAGGGACACCGCCCCTTGCATCGCTCCGTCTTGCACCGCAAACCGCGACGAACGCCGACCGGCTCGTACACTCCGTACCAGCCACAACGAGAAAAGGTACTGTGACCGAGTCTGTTCATGACTCTGCTGGCCCGTATCGACGCGGTCGGCTGGAACTGTTAGACTCTGTGGTTTTCAGCATCACGGTAGGCTCGGACGGAGCTACCGACTCGTACGAACTTTGCTTTTGTGCTATTCCTGCAAAGAAGAAGTTACAGTATCAAGTATTCATTCGTAAAGTATAGTATTGTGGATTTTTGTCGTAATTGGTCTTGTCTTGAGTATATAAAATATTGGTTATTTTTCTAAACTGGTGTGGTGTCCGTTTGTAGTGCTTACACTGTATTACTGTTGGTTATGTGCAAATGCTTTACACACTGCCTCTGAATTAAGCCTGACTGCTCGTGCCAAGCTACCACGAGGGTGAGCAGGGGTTACTTCACGAGTGTAACAACCCTTACCCTGACTAGGAAGAAGGGTCCCTACTTGGACAAAGGTGCAAGCCCTTGCCAACTAGAGATCCCATTTCTAACATTGGTCGTCAGCGGTGAGGATAGGACTTGTGTTTGCACTTGACTTACAGTGATTGGTGTGCACTACTACCATATCGCAGTCCATTACGTACCACATACTGGTTCTTTTTCTTTTGGCCTATTTTTGATCTTGCCAGTTTTCAACTCACGACTTTTGTCATGCCTGAATCAATTGCATCATCCGTTGCATCTCTGGAAGTTATCTTTGAGGAGGACAGGTTGGAATCCTACGCCGTAAAGGAGTTACGAGCGATTTGTAAAAACCTGAAAGTCCAAATTAAAGGCCTCACAAGGAAGGAGGAGCTACAGAAGGCGCTGAGGGCCTGGGTAGCAGCCAGACATGCCAATGGGCAGCCTGGTGATCTCAGTGAGGAGGTGGAGGAGCCTATTTCCAGGGTGGATGTGCTTTTGGGTAGGGGGAACCCGCCAGGTCAGGCAGCAGCAGTCTGTCCCCAGAGGAGCTGGAGGACAGGCGGGAGGCAAGGCAGTTCGAGCTGCAGAAGCTCAGGCTGGAGAGTGAGCGGGAGGAGAAGCGATTGGCCATAGAGGAGAGGAAGATGCTCTTAGAGCATGAGAGAGAACTGAAGGAGCTAGAACTTAGGAGTAAGTCAGGCTCAGATGGTGGCAGCAATTCGTCCAGAAAGGCAGACAGGATTGTGCACATTCCCAAGAACGTAGGCAAGGAGTTCAAGAAGGGGGATGACATACAAAGGTGGTTTCAGGGTTATGAGGCAGCCATACACATGAATGGGGTCCCTGAGGAGAATTGGCGAGCAGGATTGTGGCCACTTTTCCCTGAAGAAGCAAGGGATGCTCTGATAGCTTTGGGTAAGGGGTATCACCTCACCTATGCTGACATGAAGGATGCCCTTCTCACGAAGTATGGTCTTACTCCTGAAAAGTACAGGGATCAGTTCAGGTCCAGTAAGAAGTCTGATGCCAACACTTGGTTGGAATGTGTGGATGTGTTCTGCAGGTCTCTGGATGGTTGGGTGAAGGGCAGTAGTGTAACAGATTTTCAGGGGCTCTACAACTTGAGTGCATGGGAGCACTTGTCTAGTCTATGTTTTGCAGATCTGCGCCAGCACCTAGTTGATAGTAAGCTAACTGACCCCAGGAAGCTTGCTATGGAGGCGGACCGCTGGGTGAGTACCAGGGTCCACAAGAAAGCGTTTGGGGGAGACTCAGCCAAAGGTGGGCAGGGTCCCCAGCAGAAAGGTGGGGGGGACAAGGGTAAAGCACAGGAGTTCTCTAAAGGGCCCCAAACTAGTACCCAGGGTAAAGGTTCCCAGCCCCCGGTGATAAGAAGAAAGGGGTCTCTACAGGGAAGCCTGTTGAGACCGGCCCCCACAAGTCTTATGCATGTGACCAGGTAGGTCACTTTAAGGGGGACCCCAAGTGCCCGAAGGGGACACAGCCGCCCACCGGTGGACAATCCAAAGTGTTGGCTAGTGTAGCGCTTGGGGAGGAGGGGTGCCCACAGGAGGGTGGGGATCCCGCAGAAATGACCCTTGTCTCACTAGGGGACAGTGAGATGGTCCCAGGAAACCAGGTGCCCCCTAACACAAAGAAATATAGCACGTGGGTGACCATTAATGGGAACAGGGTAGAGGCTCTCAGAGATACTGGAGCCAGTGTGACCTCAGTCCGGTGTCACCTGGTGTCTGAGAAGCAAGTAGTCCCAGGAGCATTCCACCAAGTAGTTGCTGTAGACAACTCCGAGCGCCAATGTATGGTGGCGCAGGTTCCCTTTGAATGGGGGGTCTCAGGTCCCTTGAGGGTGGTTGTGAGCCCTACCATGCCTGTAGATTGTCTGCTAGGGAACGACCTGGAGCAGTCCTCATGGAAGGAGGTTGAGCTCAGGTCTCACTTGGAGATGCTTGGGTTGCCAGAGTGGGCATGCGTGTCTACTCGGTCAATGGCGGCCAGAAAGGGTGATCAAGAGGACTTGGAGCCTGAAACAGTGGCCCAAGTCCCTGCCAAGAGAAAGGGCAGGGGGCGCGGGAAACCGGCCCCCGAAGTTCCCACGGACCGGGAGGAGGCGGACCTCGAGGGGGACGCCCGGTGCCTACAGGGAGCAGGTAGCCGAACTGGGAGACATCTCTGAGCTGACCCATTGGCAGCAAGAAGGGGTCCCACCAGGGAGGAGTTCTGCAGGGAGCAGAACGAGTGCCCTACTCTGGAGGGTCTGCGGCGGCAGGCTGCAGACCAGGCAGCTGGTAATCAGTCCGGGTCACATCTGATCTACTGGGAGAGTGGTCTCCTATACAGTGAGCCTAAGGTTGCTGAGCCTGGGTCAGCCCGTGTGCTGGTGGTACCCCAGCGCTTCAGGACCTTCCTACTGGGTCTGGCTCATGACGAGCCTTTGGCAGGACATTTGGGGCAGGACAAGACCTTTGACAGGCTTGTCACCCACTTCTTTTGGCCCCAAATGCGAAGGCAGTCAGATGCACACTGTAGGTCTTGCCAAACTTGCCAGGCAAGTGGTAAGAGTGGGAGGAAGGTCAAAGCTCCTCTCCAACCTTTTCCGGTTGTTGGAACACCCTTTGAAAGGGTAGGGATGGATATTGTGGGGCCACTGGATCCCAAGACAGCCATGGGCAACAGGTACATCCTGGTCTTGGTGGACCATGCCACCCGGTACCCGGAGGCAATCCCTCTCAGGACAACGACGGCGCCAGTGGTGGGCCGGGCGTTAATGGGGATCTTTTCCCGTGTGGGATTCCCCAGAGAGGTGGTTTCTGATAGGGGGACCAATTTCATATCGAAGTATATGACATCCCTGTGGAAGGAGTGTGGTGTAACCTACAAGTTCACCACTCCTTACCACCCACAAGGAAACGGTCTGGTGGAGAGATTCAACCAGACCTTGAAAGGCATGATCAAGGGTCTAACAGAACCCATGAGGCGTAAGTGGGACGTCCTCTTGCCATGCCTACTCTTTGCGTACAGGGAGGTGCCTCAGAAGTCTCTTGGGTACAGCCCCTTTGAGCTCCTGTATGGCCACCCTGTCAGAGGACCTCTGAGTTTGGTAAAGGAAGGCTGGGAGGCGGCTCCCAGGAAAACTCCCCAGGATGTATTTAGCTACATGCTGGCCTTTAGAAACCAAACTGCCCGCTTCAGGAAACTCGCTCAGGCGAACCTAGAAGCAAGCCAGGAAGAAATGAAGAGATGGTATGACCAGAACGCCACTCTGGTCGAATTTCAACCTGGGCAGAAAGTGTGGGTCATGGCCCCAGTGGCACCTTGTGCCTTGCAGGACAAGTGGACTGGGCCATATGAGGTAAAGGAGCGCAAAAGTGACGTCACCTACCTGGTGGATTTGCAGGCTCCAAGGAACCCTTTGAGGGTCCTTCACGTGAACCGCCTCAAGCCCCACTTCGAGAGGTCCGAAGTGAGTATGCTCTTGGCGACAGATGATGGGGTGGAAGAGGAGAGCGAGCCTCTCCCTGACCTCCTGTCTACCAAGGAGCATGATGGGTCAGTAGAGGGTGTGATCCTCTCCCCTACTCTGACTCAGGAGCAGCAGGGGGACTGTCGCCAGTTGTTGGGACAGTTCGCCCCACTGTTCTCTCTGACCCCCGGTGTTACTCACTGGTGTACCCATGACGTGGACACCGGTGACAGCCATCCTGTGAAGCACAAGATTTACAGGTTGACTGACCGGGTCAGAGCCAGCATCAAGGAGGAGGTCTTTAAGATGTTGGCGTTAGGGGTGATTGAGCCCTCCCACAGTCCTTGGGCCAGCCCAGTGGTCTTGGTCCCAAAGGCTGCGGCGCCCGGTGCCACTCCAGAACTCCGGTTTTGTGTGGACTACCGTGGGCTCAATGCCGTCACCAGGACTGACGCGCACCCCATCCCCAGAACTGATGAGCTCATTGATCGGTTGGGAGCTGCCCGGTTCCTCAGCACGTTTGATTTAACGTCTGGGTACTGGCAGATTGCCTTAACCGATGGGGCCAAGGAGAGATCAGCATTCTCAACCCCAGAAGGTCATTACCAATTCCGGGTGATGCCCTTTGGGTTGAAGAATGCCCCTGCCACCTTTCAGAGGTTGGTCAATCAGGTGTTGGCTGGGCTGGAGGATTTCAGTGCCGCCTACCTGGATGACATTGCTGTGTTCAGTTCCAGCTGGGAAGAACATTTACAGCACCTTGAGAAAGTGTTGAGGGCTCTGCAAGGTGCAGGCCTCACGATCAAGGCCAGTAAGTGCCAGATCGGGCAGGGTTCTGTGGTGTACTTGGGACACCAGGTAGGAAGCGGCCAGGTGGCGCCCCTACAACCCAAGATTGACACCATTCTGGCTTGGGAGCCCCCAAGACCCAGACAGAGGTGAGAGCCTTCTTAGGTCTCACCGGCTACTATAGGAGATTTGTTAAGGGCTATGGCACCATCGTTGCCCCCTTAACAGAGCTGACCTCTAAGAGGCAGCCCAGGAAAGTGATCTGGACTGAGTCCTGCCAGAAAGCTTTTGATGCCCTGAAGGCAGCCATGTGCACGGCGCCCGTGCTCAAGGCACCTGACTTCTCCAAAGAATTTGTCGTGCAGACTGACGCTTCAGAGCATGGTGTGGGAGCGGTGCTCTCACAACTGAACGAAGAGGGCCTGGATCAGCCTGTAGTCTTCCTTAGCAGGAGACTACTTCCCCGGGAACAGAGGTGGAGTGCCATAGAAAGGGAAGCTTTTGCTGTGGTCTGGGCGCTGAAGAAGTTGAGACCATACCTGTTTGGGACTCCCTTCCGGGTTCAGACAGACCACAGGCCCCTCAGATGGTTGATGCAAATGAGGGGTCAGAATCCAAAACTGCTGAGGCGGTCCATCTCCCTACAGGGAATGGACTTTACGGTGGAACACCGTCCTGGTACAGAACACGCCAACGCAGATGGTCTGTCCAGGTTCTTCCGCCTTAGTGAAGAGAACTCCAATGGGGTTGGGTAGTTCTCCCTACTTTCAGCTGGAGGGGACATGTGTTAGACTTGGCATCTTTTGGCGTGTTTCCCCTGACTTTTTGCTTTCCGACCTCCCGGTTTTGACTCTGTTTTTGCTGGTGTGATGATTCTGCGCACTTTCCTCACTGCGGTCCAGTGGGAAAGTGCAAGTGCTCCTGTATGAAATGTGTTATGGATTAGTGGTTCCATGATTGGCCTATTTGGTTTATGTGTCAGTCCCTTGTAAAGTGCACTGCGAGTGCCAGGGCCTATAGACCAAATGCTGTTGGTGGGCTGCAGCACTGGATTGTGCCACCCACGCAAACAGCCCGTAAAGTGTAACTCAGGCCTGCCAACGCAGAGCCTGTGCGCAGCCTGGGGCTGCCATGTCGACTTGGCAAGTGCACACACTTGCAAGTCCCTAAACCTTCCCTTTGCTACATGTTAGTCACCCCTAAGGTAGGCCCAAGGTACCCCTGTGGGCAGGGTGTGGTGTATGCGAAAGGTAGGACATGCCCGAGTGTGTGAGGCATGTCCTGATAGTGAATTACAGCCTGGTTCGTTTTTCACTATTGCAAGGCTACCTGTTCCCCCTAGGCCAGAACGGGCAGTTTTGATTATTACAGCTTATAATCCTAACTGACCCCGGGAACATGGTAGAAATTCGAGTTTAGTATGCCTGGACTCAGAATGATAAAATGCAGCTTTTAGTAAAGTTGGTTTTAACATTCTGTGTTTGAAAATACCACTTTTAGAAAGTGGGTATTTTCTTGTCTAACCATCCAAGCCTGCCTCTGCGAGGTTGTGTATTCCTTGTCTGGAGTGTGAGTGACAGGGGCTGGGGGATGCCAGGAGACAGGGTGAGTCAGCACAGGGCTGAATAGCAAGATCTACATGTAGATGGGTGGGAGGGGTCGCACCTGGGCCCTGAATAGGACAGTGCCTTCCCTCCACAATGCTGGCTCCACCTCCTGTGGTGCGTCTGATGTCCCTGGCCTACTCACTGAAAGAAGGGACGGAGACTTGTCAACAAAGTGCTCCAGAACTGGTTTGGACTAGGCAAAGGCCTCTCTGCCTTCAGAGAACAAAGGAATTTGGGATATAAATATTGGGGCCCTGACCCCATGAATTTAGATCTCGCTGGAATCAAGGAACCTGCCAAGACGAAGAGATGGAAGAGCTGCCAGGAGGAGTACTGCCCCTTTGCTGTGTTGTTGCTTTGTTGGGTTAGCCTGCAGCTGCTGCTTCTGCCTTGGGTAGTGAAAGGACTGGACTGAACTTTCTACAAACTTGTGCTGAGTATCTCCAAGGGCCTGAAACCGAGCTGGCCTCCTGTTAAGAAGTCTCAGGGACTGCAAAGACTTCACAAGCCTCTGGGTACCGCTTCTGGAACGCTGTTTCAGTTGCCACAGAGGAAGGGAACTGCAACCGACTCCGTCAACCGAATCCATCCCTGGCCGGTGACCTGTTTGCACCGCAGACCGCATTGCCCCGCTTCACATCGCAACCCTGGTCTCACCGTGGGCGACGTCTGACGCCGCCAACATCGAGCCGCTGCTTGCACCGTGACCTGTGGGCACCACAGTTCGCATCGCATCGCTTCACTGAACCAACCGGACCCGACCGACGCGGTCGCTGCAACTGGCTCAAGAGTCGAGACCGCACCGCATTTGGGGCACCACTCGCACGTCTGCGACGCACCGCTCCGACTCGCACCGCTGTCCGACGCCAGCTCCCGCACTCCGGCTAGGTCGCCTGCATCGCAACCTGTCAGCACCGCATCGAGCATCGTCTCGCCCTGCATCGCACGCCTTGGACTCACCGACTCCGTCTGCACGACGCTCATCGAGCCGCTGCCTGCACCGCATCGAGGGACACCGCCCCTTGCATCGCTCCGTCTTGCACCGCAAACCGCGACGAACGCCGACCGGCTCGTACACTCCGTACCAGCCACAACGAGAAAAGGTACTGTGACCGAGTCTGTTCATGACTCTGCTGGCCCGTATCGACGCGGTCGGCTGGAACTGTTAGACTCTGTGGTTTTCAGCATCACGGTAGGCTCGGACGGAGCTACCGACTCGTACGAACTTTGCTTTTGTGCTATTCCTGCAAAGAAGAAGTTACCGTATCAAGTATTCATTCGTAAAGTATAGTATTGTGGATTTTTGTCGTAATTGGTCTTGTCTTGAGTATATAAAATATTGGTTATTTTTCTAAACTGGTGTGGTGTCCGTTTGTAGTGCTTACACTGTATTACTGTTGGTTATGTGCAAATGCTTTACACACTGCCTCTGAATTAAGCCTGACTGCTCGTGCCAAGCTACCACGAGGGTGAGCAGGGGTTACTTCACGAGTGTAACAACCCTTACCCTGACTAGGAAGAAGGGTCCCTACTTGGACAAAGGTGCAAGCCCTTGCCAACTAGAAATCCCATTTCTAACATGGAGGCACACCAACAGGGCGGTGTGCACAAGGAAGGCCACTCACTTGGGGATGCCTTACGGTAGGGTGAGTAGGCCGGACAAAAAGGGGTTAGCAAATGGAGACGGCGCTCGCAGCCCAGACCCTGCCAGACGGCAGGGCGCAAAAGAGACTAACGAGGTAGCAAGTTGGGGGATAACTCCGGGGAGAGGCTACCCCCCACACGCAAAGGGCGTGGAAACCAACAGAACAATTTTGGGACCCCACAAGTGGCAAGAAAAGAGATTTGCGAGGAAAAGAGCACAACAACAAACTGTCTAAGTGCTTTACGAACTAGGAGGTGCTAATGATTTATGACAAGCAAGTGATTTATGACAAGAAACAAGGTGTAACATGTCACTATGATGATTTATGGCCAGGGTCACAAAGCAATGACCTGGGGAGTGTAAGATAAGATATGATGATTCAGTAATGCTAATAAATCTGCGGCCAACATCGACCACAAAACCAAAAGCATGTGTTGGCTGTTTATTGGGTGTATATATGTAAGAAAGTTGCATGTCATTCGGGAGTGGACACCGTGCGGGAGTTATGCTACAACTTCCTTACTCTTTGTGCCTCATGAGGAAAGAATTGGGACATGAAGGCCGCGAGGAGGTGATATCACATTAATTACAAGTGATATCATTTTTCTGATTGTGCTTTCTCACCCCAGTCCTCACGACAGCCCCCCTTCTTTGCTGTGTGACCGACTTTGATTTTGGTCCTGTTGGCTGCGTTTTTAGTTAGTTCAGTAAGTATTGGGGTAGAAGTGACCCTTTATAGTCAAAGATGGAGGGAGAGACTTTTAAACCGTTTCCTTTTGGGTAGGGCGCGGGGGGGTCTGTCTCCAGGGTAATGACACATCTCATGTTGCATTGACTAGGAGAATGAACTAGAATTACGCTTTTCATCATTAGCTTTCTAAGCGCAGCCTCTCACCCATTCGCTTGAGACTTTGTCAATCACATCTTAGCTTAGATCTTGGCTTAGGCCAGTGGAGAACAGGTATTTCACTTGATGCTACTGGCTGTGTGTGTGTGTCCTTTCGCCTCAACTCGAGAGCTTGCATTGACCTCCATTAGGGCTTCTTTACATCTCTAGTCCCCACTGTCCACTTCTGATGGCTTCCTCTGGTGTGTCTTGATCTATTATGATATTGGCTTTGCCTGGGGAGTGGGGGAGCACGGACATCAGAAGAAAAGGGCTGCTTTAGTTGGTGGCCTAATCCTGCCTCCTGGTCTGAATGCTGCTAGTCAGCTTCATTCAGTAACTGAACCTCCTGAGTTCGCATTCACCGCTTTTCACCAGCTTCTAGCTGCTTCCTTGGGTGTGCTGCAGAGTTAAATCCTGGCAATACCTCTGACGGTAAAGCATCCTTTCCACTGAGTGCAAGCCCAGGCTGCCACAGAGGATCTCTCCATTCCTGCTTGTGATGAAGAAGCCGCTGCAGTCTGCCTCCTGCGCCCATCCCTGGATTCCCCCCTGTTGCACACTGTGCCTGAACTAGAATCCTCTGCTTCTAATTTTATCCAGGCTGGTACCAAAGGGCATTTTATTAATGTTCCACTGCCTTTGATGATCCGTTTAATCGTATCAAAACTCCCTGAAGGACAATTATTCCAGGAACATTAGACATCTATTTCAGTGCCAGTGTAAGAGGTCACCGCACTGAGACAAAAGCAGGAACAGACAGCGAGCAGCGTGCAGCCGGCTCCAGAAAAGGAAGCAGCGCTGTGCAAACAGAAGGTTCTGGCACATTCCTCCAGAGCGTGAGGGAGGTGCCTTTGGCGCAGCACATCTTGCCGCTGTTATCACTCGTCCTTTGATTTCATAACTAGGAGAAATGAA
The DNA here is from genome assembly GCA_963921515.1 of Calotriton arnoldi. Classification (NCBI taxonomy): domain Eukaryota; kingdom Metazoa; phylum Chordata; class Amphibia; order Caudata; family Salamandridae; genus Calotriton; species Calotriton arnoldi. The sequence goes on along the minus strand of CAWUFW010009416.1, from coordinate 130,577 downwards.
GTAATCGCTTCTGCTAGGGATAATATGCCCACGGAAACACTATGCCCGAGGCGGGGAGTCCCGGGGTAAAGTCTTACTGTAAACGCAGCAATGTTGTCAATGCATCACTGTCAGTGACCATCAACCATGTAACTTTACATGGCTCCGCGCATGCGCGTTCTGTGATATTCCTTTCTTGCGGCCTTAAGCAAATAGGAAGAGGAGGTTAAGTTAAGCTCCTCACCTCACTCGTTCAGTTACACGATTTTACCATAACACAGACAGGAGTCACAGAAACAGAATGGCACATTTGTAACGGTGTGACGTAGCCAGACCCTGTGTAGCAAACAACCGAATAAGAGACAACATGACCACATTCTCAGCTGTCACATAATCCAGGTGTATAACTGGTTGCCACACCCGGAAGCTTTGGAGCCTTAGATTTGTTTTGCAAGTCACACCTGTCTCTGCTTGAATGGGTGTGTGAGGTCTTGGCTGAAAGGCTGAGTCTTTTTTTCTCTCGTATCTGGAGATGAAATCAAACCCATAAAGGGCGGTGGAGGTGCAAAGGATGTTATCAAATCCGGCAGCATTTTGTTTACCAAGATTTAAAGCGACGCTTAGAGTGAAAATTAAAGTAATAAGGAAATATGAATTACTCTGTAAAACTGTCTTCGTCTAAACGCTGTGGCTAGACCCATATTCCAGAGACTTTGGCCAAACCCCGAGAGTTCTTGTGTGTGCTGTTTTATCTATAGAAGCGTCATTGCTCATAGTTTTATTGCTGACAGCAGATACTCAGTGCATTCAATGACCTGTATCTAACATTACAAATCAAGGTATAACAATTGTCATGTCTAGTGTACTTTATCACCAGGCTCTTCATTTTTCACTGTCTCATGAAAGCCGTCATTTATGATATAATTGTCTTTAAATAGAGCTTTATTGCCAGTACTGTGTTACACGCGAAGAGTGCATGCAGTACTCTTTAATGGGTTTTTAGAGAACACACAATTGTTTCAAATAAGGTGTTTGCAAATCCTTTATAACTATTTGAGCACTCAGCTCTTGGAAGTGCCTCTCAAGTCTACTTATTTGAAGGTCCATCACTATTGACAAAGCTCGTTTTACCAAATATTCCATTTCTCTATTATCATAATATTCTCGGAACAATTACATCTCATTGGTGTGCATTTACACAGTATGTGCAAGATGCTCAGGAAACCTGCAGTCTTGGTGGGAGGGGTAAATTGAGCACAGTGAGGTATCGTAACTAAGGGGCACATTACGATACCCGGCGCAAAAAATTCCGCCAGGCATGGAAGCGGCAAAAATCCGCCCGCACACACCGCCTGAACACCGACCACGCCATTACGATTACACAAACCGAATACCGCCATCGGCGGAAAAAGCACACAAAATACCGCCCGCCAACGTCCGAGTCGGAGACAAACCGCCCGCCACGGACGGAAACACGCACGACAACACAAAACCGCCCGCCCTCACGGCCGACACACCGCACGTGAAATTACGATCGCACCGACATGAGCGCGGAAAAACTACAAATATACCGCCCGCCAGCGCAAACAACGCCGATGAGAATCGACACGGCAGAAGCCATGGCGCCCACGTACCTGCACAGAAACCATCCGCACACAAAACCAATAGCACACAACATGGCCAACAAGTCCACACAGCAAGGCACGCACAAATACACAAGCACAGTACATATCCCGAAAACACCCCCCGGACAAACAAAAAATACAAAGGCCAGAACCCCAGACACAACACACCTGAAAACAACAGACCATGAGGACACACCCACATAGGTGAGTACAAAAGCAGCACTCCCACAGACCACAACCCCTTGCTACATTGCAAACCAGAGAGGAGAGGAGAGGACACAGTGACACAGCAAGGACAGCAGCACACCACAGAAACGCACACATCACAACCACCACCACCACCACCACCAAACACCGGCACCACAAACCCCCTGCACATTACACAACACACACCGCACCAGCACCACAAACACCATGGCACCACAAAGAATGCCCAAGTTCACGCCCATTGAGCTGACGGTCATGGTCGACGAGATCATCAAGGTGCACCCACAAATCTATGGGAACATGGTCCAACACACACCACTAGCCACCAGAAACAGAATGTGGAACCGGATCGTAGACCAGGTCAATGCAGTCGGGACCCTGCCCAGGAACAGAGTCGAAATTAACAAACGGTGGAATGACGTCAAGAGCCTGGTCAAGAAGAAGGAGGGCAAAAACAGAGAGCTGGCTGCCGTCACTGGCGGAGGGAATCCCGCGCTCTTCAAGACCTTCAAAGCGTGGGAGGAGAAGGTGCGAGTCATCATACATCCCGAGATCCTCGCCGGATTAGCAGGGGAGTGGAGGCTGGTAAGTACAAACTAATGTATACCAGCACACCGCTATGTACTCACATGCACTACCACCATGCCACAGCTCCCAGGACAAACACCCCCATGTCCAGCACACAATACACGACACACACATGCAACAGACACCACCACACACAGCCCAAACAGAACAACTGTAAGATGCGTGGGGACATGTGTACATTCAGCTAGCCACGTAACCACCAACAGGTCCCCAAATATGCCAGAAGCGCCACAACGAGCACCCACCACACCCATGTGTCCGCCACAGCTGCACAAACCGACAAGTAACAGGTAAGTGGCAGGAACACAAAGTGCAGTGGGTGGGACGGTGGACAGCACAAGTACAACACACACCAGGCCCCTAGTCCCACAGCACAGCAAGGAGGAGCATCCCCACACCCCACAGCCACGTGTCAGCCACCGCAGTGCACAACGACAGCCGAAAGGCAGACATCACGGTCCACAGCAATCGGTGTCAGTGGGTGTCCACCCACCCCCACGACCCACAACACGCCCCCACCCCCACAGACCTGCAACATGGAGCACCCCCGCTTAGAGCCATGTGGCATCCAGTACAGTGCACGCACGAACAACCTGCAGGTGGGAAACTGGACAGGGCTGGATTACTGGAGGCATGAGGACCGGCACACGACCAACACATGGGACATGTCACGTAGCAGACGAAAACGCAGCACCGCCCACCGTCACGAACAAGTGAACAATGTGCACACGGACATGAACAACAGACTCACACCCCACATGACCCATCACAGACATAGCAACACCCAAAAAGCCACGTCTGCATACACAAGCCACACTGAAAATAGTACCACACGGCAGCCACTGTGCAACTCATCACACACAACCGAAACACCATTGAAGTCCTGTCCATGTAGCCCCTACTGCCTGTCAACCACACACCCCACAACTACGCCTATGTAAGACAAACAACACAAGACGCAACTGAGCGGAACAACAGAAATGCACACGAACACCAATGAACCCATCAAACACACAGACACACCATGCACATACAACATACCATCCATCCCATCCGTCAGCCCCAGTCTCATGAAAGGCATGTCATCCGCACAGCTGCCACACATACAGCAGTCACGCTAAGATACATGCCCATGACCAACCATGTGCCAGAAGTCAATGAAGCGCACGTCACACTGTGAGCAACAACACACAACATGGGCCACACCCCCCACGAGCACTGCAGTGATGCACATGGCACAGGGCAGCACGCACACCAAGGAGATGGGACAACTGCAATACGTTGGCTTTCACACACAACCATCACTCACTCATAACGATGCGTCCAATGCCATGTCCAGTAATCACAACAGACAGCAAATATGCAGGCCATGTCAAGCATGCACACACCTCAAACCATGCACTGTCATGCTGCCACAACACATGTCACGTTCAGCACCCATGGCTCACAGCATGTACCCCAAAAGCATATTCCCTCCCAAATGCGAATCTGGGGCATGGCCCCCATGTTGCCATATGCGTTCCTAAGCGTTCCATTTGAACCCCAAAAGCATATTCCCTCCCAAATGCGAATCTGGGGCATGGCCCCCATGTTGCCATATGCGTTCCTAAGCGTTCCATTTGAACCCCAAAAGCATATTCCCTCCCAAATGCGAATCTGGGGCATGGCCCCCATGTTGCCATATGCGTTCCTAAGCGTTCCATTTGAACCCCAAAAGCATATTCCCTCCCAAATGCGAATCTGGGGCATGGCCCCCATGTTGCCATATGCGTTCCTAAGCGTTCCATTTGAACCCCAAAAGCATATTCCCTCCCAAATGCGAATCTGGGGCATGGCCCCCATGTTGCCATATGCGTTCCTAAGCGTTCCATTTGTACCCCAAAAGCATATTCCCTCCCAAATGCGAATCTGGGGCATGGCCCCCATGTTGCCATATGCGTTCCTAAGCGTTCCATTTGAACCCCAAAAGCATATTCCCTCCCAAATGCGAATCTGGGGCATGGCCCCCATGTTGCCATATGCGTTCCTAAGCGTTCCATTTGAACCCCAAAAGCATATTCCCTCCCAAATGCGAATCTGGGGCATGGCCCCCATGTTGCCATATGCGTTCCTAAGCGTTCCATTTGAACCCCAAAAGCATATTCCCTCCCAAATGCGAATCTGGGGCATGGCCCCCATGTTGCCATATGCGTTCCTAAGCGTTCCATTTGAACCCCAAAAGCATATTCCCTCCCAAATGCGAATCTGGGGCATGGCCCCCATGTTGCCATATGCGTTCCTAAGCGTTCCATTTGAACCCCAAAAGCATATTCCCTCCCAAATGCGAATCTGGGGCATGGCCCCCATGTTGCCATATGCGTTCCTAAGCGTTCCATTTGTACCCCAAAAGCATATTCCCTCCCAAATGCGAATCTGGGGCATGGCCCCCATGTTGCCATATGCGTTCCTAAGCGTTCCATTTGAACCCCAAAAGCAAAGTACAAACCAGACCCAGGATGGGCCAGGAGCCTGCATACACCAGAGTCACAATGAGTAGGGGCACAGCAACACACCCATCGGCATGGCCAATCCGTCCCATGCCACATGTGCACAGCACACAGTCCCATTGCCAAGCACACACAACTACAAATGCCACAGCCACACACACGCCTCCGGGAAACCCATGTACGAGATTGCACGAAATGCCAATGTCAGACGACAAATACATACTTCGCCAGGTGCAACACAATAACAAATCTCATTCTCTCCACAGGTGACGAACTGCCGGATGCTGGGATGGAGACAGCAGCCAGCACAGCCAGCCCACAAGCCCTCAACGAGGACACACGGATGTGGAGGATCTCACCTCCTCTTCGGACACGGACCACCAAGCAGGCCCATCTGGTGTGGCAGGGCCCAGCCGCTCCCCAGGACCCCTCCTACCCACCAACCCATCATCCAGGGCTGCTGAACAGTCCCAGCCCCCTGCTGCCACTGTCGTTGCGGCCACACCCACGGTCATTGCGGCCACACCCACGGTCATTGCGGCCACTACCACTGCCGCAACCGCCACCATCGCCGCACCGACCACCACCGCCGCCACCACCACCACGTCTTCGCTGGCACCAGCCCCAGCGCAGGTGGTGGCCCGGCCGACTGGATCCACCCTGGGAGCCACAGCGAGGACCGTGGTGAGCAATGTGGCTAGTGGGCAGGCCGGTGGCAGCAGGACTGGTAGGAGGAGCAGGGTCAGGGAAATGCCAGCCTCCCCTGGGATCCATGCCCTGCCTCAAATGGCCAGAGTCCTTGGGGCCTATGAGGAGGCCCAAGAACAATGGGTCAGGTCTGCTTCAGACACGCGGGAGGTGCTGGGGGTGCTGAGGTCCATGGACGCCCGTATAGGTCAACTCGTGGACCTCATGGGCCAGCTGGTGGTGGCGGTGAGGACACGGCCAGGGATAGCAGCTCCCCTCCGCCACCACCTGCCGGGGCGCAGGGTCGAGCAGCAGTGTCCAGTTCCCCTGCGTCCACAGCCAGTGAGCACACCTCAACCACCAGCATGTCGCAAGCAGGCACCCCCTCGCAAACGTGGAAGGGGCCGTCCGAAGAGGAAACAGATCTCCCGGGAGGACTTCGCACGCTCCAGTCGCAAGTGAGGCAGCCAGCCAGCCTTCCGCCAGCCTTCCTTGACCAGCCACTGCATTGACTTGGACTACGATCCCACTCCACACAGCCATCTGGATGGCATGTGTGTGTTGGACTATGGACATAGAACCAGTGGGTACACCCTGAGCAACACGCAGCCATGACCGACAGCTCATTGTCACTGCACGCACCACTTTTGTCATCACCTTACACACAATCACATGTCACAGTTTGTAATAAATGCACCTTTTTCACTAACTGCTGTTTGTGCCCTGTGTGTTATTTGTACGGAATACAACGGCCACCTTGGGCGGAAAGGCACCTGATGCGTGGCATGGCAATGGAATCCGGAGGGCCTGTAGGGACCTAGGGGTGGGAGACAGAACAGGAGCACATTCAATGAGTGTGTCACACACCCATCACACAGTACATGTCAACAACTACAAGCAATGTACACACATCGCACAGAGCAATAGGGCACAATGCCACAGTCACCAACAGTGGCATACTACCCTGGCCATGGAGCGTTGACACACAGCACGTAGTGAACAAACGGCCACCCTGACACAGCACACACACACCTGCACAGATACAGCCACATCAGCCGTCGTACATGGACACTCACCGTCAAGTGAAGTAGCGGGCGATGAGCTGCTGACGCACATTCCCAGCTTCCTCCTCTCCGCTGTCCTCCTCACTCGAGCTGTCCTGGTCTGCGGGCTGGGGCCCTGGTTGATCTCCGTCATCCACAATGAGGGGGATCTGCTTCCGAATGGCCAGATTGTGCAGCATGCAGCACGCCACCACTATCTGGCACACCTTCTGTGGGGAGTACGCCAGTGCACCCTCGGTGCGGTCCAGGCACCTGAACCTGGACTTGAGGAGGCCCAAGGTACGCTCGACCACACGTCTGGTCCTCCCATGTGCCTCATTGTATCGATCGTCTGCTGGGGTGCGAGGATTCCTCAATGGACTGAGCAGCCATGCCCCATTCGGGTACGCAGAGTCACCTGGGTGTGAGGGACACAGAGAACCGTTGCTATTCCAACTGGACAGGGGACAGCATCGCACAACCAGCACGCTACACCACTCCACATACTCACCGACAATACAGCCACGATCCTGTTGCAGATTGGCCATCAGTCGTGGCAAGATGCTGTTGCGCATTATGTGTGCGTCATGGGCCGAGCCTGGGAACTTTGCACACACGTGGGTGATCACCATGTCCGCAAGGCACACCACTTGCACATTCAGGGAGTGCGTGTGCTTCCTGTTGCGGTACAGGTGCTCAGTGGCCTGTGGTGGAACAAGGCCAACATGTGTGCAGTCAATGGCTCCAACGACGTGTGGGATTCTGCCAAGGGCATAGAATGCACCCTTCACTGCCGCCAATTCACGAGCCCTGGGGAAGCGGATGTACCTGTTTCGGTACAGCATCATGGCTGCCAGTACATCCCTCAGTACCTTGCTGAACATGGGCTGGGACATCCCTCCTCCACTGCCCACTGTGTGCTGGAATGACCCAGTGGCGAAGAAATGCATGGCGGCCATCACCTTAGCCGTGGGGGTGACAGCAGTCGGATACACCCTGCGGGGACGGAGATGGGGTACTAACATGGCACACAGTCGATGCAGGGTTGGCCTGTCCAGCCGAAACTTCCTAATAACCTCTGTATCGTCCATGTCCACCAGCAATTGGTATGGGCGGTCAATGTTCGGTCTCCGCCTAGGGAAATTGCAGAGGACACATGTCAAAGCAACACGACACATAGCAATTTCGCATACACATCACTGACATGACTGAGCAAGCACATGAGCCACAGCCCAGCTGTCAAGCTGGGACGGCACGGCCACAATACACTTACACAGGTCTCCCAACAATGGCAATGGCTAGTGAGACATACCACTGCCATGTGCATGCACATGGGGATCTAGGCCCCAATGACTTGCGGGGCGTGCTGATGGGGACTGACTGCATATTCGTCAAGCGGCAACGCCACGGCAACATGAGTGTCTGCTGAGCATGGAACTGCTTCCGAGGCTGGATGAGTATGGCACACGACGACGACGACGATGTGGGCACAGGCTGAGCGGCCAAAACAAGTGGGACCTGTGGCACGAGGGGATATGAGACAGTAGTAGGTGTCAGCACTGCACCCTATGTACAGCACTGTACGGATCACACCTCCCGAAACATTGACAGGTGTCCACATTGACATCCCCATGCCAAGACGGCTGTGTGCTTGCAGTCACACGTCACAGGTGAGAGGTTACATTGCACGTGCCAGGTGGCAGACGTACATAGTGGGAGCTGGCATGTGTGTGCATGTGTCTCCTGTTCAGGATCCACCAGATGGGCGCTGACTCTGTACTGACCATTGGACACAGCATGTTCCGTGGAAGGCTTGTGTGTGTGGGATGGTGGCACTGGATGTGCCTCCGTTGGGTGGGGGCCATGCACAGGGCGGGTACGTCGATGATTGCGCATTGTTGGTCACGGTGGGTGCACCAACTGAAGATGTGTTGCCCTGTGTTCAATTCCTATGTCCGCATGATGATGGACTGTGGATGTGGGCAGACTACACATTGGTCGATGTGCTGTCTATATGCATGTGCCTTCACACCAGGCACAGCTGCCCCTGCACATGTGACCCCTGCTGGACTCGCTGCTGGGTCTGTGGAGCTGATGCACCTTCTGTGCGTGGGGCGGACAGCTCTCCTCACTTCCCTCATTGCGCATGTCATGTCTTTGCCGCAGGTGACATGGATCATGGAGGGCCCACATGTACGCGTGGGTAGGCTACACATGATTGTTCACTGGTCGCCACCCCCAGTCAGTGTTTCGAATGGGAAGGTTGTCGTGCTGGTGGTATGTTCGATGTGGCGGATGGGCGGGCCTAGGTGCGGGCTTACATTCCGGACATGGGGGTAGTTGGATTGGCGACTAGTTGCAGTACACACGGGACACGTCTCTTCCTTTCCACATCTGGGTCATCCCTTGTACTAACTGACAGTGATACAGTCATCTTCGCCCCAGCCCTCATGTCCACCCCTCGCCCCCCAATATGCATGCTCACCTGCGAGGCTAGCGCTTGCACAGGCAGCCCCAAGCTCGCACCAGAGAGGGCAAGGAGTGTATGTGTGGGTCCAGTTGCACGAGTGGGCTGTCTCAGGGTATGATGTGTGGCGGGACGCCGTCCACCTGCGTGGTGCCCCAAATGGAGACCCGGCCTGCATGGACTATGCATCACAGTCTTCGCCTTCCGGATCCGCCACCTGCGACACCCAGTGGCTGTGGCTGCCCTTGCGGCCATGCCGCGTCCGTCTGTGACTGATGGCCCACACATTCACTCTTTGGCCTCTCTGGGGAGGGCTCGGGGGTGGTGGCGCACGCGCTTGCACTTAGTCGCAATGGCATGTGGCGTGGTTGGTATAATGGGCAATGGATGGGATGGTGCGAGCCACCTCCCGTGACGTCAGTGCTGCTCGTGCTGTGGTGCGTCCCCCTACACTTCCATTTGACTTGTGCCATGCTAGACGTTGAGGTTCTATTGCCTGCGTGATATGACCAGGAGGAGCGCGAGGAGACCTCTCACACACCATGCTCCACTGCCATCCCGTGCCCTGTATCGCCTGTGCGGATTGACTATGTTGGGGTTACACCTGGTCGACTGGGGCTGTGTGTGCCTTGTCAAGGGGCATGGCGGGCGCACAACAGGATCCAGCTTGTCCACAGAGGGTGGGCTGAGGTGCGCCTGGTATCGCTTTGTACGTGTGCCCGGCTGCTGTGCACACACGTGTTCACTCCCCCCGACAGGTGTCCTCTCACAATGCCCAGGGAAGCGGTGGTGTACTGTTCATGACCCCTCCCAACACGTCGTGCTCCAACTTGGCATGTGCGCATCTACCCGTCACACCCACCCACCTGAGCACTGCGTCCATACGACTTCACACGACACATGTGTGTCTTCCACAGTTGTGCTACTCATTTGCGTTGACATCCAATACCAGTGGACTACATGGTCATGTCACGACTGCCGTGTACTTCACATACTCTCATCCTCTCTCATTCGTACTTGTGAAATGAGTCAGCGGAGACAGTTTTGGTTTCAAACATTATATTGAGTCTTCTGTCCTCTGTGATGCAGTATAGTGGACACTACTGGCAGCGGAATACATGTTGAGGATATACTGAGCATGATAGCAAATGGGATAGGGTGTGGGGTTACATGTGATTGGCTGTTGCATGTGGGATGTGGGCTTCAGAGTGACATCTGCTTGGCCAAGGCTGTGCTAATGTACATTTACGTATAGCTGCGGAGCTGCGGACTTTGACACAGACGGTATACATGTAGCCTACCAGACCGCTTGGCATCATGGGCACAGTCCATCTCAGTTCCATGTGACAGGTTTGCTGCGGTTGTTCCTCATGCACGCGTGCATGTGAGATGACATCAGGGCATGTGCTTGCGTACATGCAGCGGCGTGCCACTTGTTGTTGCACTGTGGTGGTTACTGGACATGTCACAGTCACTGGGGTCGTGTTGTTGTTGTATGCACTTGTCGTCCATGCAAAGGTCCTGGTATGGGATTCCCGGGGCGGGGGTGGGAGGGGTGCAGCACCCACAGACTCCAGGCGACCTATTCATGTCCACTGAGCGGTGTGTGTGTCCATGGGCGCTGGATCCATGTCGTGTCCTGGTTGTTCGTGCAGTTCCGTCCATGTGGGTGCGATACACAGAGCCCATGCCACTGCCTCCCACGATGCATGCGGTGTTCCTGGATGTGATGGGGAACAGTGTGCATGTCCCGGTCATATCCGATGTCATGGCGATGTCGTTGATGGTGTGGTTACAGTTGCCGGTCGTTTGGTATGGCTGTTGTGGTGGTGACTGGCCAGTCCGTGCGGAAGCTAAGCATGGGTGCGGGGTTGGACATCATAGGTCACTCGGGGAACCTGCGTTGTGGTCCGACGTATTTACAGGTTGTCAGGTATGCGATGCCGTCCAGCAGGGCTTCCATGTCATTGGTGGTGTACATGTTTGCCAGCCAATGTAGCGGATGGTGGCTGTCAAGGTGTTGTTCGTAAGTTGTCCCTTGGAGGACCATGATGGGGCATGCTGGGTGACATTCGATGTAGCTGTTATCGATGATCCGTCGTGTGGAGGCACAGTGGTCCCATTTCAGTGCGGGTGCGATGTTGGCCACATACGCCATGCCCCCATAGGCAGAGCAGGCCCTGTCGTGTGCGTCCAGAGGGAGGAGTAGTGGTAGCAGGTCCGCCTTCAGACATGCCGGGTTGGAGAGGCATATCTCGACGGGATGCTGGTAGGGACACCTCCGACAGTAGAAGACGGGCATGACGCAGCTGAACAATGTGATGCGGTAAGTCAGTCGGTAACTTACGTTCAGCAGGGACAGGAGATCGCATCCCAATGTATGGCACAGGTTGGTTTTGTACAGCTTGAGCTGTTCGGCGTAGTTGGGTAGGTGTGTTGCGGTTGCCATTTCGCAGCGGTTCGTTGAGGTGGCGTGCTCCGGTTGTGTGTGCAGTCTGCAATGTGCATGCTCCGGGGTTGCTGTGAGCTCTGTGTAGTCGTAGGGAGACAGGACTTGTGTTCTGTTGGCTTGTTTGGAGGACACGGGCCCTCTTCCCACATGCTTCTCAGACAGTTCAAGGTCAGTGCTGTGTGACTCCTTCCAATTAACTTGCATGTGGCCGACATGGGGAGTGTTTTCTTCTTTCTTCCCCGTCCGTTGTGTGCTTCTGTGATATGCGCTATCTGCCCTGTGGTCGGTCTCCTCGGCATGCCTGTGTTGGTCTATTCTTGGACAATGGCTGTATTCACCGGCTTCTGTCGTAGGGCTGTGGTTTCGGTGTTGGAATGGAAGGTCATTCAGTGCTGTCTGCTCTCCCTTGTGTGGGCGGCAGGCTGCCTTTCCGCTCTGCGTTGGGCCTTGTGTGTGAATGTTATTCTTGGGCCACCTGTTGTCGGTCCCCGTGCTCTTTGGTGTTCCGTTTTATATGTCTTGTTCATATGTGCAGGGTGGTATGGGTTTTTCAGTGTGGTACTGGCGTTCCTCTTCCCGAAGGGGCCCTGCTTCTCCTAGTTGGTGTTGCCGCCGCTGTGTGCTACGCCATGTTTGTTACACTGGGGTGTGTCCTGCTGTTGCGTGACTTCACTGACATGTGTGCGTCGGTTGTGTGGCGTTGGGTGTTGTCCGTGAATTGGGCGTTGGGGACATGTCTGTGGCAGGCCTGTCACGTGTCATGTGCGTTCGGGGTGGGGCTGGTGTGTGTGCAGCTTGGTTGTGTCCCTGTGTCTGTGTGCGACGCATGCATGGCGCTGCGGTTGGCCTCTGCGTTGTGCGCATGTGTGGCGGCGTCATCGCCGCTTTGGGGCCGTGACGGGGTGGTTGGTTCCTGGTCCCAGGTGGTGTGTACACATGTGTTCCGCGATGTTACGATTTGGCCTGTGTGTCATATGTGGATGCAATGGTGGATGTGTAGTGTACACGCGCTGGTGGGGGTTGTCCGCTTTTTCCGCCCTTGCACTGTGTGCGCTGTTTGCGTGCACTTGTTGTGTGTGTGCCTACCTGCGTCTCCGCGGTACGTTGCGTCCTTGGTGGTGCATCAGCAGAAGCATGGGAACGGCCTGCAGTGCTGGATTCATGCTCGGGGTGCCGCTTCTTCGTTGTCCGTGCTCTGCGTCCGTGTTACCGCCTCTCTTTCACGTGCGGTGTCTCTTAGCCGTGGGAGCCGTTTGTTTGCGGCATCGTAATTTATGCGCCGGGCGGGACGTGTTTCGTCGGACGGTGTGTGTCAGTTGTGCTGCGCCGCTACGTGAACGGGCGCACTTTGATGGCGGACGGTGTTGCTGGCTTGCCGGCGGTGTTTGGCCTGCTTTTCGCATCGTAATTGGGCGGGCGTGTGGACTGCTGCGTGCCGGCGGTAACTGGTGCTTTTTGCATCCGCCAGCACGGCGGTTGTGCTTCCGCCCGCCATCGTAATGGGCCCCTAAGAATCTTGTAGAATTTAATGGCTTAATCCAGATCATTATAAAAAAAAAATACAAAAAAAGGGATGGATGGAATGCTTGAATTTATCTCAGCCACTGGTAATTCCTTGGGAAACCCATACCAATCCATCGTTATTTTGCACATCATGCCATCTCAGTTTGGACCCAGCTATATGCAAACCAATCTAGACCCTGCTCCAGTGGGACCAGCCCAGTCTGAACTGCCAAGCCAAGTCCTCCCTGAGCCAGAACACAAGCAACCCAGGACCAGTTTCGCCCTAGTTAGGGCTCATCAGCCAGGTATAGCTTGGTTCCAGTCACACATTATGCTTGGGACCAAGTCTGGGCATACTCATTCCCCTTAGGGTGACAAACAAAAGTATGCAACAAGGTAATGAATGGAATGGTTGAATTCATCTCTGCCACTGGAAACTACTCACTGTGTCAGTGTATTATTAGTGCATTTTCAGTATTACTGCCAGCTAAATTCCTGGAATAAGATATAACATGTTATTATGGGTTACTGCATATTCAGGTGTTACACTTTAACCCATGTTTAAGTGTATGTGTTACAATACAATTCGTAAAGGGTTTTATGTTTTTACAGTGTTTAATGATTGTTTATTGTTTGTATTTTATGCATTTAAATATCTGAAATACAGAACAATCCCCTGCAAAAAAAGAATAGTTAAATGCAATGAAATAAGAGGGTTGGGTCATCTTTTTTTTTTTGGCGTAAAATCAGGCCATACGAATCTAGTCAAAGTTTTACTGGGTGGATACAAAAAAAGGCCAAGGCAAACCAGTGGCATAATCAGCTGAGACTTAGATTCATTCAACATGGAAAACTAGTAGATTACAACCTAGGTGTGGTAGACGTGGAATGTTGCTTAAGGAATGGACAAGTTATAGGGAACGGGTAAAGAGGGTTCTTGGGAAAGGTCTCACACTGAAGAAAATAATGTAGCACGTGGCATGTTACGAGGGTCTGTACTCAGTAGAGCACCCACAAAGCATCCATAAGTACCAATATCAGTAGTTCCTAGCTTTAGGTTATACTTGGGTCTATCAATGGAAGATACGCCACAGATAATGAATAGTGGGATAGATTGGGGTAAATTCTATTGAAGTGGTGTGGGGTAGATTGAAGTGGAGTGGCATGCAGTAGATTGGAGTGGAGTGGATATTCAAGTGGAGTGAGATATATTGGAGTGGAGTGGGGTGGGGTGGGGTAGACTGAGTGGAGTAGAGTGGATTTGTGTAGAGTAGATTGGAGGGGTAAATTGGGGTGGAGTGGGGAGATTGGAATGGAATGGCGTAGATTAGGGCAGATTGGAGTGGAATGGGGTAGATTGGGGTGGATTGGGCTAGATTGGAGTGGAGTGGGGTGGAGTAGACTGGAGTGGAGTGAGGAAAATTGGGGTGGATTGGAGTGGGTAGATTGGGGTGAATATATGACGTTACAATGCATGCGTTTACAACGCATGCCTTTACAACGCGGTCAGTACAACGACCACGTTGTTACCACGCGTACCATTCCAACGCAAGTCATTACAACGATTTGCTCTAGGGGGGGCACTGGAGTTTGGAATAGTATAATTTACTATTCCAACTCCATTCTGTGCAACAGTAGGGAAGGTGTTGGATTTAAAATCCAACTCCTAAAGCCCCCTACAGCAAGTCATTGTAATGACTTGCATTGTAATGGTATGCGTGGTAACAACAGGGTCATTGTACTGACCGCGTTGTAATGGCACCGCGTTGTACCGACAGCGTTGTAAACGCTGTTTCCCATTGGGGTGGGGTAGATTGGAGTAGCATGGGGTGGAGTGGGGAGATTGGAGTGGAGTGAGGTTTATAGGGGTAGATTGGAGTGGATTGGGCTCGACTAATGTGGAGTAGGGTAGATTGGTGTACATTGTAGTGGAATCGGGTAGATTGGGGTGGATTAGATTGGACTGGGATAGTGTGGGGGTAGATTGGAGTGGAGTGGGTTAGTTTGGAGTGGAGTGGTGTAGATTTCTCAGGAATCCACCTCCCATTGACTGTGGTTTGATCAGTTTGTGTCACGGGCACTAGTCCCAGCCACACAAGCAGTGCAGCGTTTTTATCAGCACAAGTGGGGGCAGCATTGGGTGGTTTTCTGCGGATTCCGGAAGTTTCCATCACAGAAATGTAAGAAAAATGTGTGATTTGAGGCAAAGTTTGAGGTTTGCAGGGCATTGTGAGTATAAAGACCTTATGAGATCCACGCATGGCACACCATACCACCCTGGAATCCTCTGGTTGTCTAGTTTTCAAAAATGTCTGTGGTTTGTAGGTTTACATGGATGGCACCACAGCACGACTCCAAATACGCAGCTACCCCAATTGCTTATCTCTCAACATAGCGCTTTAGGGCCTTTTGTGTAGTGATCTCGGGGCCCAGCCACACAAGTGGGGCACCGTACTTATTGGGGGACAAGCGGAAACTCAGGGTGGTAAGAAATATGTGGCTTCCTACAGATTCCAGAACTTTCCGTCACAGAAATATGAGACAAATGTGTGTTTTTTACCAAAATGTGACGTTTGTAAGGGCTCCTGGGTAAAATTACGAAGTGAGAGCCATGCAAGCCATGCACTCCTATACTCCCCCGGTGGTCTAGCTTTTAAACATGTGCAAGTTTACTAGGTTTCCCTAGACGCTGACTGAGCTAGGGCTCAAAATCCACAGCTACCTACTTTGCAAAAAAAGGGTCAATTTTGAGTAGAAAAATGTGATGTATTCATTTCTGCTTTTTGGGCCATTTCCTGTCATGGGCATAAGGCCTACCCACAGAAAAAAGGTATTATTTTTATTGGGAGACTTGAGGGTAATGCTGGGATGGAAGGACGTTTGTGGCTCTCCACAGAATCCAGAGCTTTCCATTAGTGGTGGGCATTAAACTGTGCTCTGCCGGCGGAGTTCACAGAGTTTTTGTCACTCTGCACTCCACTTGGAGGGCGGAGTTTGACAAAAAATCAGCCTACACTGCATAGCTAAGTTTACCGGCACCCACCACGCACTATTGCATGTACATAAGCCTGGGGCACCACCTCACATCCTGTTGTTTTTCTGTGGGTGAGTCAGTCACAGGCCGCAGGTGAGTTTTGTTCCTTTCTGTTTTTTATTTGTTGTAATGTGCTGCTGTGGAGATCATGTTAGGCAGGTTCATGCAGTATACTTCACAGCTTGTAAGATGCTCAGCTGTAGCGGGCCCACAGAATACAGTGGAATGTGAACATAAAAATATTTAGTGTTGCATTGGTGGTGAGCGGAGTTGAATTGTAGATCCATTAACGCTTGAAATAACCTGCGGTCTGGATGCCATTTTCGATGTAGGAGCAGAAAGTGGTGGCAAGGCTGTCTTTTTCTCTAGCTCACAGACTCTGCAAGATACACACTCAGATTGGCTAGTAGGTTGCTGGGAGACACAACCAGGAATCGCATGCTCGTTTTTAGAAAAGCATGTCAATTAGCTGCTTCTCTTGGCAAGTGTAACCAGAAAAAAACAGTCCTATTATAAGGGTCTTGATTGGGCAATTCTTAAACATAGCCTCCGCCTTTGTGAATTCCCCGTTCCGCTGCTCTTGTTAGCATTGCAGCTTTCCCAATGAGTAGCAATTGCCACCAATTCCGATGCGCAGCCTCATGCAGGAGCACGGATCCCTTTTTTTTCCTTTAACTGGCCCCTCTCCTGGCGCTTTTCACTGCGCCACGCCAGTCGTATCATCGCCGATACCCACCATTCACTTGTTCTCTCTCTCTCGCTAGGCCGACAAGGCTAGTTGCTGAACCCTTGTTCCTCCAGTACACTTGGGGTCTCAGGCCTTTTTATTGACTGTTTTCACTTTGAATTACTTCATCCACAGATACCGCACCACTCAGTCATTGACTAGCCGAGTGGGGTTAGGGTAGCAGCTGCTTCCCCGACTTGTTTGTTCTTCGGGGCCCTGCTCGATAGGCCGCCTGGCCAGTGTGGTCATGAGCTTTCATCATCTAAGGTCAGTACACACGTGGACTTGGTTCTCTTAGGGCCCAGGGGCCTCAATTAATTGCAACCCTTAACGATAAACTACATGAATTAATCAGTATATATTTTGACAAAATTTATTTTAGCAGGGTTGTGAAAGTTAAATCGGTTTGTTTTGTTTGAACTTTACGTCCCTGTTGTTTTTCCCTTCCTCTGGTTACTTTCAGCGAAATATTGTGGTTCAATTTGTGGATAGATTTCCGTAGTTCACAGTTTGGGTTTTGTGCTGCTTGGAAATATTTGTTATACTTCTGTGTTAGTGATGTAGTGTGTTTGCATTGCTGTAAAAGGGATGATGGATGCATGTGAATGAGGTACTTCTGGTCTGACTTGACTTGGCTACAGGTCCCTTGGAGGGTTGTTGAAATGTAGGCCATTTCCTACTGATGCATAGTTTAGTGATTAATCAGGTGTTCAGTGAACTTCTGGCATTACTCATATACACTATATTAACTTACCCCTGATTGAAGGCCGGCGTTCCTTTGAGCACATCTCTCTCTCATAAATGGTAGGGGTGGGCGAGTGCAGCAACTCCGCCCGCTCGCGGAACTCTGCGGAATTCCACTGAGTTTTTATGCAACTCCCCAGAATTCCGTGTAGTGCAACTCCGCGAGTTCCGCCCACCACTACTTTCCATCACAGAAATGTGAGGAATATGTGTTTTTATTGTCAAAGTTTGAGGTTTGTAAGGGATTGTAGGTAAAAAAAACTGGTGAGATCCACTCAAGCCACCCTACACTGGATTCCTCCAGGTGTCTAGTTGTCAAAAATATGCAAGTTTGCTAGGTGACCCTAGGTGCTGGGCGCACTAGAGCCCAAAATCCACAGCTACCCACTTTGTAAAAAAAGCGTCAGTTGAAAAATGTTACTGTTGCGGGCACTAGGCCTAACCACAGAAGTGAGGTGCCATTTTTATCGAGGGACTTGGGGGAATGTTGCATGAAAGGAAGTTTGTGTCTCCTTGCAGATTCCAGAACTTTCCATCATAGAAATGTGAGAAAAATGTGTTTTCTTGTCAAAGGTTGAGGTTTGCAGGGGATTATGGGTAAAAAATAATGGTGAAAGCCATACAAGTCACCCCACCCTGGATTCCCCTAGGTGTCAGTTTTAAAACATGTACAGGTTTGCTAGGTTTCCCTAGAATCTGGCTGAGCTAGGGTCCAAAATCCACAGCTACCCACATTGGAATAAAAGGGTCGTTTTTCAGTGGAAAATGTGATGCGCCCATGTTGTGTTTTAGCCCACTTCCTGTAGCGGGCACTAGGCCTCTCCACACAAGTGAGGTACCCTTTTTATCGGATTACATGTGGGACCATAGAATAGTAGAACATTTGTTATTAACAATTGTATTTCGCTGCATTTGTGCCTTCGAAATGTAAGCAAGAGTGTAAGAAAGAAGACATTTTGAAAAATACCCTCTAAATTATATGCTAGTACGGGTACCTAAAAGTTAAGAGATTGAGAAATACCCACTGTTCCTGAATGGCATAGCTTGTGCCCATTTTAGAAATACATAGGTTTCCTTGATACACATTTTTCACTCTACATATTTCACCATATGAATTGGTCTATACTTGTTACACAGCGAAAAACCATTGTATAGTGCAGCTCAGCTCTTGACTCGGAGTACCTAGGGTTCTTGCAGAACCTACAAACCCTATATATCTCCACAACCAGAAGGGTCTAGTGGACGTAATGATACATTGCTTTTGTGAATTGAGCATTGTGACCAAAAGTTACAGATGAAAACGTTGTCACAAATGGCATTTTTTTTCCTACTCATTTTTAATATTTCTTGTTTTCAACAGTTAGTTTATTTAGGAAAACCTTGAGAGATCTACACATATGACCCCCTGCTGATTTTGGAATTTTGTCTACTTTTCAGAAATCTATAGCTTTCATGGATCACCCATAGGTTTCACACTAGTTTCCAAACAGCAAATAGGTTGAGAGCACAAAAAAATTGGAAAAATGGGCTACCTCTTTGAAAAAAGTCATAACTGTGGTGCAAAAATAGTTTTTTTAGTCAGCATTGCATGTTCCTTAAAGCTGAGAAGAAGGTGACTTTAGCACAGCAAACCGTTCATTGATGTCGTTTTTAGAAAAAAGTCCAGACACTTTTATCTGGAGCGCTTTTTCCCATTTTTCCCCCAAAATCAAAATGTATATTGTGCCTATTTTCTTGGTCTCCTCCAGGGGAATCCATGAACCATGGATATTTCTACAATCCCCAGGATGTTGGAAAAAAAGGACGCAAATTTGGCATGGATACCTTATGAGGAAAAAAAGCTATGGAGCCCTAATCATGAACTACTACTAAATGGCCTAAAAAGGACTCAGCACGGTAGTGGGGAGGACAACAGTTAAGGGGTTAAGGGGATAAGGAGTAGTTGCTGCGCTGCACAAAACTGAAGCGTTTTAAACAGACACATACTTTGTACGTGCAGAGAAGATGTGGAATACATATAAGACAGAGGACACAGGTTTAAAGGAGAAACGGATTAACTACAGCGCTGGCCAAAATTGAGGCACTTTAAAAAGCCTCTATTCTGTGCCATTTTTTTGGTGCTATAAAAGGAAGCGCTGAACTGCAAAACATAGTCATGAACTGCTTTAATAGTCCGTGTCATTTGTTTGGTGCTGTGAAGGGAAGTGCCAAATTCCAAAACAAATTAAGGCAACAACAAAAAACGTGTAGGACGAAACTTAGAAGCAACCCAATGGAGTATCATGAAAGTGGAAATGATGAACAGAAAAATGAAAAAGTGAAAAAGAAAAGTACCCTGAATGACAGATCGAGCAGCGGAAGGACTGCGGAAGTACATTAATCAAATAAAATGAATTAGTACTTGGTCCATGGTTCACAAAAATAAAAGGAAGTGACGTGAGGGATATGGTGGCCAATTAGGAGGCAGCTAAAAAGAATGAAATAAAATACCAGCATTTGTAAAGCGCACAGCTACCTCCGGAGAGGTCTCCCGGCGCTGGGGGCCCTCGGGAAGATTAAGCGAGCTATTGCCCAGAGTCACATGGTGCTGGGCTAACCTGCCGCCGGCACCGGGGATCGAACTGTGAACTCCGGAGTCAGGCACCCCGGCCACTGCGCCACACCTCTTGACAATCAAGCCAGCAAATGGAAAGTAATGAGCGAGCTCCAAGCACATATTACAATATTCACGCGCTTGAAGAGACAAACAATCTTATTGTGCACACAATGGAGGAAACAAGGGATTGTGGGACGGGGAGATTCACACTCCCAATGTTAATGACAACAGTGTTCAGAGGACACTGGCAATACTGGATATTTAAAAAAACAGTGGCAGTATTTGATACTATTTGCAGTACTTGCATGGGCTAGGAAAACAAACTGAGGATCCTCTGGGGTGTAGCTTGGGAAGTAAGAGTAGGTGGGTGAGGGTTTCAACTTTTCAGAAAACCATGCTGGCAATATCATATACATTATAAGAGAAGCAGAGCAGAAGAAGAGTTTAAGGGCCGCTGGAAAGGGAGTGCAGTGCAGATTGTAAAAAGTATTTAAAACACAATATTTTGTAAAATAACCAACATTATTTAAGATCATTAAAACAGAGAGGAGATAGAGAGAGTGAGAGTGTGCGTGCGTGCGTGCCCGTGTATGTCTGTCTGTCCCAGATGAAATCCGACAGACTCCTCACCATACCAGACTGAAAACACCTGTACCCAACTATGTACTACAGAAAAGATGTATTAAGGGAGTCAAACACCCCCCTGAAGCTACTCCCCTGAGGATATGTCTACAGCAGTCTACATGCAGTGGAGCCCGTTCCTAACTATGGCTAAATGCAGGCGGGCAAATATGGGGCATTCCTTGCCAGTGGTACCATATTAAGAATCCAATCATCAACATTAAAACCCTGTAATCTTTAGAATTTTTTCTTGTCTGTGCACCGGTGCAGAGTCCTTGTTTGTGCTTTCTCTAAGCACATCAGATGTATCCCCACCTGCTCATTGTTATTTCTGCAGGTTGTTTCCCATTGTTTCCGGCTGCTGTAAAATGACGGCTGCCTTGTGGCATTGGCATGAATGTAGCAGCCGGGGATTTCCTAGCAGCACCTAAAATGCTTCCCAGCATGCAGTGCAGTGATGTTAGAAACTCGAATATAAAACATGCCTACTTCGGCTTGTTACTTGGAGTGCACACTTGTACAAAGAATGTCTGCAGATAAGTGCGTTACTGTTTTTCAGGTGTTACTGGGAGCACTAGGGATTGTGTTATCAGGACAATGTGTAATTGTTTGACAAGCTCATAGAACTAACCTTCAAACTTTAAAGTTAATTTCTAGCTTGCACTTGTCAAGACTCTTCTGTAGTGAGGAACAGCCTGGCAGGGCACCATGATAGCAGCCCCTTATCACTTGTTCCCACGCTTCAGTTCAATGCTATGTGGTACATGAAGGGGATTAGTGTACTATGAAACCTCCTTTATTCTTTCATATAGACTCACAGCGAGGGCTACACATCTATGGCTGAAGGTCCTGAATGCCAGTCATAAGCTGAGCCACAGGTGAGGGACGATGAAGAGGGTGATGGCCGCTAAAAATAGGTATAGCCCAAGGCATACGAGCTATATAAGGCTATTAGAACATTCCACCCACTGAGGGTATAATGTTCTAAATTAAACTGGGAAAAACAGAAAGACAACTATAGGAATGCTAGAGCTGCAGGTCTCTACCAGCCATTATTGGCCCTTAGACACTCCATTGTTTTCAATGAACCTCACAAAAGTCCAATGTTCTAATATAGCATTTTAGCCCACTGCTGAGGGCTACACTGGATGTTAAAGGCCCTGAACCCAAGATATGGGTCCGAGACACAGGTGAGCCAACTGTATGGCTCAAGTGAGTCACGTTAGATGTATGTTATTTTCTGGCTTGTTATGGTTGCATGTGTTATCATGAGGACAGTGGTAGCCAACTATATGGCGCATCTGCACTGTGTTGGATTTATGCAAAGTGACGTGTGCATGTATTCTGTGATTTTTGCCACCTGTGTATTAGCATTCTTTACTGCTTTGTGGTAGTTGTTTGGGTTTCTCGCATGCGTTTACACAGTAGTGCAAACCTAGATAGAGGAGCAGCAGACCAATGTGAGTGTTTACACCAAAAGAACACAATCACAGGAGGTGCAGTAATGAATATGGTAACATTGGCATAAGCAATAAAACTTTTAAAAGGCGGTGATACTATCAAGATGAACATAATAACGCCAGGTGAGTGAAATAACAGTTGAACGAAGCAAAGGTTATGGCATGAGTGACGACCTTTGCACCTTTTTAAAGGCATGGATGGGAACAACCTCTTAGAGTCACAAGTTGAAAGCCTCTACTGTTTGTGGTTGCAGTTACCATGGGCAGGGAGAGCAGACACCTTTACATGGCCAGTCTTAACGAAGGACAAAATAGAAGGAAATGCAATATATTGTTTCTTGAGGTGGGTCAACAGAATGCCCAACTCTAATCGCATTTGAGGAACTATGCCAGTAATCTATAAGTGTAGATATAGGAAATATATTCAACCAAAACTGGACATATTAGGTTCCCAGTTCTAGGGGATTAGGGGCCAGATGTACGACCCTTTTTAGTGGTCGAACATGTGAAATCGGCCCATTTGCGATCGCTAAAAAGGGTTGTGTGTATGTACAAACCCTATTTTGCAAGTCGGTAACCCATTACCAACTCGCAAAATAGGGTTTGAGAGTCGCAATTAGGAAGGGGCCTGCCAAGGGCATCCCTTCCTAGTAGCAAGTCTCACTGGTATGTACGATTGTTTTGCAACCGCAAATGCAGTCGCAAAACAATTGCAGTTACAACCTAGTTCAAGTAGGTTGTAAACCAGTCGCAAATGGTAAGGGGTCCCCAGGGAACCCCTTCCCCTTTGTGAATGTAGGCGAAAATATTTTTTAAGAGTAGGCAGTGGTCCCACGGACCACTGCCTGCCCTTAAAAAATGAAAAGAAAACTTTTCATTTTTTACTTTCACACGCATCCCATTTTCCTTTAGGGAAAATGGGTTGCATTTGAAAAAAAAAAGTACTTTATTTAAAAACAAACAAAGACATGGTAGTCTGCTATGCCCAGCTGGCCCCCATCCCTATGATATGTGAGATTCCTAAGGGGTCGTAAATAGCGACCTACCTCATTAATATAAATGAGGTAGGTCTTTAGCGACCCCATTAGGAATCACAAACAGTGTCTGAGACACTGTTTTACATTCCATTTTGCGAGTTGCAAATTGCGAGTTGCAAAATGGAATGGTCGTAAATCTGTAAAAAAGATTTCAATGCCATTAGTTTTCTTGTTCTTTAGATAGTAAAGTGAGTGTTCTCTGATATATGATAACAAATCACTCTCCTATTTCATTTCCAGTAACTGTGATGCTTGGCCTTAACCATATCTGGGTCATGGACTTAGAACTGCAAGATAGCCAACAATGTTAACGTTCTTTCATGTCCTATATTTAGCAGTTCATACGAACATACCAGAACTGTAATACCTTGTGCATGATATTCATCTTAGACTTGGCTGACATTTTTGTTATGCCACTGTAATCTTGTGTAATTTCCGTCATTTTGTGTTACGACTGTTAAGCCATTATACCACGTTGCATAATTTCAAGTCGGGTGGGAGCAATACAATTGAACAGAACATGAGCAGCTATTGTTCATGGTACTTATGTTTTTTGCACAATTATTTTTATTGCAAAATACTTCCTCCTTTCCTTAATGGATGTGAGGATACATTTCATGCTAAAATATAGCACTAAATACAAGATTTGCATTTCATATAATTTGCATAATTTTTCTCAAATTTCCTGTATTTACGCAAAAGGACACAATGCAAATTTTGCACACTCCTAATTCATATGTACATATAAAACATAGTCCAGTCTAGGAATTCTTCATGTTCCAACTCAGGAAGTCTTAGTAACAACTAAGGGTGGGCGGAGCTGGCATAGTGCCTCTACGCGTAGCTCCACGGAGTTTGAAAAAAACTCCATGGAGCTACGCTTTGCTCCGCTCCGCTCCCTCCCCCCTCCCAAATTCTTTAAAAATTATTAAAAAAGGCACTTACCTGCGTTTCTGCCGACTCCCCTGCCTGACCGCTCTCCTTCCTGCTCCTCGCGTCCTTCTTCATTGAAAAAAACACTACGCTGTACGTCTTGCGCGTGTGCATGCGCACTCGCAAGACGTACAACGTAGTGTTTTTTTCAATGAAGAAGGACGCGAGTGGAGCAGGAATGAGAGCAGCCAGGCAGGGGAGGCGGCAGAAATGCAGGTAAGTGCCTACTTTTATCATTTTTAAAGAATTTGGGAGGGTGCGGCTAACTCCGCTCCACCACGGAGGTGGAGTTTTGCTTACCTCCGCGTTCGCAACGAGCACAGAGTAGGCAAATCTCCACAAACTCCGCTGGCGGAGCGGAGTTACCCGCCCAGGGTGAGTAACAATCACAATCTCAAAACAGTTCAGATACACTTTCAAAAAATAGTTCAAAGTTTGCATTCACCAATAACATAATGTTTCTGAATGTTTCACTGTAATCCCAATGTCCATCAATACTAATCCTTAGAAAGTATTAGGTCTTGGCATGTTAAAATATTTGTTTCCACCATACTTCAGAATTGTAAAACAAATATACTTCATTTGTGCTTTCCTAATTCTCATATATTCTGAAATATTTGTACAGTTAATTTACTGGCATTTCAATTTTGTTGTGTGCTAGGAAAAAATAACATCCTGCAGTTTTTAACAGCGAGATTGTCACATACATGCTCTCACTTGGAAAGCCAGAGAAAGAAAAGTAAACGCCAACCTCCCTTAGAAGACAGAGCCTAACATTTGACCTCTGCCTTTGCACAGGAAATGTGACAAGAGAAAAATAAGATTTAACAGCCAGTTTATTGCTGAAAAGTTCCCAAAAAGCCAGCACTTGTGGAGGAATGCAAGGAGTCAGTCACAGAGATGATAAACAGGCCAGGCTCCATGGAAGAGACAAAGACATTCTGCTTAGCCTAAAACAAATAAAGACAGCGACTAGAAAGCAAGCAATTGTGAGTTACAAAACACAAAGCTAATAGAGTGGTGTACACTGGAGTGTTGTAGAGTGAAGTAATGTATAGTAGAGTGACATAGTGTGGAATAGCGTATAGTGGAGTGGTGTACAGTAGAGTGGCATAGACTGAAATAGCGTATAGTGGAGGAGCGTACAGTGTAGTGGCGTACAGTGTAGTGGTGTAGACTGGAGTAGCGTACACTGGAATGGGGTAGAGTGTAATAGCATACAGTGGAGTGGCATACAATGGAGTGCCATCCAATGAAATAGCGCAGAAGAGAGTGGGGTGGAGTGGCATACACTGGAGTGGCATAGAGGGGAGTGACATACAGTGGAATTGCGTTCAGTAGAATAGCATATACTGCAGTAGTGTGTAGCGAAGTGGCATACAGTGGAGTGGCGTACACTGAAGCCGCATAGAGTGGAGTTGCATAGAGTAATAGCATAGAGTGGACTGGTGTAGAGTGGAGTTGCGTACAGTATAATAGCGCATTGTGGAGTGGAGTAGATCGGTGTGTTGTACAGTGGAGTGGCGTAGAGTGCAATATTGTATAGTGGAAAAGTGTACAGTGGAGTGGCATATAATGGAGTGGTGTAGACTGGAGTGGCATACAGTGGCGTGGTGTAAGGTAATAGCATACAGTGGATTGGCGTACATTGGAATGGCATCCAATTGAATAGCGTAGAATGAAGTGGCGTAGAGTGGAGTGCCATAGTCTGGGGTGGTGTAGAGTGGAGTAGCGTACAGTGGAGTGTAATTGAGTGGAATGGAATAGAGTGAAGTGGCATACAGTAGAATAGCGTAAAATGGAAAAGTGTATAGTGGAAGAGTGTCCAGTGGAGTGGCATAGACAGGAGTGGCATAGAGTAGAGGTGCGTACAATGTAAGAGCGTAGAGTGCAGTGGCATACAATGATGTTGCGTACAGTGTAATAGCGTAGAGTGAATTGGCATACATATAGTGGAGTGGCTACAGTGGCGTGGCATACGGATGTATGTGAACTTTAGCAGCAATGTAGATTATGGTGTGCAGAGAAACGCAAAACAGCAAATTGCGATGCTTTGCGTTTCTCCAGATTTACCAATCAATGCAGGGCCATGCATGGTAGCCTTGTGTTGCTTTGTAAATCTGACTTTAGTATTGCGTTGCCCATCTGACACTATAGGTCCGATTATGATGTCGGTGGGACCGACACCGACGGTACGTCGTTGTCAGTCCTACTGACATCTATAACCACGGTCAGACCGCTGCATTAGGATGCGGTCGGTCAGACCGCATTGGCACTGAGACCAACCAATAGCATCTGGGGGGCTCAAGGAGCCCGTCAGGCGGTCGGTCTAATCGCATTACCCACAATGGAGACAGTGCCTTCTCAGGCACCGCCGTGGGGATTACTATCTATCTTTGCGCTAGCCATTTCACATTGGTTCTTCCGACATGAAAAGGCTGGTGGAAAGGCTTTTTGTGGGGCCCCTATCAGGGCCCCTGTCCCCCATGTCCCTCCGCTATGGGCCCCCTAAACATCCCTGCATCATGTGGCAGGCACCATATAGTGCCTGCCACAGGGTGCAGGGATGTTTCCAAACATGCCTTTTGGCATTGGGGCTTGTGCTGTGGATCTTTTCTGGGCCGCAGCACAAGCCTCAATGCAAAGAGGCATGTTCCTGACTGCCTCCACGGCAGTCGGATCGTAATTTGGCAGGTGGGACCGCCGACTACCTGCTGGCCGGTCCCGTTCCCACAACGATTGGCCGCCATCGTAATTGGCCCCCATGTATGACGCATGGGTACAGCAATTTAATAATATAGATAGGCCTTAGTTATATTTGGGCCATGATATACCGTGATAACTTTGCAGTATACCATGGAACATGGCGATGACAAGCCAGTATATAATTGTGTAATGGATGTTTTTATAAAATGAAAATGCAGTCATATTGTTTTTACTACACTTTGGCTGTGTTCAGTGTTAGGACCTTAGATATAGGTAAGTAGTAGGTCCCTACCTATTACCACTTTATTAAAGTGGTAATAAGTAGGGAAATGTATCTATATTTTTAATATGTTTTACATAAGTTTATGGCTATGTACCACGGTAGTTTCACAAAATTTTGGGAAATTCCCGAAAGTACCGCAGTGATATCTATCACTAAGTTTGAATGCCTTTTAACTTAAAAAAATACTCATCTAACTTAACTGCAGTACCCAAAATGCATAATCTCTACACCATAATGTATAATCCTGCCAAATTTCATGTAAATTCATTCAGCCGTTTTCATGCTACTTCAAATACAAAAGTCTATGGATGCATTGGTGAAAAAACGTGTTTTGGGACCCCCTTTTATCTTTGCACCCCCTTAATGATCCACCACAAAAATTTACATCAACTCAAAATGTAGAAAATGGTTTGGGTCTGGAAAGTTTTGTGGTGATTCGTCAAACGGATGGAAGGTTATTAGGGAGTTAATATTCGAGGAATTCATATCTTTGGGAATAGTAACTATAACTACAGAGTGGCAATCCGATTTAATGTGGTTTATTTCTTTTTATCTATTGTATTTCTGTATTTGTTTATTGCTTTAAATAAGCATGTGACCATAAATGTGTCTTTTAGTTGTTCATGTGGCTATTCTGAAACTTTACATATGCAGTCTAGTTTATTTGTTGGGCTTCCTTGCTACTTTTAGTAGGATTGTGCTACATATGAAGCCCAAAGTGAATGAAAGCTAATCATTGTTGTTATAAAAATTAAAATTGTTTTTTTTCCTAATGGCCAATTATATTGTCCTCCATATAGTATATTGTGTAGCTCACTGCTAGGTCACATTTCCATTTTGTTCCACAGGCGTACATAAGGAAGATGTTTTTTGTTTGGCTTGTTGGGCACAGTTGAATGTTGTGAGCCAGAGAGCATACAAATAAAACTTATGTAGATTAAGATGTATTCTATTAGTTATGTATTTGTTTTCTAAGCTTCCATTAGCATGTGACCATAAATGGGTCTTTCAGTTGTTTATATAGTAAATCTGAAACTTTAAAAATGCATTCTAGTTTATTCTTTGTGCTTCTTTGCTCCGTTTAGAAGGATTGTGCTACATATAAAGGCCAAAGTGAATGAAAGTCAATCATTATTATTGTTATAAAAATTGAGATTATTCATTTTTTCATTGCCCAATCATCATGTCCTCCAAATAGTAGTTTGTGTGGCTCACTGCTAGGTCAATTTTTTATTTTGTTGCACAGGGGTGCATAAGAAAAATGTTTTTTGTGTGGCTTGTTGGGCCAGTTTTAATTTGTGAGCCAGAGAGCATGCATAGAAACATGTAGATTATGATGTATTTTATTCGTTATATATTTGTTTGTAGGTTTCCATCAACATGTGATCATATATGGGTCTTTCAGTTGTTCATGTATTAAATCTGAAACTTTACTTATGTAGTCTAGTTTATTTTCTGGTCTTGCTTGCTACTTTTAGTAGTATTGTGCTATAAGAAAACACTAAGGGGGTTATTAGGATGGCGGGCGGACTTTAGTCCGCCCACCACCCTAGCGGTGCTGGGACCGGCCGCCAGACGTGCGGCGGTCCCGCATCGCTAATTAGGATGCGACCGCCACCCTGGCGGTCGCATTCCGCATGTTTGACATTGCAGCGGGTGCTGCTGTCAGCAGCACCCGCAGCAATGCCAAAGTGCCATGTTGTGCATTGTCATGCACTACGTGGCAGGCACCGCGCGGTGCCTGCCACCTTGTGCATTGCAATGTAGGGGGGTACTATAGGTACCCCCCAAGTGCACCCCCCACCCTCCCGGGGGCCCGCAACGGGCCCCCAAAGCAATTCCCCACCAGCCTTTCCATGGCGGCATCGCCGCCATGGAAAGGCCTTTAAAAGCACACATGCTAATATGGATGGCGGTGCCTGCTAGGCACCGCCACCATATTAAGGCCCAATTCCGCCCGGCCGGCAATCGGAACGATTGCCGACCGGCGGAAAAGCAGCGGACGCACTTTGCGTCCGCCGCAATACCCCCCCACCATTATAATATGGCGGGGGTAAATCGGGTTGGGATGGCGGGCGGATCACCACTGCCAGGCCGGCGGTGGCGATCCGCCCGCCATCCTAATCACCCCCAAAGTTGTTGGCTCTTATAACTTCATAATCACTTCATAACATCACTTGCAATAGCAAAAAGAATCATCATCATAGCCTAATGTACATTGCTGTGAAATTGCATTACAATCTGTTTAGCGTTTCACCGCTACTTGAAATACAAAAGTCTATGTAAAATGCATTGGATTTCAAGCGTGTTTTGCGACCACCTTTTTTTCTTTGTACCCCTTTGACCAAACGCTGCAAAACTTTCAATCCTCCGACAATGTAATGGGTACAACTGGTCTGCAAAGTTTTGCGCAGATTGGTCAAACAGGTGCAAAGTTACTAAAGGGCAAATTTCCAAGAAGTCCCCATCTCTGGTAACCCTAACTATAACTACAAGAGTGGCTATTGCCACTCTGTAATACTTTTTTATTATCGTGTTAGCATATTTTTATGCGTGATAGAAAGTGTATGTTTAGTTAAAATAATGTTGGTTATTTTGTGTTGTGTATTTCTGTATTTTTAAATCTTAAATTTTTTAAATATTTATTATAGTAATTTTTAATTGGCAATCTGAATATGTGCCTTTTGAATGATTGTTTCGCTCAGATTAGTATTTAAATTGTGCTTATATAATATTTAGAAATAAATATGAATAGAGTGTGAGTGTTTGTATTTTAGGGATGTTATACAGTGTTGTTGCTTAGTGTGTTTTTTAAGTAGAGCTTTTGCTACTGAGTCTGGTCATGGCAGACCTAGATTGTTAGTAAAGAGTATTACTTTGAATGCTCAATCATTTGTTTACTTTGTTTGGAGAGTTTTGATTTCAGTTGGGGTAAGGATTGTTCCATTTGAAACTCTGGTAGCTTTGTTTTTTTTAAGTATTTCTAGGAATTGGTAGCATGTGGGGTGGCTTCTTACAAGTGTTCTTTGGAAGGAATTGTACAAGCCTACCACTGTGTTATCTGTCTTTGCCTCTTAGGACATGGTGCTGTCATAAACATTCCACCATGGAATGTGCTACTTGGATTGTCATCTGTGCCATGATCAATGCAGGCAACCAACTCAAGCATCCTCAAAATAATCCATTAGTGGAGTTAGTTTGGTTTCATGTTGTTGGTAATAGGGGGATTTAATTAGCATGCCATAATGTTTAAAATGACTTCCATTACAGGGACTTTTGCCAAAGTTATTAGCTTTTTTTATTTTATGTGCAAACTCTAGTAGTTGCATATTCTGTGCTCAAGGTAGATTTTGTAGGTGTCCCCACATGCTCTGGTTAAATTGATAGCAGCACCCCTGAATTACAGTTTGTGGGTAGATATTAAGTACTGTCAAAATCATTGCCTGTTCAAAATCTATGATGATTTTCTGTGGATTACAGTTGTTAGTTTGTTGTTTTTTACATGTTAGTATTTCATTTCCTTTTTTAGGTCTCGCGCCTAGCGTTGCAGTGCGCAGCACTGCTCGCGCAGCGCGAGACCTCTAGAAAGGGCTTCTGAAAACGACCCACACGCTCGTGCGTGTGGTTTTGTTTTCGGAAGCCCACATTGGCTGTAGCGTGCGGTTTTTTAAAAACGGCACGCGATTGGGCAAAGGCGGGCGCATGTCCCGCCTTCGCTCCTCCCATTCCCGACGGTGGCCAGAACGCGCAGCAGCGCGCGTTCGCCTCGCTGCTGCTGCCGCGCTCCCTGGCCCCCGCTCCTCTGTGGTGCGCGCGCACCACTGTTTAGTTTCATGTTTTTCTTAACTCTCCGTCTTCCTTGTTTCCCTTGGTGTCTAATAGCGGATATTAATAACTTCCCTTTTCTCATCGTTGGACGCAGCGGCGGGATGCTTTTCCTGCGCCGTGTGTATATTGATTGAAAATCCACCCATCACGGGTAGTTATTATTCCGGGCACACAGGGGAGCGGCGGCCGGGGGCTAATGCGATTCCGTGTCCCGGGGAGTGGCCGTTATGACGGATGATTGCAAACACAACATGTAATCCCGTGATTAGGTGGGCCGGCTGTAGAATGGACACTGCGCCATTAATTCGGAGAAGGCGGCGGACCAAGGGTGCATGTTCTGGACAGACAACTCCGGGCAGCGTTTTCATTAAATGTTCACTGCGCCGAGAATCTGAGGGGAGGCGCACGCTGTTTGTGAGGACGGTGAAAAAAAAACTCCTCGAAGTATGGGGGATGGAGAAGGGTGTGTTTACTTCGTAACCATTGCCCAGACTTCAAAAGACCCAGCAACAGCAGAAGAATTAATGGACCGAGGGTGCGTGTTCTGGCAGGCACGGAGAGATTAAGTGATTTGCCCACAATCACCGGATGGTGAGCAGACACCGAGGCTCAAACCTGGTTCCGTTTCATTTTCGCGTTTCGCGCGAGGCAATTTCTTCCCGTCCCTCCCCCCCTTCCTCCCGCAGTCCGATGCCGCCACCCCCCTCCCCGTTCGTGCCTTCAAATGCTTGTTCCTTTCCCTGAGGGGTGGCTCGGTGCTACATGTGGCATTCCCAGCTGCCGGCAGCCTTCCTAGAGTGAGCAGCTTCCTCGTAGCTAGCAGGGAGGGTTTGCACTGCTTTCCCGGCTCCGCTCTTTATAACTCCAATTGCCTTTTGTGCTTTTTTAGAACTCCGAAAACCTCCCCCCAAACTTTAGGAGGGGCGCTTTGAGCATGCTGAAGAAACGGTGGGAGAACCCGGTGGTGCAGCTGCCGCCTCCGAAGGAAGCTGCCCGCATTGTCCCCTCCGAGGTGCAGCCGAGGGTCAGCAGCTCCAAGGCACCCTGCGAGAACAGCCACCCCCCCCCCCCTCGGCAGGCTTCACCCCGAGAGGCACGGTCAGCCCTGCGGCCGGAGCCCGAGGACACTTCTTCTACCCCAGCTCGCGGCCGTTCAGCCCAGGCATGGAGGATTTGGCACTGTTTTCATTTCCATCCACATTATTCCTGCCTGAGGAAATGTTTTACTTCATTAGTCATAGCCTAATCCCAGAATACACAATCAGCGGTACGGAAGGACGGGGGAAGAGGACAGGGGCATAGCCCAAGGGGAGGGCACGGAGCCTCCCCAAGATCGAGTAGTACAACGTGCCCCTCACCAACCTGAAGATGATGTTCGAGAAGGAGAGGCGGGCCATCACAAGGTAAGAAGAAGGGTCTGTGCTGGGGGAAGAAATTCAGAATGTGGATACGTGTAGCCCCATGCTCTGTGATATGCTGCTTTGTTCGAGCGGAGAGTCCCACCTGAGGCTGTATCTGGTTTGCCTGCTCTTGCCATCTGGACTTACAAGATGTCTGTTGTCCACAACTTCTCAGCTGTTCCTTGGGGTCCCCTGTACTCCTCCCAGGCTGTCGCTCCTGACTGGGTCTGATAACGCTCTCCTCCTGTCTCCGAGCCATGGCCTATTGTGCAGAGCCGGTCCGAAGCTTCCCTTTCTGCCTCAGGGCTGTGTGCCCTGCCTGTTCAGAGCTTCCCTTCTCCCTCCACGAACTGTGGTCATTATGTGCAAACACAGTCCAGAGCAGCTTTCTTTTGTGTGTTGCATGTGTGTGTTCTGAGTGTGCATTGTCTATCCCCGGTGCTCCTTTTTCGCCTTTGAGCTTTATTCAGCCTGTGTACTGCTGTCCATAACTTGTTTCTTAGTATATGATAAGGGTCCCTATGTGCACTGTCTGCTTGTAGCATTCTTTCTGTGTTTGAGATGTGGTCAGTATGTGCAGTCTGTAGCCTGCTTTCTTTGTATTTCAGCTGTGGTCCCAACTGCACTCTGCCCTGAGCATTCTTTAAATGGGCCTAAGGGGTGTCCAGTATGTGCATTCTATCCATGGTCTTCCTTCTTTGTGTCGGAGCTGTGGTAAGTATATGTACATCTGTCCAGAGCTTTCCTTCTTTGTGTGGGAGCTGTGTGCAGTCTGTCCATTGCTTTCACTCAGATTTTTGGAGCTGTTGTCCGCGGGTTTGGTCTGTCCATAGTTTGTATTCAGCCTCTCTGAGCTGTGGTGCGTATGTGCACGGTCTCACTATTGTTTTGATTCACTATGACCTGACCCTTGTGTGTACGGTCTGCCTAGAACTATCATTCTATGTTTTGAAGCTGTAGTAAGCATGTGTTTGGTCTGCCATAGCTTAGCTGCTATGTGTGTTGCAGCTTTGGCCAGAATATACATGGTTTGGAGCGGGCTTTGCTTATGTGTGTCTGTCTTGAATTGTGGTCGGTGTGTGCACAATTTGTCCATAGCTTTCAATCTTGATCAGAGCAGTGGTGGGTATGTGATCGGTCTGTTGATGCCTTTTATTCTGTAGGCTGGAGCTGTGGCTTTGTATGTGTAGAGACTTTTCATAGTTTTCATTCTGTGTGTCGGACCTCTGGTTAGTTCGCACAGTCTCTCTATCGCTTTTGCGGCTCTGAATTGTAGTATGTCAGTCTATCACAAGCGTTACTTCCCTGTGTGGAAGCTGTGCCGTATTAGCCACGGCCTATATCCTGTTTTTACAAAGCTTAATTGGTTTTATTTGTTGCTCGGCAGTATACGGTGGCTTACAGAGCATGGTTGCATGACTACAGAGTCACTTGTTACTCTTACCTTGCCCCCTACTTCCTTCCTTCCCCCTCACCATCTTTTGCTATCCCTTCCCAACATTCTCTATCCTTTTTACTCTTACTTTTCCCCCTACTTCCTTCCTCGCCCTCACCATCTTTTGCTATCCCTTCCCACCAAACAGATGTGCACTCCCGGCTGCTCGGGCAAATATGGGCATCTCATCCAGACCACATCTGGAAAAATAGCAAGGAGAAATAGGGGATGGACAGACACTTTTGTTTTTTAGTGGCTAGCATTCATCCCTCATTTTGGATTAATATTCACACAAAAGGATGTTTGCACTCATCTGTGGGCAAACCAAAGCGGAATCCCAAGTAGTAATTGTAATAATTCATTATCAATATTTAGTCCGGTCTAAATAATAATAATGAATTATTACAATTACTACTTGGGATTAGGTTTTGAGCCACAGATCATCCATCACTTGCTGTTGTTGATAAGAATCTTACAGTTCCTAAAACCTTGGTAGAACAGTGAAACAAAGCAGACAGGCTACCTCACCAGGCTCAGGCCCTCACAAGTTAAAGGTGGGAGTTACCTCTAAACCCCCACCAACAGCCCCCCATCTTTATTGTGCTTTAAAAAACCGGAACATTCCAAAACCTCAATATAGGAAACTTATTGTAGGTTTGTATATCTGTGAATGCCTGTAAGACTATCTGGCATGGCATAATTGTTGTTTTCCACAAAGAGTGGTTCTACTACGCAATAAGAAAACGAGCATTTGCTATGCAATAGGTGTCGCATTTGCGAGAGTTTGAGCTATTGGCATTGTAAATACCAATGCCTTTTATTTCTGTATTTTACAAACCTGCAAGCGGTGCGTAAACAGGCACTTTGTACTTGCAGTCGTTGCTTACGAGAAGCAACGCTGGCAGTAACTATGCCTCTTTTACTGCCAGCCTTCTTTTTCGTAAGCAAGGACTATAAGTACAAAGGGCGTGTTTATGCACCGCATACAGCTTTTCGAAACGCATAAATAAAAGGCATTGTCGTTTACAATGGCAATAGCTCAAACTCTTGCAAATGCAACACCAATAGCTCAAACTTTAATAATGCGAGACCTATTGCATTGCAAATGCTTGTTATTTTTTAGCCTCAGGAGCTGGGGAAGAACGTACCCAACCTCCCGAATTATTAATTATTTTAAATGTAATGTCAATCAGCGTGCATGGTGCGCTGACGTCATTACATTGAAAGTGAAACTGAAATGAGCCGATCAGCTCATTTCCCTTGGGCAAGGGTTTTTTGCTCCCCCCAACGTTTTATAGGCATATTCAGTATTTGTCCCCCCTTTGCCCATATGGGGCAATACTCCCTGATCTGCCAACCCGGGGGACAGAAAGCCCACTAGGCACCAGGGAGTATTGGTCTTGGAAAACAAATGGCTGGGGCTACCCAAAATGGGAATGCCAATGCCCCCACCCCCACACAAAAAAGGGACAGCGTTTCTGCCCGCCCTGGAGGGCAGATAGGGGTTATTAACTCCAATCTGCCCGGGGGCAGAAAGCCCACTAAACACCAGGGATTTGTTTTTTATAAAAGAGGAGTGGGGTCTGTCCACAATGGGCAAGACCATGCCCCCACCCAAAATACATTAAAACAGAAGTCTTTCTGCCCCCTTGGTGGACAGTTGAGGGCACCAGCCTGCAATCTGCCCCCCCCCCCGGGGGGGGGAGCAAAAACCCCACTAGGCACCAGGATTATTATTTTTTTAATATGTAGGGGGCTGCCCAAAATGGGCATGCCAATGCCCCCACACACTCCAAACACAAATGGGACAGTTTTTCTGCCCCTTTGGGGGGCAGATGGGTGTTATTACCCCAGTCTGCCCCCGTGGAAGCAGAAAGCCCACTAGACAACAAGGATTTCTTTTTATAAAAGAGGGATGGGGGCTGCCCAGAATCGGCTTGGCCATGCCCCCACCCCACACAAATGGGGTCTTTCTGCCTCCCTTAGCGGGCAGGTGAGGTAATAGCCCCCGATTCGCCTCCCTCGGTGGGATAGAAAGCCTAGTAGGCACCAGGGATTCTTTTTTTTTCTTACTGTAGGGGTGGGGGCTGTCCAAACTGAGCATGCCAATGCCCCTAACCCCACCAAAAAATGGACACAGTCTTTCTATCCCCCCCTCGGGCATATGGAGTAATAGCCCCCGATCTGACCCCCCTGGGGGGCAGAAATACCACTAGGCACCAGGGACAATTTTTTTCTTAGAGCAGTGATGGGGGCTGCCCTGAAGGGGCATGCTGATGCTCCCACCGACCCCCCCCCAAAATGGGCACAGTCTTTCTGTCCCCCTGGGGGCAGATATTGGCAACAGCCCCGATTTTCCCCTCTGGGGGGCAGAAAGACCACTACACACCAGGGACTATTTTTTACTTTGTGGAGGGTGCCCAGAATGGGCATGCCGATGCCCCCACCCCACCCAAAAAAAATTGGAACAGTCTTTCTGCCCCCCCAGGGGGGAGATGGTGGTTATTACACCCAATGTGCCCCCCCCCCGGTGAGGGCAAAAAGCCCACTGGGCACCAGAGATATGTTAATGGGCATGTCAGGGAGTAGCCCCATTGTCGAGGGTCACTCCCTTTTTTTAGGCACTCTCTTTAGACATTGCTGCCCCCCTGAGGGCAGATCAGTGATATTTTTAGGGTCATCTGCCCCCAAGGGGGCAGAAAACCACTAGATACCAAGGAAAGTTTGTGAGTGTGTGTGTGTGTGTCTATCTGTGTGAACTGGAGTTCGGCTGACGGTCTGCATGTACTGGTGTTTGACTGATTGTGTGTGTACTGCCATTTTGCTGGTGTTTGTGTGGACTTGCACTAGGCTGGTGGTGTGTGTGGATTAGCGCTTGGTAGCAATGTGTGTAGACTGGTGCTTGCCTGGCGGTGTGCCTGGGCTGGTACTTGACTGGCAGTGTGCGTGGACTGGCGCTTGGCTGGTGGTGTGCATGGATGGCGCGTGGCTGGCGGTGTACATTGGATGGTGGTGTGTGTGGATGACGCTTGGCTGATGGTGTGCTTGGATGGCACTTGGCTGGCCATGTGCTAGACTGGCATTTGGCTGGCATTGTGTGTCATCTGTTGCTTGGCTGGCGGTGTGGCTTGCGTGGATCCCCCAGCGTTTTTTTATACAGAATCCTCTGCAAACCTCAGATTCAGCTAAAAAAGTGGGATCACCGGGCCAGCACAATTTTCCTACCACCCAGTGTTCCCCCAGGTCTCTCTAAATAAGTATGCTACCTCACTTGTGTGGGTGGGCCAAGTGCCCGCAAGGTTAGGGCCCTAAACGTATTGTAGAGGCATCAAAATTATCGATCACAAAAAGACCTGGTTTTGACAGGGGGTCACCTGCGTTTTTGGCCCCGGGCTCAGTGGCCATCTAGGAAAACCTACCAAACTTAGACAGTTCTGAAAACTAGACACCCCAGGGAGTCCAGAGAGGTGTGGCCTCCGTGGATCCCCCAACGTTTTCTTACCCAGAATCCCTTGCAGATCTCACATTTAGCTAAAAAAAAGCACATTTCTGTGTGGGAAAGCTTGGGATCACCGGGCCGGCACAATTTTACTACCACCCAACGCTCCCACAGCTCTCCCAATAAAAATGCTACCTCACTTGTGATGGTGGGCCAAGTGTTTGCAACGCGGAACAGCTCAAAACGTAATGTGGAGGCATCAAAATTATCTATCACAAAACGACCTGGTTTTGCCAGGGGGTCACCTGCGTTTTTGGTCCTGGGCTCAGCGGCCATCTAGGAAAACCTACCAAGCCCAGACATATTAGAAAACTAGACACCCAGGGGGTACAAAGAGGTGTGGCTTGCGTGGATCCCCCAATGTTTCCTTACCCAGAGTCCTCTGCAAACCTCAAATTTAGATTAAAAAGAACACATTTTCCTCATATTTCTGTGTGGGAAAGCTGTGGGATCACTGGGCCGGCACAAATTTCCTACCACCCAGCATTCCACCAGGTCTCCCGATAAAAAAGCTACCTCACTTGTGTGCTTGGGCCAAGTGCATGCGACAGGGAAGAGCCCAAAACTTATTGTGGAGGCATCAAAATTATCGATCAAAAAACAACCTGGTTTTGCAAGGGATCACCTGCATTTTTGGTCCCAGGCTCAGCGGCCATTTTGGAAAATCTACCAAGCCTAGACAGTTCTGAAAACTAGACACCCCAGTGAGTCTACAGAGGTGTGGCTTGCATGGATCCCCCAATGTTTTCTTACCAAGAATCCATTGCAAACCTCAAATGTAACTAAAAAAATCACATTTCTGTGTGGGAAAGCTGTGGGATCACCGGGGCGGCACAATTTTACTACCACCCAGCTTTCCCCCAGGTCATCCGATAAAAATGCTACCTCACTTGCGTAGGTGCCCAAAATAGAGTCAGCCTGAAAAGTATTAAAAAAAGGGTATCATTTTACTGGAGAGATCAAGGAGAACGCTAGGTGGTAGTACATTTGTGCCGGCGTGGTGATCCCACACAGAAATGTAAGAAAAATGTGATTTTCTTTAGCTAAATTTGAGGTGTGCAGGGGATTCTGGGTGAGAAAACTTTGGGGGATCCAAGCAAGCCACACATCCTTGAACTCTCCCTGGTGTCTAGTTTTTAGAAATGTCTGTGTTTGGTAGGTTTCCTTAGACGGCTGCTGAGCCCGGCACCAAAAATACAGGTGCCTCCTTTCAAAACCAGGCCATTCTATGATCGATAATTTTGATGCCTCCACAATATGTTTTGGGCCCTTCCCTGTTGTAGGCACTTGGCTCATCCACACAAGTGAGGTAGCATTTTTATTGGGAGACCTGGGTGGACGCTGGGTGATAACAAATTTGTGCCGGCCCAGTGATCCCACAGCTTTCCTACCTAAATGTGAGGAAAAGGTGATTGTTTAAGCTAAATTTGAGGTTTGCAGGGGATTCTGGGTAAGGAAACATTGAGGGATCCATGGAAGCCATAACTCCCTGAACTCCCCCGGGTGTCTAGTTTTTAGAAATGTCTGGGTTTTATAGGTTTCCCTTCATGGCCGCTGAGCCCGGGACCAAAAACACAATTTACCCGCTTGTAAAACCAAGTTGTTTTGTGATAGCTAATTTTGATGTCTCCACAATAGGTTTTGAGCCATTTCCTGTCATGGGCACTAGGCCTTCCCGCACAAGTGAGGTGCCATTTTTATCGAGAGACTTGGGGAAATGCTGGTGGGTGGAAGTTTGTGGCTCCCCGCATATTCCAGAACTTTCCATCACAGAAATGTGAGGAAAATGTGTTTTTTGACAAGGTTTGAGGTTTGCAAGGGATTCTGGATAACAGAACCTGGTGAGAACCGCACAAGTCACCCTAACCTGGATTTCCCTGGGTGCCTTAGTTTTCAAAAATGTACAGGTTTGCTAGGATTCCCAAGGTGCCAGCTGAGCCAGGGCCAAAATCTACAGCTAGTCACATTTCAAAAAAACGGTCAGTTTTCCCTGGAAAAATGTGATGTGTCCACATAGCGTTGTGGGCCATTTCCTGTCGCAGGCACTAGGCCTTCCCACACAAGTGAGGTATTATTTTTTGGGGGAGACTTGGGGGAATGCTGGGTGGGTGGAAGATTGTGGCTCCCCACAGATTCCAGAACATTCCATGACAGAAATATGAGGAAAATGTATTTTTTGACAAAGTTTGATGTTTGCAAGGGATTCTGGGTACCAGAACCTGGTGAGAGTAACAAAAGTCACCTCATCCTGGATTCCCCTGGGTGCCCTAGTTTTTACAAATGTACAGGCTTGCTAGGTTTCCCTAGATGCCGGCTGCGCTAGCGTCCAAAATCCACAGGTAGGCACATTGCAAAAAAAGGGTCAGTTTTCACTGGAAAAATGTGATGTGTCCACGTAGCGTTGTGGGCCATTTCCTGCTGCGGGCACCAGGCCTTCCCACACAAGTGAGGTGCCATTTTTATCGAGAGACTTGGGGAAATGCTGGGTGGGTAGAAGTTTGTGGCTCCCCACATATTGCAGAACTTCCCATCACAGAAATGTGAGGAAAATGTGTTTTCTTTTAACAAAGTTTGAGGTCTGCAAGGGATTCTGGGTAACAGAACCTGGTGAGAGCCACAGAAGCCACCCTAACCTGGATTTCCCTGCGTGTCTAGTTTTAAAAAATGTACAGGTTTGCGAGGTTACCAAGGTGCCGGCTGAGCCAGGGCCCAAAATCCACAGCTAGGCACACTGCAAAAAAGGGTCCAGTTTCAGTGGAAAGATTTGAGGTGTCCACGTTGCGTTTTGGGCCGTTTCCTGTCGCGGGCACCAGGCCTAGCCACACAAGTGAGGTACCATTTTTATAGGGGGAATTGGGGAAATTCTGGGTGGGTGGAAGTTTGTGGCTCCCCACAGATTCTGGAACTTTTCATCACAGAAATGTGAGGAAAATGTATTTTTTTGACAATGTTTTCGGTTTGCAAGACATTCTGGGTAACAGAACCTCGTGAGAACCACACAAGTCAACCCATCCTGGATTCCCCTGGGTATATAGCTTTCACAAATGTACAGGTTTGCTAGGTTTTCCCTAGGTGCTGGCTAAGCTAGGATCTAAAATTCACAGCTAGGCACATTGCAAAAAAAGGGTCAGTTTTCACTGTAAAAATGTGATGTGTCCACGTTGCTTTTTGGGCCGTTTCCTGTCACGGCCACTGGGCCTATCCACACAAGTGAGGTACCATGTTTATCCGGAGACTAAGGGGAATACAGATTAGTAGAACAAGTGTTATTACCAATTGACCTTCTATGCATTTCTGCCTTCCAAATGTAAGACAGTGTGCAAAAAGTAGTCATTTTGAAAAATGCCCTCTAATTCACATGCTAGTGTGGGTACCCACAAATTTACGAATGTGAAAATAATCACTGCTTCTAAACTCCATATGTTGTTCCCATTTTGGAAATACATAGGCTTCCTTGATACCTATTTTTCACTCGTAATATATTTTACCAAATGAAATGAATACCCGGCACACAAGGAAAAACCATTGCAAGGCGCAGCTTAATTATTGGCTCTGTGTACCTCGGGTTCTTGGTGAACCTACAAGTCCTATATATCCCCACAACCACACGTGTACAGGGGACATAATGGTATGTTGTGTTAAAAAATCTGCCATACTTAGAAGAAGTTACAGGTGAAAAGGTTGGCACAAGTGGCTGTAACTCAATTTCAATTCTTTTTTAAATTTCAACTGTTACTTTCTATAGCAAAACCTTAAAGGATCTACACAAATGACCTCTTGCTAAATTCAGAATTTCATCTACTTTTCAGAAATGTATAGCTTTCTGGGATCCATTATTTGTTTTACACCCATTTGTACCACTAACTGGAAGGAGGTTGAAAGCATACAAAATAGGAAAAATAGGCTATGTCCCAGTAAAATCCCAAAACTGTGTAGAAAAATGTTGGTTTACTGACAAAAGTCTACCTGTTCCTGAAAGCTGGGAAGATGGTGATTTTAGCACTGCAAACTGTTTGTTGATACCCTTTACATGGAAATAAAAAGACGCTTTGTTCTGCAGCCCTTTTTTCTCATTTTACCCCAAAAAACAAAATTTAGCTGTATTTTGGTTAATTTCTCGGTTCCTTCCAAGGGAATCCACAAACCCTGGGTACCTTTAGAATCCTCAGGATGTTGGAAGAAAAGGGCGCAAATTTCGCATGGATACCCCCAAATAGCCAAAAAAAGGCTTGGCACAGGTGGGAGAGGCCTAGCAGCAAAGGGGTTAAAGGGCACCCAGATGCTGCTGCTGTTTTGACTGCAGTGCATCCAGCTTTCCGTACCTAATTTTGTACTTTTTGCCTAGTCGAATTAGGCCTGTGGCCTCAGCCTCACTTGATTTATCAATGTACACCATTATATAGAACTGCTTTCTTATATAGTCCGTAACAATGTTCACTATTATTCTGAGGTTGTAGGGTGTTTATTCATTATTTCCCTTGGTGCTCATCATGCACGTGCACATGATATATTTATGGCCTAAGTCCCCCAGTTACTTACTGCTAATGTTGCTTGCTATTGCTGCATTTTGATGCTACAGTATTATGGTAACTATATAACAATATGCTGCTTATGTTTATGCATTATGCCTTTAGTTCGTATATTCATGTAATATATGGCATTTTGGTTTTAGGCCTAGGGATATCCTACATGTATTTTGATAGGTTGGACTGTAACAATGCATGTGTGCCTGTTAGCACACTTCATCAGTAATCAGAGATAGTTTCTCTTGATAGGTGCATCTTGGATTCCCGAGAGCTCGATTTTAGGTCTCTCTTGCGTCAGTGCATGCGCTAGCACATGAGCTCTCGCTTGCGAGAGATACTATGTTCAACAAGTGGCTTGGAGTCCGCTCATTGCTTACCATTCCTGGACTTCATAGTCACTCTTTTTTGCCCAGTGCTGGCCGCTTCATAATGCTTTTTTTATCATCCTGTTCCCTCCTACCACTCGCCCTCCAATTGTCCAACTGCACCCGATTGGAAAAGCCAATAGCCCATCCATAGGCAAGACATATTGGCTTTGTCAATGCTTGTTTCACCTCCTTACAACACGAGCCAATAACATGCTGGGATCTCACAAACAGAGCCTGACCTTGAAAGCACAGGCCAGCCTCCCATACCAAACAGGTTTGTGATAACTTGCTGCACCTCTCTAGATGGCAAATATTTAGATGCTACTTCTACTTCTAATTAGCAAAGGGTCAGTAGGAAGGGGAATCATATAGAATAATATGTTTCCTCTGTTATTTACGTTGTGTTCATTCTGTGTCACCACTATTACTGGGATACTTGCTATTATTATTCAAGATATATTCTGCACAAGTCTGCCTTTTAATAAAAGCTTCTAATAATACTAGTTCAGTTTTCCTATGTGTGGTCTCTCTGGAAAGGGTGAGAGGACACTAACAAAATGCATGTCATATTTGGGAGGTTACATTCGATCCTAACATGAATTCCTTCCATGTAAGTTTGGGAGAAGTTTGTGGGACAAGTGTTTTTTTTCCTTGCGCCAAATGATAAGCTTGTGTACCTGCACTGCTTTGAGGCTACTGGAAGTGCAGGAGTGATCCGGACTGGTCTGTCATGCAACATGGACTCTGCCTTCCTGCTTGCCCTGAGGAAAGAAAGAAGAGCTACCTGCCTGAAAGAGAAGCCGGACTGTGATTGCCAGCATGACTGACCTGATTCCCAGGAAGAAACCTGCTCCATGACAGCATAATAGACTTCTCTGGAGCCAAGAGGTTGCACCAGCTCAACTGCTGAAGAGAAGCAATATTTATGACAATGTTGGCAAGCAGCTCCATTATCATCAAATATAGTAATGATGAACTTGCTCAATTCCCAACGTGCCCATTGCTTATAGGATGCTTATATTCACCTCCTATGAGCTTCTGTCATATCTAAGAACATCCACTCTTCACCCCCAAATGTTGTCAGTCACTCTCCATATTTTTGCAAGGGATGTGAATGCTTCCGAAAAGACACAAGACACCCCATAGCACACTAAATGGGGAAACATTGACCATGTGGCACAGTATTAAACTGTTGGGATGGGAAGGTGCCCTGATTGGTGATGGGTGTGGTCCCCTACCCTCAATGCTCCAACTGCATGGATATCTGGATCCCTGGCACTGGCACTGACTTGATCATGGGTGAACACAGATCCTGCATTAGTGTGAACAGGCCTTTTTACCTGTGTTACTAGAGTGATGCCTACTGGCCCACTCATGTAAAGTTCCGCTGCTATGTACTCACCCTTAGCCTACGAATGACTACATATGGCGCCATGCAGCACCGTGATCCTTGCCTGTGCGTGCTGTGTTGAATGTGTGCCTGTGCTTGGTACATAACATGGAGGCCTGTGGGTTCCATTTTAGAAGCGATGGGACAGGTAAAGTTAGTTGAAGGTGAGGACTGCAACTACAGACAAGAGATGTAGATTGCTGATAATCCTGAGGGCTGAGATGGGAACACACACACTGGAGGAGAGGAGCAGCACATCCTCTATGCACATCAAAGGACTCTTTGATTCCCAAGGAATTACAAGTGAGTGGGGCCTGGGCTTATTATCAGGAGAGATAGTGGGTCCAGATAAGGGTAGCCCTGTTGGACCATGGAATTGTAATAGAGCGGAGGGATTAGGTTTTTGCACCTTTGTGAGGCATATTTCAGTGGGGACTGACATCCAGGTGTTAGTCCCGATTTACTCCCTTGGCTTGTGGTGTGGATCAGTCATAATTGCAGACGCTTCTTGTGTAGCAGACTGTCTCTTTGACAAAGGACAGGGCAGAGGAGAGGGCACTTCAAATGAGTCAAC
This sequence comes from Calotriton arnoldi, assembly GCA_963921515.1. Classification (NCBI taxonomy): domain Eukaryota; kingdom Metazoa; phylum Chordata; class Amphibia; order Caudata; family Salamandridae; genus Calotriton; species Calotriton arnoldi. The sequence continues at coordinate 86,379 of CAWUFW010009416.1, read as the reverse complement.
AACAACAGCATGAATTTCAAAGGTCCAGACACTCAATCACAGCTGGTTACTATAAAAGTGGAAGCAGGAGGCCCACAAGCTTTTAATCAGCATGGAAAGAAAATCACTCAGACTTTAAGCTGTTGCAAGCATGACAGGGGACTAAAGTCTGCTAGTATTGATGCTGGGTGAGGGGTCATTAGCCAGGAAGTCAAGACCACTTGCCCTGAGACTGGAGCACCAGCATTCTTCCTGCCTGCCAAGACAAGAGTACCCTGTGAGGAAGAGGAGAGCTCCTGGAGGCAGCGAGGCCCAGCTGGCATCTTGTTGAATGGATTCTGGTAAGTCAAGTGTGAGACACCTGGGCTGGTCGGGACTGTTGTGAGAGTGTCGGCCATTTGGCCCTCTTGTCATCAAGTTGGTGACCCCTGTATGCAAAGTGGAGCCACCATGAAGTTAGGGCCATTTGCCCTGGCGGTGCTGTATACCTGGTGACCCAGGTATGCCAGGTAGAGGCCACCTTGAAGATTACTGCTGTCACTCTAGACCATCGTTTTAAGATGATCCCTGTTGGAAGATCTGCAAAGAAGGACTTGTCAGAAAGATCACCGCTCATGGTAACACTTACCGGAAACCAAGGAAGCTGCAGAGAAGATGTCAGACACCACTGTGGGCTGTCCGGAGATTGCAGTGGCCCTGGCAAGTCTGAAAGAGACCGCAATATGCCTTGCCCCATCAGTGGCCAGAGGCCGGAGCACAAGAAGATGCGCCACAGAACACGTCGACGGCCCGTGGTTGGGTCAGACTGTTTCTAGGCTGCCAGGCCTCCCTGGGGCTTGGAGGAACTTAGCACTTGGTGCTGCTTAATTGACTTGTACGCCAAAACGAGTCTTTGTTGCATCTTGACTAGCATAGGCCACGCCTCCACTATCGAATGGGGAAACATCTACTCCATTAGAAGGAAATGGGGACTCGAGGACACTGCCCAGGATGACGCTAGAGTGCTAACCTTAAGGATCTGTGGATATTATTTAGTGTGCTATGCTTACATTAAATACTACTTTTATCACAAAAGTGAGTATTTGATTGGACAGTCAGTTTATTTAGTTGGCTGTTCATACTTTGAGTCTTGTGGCTGTGCATGCCTTGCACCTACCTCCCCCCAAGAAGCCTTGGACTGCTTGCCCGGCGCTACCACTGAGAGTCAAGTGCGGATAGGGGTAGTACTTAGCCCAGCTGTTCAGGACCCAAACTAGGCGGGGCCAGGGGAGAGTAGCAGTAAAAGGCCACAACCCCCACGGTTGGGCCCAGTAACGAGTGCCTGCCCCATGGCTTCTGAACAGGGCTCTAACTTAAACTGTTATTTAGCACGATGGAGCTCTAAAGATATTCAGGGTTTCTTGACCCATAGCATGACAGGACCTTCTGATTCTCTCTCTCTGTATATATATTTTACTGTAATATTTTACCAATGAAGTGCAATAGTCTTGTGGCCTTAGACATCAGTGGGATTGCACAGTGGTCCTAACATCACCTGCGCATGGATTCCACGAAAAGGCAACACTACGGGGCCGATTCCGATTCGGGCAGGAAACCTCTCCGACCGAGCCGGACCCGGAGAGATTTCCGACCGAATCGGAGCCTAGCAGTCCGACCGAACGAGTACGATGCGTTCGCATGCTATCGGACTCGATTCGGTCGGACTCCCATTGAAGTCAATGGAAGCCGGTCGTACAACGCGTACGCGGGCTCCCATTGACTCAATGGGTGCGAGGCGAACAAGGGCGCCCCTATAGCGGGTACGCGTCGAAGCGGGTCGCGCCGTACACGCACAGGTAGGGGGACCCATGGGTCCCCCTGTGTGCGACTCACGCGGCTAGTCGTACAGGGGGTCCGACATGGACCCCCAAAGTACGGCTCCGACTGCTCTCTCTAGCCGGACGGCGCGAGTCGGTCGGACTGCTTGCGGCGCGCATCGTACTTACCCGGCCGGGGAACGTCTCCATTGCGCGGTGCGAGTCGTGTCCGTGCGAGTCGGTCGGAGCAGTTGGGTCCCGCGAACGAGTCGGTCGGCGATTTCGCGTACGTTCGCATCGTACTCGCTCGCCCGGACGCAGGTCCGACTCGGTCGGAAACAGGGCGTCCGAATCGGATCCGGCAAAGCCGAATCCGATTCGGAGCCCTACCGGCCGAGATCGCAATCGACCCCTACATATTTAAACAAATGCATTTCGGCGTAGAATCTCCTTAAGGTATTCTAGAAAGAAATAGGAATTAGCTGTTAGACTGTCTCAATAAATGGCTATAGGTTCTACTGTACTGTTTCTTACAAGTTTAATACTCGATTATTCTGTGGTAGGACTAAGATAAGAGATTTAAAGAGAGTCTAAAGAACCAAGTGTGGGTATTAAAACACAGTTTATCGCCATGGTTGGCAGCACCAAGAGCTTTTAGCTTGTCAGGACTAAGCCAGCAGGCTGACTGTCAACATTATTTCTGTATCTCGCCTCTGCTCTGCATGAATGAATTTTGAAGACACAGATTTTTCTGGGTGCTCATTTTATTTAATCTCGCTTGTCCAGCGTACTCGGAACTCCCAGATAATCAATAGTGTCTACGTTTTCTACTTTGTCTCATTTAACTTGAATCATCTATGCAAAGTGTGTCTTATACACAAAGCCACAGTTCTGGTTTCAGTCTCTTAAGCTGTCTGTGTTTTTACTTGCAATATCGTGATAGAACTCCAGGCCCAAGATTCAAAGGAATATCACTGTTGGCTAAAAGGACTACAGGGTTTGTGAATAGCAGCATCAGGACAAAAGCTGCCTGTTTGAAGAGGATCAAAGTGCAATTTCAATGACTATTGCTCATGGTTGTTAAGTAAATGGATGAAAAGATGTGGGCAATGATTTAATAAGAAAATGCTGTTTGGAATGTTTTCTGTAATTTGCTCCGTATTCAACAAACCAGACCTTAGCTTTTCAGTCAATATGCTGAAATTTGAAGAAATTAAGATGTTGGTCTCCAAACATTATGCCGTTCATCTGTAAAGGCAATCTGCTGGGGGCTTTTTAAAAGTTTGATGTATTTTAAACATATAGGGACCTATTCAAAAATGCATTTTGTAGTACACTTAGGAGTGCTACAATAGTACTACTAAAGTATTACATATTGCTATTTCCAAACCTGTGAGTGTAAATCTCCACCTCGCCAATTTTTTTCTATGGGGAGATCCACACTCACGTATGGTTACTATTTAGGGCCCGATTCTGATGCGGGTTGGAAAAGCTTCCCGACCGAGGGCCTGATTCTGATGCGGTTAGGAAGGCCTCCTAATGGCATTTGCTCCTTCCAAATCGGATCAGGAACGTGTCTTCCCGACCAAGGGCCCAATAATGATGCGGTTAGGAACAAATGCTCCCATTGAAGTCAATGGGAGTTCAACCAAATCGTATCTGGAAGCATCCGGATGCATCCTACTCCGCCGGTCGGACTTTCCCGATCCGAGTGGGTCGGAAACCATTTCCCAACCGATTCGGTCGGGAAGCTTTTCCAACCCGCATCAGAATCGGGCCCTAAGTAGTAAATGTGGGAGTGATCGGGGAGTGGCTGGAAAAAGGGGCATACTTGCTGCTAAATGGGAGGAGTTTAAGAAAGAGTAAGGAGGGCATTAGGTAGAGTTAAGGAGTGGTTTAGTGAGGCACGTGCGCCCACCCACAAAAGAGTAAGCCCATTGCTATTCACAAACTGCACTTCTAAAGCTACTACAGCAAAAAAGGGACCCAAAATAGTAGTAAATTACTCCCACTTACGCCTGGAGTAACTCCATCATCACATGTGGTCATTCACTGGTACTGCAACACTCTCCCATAGAAAATAATGGAGGTAGGGACTTAAAATAAAAACCCATTGCAGATGATCTTAAATTAAATTATTATAAATAGTTAAAATATAAATAGATATAATTTAATACATATTTATTATTTTATTGAATTTAGAAAATAATGTAACATTATTTTTGATTAAAATATAATTAAACAACACAGAAATACTGGAATGCAATTGTGAGGATTATGGCTGAGGTTGAGTTTCCAGTAATGTCCAAAGTGGCTCCTATTGCTGATCCCTGGAGAGGAGGCGTGGCCTAAATATACAAAACTGTGGCTGGCTCTAGCCGCAGTAGTGGCAAAGCGCAACATTGCAAGGAATTGGGGGGCTCCAGTCCTGCCGAAAGTGGAGGCCTGGAAAAATGATCTTGATTGTTGCTGGCAAGCGGAACACACAATATATTTAAGTAGAGGGTGCCTGATGAAATGGAAAAAGATCTGGGGGAACTGGCAGGGTAACAGAAGGTTGTAGGGGGAATGAGAGAATGAGCAGAGACTGGTGCAATGCTGAATGTAAAATTCAAGGCATGACAGAAGATGAGTTGACATTGTATTCTTGATATATTGTTGTCTGAACACACTGCAATAAAAAGAAGTTAAAAAAATATAATTAAATTACTTTTAATTAATTCTAGAGCTATCAGAAGACACCAGCTGAAGTCTGTGCATGTTGTTGGAGAGTTGTAGGTCTGTCTGTGGCCTGGCTTGCTAAGGAATGGACTACCTGACCCTGCATTAAGAAACTGTCTGAGAAGCCCAGCTGCTGTGCCCAGAGCATCGGCCAACCCATCGGTAGCAGATTGAACTGGTGAGTGTAATGGAGTTGACAGTTGACCCGAATCTGCAGAGGGTGTTCCGGCCTCCCTACAAATTTCCACAACAAGCCAAGTGAAGCAAATCATCCTACCACCACAGTACATCATCCAGCACTGACCTGAAGTGCCTGTAAACTGCCAGAAGCCAGAGAAGGGGTACTCTATCAAGCCTTGCGATCAAAGACCCAAGACTGCAGTGGTGGAATGATTCCTGTCAGCGAGGGACATTGTGGTGCTGCTGTAACTGCCCTGCTCCAGGCCTAAAGAGCCACCAAACTCAAGCACTAATGCTGAGAGTCACAGGAGGCCAGGCTGCTGGCCTGCCCTTTTGGATGCTGTGAGCCAGACCACTTGATTTCCAGCTTCTGTGTACTTTTGTGTACCATGCACCCACTCTACCAGGTACCTTGAGCCACCTTACTTGAACATTGGCTCCGCCTCCCTCTTCTAAAACATATGTGGGTTGTTTAATGTCCTAAAAACCTTTAGTAATAAAGGCTTGTACAGACTGGCCCACAGGTCACAAAACCATGAAAGATGCTTGTCAAATGAATGCCAGGAATTTTGTGCAAAGATATGTAGAATGAACTGCGTCCGAACTTGATGTTTCTTTAACAGAAAGTTTATCTGTAATGATAGCATTCAATTTGATTCCATCTGCTTGCTGACATTTTTTTACTTCCTCTGAGGTGCTAATCCAAGACCCAGGTCTAATAGCTAAGTGCGCGAGTGTGGAATAGCATCAATATTTATATTTCTGCAGGGACAGCCTGAGGTGAGTAAAAATATCTCACAAATCATTTGTGGGTGTGCATAATATTTTGAGGACTAATTTAAAGTAATCAGCATAGTTGTAGAATGTGAGGGCATTGTTGGGTTACAGACATGAACAAGGTTGTTCAAGTGTTGAAAAAGAGGAGTGCAGGAGTGTAGGTCTTTAGAATACCAAAGGAGATTGAGCAAATGGATGAGCTGAAATTTGCAGAGTGGAGCAGTTGAGATCTTGCTATGAGGAATGAGGATATCCAAACTAGTCCAGTTGCCTGTATTCTCAGGTGTGTACGTCTGTTCATGTGGTTTGTATTGTCAAACGTGTTGACTCGGAACAATAGTATGTTATTGGTATTAGGTGAGCGTTCACAGGATGGGCTTTGCTACAGGTGATAGGGAAACTTTATGATAAATAGACATATGTACAAACCATGTATGCATTGAGTGTTTGTGTTGGTTATATGACGTGGATGAGCACAACATGTGGTGGCTGTGGTGTCTGGGTGTTGGATATCAGAATTGAGTGTGTATGTTATTGTTTTTATGCATTTCATATTTTTGTGCATTGATAACAATGTGCAGAATGTGGATTTACTCTCAACTTTACATGTACACACTGATATGGTGCTATTGCATTTGAAACAAATTTGCTTCGTCTTGTTAAAATGTGGTTTTCTAGGGTGCAGATACAGAATATTGAATCAAAAATATCGAGTTGCACAAATATCGAGTTGCAAATGTCATGGGTCAGAAATATCGACAGCAAGATTCTCGTGGTCAAGAATGTCGACTTAAGGTAAGTAATATGGATTTTAAAAACATCGAAGTGTTTAATATCGTTTGCAAAATATAGTTGTTAAAAATATCGTTTGTTTATTTATATTATTTATTTTAGTATATATTTTATATGTATGTGTTGTATGTTTTTTTGTATAAGAATTGTTTGTATTTTTAATATATGTGTTACATTTTTAGGAGTTATTAATTTTATTTTAATATGAATTTTGCATTTTTAGTTCCGTAGCCGTTTATGGGTTTATAGGGGAATAGGGTGGGAAGTAATTTAATTATATTAAATTTACTGATTATTTTTTATTTATTAATATTTGTTTAATTGAGATGTTATAGTGTTAAATGTGTAAAGTAATTTATTATTAATTAATTAATAATTGGTTGTTAATTAATTAAAATTAATTAATTGGTAATTAACAATGGAAATTGTGTAATTAATTTTAGGTGTGTGTAGTGGTGTTTATAGGTGTTAAGGTGGGAAGTAATTTATTTTTAATTGATGAATAATAATTGGCTGTTAATTAATTTTAATTAATTAATTGGTAATTAATTATGGTAATTCTGTAATTAATTTTAGGTGTGTGTTGTGGTGTTTATAGGTGTTAAGGGCGGGAAGTAATTTATTTTTAATTGATGAATTAATAATTGGATGTTATTTGATTTTAATTAATTAATTGGTAGTTTATGGTAATTGTGTAATTAATTTTAGGTGTGTGTTTTGGTATTTATAGGAGTAAAGGGTTGGAAGTAATTTGTATTTAATTAATTAATATATAGTTAAATAATGTTAATTATTTGATATGTATTCTGGGTAATTGTTAAATTTTTTGTCTGTTGTTTTACTTTTAAAGGGGTGAAGGGTGGGTATTAAAAACATTTTAATTACTTTAATATTAGTTGGTAATAGTAATAGTTTTAATTTATAAATAAGTTTTAATTATGTTTTATTATTTTAGAGTTTAATTCAGATGTGTGTTATCATAGTGTTAAAGTGTGTGTAGTCAATTAATGTTTATTAGTTTTTTTATTAATAATCTTTTTTAATTGATTATTAATTCTGTTAATTTTGGAAAAACATTTAATTAAAATTGTTGAAGTGTTTTGTTATTGGTGTGGTGTTATAGGGTAGGAAATACAATAAATACATTTATGTATTAATTCATTTATTTGTTTGTAAATATTTTCCAGTTTAAAAGATTTTTTTTATAATTTTATTTATTATTTTATATCATATATTATTTGTAGTTTTTTTATATGTAATTAATATTATAATATTTTTTCTTTTTATATATTTCATATATTTGATTTTTCATTTCTAAATATTATTTATTTATTTTTATGATTTTGTATGATTTTTAATGTTTTTTATTTTTGTTTTAACTGTTTGAGTGTGAATAGTAATTTTTGTCTCTTCGGTATCCAACACTTTCCCTAATGTTGCACTCACTGGAGTGGGAATAGTTATTTTTACCTCTCCACTATCCAACACTGTCCCTACTGTTGCACTCACTGGAGTGGGAGTAGTAATGTTTACCCCTCCGCTATCCATCACTTCCCTACTGTTGCACTCACTGGAGTGGGAGTAGTAATTTTACCTTTCCGCTATCCAACACTTTCCCTACTGTTGTATTCACTGGAGTGGGAATAGTAATTTTTATACCTCCGCTAGCCAACACTTTCTCTACTGTTGCACTCACTGGAGTGGGAATAGTAATTTTTACCCCTCCGCTATCCAACACTTTCTCTACTATTGCACTCACTGGAGTGGGAATAGTAATTTTTACCTCTCCGCTATCCAACACTTTCCCTACTGTTGTATTCACTGGAGTGGGAATAACATTTTTTACCCCTCTGCTATCCAACAGTTATTCTACTGATGCATTCAGTGGAGTGGGAATAGTAATTTTTACCCCTTCGGTATCCAACACTTTCCCTACTGTTGCACTCTTTGGAGTGGGAATAGTAATTTTTTCCTCTCCGCTAGCCAACACTTTCCCTACTGTTGCTCTGACTGGAGTGGGAATAGTAATTTTTACCCCTCCGCTATCCAACACTTTCCCTACTATTGTACTCTTTAGAGTGGGAATAGTAATTTTTACTCCTCCGCTATCCAACACTTTCTCTACTGTTGCATTCTTTGGAGTGGGAATAGTAATTTTTCCCCTCCGCTATCCAACACTTTTCCTACTGTTGCTCTCACTGGAGTGGGAATAGAAATTTTTAACCCTCTGCTATCCAACACTTTCCCTACTGTTGCACTCACTGGAGTTGGAATAGTAAATTTAATTATGTTGCTATCCAACACTTTCCCTACTGTTGCACTGATTGTATTGAGAAATTTAAGTTTAAATATTTTTTTATAGTTTAATGTTTTAATTTATTATAGAATGTTTTTTTATATTTTAAATTATTGATATATATATTTTATTTTTATGTAATTATAAAGTTTTATAATAAATGAAAGATATTAGTTTATTAATTATTTTAAAGTAAATTATATATAACCTTCTGGAGGTCAAAAATAAATTTCATAAAGAGCTAGCAAGATGGAGGGGAATGGGACTTATCACAGAGGGAGAATACCAATATTTAAAAGTGGACAATCCAATAACGCCTATATTGTATTTAATACCAAAAGTCCATAAAGATATGTTATCCCCTCCAAGTAGGCCTATAATATCGGCTATTGGGAGCCTGTTTGAGACCTCATCCAGATTTTTAGACTACTTCCTGCAAGACATTGTAAAAACCCTGCCATCCTACATACAGGACACCGGGGATTTTTTGAGAAAATTACACAATGTACGGTGGGAAGAGGCAGATCTGCTGATAACCTTAGATGTAGCCTCGTTATTTACGATCATCGTGCACAAAGATGGCCTGAGGGCCCTTAGGCATTTTTGGGCACCAGACCAATACATGTATACCAACACTCTGAAATGTTGATCAAAATGGCTGAATTGTGTCTGGAAAACAATTTCTTCCTCTTTGGGAATGACACCTATGGGCAACTCAGGGGCACGGCCATGGGCACCTGCTTCGCCCCAGCTATGCGAATCTTCACATGGGCTGGTGGGAGGAGCAGGTGCTCAGGGTTGAATACGAGACAGAGTGGAATGAAAATATCAAGGTCTGGTGCCGGTTTATAGATGACCTGTTTATCCTATGGAGGGGGTCAGTAGAGTAGGCCAATACTTTTTTGGCAGCTCTCAACAACAATACACTAAACCTGACCTTCACCAGTACCATTAGTGATTCACACGTGCACTTTTTAGATTTGGAAGTTTTTATCAAAGAGGGCAGCTTGCACACACCCACTTTTAGGAAACCTACTGCAGGAAACTCCATATTACATTTGAGTAGTTTCCACCCACAAAAGCTGAAACAGAGTATCCCTATGCGGAACATCTCAGCATGAAGAGAAATTGCAGTGAAACAAGTTCACTTAAGCAAGCACAAACTGATTTAACAGAAAGATTCAAGGAGAGGGGGTATAGTCAGCAAGTTTTAAATCAAGCAGTAGAGAAAGTGGATGGATTATCCAGAGAAGACATCTTATTTAAAAAAAGAGAGAAGGAACGAACTAGAGACACTAAACAAGAAATCAGAATGATAGCCGGGTTCAATGCCTACCATGCAAGGGTGAGAGATTGCATGAATAGGCATTGCCATCTGGTCAAAGGGGATCCAACATTGAGCAGCCTTGTGACACGTAAACCCCTGGTCTCCTACAGAGGAGCTAAATCGATGAGACAACAACTGGTAAACAGTAGTCCTGAGGTAGTCGAAACTGAGAGTTGGCTGAGGGCAAATCCAGGTTTTAATAAATGCCTGAAATGTAAGGCTTGCAAGCATGGAATCAACAAAAAGGAGACCCTAATGAATAAACCTTGGAAAATCCCACGCTTTTTTAACTGCAAAAGCAACCATGTAGTGTACGTTCTTCAGTGCACTTGCCCAATGGTATATGTGGGCACTACGATCCATATGGTCCATGTTAGGATCTTTCAGCACCTCAGGGCAGTGAAAAATATAGACCAGTCATACCCTGTAGCTTACCATATTAACGATGTCCATGCAGGCAAGGTAGAGGAGCTAACATATTTTGTAGTTGACTCTGTTCCCAAAAAGAGACGAGGTGGGAATTGTGAAGGTAAGCTGAGGCAACTAGAGTCCCGATACATATTAATGTTTGATTGCAAGACACCACGAGGCCTAAACTCTGACGAAGATATGTATGTCCATCTCGAATGAAAGACAAAAAGACAAAAAAACGTAAAGAATTGACCCGTCTCCAGACTAAATTGAAACTTTAAGTACATGAGGATAACTATGGGGCCGATTACGATGGCGAAAGGACCGTCACCGCCAGCCCGGCGGTGGTAGTCCTTCCCACATCGGACCGCGATTTTCCCACCGCCAGATTACAATGGTGGTGGGATCCAGACCGCGACCGCGGCGGACGCAAAGACCGTCCGCCACGGAACCGCCACAGGCAATTGTTTCAATTGCCTGGCGGAGCGGTCTGCATCCGTAAAATGGTGGCAGTGCCTAGCAGGCACCGTCCTCCAAATTATGATGCGGTCTCCAGCCAGCCTTTCCGCGGTGGGCAAACCGCCATTGAAAGGCTGGTGGAGATTGGTTTCGGGGGCCCGTTGCGGGCCCCCAATGTGTTGGGGGGTGTATGTGCACTGGGGGGGACCCATGGTACAACTGACATTTCACTGCACCGAGTGGCAGGCACCGTGTGGTGCCTGCCACGTAGTGCAGTGAAATGCACCACATGCATTTTTTAACACCGCGGCTGTGCTGCTGTCAGCAGCACCCGCCGCAATGTTAAAGGTGCAGGATGCGACCGCCACGGTGGTGGTCGCATCCTGATTTGGTGTGCGGAATCGCCGCAGGTATTGCGGACGGTCCCGGACGCCACCACCATGGCGGACGGACTCCAGTCCGTCCGCCATCGTATTCGGCTCCTATGTCTGTACACTATTTTGATGTTTTTAACATTTTCTTATGCTATGGATAGATATTTTTTACATGAACAACTTAGTTTTAAGATCATTCCCCGAACGTTTTTTTACATGGAGTGATTTAGGCAAATTGGCGTAGAGGATATTTGATGAATTTGATTATAATTATTGTGCTGCCAGTTAATCTTGTTGGTGGATTAGTTTGTATTGTTATACTCTCAACCAGTTTTATATAAGCACCCGCACTTTATGCAGTTATTTTATTAGTGCTCTCTTAATATTGCATTTGCACTTTATACAAACAGCATGCACTGATGACCATGCACTTTGACATATTCGAAACTAGAAGAAAACTCAGCTCATCCCCATAAGGTATTATATCTATGGAGTCTGATGTTGCTACTTTGACAATGACCTGTAGTAATGCATTTGCACTTTATACAAGTAACATGCACTGATGCACTTGCACTTTTTTGACAACTTTGAGACTAGAAGAAAGCAAGAATAGATAACGTGTTTAGGGGAAATGATAGGTCCATGACCGTATAGTGACTGGCACCTGCACTTTATATTGCGCAGATGTCCTTGAGTGGACCACAGTATGGGCTATGTAACCTTGCAATTTTGCACATGTAATCTTATAGCGAAAAACTCAAATAGGGTATGGAATGGTTGAGCCTAGCTGACAGGCAATAATAAATGACCAAACGATTCAACATGCAGGTCGAGAAACCCGATACCAGCGCTTTTACATTGACGATACTTAGCACTTGCACTTTATACGCCGGACGTGTTACACTTGCACTTTAATGTTATAATTGACGAGGTCTATTTGGTGATTTCTTGATCAGGTATCCCACATATACCTCTTTGGGAATTGTTTCCGATTTTGAGTGCAACGTTTTATAGGAACACAATTGCGTAGTGGAATCGAGACCTGCTATTGTGCAGACGCCAACTAATCCACTGTAAATTGATGTAAATTGATGTAGATTGATTTAAATAGAAATATGCACTCTAAGGGGTCTTAAGTTGATGTGCAGAAGAGAATATTCTAACATATGTGGGTTTGAGTTTAGGGAGTCTAGACAATTGGTAACTCTCCAATATATGTCCATGAGGAGTTAAAAGAAACTCAAAAATGAAGAACTAAGATAAACTCAAAAAAATTGTAAAATTGAACAAAAATGTAAAAAATTTAAAATAAGAAAATTATTAAAATAGGTCTATGTAGTAACAATTGTTAAACCCTTATATTTGAATTTAGAAAAGGAATCTGCGCATTTCGAAGTATGTTGTTTATGTCTATGTCACCATGTGATCGCGATAGTGGGCTTAAAAACAAAGGAGGTCATTACGATGGCGGACGGGAAAATACCGACCGCCATGGTAGCGGGAAAACACCGCCCGCCGCTACCGCGGGAAAACCGACGGCTAGATTAGGATCCCCAGCGGTAAAACCCCAACCGCGGCGGAAAGGAGAACCGAGAATCCGCCGTACGCCTGCGGAAAGGGCCCAAACCCGTCCGCGGCGGTCGGTGTCGCAGCGGAAACAGGCCAAACGCCTGCAACCACAGCGGAGACACCGCCATCAAAATTATGATATTCCCGACATCCCCGCGGTGCAGTGCGCTGTTTCCGACCGCCGCGGTCGACAACAGTGAAGAATCAGTGAGACGGCGGAAGCGCCATAGCCGAGCCACCACTGCGGACGCTCCGTCAAAAAAATGGCGGTCGCTAGAAAAACACACAACATGGCCACAAAGTGCACCAACCATACAAGGCATGCACCCAAAAATAGCTAACACAGCCCAAAGACACACCCCCATGGGAAACTCCAAAACTACAAATCCCAGGTACACACACACACCACACCTGCAACCAATACCCCATCCTGACACACCCACAGACACCAGTATAAATCCAGCCCCCAACAGACCACAATCCTTTGCAAAACTCCACAACTGAGGGGACATCCACCACAGATGACAGAAGAGGCAAATCTGCACAACACACACACATCGCCACCACTTCCACACCTGCACCTCTAACACCTTTGCACAGCACACACCATACACATCACAACCACCACTACCACTCCCAAACCTGCACCCTAAACACCTTGACACATCACACACCATGTCACCACAGAGAATGCCCAAATTCACTGAGAGTGAGTTGAGGGTCATGGTCGATGAGATAATCAGGGTAGAACCACAATTGTTTGGTAACCAGGTCCAACAGACACCACTAGCAACAAGGACGCAAATGTGGAGAAGGATAGTAGAGAAGATCAATGCAGTAGGGACCGTGCCACGCAATAGAGATGAAATCATGAAGAGGTGGCACGATCTGAAGGCAGTGGTCAAAAAGAAGAGAGCCAAGAACCATGAGCTGGCTCAGAGGACAGGCAGTGGCCCTCCCGTTCCACTCAAAACATTCACTGAATGGGAGGAGAAGGTGCTTGGCATTCTACATCCAGAGAGTCTCTCAGGAATACCCGGGGAGTGGAGGCTGGTAAGTACAAACAAATGCCTAACATCACACAAATGTACTGTCTTGCCCTATTACAAAATAATACCTCCTAGGTACAAATTCATTCATGTGCACAACACTCCCCCAACACATCTCTCACAGATACAACAGACACTCCCCTGAAGCCCCCAAAGGTAGTTAGCAACATCACCATGGGTACATGTGTACATGCTGCCAGCACTACAACTCCCACCAGGCCCCCTTGTCCCACAGCTGAGCAGGATGTAGCCCTCCCCCACCCAGTAGCAAGCCTCAGCCATTGTGTGCTACACCCTCACCTAACAGGTAGGTAGCCATCTTCACAGGGAGGTGGCTGGGTGTTTGGGAGGCCTGCACTACAACTCCCACCAGGCCCCCTTGTCCCACAGCTGAGCAGGATGGAGCACTGCCCCCACCCAGAAGCATGCCTCAGCCATTGTGTGCTACACCCTCCCCTAACAGGTAGGTAGCCATCTTTACCGGGAGGTGGGTGGGTGTTTGGGATGCCTGCACTACAACTCCCACCAGGCCCCCTTGGCCCACAGCTGAGCAGGATGGCGCACTGCCCCCACCCAGAAGCATGCCTCAGCCATTGTGTGCTACACCCTCACCTAACAGGTAGGTAGCCATCTTTACCGGGAGGTGGGTGGGTGTTTGGGAGGCCTGCACTACAACTCCCACCAGGCCCCCTTGGCCCACAGCTGAGCAGGATGGAGCACTGCCCCCACCCAGAAGCATGCCTCACCCATTGTGTGCTACACCCTCACCTAACAGGTAGGTAGCCATCTTCACCGGGAGGTGGGTGGGTGTTTGGGAGGCCTGCACTACAACTCCCACCAGGCCCCCTTGGCCCACAGCTGAGCAGGATGGAGCACTGCCCCCACCCAGAAGCATGCCTCAGCCATTGTGTGCTGCACCCTCACCTAACAGGTAGGTAGCCATCTTTACCGGGAGGTGGGTGGGTGTTTGGGAGGCCTGCACTACAACTCCCACCAGGCCCCCTTGGCCCACAGCTGAGCAGGATGGAGCACTAGTCCCACTCATAGGCATGTGACGTCTGTGCAGCCGCACATGACACCATGCCACTTAGTCCACAGTCACCAACACAAATAATGCAACACAGTTGTGTTGTAGTCACCATGCACAAGTCTCTGTTCAAAATTGACCCACATTGTGTACACTGTGCCAGGCATCACACACTGCAACACTAACAACGATCATGCTGCCCTGCAGCAGTGTCTGGCCGTTTGTATGGCAAAGTGCAAATCACCCATGTCATACCACAGTGTTGCAATGTAAACAGTGGAAGTGCAGTGCACCCAAAAACTACACTGCAGCTGGGACTCACCATGCTAAACTAAGCAGATCCCAAATGTCCTGCAACACACCCAGCTACCACAGTGCTGCACTGAATTGCAGAACAGCACCTTGTCTGAATTAAATTGTCAAAGGTGTCTTGTTTGGACCACCAATGTGTGTATGCATTGACAATGTTCACATCTCACACTGTCTGTCTGAACAGTGCTGGTATAGTCTGGCCCCAAAACCATACATTGTCTGCACAGGGCTGAGTACATCTCACACACACACCACTGTTGACCACAACATGTCAGTGTATGGATGCCCTGGAACAACTGCTACACCAGTACTGGGCTCATGTTCTCAGGTCCACAAATACCATGAAACCATGACAGTGTGGAAATGTATGCTGGGTGAGATCTACACCCTGCTGTATGTCACCACTGTGCTACGAGACCATACCCCTTGCCCTATTGTGCCTTCAAATGTCGGGGGAGTGAACCCCACAGCCAGATAGCTGGGACAACAGTGATGGGGGGGCTATACCCCATGACCAAATGTAATCTGAAATCAATGGGTACAAAAAGCCACACACACATCATGCTCACCACACTCCATCCAAAGATTTCTACCAAGTCACATAGCCATGTCATTGCTCACCTTCACCTCAAACGGTAGTTAGCCATCTTCACAGTGAGACGGTGCAGTGTGTTTGGCTATCCGTCCCACAAAATGCAACATGCATGCTGTCCCACCACTATGGAGGATGGGACACTACACCCCCAATAAGAAGCATGTGGCAGGCAATGTATGCTACCCACCCAACTCACAGGTAGGTAACCGCATCTCACAGGTCGGGGTGTGTGGGGCTGGGAAGCTTGCACAACAACTCACACGGGCCCACCTGACCGCCAGCACACAAGACCCATTACTTCCTGGCACCAACATGCATGTGTCAGTCATTGCAATGTACACTGCAAAAGAACTGGCATGTGGACATATCATGCTGACTTGTCCCACACTGGACCAAGATGGAAGCCCTCATCCTACACACACGGAGAGGTCTCACAAATACAAGGAAAACACAGCAAACACGACATATCTACAGCCACAACATGCAGCCAGATATGCATTTAAAAAAACATGTTTGCATAGGACACCAGGCCTCTCAATGCACAACTGCACACCCAGATAGCATTGGCAACTATAGTGTGCACACACCTAAGAAAATGAAACTGTGACAGCAACCAAAGTGTGAATGACTGAAACACATGTCGATGGAACTCCGAGCACAACCATGCACACCACTACATGCCATCTGACAGTAGCAGTGGACCAGACCACCTAGGATCTAATTAAAGCAAACTTAAGCATGTCTGGAATTGCAAATACAGATATCTACACCACATTGAAAAGATATGCATGAAACTACAATGCTCACTCACTGTGCAGAGAGAACCGCTACAAGGGCTCTACAAGTGACACATACGCGTAAATGGATGACATATGATTGATCAATAACAGGATGCCAACATGAGACTGTCAATGTCAAAAAATTATATTGTGCATGTCATGTCTTGACAACTCCCAATATGGACAAGTAATGTATGTACTACAACAGCTTGTAATGCATCACTGGATGTCGGTCAATGCTAATTTGTACAGTGAACAACTGCTGGATGTACAAACAGTTGATGTAACACTGCTAACACAAACTTTGATGGGTGCAACACAATGAGCATTTCTCATCTGACCCACAGGTGACCACCCTGCAGAGCCAGTCCCCCCCCCGGAACAGAGACAACTGGATGAGGACTCCCTGGATACATTGGATGAGGAGCTCCACGCTGGCCCATCTGGTGTGGCAGGCCTCAACCTGTCCCAGGCACCCATTGTCCCCCCAACCACATCAGCTGCAGCCCCTGACCATCCTCTGACAGCTGCTGTCACGGCCTGTGTGTCAACCACTACTACCACCACCACCACCACCACCACAGATGGCCGCAACACCCTCCCTGCCCCAGGGGTTGAGCAGCCCACAACATCGACTGCGGAGGCCAGGGAGAGGATGCAGCGGGCCAATGTGAGGACCGGACAGGACAGTGGCAGCAGTGCAGCTGGTCGGGACAGGCTCATGCAGAGGGGGACTGATCCTGGGACGGAAGCCCTGGGCCACATCGACAGAGTCCTTGGGGCATACCAACAGGCCCAGGGATGAATGGGCCGGTTAGAGGAAGAATCTCGGGAGCACCTCCTGCTGCTGAGGTCCATGGACACACGCATGGGACAGATTGTGGACCTCTTGGGGCAGCTGGTGGCGGTTCTGAGGGACAGGCAAGCGCAACATTCTACCCCTCTGCCTCTCCCCGTTGGGCAGCAGGATGACACTTCATCATCCTCCCCTGCGTCCACAGAGGGGGGTGAGTCCTCAGACACCACTGCCCCTGCAGCAGTGGCCCCTCCAGTGAAGCGCAAGAGGGGCCGTCCAAGGAAAGGCCAGGGGGATGCACGTGCCCAAGCACATGCCAAACGCTAGTCCCCGAACCAGCCATGATGGCAGACCACTGCACCACTGCATTGACCTTTTGGACTATCCTTCACCACACTGCCATGTGAATGGCATCCATCTGTTGGACTGGGTCTCCACATCATTGTGGGGACTACTCAAGTATCTCATTTACCATGACTGTCAACTCACTTCTTCAATTCCCCCTTCACATTTTCTCCACCCTTACATGTCACAGTTGTAAATAAATACACCTTACACACATGTTGTTGTGTCTGCTCCATCTTTAATACAGGATGTGCAACCTTCACCGTGTAGGACATGGTCCAGGGGAATGGACTGTAGGTAACAAGTGAGATGCTGAAGGGACCTAGGGAAAACCGCAGAACAAGAGTCACTTGTATGGGTGTGGCATTGCACACATCACACAACACTTGTCAACAAGGTACTCAGATCTAAACATTTTACACAGAGCAACAGTCACCATAGAGACAATCTGTATCACTCTAACCAATCACACATACATTGGCAGGCAGCAATGAGTCAACACCAAGCTGCAGTCAGCAAGCTCACATACACCCACACAGCAACAGCAACACCATCAGACCATTTCGTCCCCTCTACATCGCCACTCACCTTCAAGTGAAGTAGCGGGTGATGAGCTGTCGACGCATGTCGACCCCTTCCTCCTCTCCACTGCCCTCGTCACTGGATCCGGCTTGATTTGCAGGCGGCGGCCTTGGCTGCTCATCATCGTCATCCAGGATCGGGGGTTTTGCCTTGCGAATGGCCAGGTTGTGGAGCATGCAGCATGCCACCACTATCTGACACACCTTCCCTGGTGAGTACATAAGGGCCCCCCCAGTACGGTCCAGGCACCGAAATCTTGATTTTAGGAGACCAAATGTCCGTTCTATCACACGCCGTGTCCTCCCATGGGCATCCTTGTATCGCACATCAGCTGGCGTGACGGGGTTCCGCAATGGGCTCAGCAACCACGGGCGGTTTGGATATGCCGAGTCACCTGGGTGTGAGAGACACAGATTAACCTTGCAGTCCCAAAATGCAACACAACAGCATGTCACACACACACACCACTCTAATCCACTATGCATACTCACCCACAAGCCATGCACGCTCAGGAAGCAGATTGGCCATCAACTGAGGAACGATGCTGCTGCGCAAGATGTGGGCATCATGGGCTGAACCGGGAAACTTGGCACACACGTGTGAGATGATCATGTCCGCCAGGCACACCACTTGAACATTCACCGAGTGTGAATGCTTCCTATTGCGGTAAACCTGTTCACGTGCCTGTGGTGGCACAAGCCCAACATGTGTGCAATCAATTGCACCAATGACATGGGGGATATGTCCAAGGGCATACTAATCGCCCTTCACAGCCACCAACTCAGGCCCCCTGGGAAAATGGATATATCTGTCTTTGTACAGCATCATGGCCGACAGGACATCCCTCAGCACCATGCTGAACATCGGCTGTGACATCCCGCCTGCACTTGCGACCGTGTGCTGGAATGAGCCCGTTGCAAAGAAATGCAGGCATGCCATCACCTTAGATGTTGCGGTGAAAGCTGTTGGATATGTCCGACGTGGCTGCAGGTGGGGCTCCAACATGGCACATAGGTTCTGCAGGGTTTGTCGGTCCAGCCTGAATTTGCGGATTATCTCCTCATTCTCCATGTCTGCCAGGACTGTGAACGGACGATGGATATTGTGCCTCCTCCTCCTAGGACAGATCACAGTGCACAGATGTCAATGCAGAAGACCATGAAATGTGCATCACATCAATTTCTTCTACAGACACATTCCCAAGTCTTACAACATGCACCATTAACAGGGCACTTCACAAGTAGGTTCACATCAGGCACACTACTCGTACACCTGTCCCCTTATCAGCAGCAATTATCTGTGCACCCCTCCGGCTCATTCGCATGCACAGTGTGATATACTAACAGATATGGGTGCATACCTGTGAGTATGACCCCCAGCATATGTTAATAATTGCAAAACTACCCGAACACACCATGTTGCTGGCCCTGATACACCTCCCAACACAGGTTGCACATGGCACACATCAACTACACACTGACCACCGGCTGTGCGTGGGGGACACGTGTGTGCATGTGCATTGGACAATGTGCCAGTTGCTGATGCCCCTAGTCCAGTCAATGAGACGACATTGTGCGTTACATTGCACACACAGACAGTGTCCATTATCTCCATATGCTATGCAACACATTTACTGGACAGTCTACATTTCATTACACAGCACATGTGACATGTGCGAGTGTATGTGCCCATGCAATGTATTGGCGACCCATATATGGTATGTGTTGGTGACGTGGAGTGACATGTCCCTTTTGTGCATTTGCCCTCATGAGGACCCTTCAATTGTTGAGACACTGGGCACTGTACATGTTGGCCTATGCAGAGAGCTGGAGGACACGTTAGGTGCAGCACAGCTACTCCACAACTCCATTAACGCTCACTCCAGGCACTGTCTGGCAGACATATGGCGGTGCCTACCGCCTGGCCCCTGTGGTGTGTCACCGGCATGGACCATGCCCCTGCAGCCAATGGGAAGCAGCCTCGCGGTAGCCTGATGCGAGTTTGAAAATCGCGGTAGGCGTGCACCACCCCCACGGAGGCGGTCACTGGAGGCATTCAAAAGATGCACCACCGCGGTAGCGCGCACATGCATCCTACGGTGTGTCACCGGCATGGACCATGCCCCTGCAGCCAATGGGAAGCAGACTCGCGGTAGCCTGATGCGAGTTTGAAAATTGCGGTAGGCGTGCACCGCCACCGCGGAGGCGGACATTGGATGTATTTGAATGAGGCAGACCTGGTACACCAATTGCAGCACCCTGGGACCACTGACACGGCCCCAGGGGCCTATATATGTGTGGGAGGGCGCACCACATTCCCACAGATACCAGGGACTGCTGACTGACAACCCTCCACCTGCTGCTGCTGCCTCAAGGGACTGCTGGCTGCCACCCTGCACCTGCTGCTGCTGCCTCAAGGGACTGCTGGCTGCCACCCTCCACCTGCTGCCTCAAGGGACTGCTGGCTGCCACCCTGCACCTGCTGCCTCAAGGAACTGCTGGCTACCACCCTGCACCTGCTGCCTCAAGGGACTGCTGGCTGCCACCCTGCACCTGCTGCTGCTGCCTCAAGGGACTGCTGACTGCCACCCTCAACGTGCTGCTGCTGCCACATGTCCATTGTGATGTCGAGGACTCAGAAGATCCGTGCCAGTCCCTTCACCAGTGAGGAGCTTGGGGTCTTGGTAGACGGGGTGCTTGCACAGTACCCAAGGCTTTATGGTGGCCCTAATGTCGTGGTAAGTCTCCCAGACTGTGAGTGAGAGTGCAGGGTGTGCACACGTGGGGTGGAGGTGCTTCGGTATGTGTCAGTGGTTGTGGGGCTCTGACATGCACTGCCTATCATGTTTACTACAGCGGGAAGGGCTTGGTGGGCTCTTTCACACGTTACCCTGCATGCCTATCCTGAGTAGAGGGACATGTCCTGTAGTGTCAGCAATACAGTGCAGCTGCATTTTGATGATGCAGGAGTCTGGCCAGTTAGCGTTTGTGTGAATGGCTGTGTTGCTCCCAATTAACCCACTCAGTGTCATTCGACATGCCCTGCACAGTCCCCACCGAATGCCACATGTCCATATCACTGCATGTACAGTGTGTACCATGTGTGTTTGGCTCACGCCTCTTCATCTAAGTCCCATCTCTGCCATGTAGATTGCACAGGAGCAGGCGTGGGATAAGGGTGTGTGTATGACAGTTGTTGTCACTCTATGTGAGTTCCAAGACACAGTGAGGCTTTCACAGGGCTAGGACACTTAGGTCTGCGCAGTGTTGGACACAGTGAGTCCAACAACATGACACATGTTTTGCTATCTTCTCTATGTGTAATTGTAGGTAACTGCAGACAGTAGCTGCAGGCAGACTACACGTTGCTTGCTGTGTTGGTATCCTGCATGTGAATGGGATGTGGAGGTACTGTGTCCACCATCGAACATGCATGCCTGTACGTCTGATTGACCAATGACATTGCATCATGTTCAGAGCAATTGTTGGCTATGTGACAGTTGTAGCTGGAGTTTTGGATGAGTCACTGTCGTGCTACTGCATTTTCGTTGTGTTGTTATTGTGCACTGTGTCACTGGAACATCACCCCTCTTGTCTCCCATGCCTGCAGCTGAAGGCCCACCAGCGTAAAGCCGTGTGGAGGGCCATTGCCTCCAGAGTCCGGGATCTGGGTGTGTCAAACCGAAGGCGCACCCACTGTCATAAAAGGTGGGACGACATCTGCCGGCTGAGCAAGAACGTGGCCGAGATGACGCTGGGGCTGCTCCCTCGGACTGGCAGGTTGGCTAGGCGCAGCATGACACCACTAATGGCCCGCATCCTGGCTGTCACACAACCTGAGCTGGACAGACGACTGAGGGAGCATCAGCAGCGAGCCAGGGGTGAGTATGTGTTGCAGGCTGCCTTTGGCTGGGAGTGGGTGCATGTGTCTACAGAGTGTGCAAATTGTCAGCTGTGTGACGTTGGTTGTGTGGTGCAATGTTTTGTGAGTGGCCTCTGTGCTGGGTGTATGTGCCATGCTTTTGCCCAAACGGCGCTTCATGAAGTGAGTTTTAGCACTGTGCATCTCTCTTACATTTGGAGTTGTGGCCTTCAGGTACCTTCTGCTGTGGGGTAGTGTGTGAATTCTGATGGATGGTAATGCCAGTGTGCCAACTGTGAATGCGTTTCAATGAATGCGTGCAATTCCAGACCTCAGATGTCTGCCAGTCAGACATCTGAGGCCAATGTGCAACAGTAGATGTGCCCATGGACTCGATATGGTGGATGGCATGTGTGCAGGGTCATTGTGGGCTGGTATGTTGTAGTCTGTATGGTCCCCTACTGCTCCACACATGTAGGTGATGTGCACCATGTCGTGGTGTTCATCCTTGCCAACATCGGGACAGTGTGTGTGCACAGGCCATTTTGGGGCTGTGTCTGATGTGAGCCAACTGCAGGATGGTGTGCTGTGTGAATCACCTGGGTCACTTATGGCAGGACGTGTGGCGGACTTGCACCGTTGTGTCGAAATTTTGGGTGTCAAGATATATGTGTGCACAGGGTGGCATGCAATGTGCTGCACACCTCTTTCTAGGATGCAGATGTATTGGCACGTGTTAGTTCTGTTGATGCCACTCATCTCACAGTACTTCTCTCTCCTATGCAGCAGCTCCCGTATGTGCAGAGGGAGAGGGGACGGACACCAGTGGTGAGGCTTCCACTGCAACAGCCGCACCGGAGCTGACTGACACAGATGTGACCAGCGCCGAGGAGGGGGACAGGAGTCTGCTAGAGGATTCACAGCTGGAGACACAAAGCTCTACCTCATCTGACGCCAGCGGTGACACATCCATGTTGGGGGGTACAGGGAACGGGGACTCTGCCTCCTCTTCCGCCACACAGCGTCCAGTGCCCAGCCTCCCTTCAACCTCCACTGGTGCTGCCCGTGTCCGCACGAGTAGGAAGGGAAGAGTCACCTTCACCCCAGGCACAGCTGCCCCAGCCCATGTCAGCCCTGTTGCCCTCAGTGCAGAAGCAGTCGAGCTATTGCGCCAGCTGTGTGTGGGGCAGACAGCACTTCTCAATGCCTTCCAAGAGCACGACAAAAAGTTGGGGCAGGTTATAGCTTTCATGGAGGGCTTACATTCCGACGTGGGTGGGCTACACCGCACTGTGCAGTCCTTGTCATCAACTGTGACAGCAGCCCTGCAACAGGCACATAGTCAGGGAGCGGCTCCCAGCACTCGGTCCGGCCCCGTGTCACTGTGCACCTCTGACGACAGTGACAATGCCCAAAGGACCCCAAAGTCCTGATACAGAACCCGCAGCACACAGGAGCAGCAGCAACCCAAGCGTACTAGGGCACAGACACCATCCCCACATAAGAGTAAGGCCACCCCAGAGCGCAGAGAGAAAAGCCCATCAGGCGACAGCAAGGGCCACAAAGCAAAGAAAAAAGCATCAGGGTCACAGGCCTCACCTTCCTCCCCTGCCAAAGACTCCCCTGTCCCAAAGACGTCTCGCAGAGGCAAAAAGACAGTTTCCACACCCACTGAGAAGGTGTTGCCTGCAAACATTACACAGGATGAGGGCCCCATGGATAATCCATCCTTGACCTCCACTCCCATCCCAAGCCCTGTGAAGCCAGCACGGGAGGACACTGTAGGGGGCAAAGCTGGTGGACAGAGGGAGGCAGGGCGGCGGCAAACACCAGGCAAGTGCACAGCGGGTTCCAGCATGTCCCCAGAGGGGGGGTCACCATCCACACCAGAATCAGCTTTGGTGTTGGGGTCACCTGTTGTGTCTGCCCCAGTTCCCCTCAATCCCTTGACAGGGAAGCTTTTCAGGATCCCCAAGAAGTGGAGAGGCACCCCTCCACAATCTCCGGCACACACTGTGTCTCACCAGGGCATGAGTCCACCTCCCCGGGCCACCACCCCACCTGATCCAAGCAGCCCCCCAGCTACCACATGCACAGTTGGCTCTTCCACAGTTGTTACTCCCACTGCCCAGGGTAGTCCGCCAACAGACCCCAACACACAGTCAGCTCCAAGTCGGATAGACAGCCCCATCTGAGTGGTGGTCACCCTCACACACCTGTCTGTCCTCAGGGGTGCGTGTGATGCCCATTGTCAGACCCATTACTCTGTTGCTGGGCATGGCATGGTAGAGTTGCATACATTCCCTGTGTAGCTTCTGATGTAACTACTCTGCACATTGTACTTGCCTTGTGTTTCACTGCTGTGTGCCCCCTGCCTGTGCAGGATCTAATGGACTTCATCTGCACATTGTACTGGCCACTGGCCTTGTTGTTCACTGCTGTTTGCCCCTTGCCTGTGCAGCTTCTCATGGACTTAATCTGCACATTGTACTGGCCACTGGCCTTGTTGTTCACTGCTGTTTGCCCCCTGCCTGTGCAGCTTTTCATGTAAATACGGTGCATATTGAAATGCCCACTGGCTTTGCTGTTGCCCAAATTTGTTGTGTCAATATGCAAATTGTGAATAAACACAGTTGGTCCTGCAGTAAGTTGTGTCAGTGTCCTTCCTGAATAAAGTTGTTTCTGTGTGTGCATGGTTTACTGTGTCACAGGCTCAGTATGCCACTTCGACATTGCCAATGGGTTGTGTCACATTTCATTTTTTTGCAGTGGTGGGAGGCACTTCATTTCTACATGACTGTGATACTTATGGGTGCAGTGCAGGTGGTTGGCAATGAGGTCTTGTAGTCATCTTCCTTCTTGGCTCATGTTATCTATGGTGGACACATGTCAGGTTTGTGGGCAATGGCAGCACAGGGTGGGAGTTTGGGCACAGGCTTACAGGCAGGCAGGCCAGGGTCATGGGGTCTGTGTGAGCTTCCTTTCTGTGTGCCAATCAGTGTCGGTGTATGGACATCTTGTGGTGATGAGTTATCCAGGTCCCATGGCTTACTTCCAATGTGTGCACTTGGGTGGTGGAGAAGTGTATGGTGTGAAGGGGGTGACTTTGTTGTGACTGTGGATGTGTGTGCACATGCATTGTCAACTACTGCAATGTGTGACCCTGGAGTGGTGTGCCTGTATGTGTACTTGTTTAGCCCTGTGGTTGTGTTTTGTGCACATGGCAGTATTGTGTGTTGCTGTTGTGGGAGGAGGTATGTGTGACATATCCTACTTGTGCTTGGCTGTCATGTAGTGTGTCACTGGGCCCTGTGTGTTGTGCAGCAGACGTTGTCTTGTCCAGTATTTGGATGCCTATGTGTGGCTGGTCAGTGTTTGTGTTCAGGGCCTTCCTTACATCCCTGTGCCTATACATGGGTGTCCTTGCTGTCTCCAGGAGTTGTAGCATTGGGGTGACCGTGGTTTGTGTTGACTGACTGTGTCAGCCATGTGTGCTGTGATGGGCTGTGTGTGTTCTCACATGTGTCTTGTCTTGCATGTGCTTCACACATGCTTGATGGTTGTGCCACTGCCCTTCCATTTGTGGGCACCTCACTTTGGCTTTCCTATATGTTGTCCTCCATTACTGCTGGCATGTGGTGTGTGTATGTAGCTGTGAGTCAGGGTGGTGTGTGTGTGTGTGACTTGTCAGGTAGTGTGTGCAGTGAAGTGTTTGGTCCTCATCTGTGTGTGTGTACATTTTGTGCCTGGCCTCAGTGTTCTTGGCTTGTGTGTGATGTTGTTGTGGTGTGTGTGTTGGCTGGGGCCTGGGCTTCTGTGCTATGTGTTCCTTTGCAAAGGGTCCTGCTGTGGCTGTATATGCAGTTGTTGGGACGTGGGGCATGGTGTGGCTGTAGTTGTGTTGTTGTTGTGCAGGAGTGGCACTTGTGAGACACATGTTGTGTCCCTTCAGGGAGGTAGCTGGTGTGTTGTGGATGGAGTTGTGGCTCTGTGCAATTTGTACGGTGCCCTTGGCATGCGCTGGCCCTGTGCTCTGCGTTGTGTGCATGGTTTCATGCACACTGACCGCGGCGGTGAAGTGACCGGGACATTTGTTCATGAATGCGGTACATGGGTGGGCAGTATGTGGCGCGATGTTTTTGTGACAGTGTGTGCAGTGATGGCTGTGTGCCTGTCCCCACAGGGGTGTGTGGTGTTCCCATGCGATGTTTTTCCCCCCTGGAGCTGTGTATTGTGTTACTTGCACTGTTGTGTCTGTACGTATCTGCGGAGGCGTCTGTGGCGGTGGATGACTTGCAGTTGGTGGATCATGTACAGCACCGGGAAAGCGTGTAGGGCAGGATCCATCGCGGTGTGTCCCGGGTGTTTCTTTTCTGTCTCCGCTGTGATGTCTCCGCCGTCTTTCGCTGTGCGGTTTCTCCGTCGCGGTGCGCTGCCCTGTTTCCGGCATCGTGATATCTTCGGCGTACGGGACGTCATTCCGCACGGCGGTGTGTGGTGATTGGCTCACTCCGCCGCGGAGGCGGGCGCTGTTCGATGGCGGTCGGCGTCACACCGCGGCGGACGGTAAATGCCTATGTTTTCCCATCCTAATATGGCGGGCGTGAAGACCGCTGCTGGCGTGCGGAAAAAGGCATTTTTCCGCACCGCCGCCACCACGGTCGTGCCTCCGCCCGCCATCGTAATGGGCCGCAAAGATTGTACTGTGGCTCTGTGTGTGAACAAGGCAGGGGATCCTGCCGAAAAGCGTTACAGCCCGAAAACAATTCAATAAAATTTACTTAAAGCTTGAAACTGCGGTGTCGTTGTCTGGCGAGGAGATTTCGTGTGCCAGAGTTGGTTGTGGATATATATATATATGTCTGTATAAATTATTATGTTTGTGTCTTTATCTGGTTTTTTACTTAAGTTTATTTGTTATATTTTGTTAAAATGTATATTGAATGTAAATTATTTTGTTAAAATTATTATTAATATTTAATATATTTAATATATATTATTTTATATATATATATTTAAATCGATATTTTTTACATCTATATTTTTTACATCGATATTTTTGATTCAATATTTATGTACTTACCTGTGTAGGTATGGGAGTCGATATTTTCGTAGTCTATATTTTTTTCGATATTTTGAACATCGATGTTTCTGTCATCGATATTCTATCAGTGAACCGTTTTCTAGCTTCTGATAATTAGGCCTCAACTTAGGCCTTGATGCCATCTTGTTCAAAATGGATGTCTCCTACTTTCTACAGCATAAAGCCAGCATAGTCATGTTTATTTATTTCCTTTGATGTTGTTCTTGCTTTTCTCAAGTAAAACTTTCCAACATGGACACAGTAGTTTTGCACTCTTCAAAGTCCCTTCCGCTAGCTCACTGTACTGTATTCATTCACAATAGTTTGTTGTTGTTCGTAACTAGTTTGTCCTGCCATTAGCATAGAGTGGCCTGAATCAATATTCATGTAGTGGGATAGTGGTTAGCTGCCAAGGCAATATGATGTCCTATAGAACGGTACTCTGTTTTGCTGAGAGTAAAATTCTTTTGCTTACACCATGACGATTTTGCTAAAATTTATGATTTCCTATAAAAGAAACCTGTATATAAACCCTAGATTTCGGGGGTGAGCCAGAGCTTTCCTGAAGACTTTCCAATGCTACAATTTTCTAATTGATTTTGCAGCTCTCCTGGGCATATAATTTTTCTGATTTTTGCACTTTATTCTGTATTGCTCTGTGCCTTCATAGCAATAGTCTTATCCATTTGCATTTATAATTTCGGTACCACACCGTTCACATTTTGTTATAAATCTTTTTAAAATGTTTATTCCTGCCCTAGAACTCACTTATTGAGTCTGTCTTTACTTAACCAACTGTATTTTGATTTGCTGTAAGGTGCCTTATCTTGGGCACACATTGACTCATGAAATTGAAACAGTGTGTGGGTGTTGGTCATAAAACGTGGTGGTGCACAACCTTTGATAGTCATGGGGAGTAGGTGCTGGTTGAGAATTGAGCGTGCAGAACACGCGTTAGCCTTGATGTGTAGGTGCTGGCAATACATGTTGTTTGTGCACAAATCTATAGGCCCAGTTTTAGGCATCCTTGTGATAACAGGTACGGGTGTACAGTATCTTTTACCTGTGGCACCTCGGCACTGGTGATCATAGATGAGTGTAGCATGTATGCTAGTATGGTGTGCCTCTGATGACAATAAAAGTAGTAAGCGCTATATAAATGCAATTACAATACAATACAATAGATGTTAAGTGTGAGTGATGGCGGTTCAAGTTGACTGTGCTGGGCTTGTGTTAGACTTGGTGTGCTTGTATTGGTGATGAACAACAAATTAGCCTTTGTGTGTAGACATTGGTGATAAGCGGTGAATGTGAAACCTTGTTGGGGACTTGGTGAAAAGTTGATGGATATAAACAATATCTGTTAGCCTTGGGGTGTGTGTTTGTGCGTGTGACAAGAGGTGACAAGAAGTGACAAGAAGTGAGCGCGCAGCTGGTTATGGCAGCTGGTGATAAACAACATGTTAGCCTTGGTGTGTGCTGTTGGTAATAAAAAGGTGTGTGTGTGTGTGTCTGTTAGAAATAATATGATAAGTGGCACAGTGTCAGTTGCCGATGTGGTGAGGGCATTTCCCATTAAGAGGCCACATTTCTGCAAACCTCTGGCTAAAACGTTCCTAATAAGGCACATAAAAAACTCAACGTCTCTGGACAAGTAAGAATACAACTGGAATTCCTACCAGCATCCTGTCAAGCACAACAACATAAATCACTCAGAATGTGTGAGTTTACCTTGAGCATCTGTGTCAAGAAGCGCTCCTGGCCTATGTCTGATATCATTTTTCTAAATTCTTGGAGTGAAGGTTAAAAAAATACTTCAGGTGAGACAAGTTTTCTCTATAACCAGGCCAAGTGCAAGAGAGAAGCAAAACGACTGTTGAATACCGCGCTCCAGCTGTGACCACCCCCTCTTAAATAAGCAATGACCCCCCCCACCCCCACGTGCAGACCCATCCGAACGCATTTGCTTTTGATTTGCTGCTTCTAACGAGGGCGCATTCCTGGGCATGACCCACGTGCAGAATGAAGGCATCTTACTCATCTGTACAGCCACGTCTGATGACATGACATTTATGTTATGTTAAAGCAGCTGTTAAGGCACTAACATACCAGGTAGGTGCCTTCGGCTGACAACGGCAGCCACCCTGCGGAGGTAACAGGAGAATGCAGCCATGGGGCAGGGCAGGGTGATGGTAGCCAGTACTTAATTTCAGCAGGTGGTTGCAGGTGGGGCACACCGGCACTTATTTTTGGGCACCAACACTTATTGTTCTTCATCAGGTAGAAAAACACAAAAGGGGGAAAGAAGAAGGAAGAAAAAGAGTAACAGAGAGCAGGGGCGAAAAAGCATGCGCAGGAGCGAGTTTGAGGGGCATGGAGTGTATGGTGATGGATTAAAGGTGAATGAAGAGGAATCAGGACTGCGCAGCCTTGGTATTCTGCACCAAAACCTTCTGCAGGGCCAGCAGCAGCTTCTGAGCAAAAAGTTTGGGCCTGGCACTTATTATTTTACAAATTAAGCACTGACTGTAGTTCAACACGCTATGAAAGCAGGCGCTTGTCTGCAGCCTAAAGAAACAAATGCCAGAATGGCGGCATGGCCAGACAGGCCCAGGCTACGTGTTTGGCTCAGTTTTGACATCGTCATACTGGTTATCTATAAGTGCTAAGTATAAAATATTCTAACTTTTTACCAGGTCATTTAGACTCATGCAGAAGTGATAAAATGAGTTCAAATTGTGTTTTCTCCCATTTTATTAATAGCACATATAAGGAGCCGAGTGCAAATTGCCCTTGTTCACGTTGCGCCCATCCACTAACTACAAGCGTAAAGCGCTTGACAAAAAGAGATAAATATAACACACAGGATGGGCATAAACACTTTTGGGTCTATTCACAAAAGTGAGTTACAACTACCAATAAGTTAAACGTGTAACTTTACTGTTACACTTTTGAGTAATTTTTTATTTTTTTTTATTCAACTTTTCAATAACGTGGCATTCACAGTTTTGCAATACAGTCAAGACATGTGTACATCTTCCTGGTACATTGTTTCATATCAACAAACATTGTCATTAAAATGTGTCCTGATTATCTGGTAAATATTATTAATTACAATTCACAGCATTCTGTTACGGAGCGTCTTTATTGCATCCTCCTTGTCCGGGGTTCTTATTGACTGGTGAATCTTAAAACATCTGGTACACCAAAACAGTATACTCGCATAGGGGTAGCGCACTTATTTTGCATTTTATCTCTATGGTGTCCCTTCTCATCCCGCCCAGCTGCAGGAGTCTATGTATCGCCTGCTGTAGCAAGGAGGTAAGTCTTCAGGGGTTCCCATATATCCCTTGGTCTTGAAGTAGGTGGGAGTAGTTCTGCGTACATAAGTGATTGTTCTTGCCATAATATCAGGTCTTATAACCATTCTTTAAATTTGGGAGCCCTTCCTCTCCTCCATTTACAGGCAACCATTCTCATAGCTATCAATAGCCCCATCGCCAAATATTTCTTATGTACTGTTTTGACTTCTTTGGTGTATCCTAAAATGGCGGTGATCGGGGATGTCTGGAATGGAGATTCTACCATTTGTGACAGTGCTACGGATACCTGGTGCCAGTACTCATTAATTTCAGGGCATTCCCATGCAAGGTGAAGAAACCCAGCGCCTACTTTTTTGCACCGTTCGCACCTATCA
This sequence comes from Calotriton arnoldi, assembly GCA_963921515.1. NCBI lineage: Eukaryota > Metazoa > Chordata > Amphibia > Caudata > Salamandridae > Calotriton > Calotriton arnoldi. The sequence goes on along the minus strand of CAWUFW010009416.1, from coordinate 55,572 downwards.
GTTTACCTTAAATGGAATTTGTGTCATTTAACCAGGGTATAATATAGACGATGTAAGAACTTATAATGGATCATGCGTAACCTACTGTTAGCTGTAATATCACTAAGTTGTTTGCAGCAATATTCCCATTGCTGGTCCAATAATGTCATGTCCAGTTCTGCTTCCCAGTGTGTGCGTGATAGTGACTGGGGTGGCTTATATGCTGTTTGCGTACTGTGATATATGAGAGAGGTAGCATGTCGGGGTGGTTCTGATTGCAATATCTCGTGAAACAGCGGGAATACCTGCGGTTCTTGTGGGAAGTCTGGGGTGGCGGCCCTAACACTTTGCCTGAGTCTCACGTACATAAATAATTCCATTGCTGTGGGTGTATTATCTCGAAAGAACTGTTCTTTGGATAGGAATATCCCGTCGTCGTATAGGTCTCCCCATGTCTGTAGCTGGAATTTATATCTAGGACTTGCCTACATATCACTTCGTAGGTGTCTTTCAACTCCGGGTGATATTTTATGGGCATTCAGGGTGAATATAGCATCGGGATTTCTAATTTATGGGCAAGTTTATTCCATTCAGTGACAGTACATGACACCGTAGTGTAGTCAGTGTCTCGTTTTTTACGCTGAGTAGCAATGAACCCGGATAGGGATCGTGGGGGCCATATATCCCATTTCAACTGCTTGGTGTGGCATGAATGGGGGTGTATGGAACCAATATATTGCGTAGTGTGCCTGTGCACAGAGATAATATAGCTCTAGGTCAGGTACCTCGAATCCCTCTTGCAGGAAAGGAAGAGTCAACACTTCCCATTTTAACCTGGGTTGTTTGCCTCCCCATACCAGTTGAATCATTTGTGTCTTCAGGGCTGTAAAATATGGTTTCCCAGGGCTATAAGTAATATTTGTGAACAAATAAAGCATTTTGGGCAGTACCACCATTTTTATTAATGACACTCTCCCTGCCATGGACAGCGGCAAAGCTATCCAACAGGTAACGGAATCTGTTAGGGCATCTAAAGTTCTGCCATAGTTTATACGCATGAGTTCAGATTTATCTCTGGTAATCTTGATGCCCAGATATTTAACCTCCGCAGTGTTCCATTCCAGTGGATAATCTAATGCATGGAGGATAACCTTATCGGTGAGAGGGAATATTAGCGATTTACTCCAGTTAATATGTATTCCGGAGATTTCTCCAAACTTGATGAATTCGCGTAATACTGGGTTCAGGTTCTCTTGTGGATCTCTAATGTATAGGGTTATGCCGTCCGCATATAGAGATATGAGGTTGTGTCTATTGGGGTATGCAAGTGCCCGTTCTTTGTGATGTTGTCTCAATTTGGCTGCCAGCAGCTCTACAGCGAGGGCAAATAATAGTGGCGATAGTGGGCAGCCTTGTCTCATACCTCTGGAGATTTTGAAAGGTGGTGAGCGGGAGCAATTGAGGAGGACAGTAGCTAGGGGCTGCTGATATAGTAGTTCTATCTATTTGAGAAATCCTGGGGGTAGTCCTATACGTCGGAGAGTTCCCGCAAGATAGTCCCATTCCACAGAATCAAACGCCTTAGTGGCGTCTAAAAAGACTGCCACCGCTTCTATTTCTGGGTCAGTGTCCTGTATAATTGCGAACAGCGTTTGGAGGTTATGCAATGTCGCATGTCCTGGTATGAAACCAGCTTGATCTGGCAATGCCAGGTTACCGACCAAGAGATTCAACCTTTTGGAAAGGACCTCAGCCAATATCTTGGTGTCACAGTTGATTAAAGAGAGTGGCCTGTAAGATTCGGAGTATTCTGTTGGCTTACCCGGCTTAAGCAGCGAGGTTATCATAGCCTCTCTCATTGTTAATGGCAGTATACCTTCCTCACGTGCCTCTTCAAACACTTTTTTAAAAATTGGGACTAAATGTGCTGCATACGTTTTATAGAACTCTACTGAAAGTCCGTCCGAGCCAGGGGCTTGTCCTGACTTCATTTGCATAATGGCCGTAGATATTTTTTCTATTTCGAGATCTGCAGCCAGGAACTCTCACTGGGAGTCGCTCAACCATCCGAGCGCAACATCTTCTAGATATGGGGGAAGGTCGAGGGGTTGCTTTCTTCGTGAGGTGTATAATGTAGAATAGTATGCCTTGAATATGCTTAACAGGTCTGGGGAACTCCTGTGGAGCGCACCCTCCGCATCATAAATTTCAGTCACAAAATTGGAGAACCTAGGTTGTCTGATATGATCCGCTAAGGCTTTCCCAGGGCGATCTCCTTCTCCAAAGTTTCGGGCCTTATGGTATTTACCCTTAAACTTGCATTCTCTCTCCGCTGTCTCTTTGTATTCAGTAATTTTATCCATAAGGGCCGCTTTTCTATCTCCTCCAGCAGTGGATGTGGCTATTTCCTGTTCAAGAGTTTTGATTTCAGCATCCAACTTTTCTAGTTGGTTTCTGATGTCCCGCAGTATGCCTCCCACCTTTGAGATGTAAAGACCCCTCATGGTAACTTTGAAGGCTTCCCATACTGTGGTAATTTTCGCGACAGAGTCTATATTACGTTAAAAAAAACCTTGGATTTCTTGTCCTATTTCGGCCTGAAATGCAGTGTCTAGCAAAGCTGTTGGATTTAGTCTCTAATTGCTATAGGACATCTCTCCTCCCGGGAGAGCTAATACCATTTATATCGGGGAGTGATCGGAGTATGTCCTAGCTAGGTGTTCAACCTGTTCCACCCATTGCCCCATTCCTCTAGAAACTATTCAATAATCCAATCTGGACCACGATGAGTGCACCACAGAGTAATGTGTGCCTTCTCTATTGGAGCGGTGTAGGTGCCTCCACGCATCCAGCAAATAGTTGTCTGCTATGATTCCTACCACCTGCGCTTGCGCTGCGGTGTAGTGTTGCGGTGCCGGTTGAGATCTATCAAGTGTGGGTACCAAGGCAGTGTTAAAATCCCCTCCCCATAGTATATATGTCGACCCAATGGTGAGTATTTTACCCCATACTGTAGCGAAGAAATGTGGGTCCTCTACTTTGGGACCATAGCAATTAACGATTGCAACAGTGTGGGACTGCAGATGGCCCCACATAATGCAGTATCGACCTTGTGAATCTTGTAGAGAGTCTCCTAATACAAACAGTGTTTTTTTTTTACGAGTATCGCGACACCTCTGGCGTATGTGGATTATGACGAGAAACAGCAATGTGCCGCCCATCGAGCGGCGACGTTTGGGGCGACGGAAGGGTCTAGATGTGTCTCTTGCAATAATGCAATGTGTGTTTGGTGCCTGTCTAGGTATGCCAGAACATGTCTTCTTTTGCAAAGGTTATTCAACCCTCGGACATTCCAGGACATGAAGTTAATATTAGTGGACTGCTGTGACCCTGCTATTATCTAATAATGAGGAGAGATTTAGTGCTTCTAGTATTGCACAAAATACGCAACGACTGTCTAGCATTTCTCTGATAAACTGCCAATAATTGTCTTGGTACTGTGAATGCTTCCCCATTCCTCCCTCTTCCCACACCGACTTCCCCAACTTGTCGGGGATGCGATTTGGGGAAGTATGGCCAACCCTTTACTAACATTAAAAACAAAAGTTCCCAACAGTACTGTTCATCAGCAAATAGCAATAAAAACGAAAGACAAAGAAAAGAGATAGAGAGGGGGTTCTCCTTTGGAGGTGCGGCTAGGGGGCCCACGGTCGCCCTCCTCCCTATGTGACCCGTTGACTAGGGGTCTGTTAAGGAATAGGGGTGTGGAGGTGCCCGGACCTGTGAATATCGATAAGTGCCGGGGGGGCAGTATAGCTTAGAAAAGAGAGATCACCTTACCAGAGGCAGGCCTATCTTAGACTTGGTGAATTCCCCCGGGTTCCGCCAAGGGGACCACCCAGATAGTATTGTGGTCTTGCAGTGTTCCACCAGATAGTTTTGTGGGGGGGCACCGACTTCAAGTCACCGGGCTCTGTCCAGCCACGCTGAGCTGCATTTGTAACGTCTTTTTGTCCTTAATCAAGTTTTGATAATGGCGAAGTCGATCGGGATCTGGACTGGTTGGAGTTCGCTCGGGATGCCACTCAATGGAGCCATTTCAGAAAGTCCTCAACCTGTTGAGGATTGTTGAAGAAGTGTTGTTTTCCTTGGTGTGTGACCCTAAGTTGCGCCGGATACATCATGGCATAATCGACCTGGGCCTGTTGGAGCTTCCTCTTCATCTGTACGAACCTTTTTCTGGCCTCTTGGACTGTCACTGTAAAGTCTGCATAGAATGTGAGGGTGGTGTTGTCATATTCAATTTTCTTTTTTTACCCGTGCCAGGTGTAATACCGTGTCCCTGTCGCGATAATTGAGTAATCTGGCTATGATGGGCCGGGGTGGCGCACCCGAGGGGGGGTCGTGCCCCCAGTGATCTGTGTGCCCGCTCAATTACCAGTTGTGGTGAAAATGCCTCAACTCCAAATACCTCTCGTAGCAACCGTTCAATGAAGTCCTTCATGCGACCTGTATTTGTACTTTCGGGCAATCCTAGTAAGCGTATGTTGTTCCGGCGCGAACGCGCCTCAAAATCTTCATTCTTTGCCACAATCACCTTCAACAGGAGATCCATTTGAGAGATTTGTTCTTTCTTGCTAACTGTGGTGTCTTCCAGTTCGGAGATTCTATTTTTAGCCTCCGTGATTCTATGATCATGCTTTTCGATCTTATGTACAATGGTGTCCATCCGAGCTGACATAGTGTCCATCTTAGACTCTAAAGACGTGAGGCTATTTTTCATTGTAATGAGCAGGGCTTTCCAGTCGTCTCCCTGGCTCTCCAGCGGGGCCTCAGCCCCGGTCTGCTCTTCCTGCTGCATATGGGTAGTTTTCTGGGCTTCGAATGGTTCTGCCCATTTTCTCCACCCCACAGACGGGTCCGATATCCGGCACCGTCCTCTGCGTGAGTGTACCTTTAAGAGGTGGAATGGTGCTGGGTACCGGTTTATACTGAGAATAGAGTTGAAGTGGGGGGACTAGTCACTGGTACTCTACGCCTAACTCACAGGAAGTTTACGAATTATGTGAATTGTCTAGTGAGAAGGGCTGGGGCGGGAGGCCGGGAACTGAGTACAGGCCCAGATACGAAAGAATTGTTCTCCTCAGGTCATCCAGATGACTACTGATACTTGCAGCTCACGAAAGCTTCTCAAGCAGGTCAACAGGTCTCCAAAGGTAACTTCTATTTAGCTCAGTGATTCAGACTTACAGCAATGTGTTTCTTTTAGCCAGGGAGCCTGCGTGTTATTCTTTGTTTCCGCCATTGTGGGCATTTGTTGTGGTGTTGCGTTATGGTGGGCTTTAGGTCATTCCTCTCGGGTGGCAGTCAGCTCCCTCCAATAAACACACTTCTTGGCACCTCCCAGCTACCCACTACTGTTCCCCAGTTTTGATTCTGCTATTTCAGGGGTCCAAGTGGCCTGGTGCCGCTGCGCGACCGGTTCACCCGGTGATCCGGCCAGACCCCCCACTGGGTACCCCACTCTGCAGTGTTGAAGTCCAAGAGAAGCACTCACCACTGTGTGCTGTTGTGGTTCTTGTCGGCGAGTAGATGGCGGTCAGGATGTTCAATGGCAGTTATTGCCTTTATTTCTTACATGCTGGGGTCCCGGAGACTGGGGGGGACTTTAATATGCCAGCGACTCCTTGTCAGCTCACCTTCGTCATAGTGAGCGCCCGCGCACCGATTGTCTTTCTCGAGTCGCGTTGGCAGAGATCACTGCTTTCCGTCAGATCTCCGCTGGACTCTCAGGATGCGGTGTACATTTTGTTTTATGGTCCCAACATGTGCTGGAGGATTGCTGATTTGAGCTGTTCTGCCCGCTGCGCCGACTTTAGCGGTGCGGAGGCGGCTGCGGCCTATGCCACATAAGCAGCACCATCATCCATCACGACCCCTTCCCATGCCGCGGCTTACTTCTGGGTTTTCAGCCGCAGCAGAAGTCCGCGAGACCAGGAACTGTTTCCCCTCAATCTCCAACGGGGTAGTCGTGGATTCCACTAATTTTGGCTGCACTGTTCCCCGCGGTTTCGCAGGATTTTTGTATGTTTTTGGGTCTGGGCCATGGGAGCCTCACCTACGCCTTGCTCGTGCACCCCCTAGTGCCCTCCACTTTTGAGTAACTTTAATACTTCGGGCTGTTCAAAAAATTTGAGTGTAAAATTACTCAAAAGTGTAAACTTACAAGTCTCCACCCTCTAAAAAATGGGCTGAAGACAAAAGTGTAAATTACTACTGCCAAAAAGAAACAGTAGTAAGTCCAGCATCGCACATGGCCAACCACTGATACTGAAACATCCTCAGATAAAGAATAATGGAGGTAGCAAATTAAAATCAATCCAACAAGAAATATAATGTCTAATTACATTATTTAAAATAGTTAACAATATAAAAAATATATACTTTAATGTAAAACATCAGATAAATTAAACTGATTTATTATTAAATTAGAATACATTATAATTGGTTTATTTTTAAAAAATAATGTAACTAATATTTATTCAAATATAAATAAATTACATTGAAATAGTTCTATATATCACTTTTGATATTTTTTAATGTAGAAAATTTTATTTTTCACTTTTGGTGGGAATTCATTTTTTAATTAAAACTTCCGAAAAATAATTTACATTTAATTTGACATATTTACATTAGGGATTTAATTCAAAATTAAGTTAATATTGCTTTACAATTTTCTTCTTTTGTTCGACATTTCAAATAAAAGTATACAATTATTTTACAATAATATTTAATATCAAAAAATTTAATAACTTTTTCCAATTTAAAATTAATTTGTACGTTTATCTATACTTTATCATATGGAGATTTCTGCCCTTACTGCGGAGTCTCCCTATGGTAAGTTATCAGGAAAAGTAAAAAGGTTTAATTAAAATAAAATCCCAACTAAAGTTAAAGAAATATATATCTTTCTAGTATGCATGAATAATTATTAGAAGTGATGGGCCCAAACCCCGATGCCTGGAGCGACACCTGGTGGCCCCCCGCCATCGGAAACCCGCCAACCCCCACGGACCACGCACGCAACCTGGGAATCATCCTGGACTCCGAGCTCAAAATGGACTGCCAGATCAACTCTGTCTCGTCTTCCTGCTTCCACACCCTCCGCCTCCTTCGTAAGACCTTCAAATGGATCCCCCTCGAACACCGAAAGACCGTCACTCACGCCCTGGTCACCAGCAGACTCGACTATGGCAACGCACTCTACGCCGGAATAAACAAAAACCTCACCCGCAAGCTACAGAACATCCAGAACGCTGCCGCAATACTGGTCCTCAACCTGCCAAAACACTGCCACATCTCCCAGCACCTGCGCACACTCCACTGGCTCCAAGTCGAGGCGAGAATCACCTTCAAGATGCTCATCCATGCACACAAGGCCCTCCACGGCACCGGACCAGCATACCTGAACAGCCGACTCAAATTCCACGCACCCCAAAGGACCCTACGATCAGCCCAGCTCTCCTACGCCGTGGTCCCCCGCACCAGAAAGACCAGATCGGGAGGTCGCTCCTTCTCCTTCCTCGCGGCCAAAGCATGGAACGCCCTTCCGCTCCACCTCAGACAGACAACATCGCTCCCCATCTTCGCAAGAAACCTCAAAACCTGGCTCTTCGACAGACCCCCTCCTTGATGGATGGAACCTGCACCCCCCCCCAGCGCCTTGAGACCCTTACGGGTGAGTAGTCGCGCTTTAACAAACCCCTGATTGATTGATTGATTGATTGATTGATTGATTGATTGATGTTTAAAATGAATTGAAAGAATTTTAATAATATTTTAATAAAATGTAATGTTACGTTAATTTTTAAATAAAAAAGCTTATTGCAATATTTTGTAATTTATTAGCAAATATGTATTCTTTTTAGATATTTTTAACATTAAATTATATTTATTTATATTTTTAACTATTTTAAATAATTTAATTTGATTTAACATTATTTCCTATGAGGTTTTATATTAAATCCCTACCTCCATTATTTTCTATGGGAGGGTGTTGCAGTACCAGTGGTTGGTCATGTGTGGTGCTGGACTTATTTCAGCTCTTATCTGGAGTTAATTACTAATGTTTTGGGTCCTTTTTCAGCTGTAGTAACTGCAGAAGTGTAGTTTATGAATAGCAATGGGCTTACTTTTTTGTGGGTAGGTGTACGTCCCTCTCTAAACCCCTCCCTAGTCCTTCTTAAACCTCTCCTTAATCCTCCCTAATGCCCTCCCCTTTAGTTGTAAGTGTGCCCCATTTTCAGCAGCTCCCTTCTTCCCTCCCACATTTACTACTAAAATGTATACTTTATGTGCGGAGACTCAGAAGTTGGGGCAGAGATCTCCACACATAACAGATAGGAGAGGCGGAGGTGGAACTTCCACATGTATGCTTGTGAATAGCTTTTTGCAGTACATATCTAGTACTATTGTAGTACTACAAAACATACCACAAAACCCAGTTTGTGAATACTCAGTAATATTTGTCATGATCTGCAATGGGGGTCAAAATAACTGTGTCTAGCTAGCACAGGCATACTTTGCACCACAGTGGTTTTGCATCCACTCTTACCTTCTGGATTTAAATATCTCCATAATTTAAAAAAAGAAATATAAGAAGATTACAATAAATGAAATATTTACATGGAACTGGGTTAACTCACTCTCATCTGGAAGGTATAATTGTTGGGACAGAAAAGTCCTCTGCATGGTAATGGACGGGCCCCCCTGCCCTGAATGCACAACTGTATTGATGTCTGAATCACTAATGCTGATTTTTGTTGTCATAGGCAAACAAGGATCATGCGTGTGCACCATGATATAGGCTTGTCTATCAGATTGCAGTCTTGCAGGACTGGGAGGGGTGCCCAAAGCACTACCCTCATAGTGGTGGAAGGCTACTGATTTCACCATGCTTTAAGCAGCATGAGCGCAGTGGTGGCAGTATACATCGCAGTGATCAGTAGGAGTGAACAGGTCCATTTTAACATTAGTCATTAGAGTGAGACCTACAGGCTAACTCATTTTGAAGTTCTGCTGCTGAGTGCTTAATTCACCCTCGGTCTACATCGGTTTGTTGTGAAGTAGTGCACAGCGCAGAAGGGATGTATCTGCATTTAGTGTATGTGTGCCTGGGAAGAGTACAATACAGGGATAATGCAGTGCTGAGCCATGTTTGCATGGTGAGTGCATGTGCTGAGTGTATGCGTGCCTGTGAATGGCACAATACATGAAAGATGAAGTGCTGTGCTGTGCTGTGCAGTGCGAGCATGTTAACCCCTTTCATGCTCATGACGGAATGGTTCAGTCATGAGCACAAGTTCAAGTGTGCTCATGACGGAACCATTCCGTCATGAGCACACTTTCAAAAAATCCCTCTGCTGTGAACAGCAGAGGGATTTCCCATTTTTTTTTTTTGCTTTGGGAGGTGGGGAAGAGCTTCCCCAACCTCCCAAAGTATGGTTAGGGTTTTCATTGCAATGACGATCACGCGCATGGCGCGCTGTCGTCATTACAATGAAAACGAAACTGAAACTTAGTTTCAGTTTCACAGTTTTGGTGCTTGTGGGGCTATCTCAGACCCCCGAGCACCGAAAAACATGGGAGAGGTATCGTTGGAAAGGGGAGAATCTCCCCTTTCCAATGGTACCCTTCCCTAGTGGATCCCTGCTTGGGGAAGCAGGGAGCCACCCACTAGCCACCAGGGAGGGGGGTGGCCCTTGGGCAAGGGTCTTTGCTCCCACCATACAATTTTGCCAGACAGCCTTTCTGCCCCCCCTGGGGGGCAGAAAGCAACTTGGACGCCAGGGATTTTTTTTTATAGGCCAGGGGTGGGGGCTGCCCAAAATGGGCATGCCAATGCCCCCACCCTACCCCCCGAAGAAGGAATAAGACTTTCTGCCCCCCCAGGAGGCAGATGGGGGCAATAGCCCCTGATCTGCCCCCTGGGGGGGGGGCAGAAAGCCCACTAGGCCCCAGGGATTTTTTTATTATATATACGTAGGGGTAGGGGTTGCCCAGAATGGGCATGCCAATGCCCCCACCCCAAAAAAAATGCTACAGTCTTTCTGCCCCCCCCTTGGGAGACAGATGGGGCTGTAGCCCCTTATCTGCCCCCGGGGGGGGAGAAAGCCCCCTAGGCACCAGGGATTCAATTCCCTCGAAGTCCGGGGTGGGGGCTGCACAGAATGGGCATGCCAATGCCCCCACGCCCCCATAAAAATGCCACAGTCTTTCTGCCCCCCCCAGGAGGCAGATGGGGGCATTAGCCCCTGATCTGCCCCCCAGGGGGGCAAAAAGCCCACTAGGCATAGGGATTATTTTTTTTTATACGTAGGGATGGGGGCTGCCCAGAATGGCTATGCCAATGCCCCCACCCCCCCAAAAAAAAGATGCCACAGTCTTTGTGCCCCCAGGAGGCAGATGGGGCAGTAGCCCCTGATCTGCCCCCCGGGGGGGCAGAGAGCCCACTAGACGCCAGTGATTATGCTGGCTTTTTTATACGTAGGGGTGGGATCTGCCCAGAATGGGTATCCCAATGTTCCCACCCACCTACAAAAATAGCCACAGTCTTTCTGCCCCCCCTTGGGGGCATATCGGGGCAATAGCACCCGATTTCCCCCTCCCCAGGGCGGCAGACAGCCCACTAGGCACATACTTTTTTTCAGAATGTGCCTACCTGTGGATTTTGGGTCCTAGCGCAGCTGGCACCCAAGGAAACCTAGCAAACCTATACATTTTTGAAAACTAGACACCCAGGGGAATTTAGGATGTGGTGACTTGTGTGGCTCTCACTCGGTTCTGTTACCCAGAATCCCTTGCAAACCTCAAACTTTGTCCAAAAAACCCACATTTTCCTCACATTTCTGTGATGGAAAGTTCTGGAATCCGCGTGGATCTACAAAATTCCACCCACCCCGCATCCCCCAAAGTCTTCCGAGAAAAATGATACCTCACTTGTGTGGGTAGGCCCAGTGCCCGCAACAGGAAACGGCCCAAACCTCAACAGAGACACACCACATTTTTACAGTGAAAACTGACCCTTTCTTGGCAAAGTGCCTAGCTGTAGATTTTGAACCGTAGCTCTGCCGGCACCTAGGGAAACCTAGCAAACCTGTACATTTTTGAAAACTAGACACCCAGGGGAATCCAGGATGGGGTGCCTTGTGTGGCTCCCACCAGGTTCTCTTACCCAGAATCCCTTGCAAACCTCAAACTTTGTAAAAAAAAAACACATTTTCCACACATTTCTGTGATGGAAAGTTCTGGATTCTGCGTGGATCCACAAAATTCCACCCACCCCGCATTCCCCAAAGTCTTCCAATAAAAATGGTACCTCACTTGTGTGGGTAGCCCTAGTGCCCGCAACAGGAAACGGCCCAAAACGCAACGTGGACAGCACATTTTTACAGTGAAAACTGACCCTTTTTTGCACAGTGCCTAGCTGTAGATTTTGAACCCTAGCTCTGCCGGCACCCAGGGTACCTAGCAAACCTATACATTTTTTAAAACTAGACACCCAGGGGAATCAAGGATGGAGTGACTTGTCTGGCTCTCACCAGTTTCTGTTACCCAGAATCCCTTGCAAACCTCAAACTTTGTCCAAAAAAACCACATTTTCCTCACATTTCTGTGATGGAAAGTTCTGGAATCTGCGTGGATCTACAAAATTCTACCCCCCACCCCGCATCCCTCAAAGTCTTCCAAGAAAAATGGTACCTCACTTGTGTGGGTAGGCCCAGTGCCCGCGACAGGAAACGGCCCAAAACGCAACATGGACACACCACATTTTCACAGTGAAAACTGACCCTTTTTTGCAAAGTGCATAGCTGTAGATTTTGAACACTAGCTCTGCAGGCACCTAGGGAAACCTAGCAAACCTATACATTTTTTAAAACTAGACACCCAGGGGAATACACGATGGGGTCACTTGTCTGGCTCTCACCAGGTTCTGTTACCCAGAATCCCTTGCAAACCTCAAACTTTGTAAAAAAAACACATTTTCCTCACATTTCTGTGGTGGAGAGTTCTGGAATCTGCGTGGATCCACAAAACTCCACCCACCCCGCATTCCCTAAAGTCTTCCGAGAAAAATGGTACCTCACTTGTGTGGGTAGGCCTAGTGCCCGCAACAGGAAATGCCCAAAACTCAACGTGGACACACCACATTTTCATAGTGAAAACTGACCCTTTTTTAGCATAGTGCCTAGCTGTAGATGTTCAACTCTAGCTCTGCCAGCACCTAGCGAAACCTAGGAAACCTATACATTTTTTTAAAACTAGACACCCAGGGGAATCCAGGATGGGGTGACTTGTCTGGCTCTCACCAAGTTCTGTTACCCAGAATCCCTTGCAAACCTCAAACTTTGTAAAAAGAAAACACATTTTCCTCACATTTCTGTGATGGAAAGTTCTGAAATCTGCGTGGATCCACAAATTTCCTACAACCCAGCGTTCCCCCAGGTCTCCCGATAAAAATGGTACTTCACTCGTGTGGGTGGGTCAAGTACCCTCGACAGGCAAGGGCCCAAAACATATTGAGGAGATATCAAAATCACCTATCTCAAAACAACCTGGTTTTGCAAGGGGGGGTCACCTGAGCTTTTGGCCCCGGGCTTTACGGCCATCTTGGGAAACCTACCAAACCCACATATTTCTGAAAACTAGACACCAGGGGGAGTCCAGTGAGGTATGGCTTGCATGGGCCCCCCAACGTTTTCCTACTCAGAATCCCCTGCAAACCTCAGATTTAGCTGAGAAAATCAAATGTTTCTCAAACTTCTGTATGGGAAAGTTCAGGAATCTGCATGGATCCATAAATTTCCTACCACCCAGAGTTCCCCCAGATCTCCTGATAAAAATGGTATCTCACTCGCGTGGGTGGGTCAAGTACCCGCGACAGGCAAGGCCCCAAAACGTATTGAGGAGACATGAAAATTACTTATCACAAAACAACCTGGTTTTGCAAGGGGGTCACCTGGGTTTTTGGCCCCGGCCTCGGCGGCCATCCTGGGAAACCTACCAAACTCACACATTTCTGAAAACTAGACACCTGGGGGAGTCCAGCGAGGTATGGCTTGCGTGGACCCCCAATGTTTTCCTACCCAGAATCCCCTGCAAACCTCAAATTTAGCTGAAAAAATCAAATTTTTCTCAAAATTCTGTGTGGGACAGTTCTGGAATCTACATGGATCCACAAATTTCCTACAACCCAGCGTTCCCCAGGTCTCCTGATAAAGTTGGTATCTCACTTGCGTGGGTGGGTCAAGTACCCGCGACAGGCAAGGGCCCAAAACGTATTGAGGAGACATCAAAATTACCTATCACAAAACAACCTGGTTTTGCAAGGGGGTCACCTGGGTTTTTGGCCCCAGGCTCGGCGGCCATCTTGGGAAACTACCAAACCAACACATTTTTGAAAATTAGACACCCGGGGGAGTACAACGAGGTATGACTTGCATGGATCCCCCAAAGTTTTCCTACCCAGAACCCCCTGCAAACCTCAAAATTAGCTGAAAGAAACACATTTTCCACATATTTTTGTGTGGAATCACCGTGCTGGCACAAATGTCCTACCCCACAGCGTTTCCCTCAGTCTCCCGAGTAAAATGATACCTCACTTGTGTGGGTGCCCAATGCAGAATTGGCTAAAAACATATTTTTAAAAACATTTAGTGCTTAGCATTCTCGGTACTATACCCTTAATGCCTATGTTTTTGGCTCTTCCCAGCCACAGACCCTTCCCCTACCCACACATGTGAGGTATCATTTTACTCGGGAGACTGCGGGGAACGCTGTGGGGTAGGACATTTGTGCCGGCACGGTAATTCCACACACAAATATGTGGAAAATGGGTTTTTTCAGCTAAATTTGAGGTTTGCAGGGGATTCTGGGTAGGAAATCGCTGGACTCCCCCGGGTGTCTAGTTTTCAGAAATGTGTGGGTTTGGTAGTTTTCCAAGATGGCCCCCAAGCCTGGGGGAAACAAACCCAGGTGACCCCCCTTGCAAAACCAGGTTGTTTTGTGATAGGTAATTTTGATGTCTCCTCAATACGTTTTGGGCCCTTGCCTGCCATGGGTACTTGACACACCCACGCGAGTGAGGTACCATTTTTATCGGGAGACCTGGGGGAACACTGGGTGGTAGGAAATTTGTGGACCCAAGCAGATTCCAGTACTTTCCCACACAGAAATTTGAGAAAAATTTGATTTTTTCATCCAAATTTGAGGTTTGCCATGGAATTCTGGGTAAGGAAACGTTGGGGGATCCACACAAGCCATACGTCGATGGACTCCCCCGGGTGTCTAGTTTTCAGAAATGTGTGGGTTTGGTAGTTTCCCAAGGTGGCCGCCGAGCCCGGGGTCAAAAACCCAGGTGACCCCCCTTGCAAAACCAGATTGTTTTGTGATAGGTAATTTTGATGTCTCCTCAATACGTTTTGGGCCCTTGCCTGTCGCGGGTGCTTGACCCACCCACGCGAGTGAGGTACCATTTTTATTGGGAGACTTAGAGGAACGCTGGGTGGTAGGAAATTTGTGGATCCATGGGGATTCCAGAATTTTCCCACACAGAAATTTGAGAAAAATGTGATTATTTCAGCTAAATTTGAGGTTTGCAGGGGATCCTGGGTAGGAAAACGTTGGGGGGTCCACGTAAGCCATACCTCACTGGACTCCCTCGGGTGTCTAGTTTTCAGAAATGTGTGGGTTTGGTAGGTTTCCCAAGATGGCCGCTCAGCCCAGGGCCAAAAACCCAGGTGACCGCCTTGCAAAACCAGGTTGTTTTGTAATCGGTAATTTTGATGTCTCCCCAATACGTTTTGGGCCCTTGCCTGTCGCGGGTAATTGACCCACCCACGCGAGTGAGGTACCATTTTTCTCGGAAGACTTTGAGGAATGCGGGGTGGGTGGAATTTTGTGGATCCACGCAGATTCCAGAACTTTCCACCACAGAAATGTGAGGAAAATGTGGTTTTTTTGACAAAGTTTGAGGTGTGCAAGAGATTCTGGGTAACAGAACCTGGTGAGAGCCAGACAAGTCAACCCATCCTGGATTCCCCTGGGTATCTAGTTTTCACAAATGTATAGGTTTGCTAGGCTTTCCTAGGTGCCGGCCGAGCTAGGGTTCAAAATCTACAGCTAGGCACTTTGCAAAAAAAGGGTCAGTTTTCACTGTGAAAATGTGGTGTGTCCACGTTGTGTTTTGGGCCATTTTCATGTCGCGGGCACTAGGCCTACCCACACAAGTGAGATAGCATTTTTCTCGGAAGACTTTGGGGAATGCGTGGTGGGTGGAATTTTGTGGATCCACGCAGATTCCAGAACTTTCCACCACAGAAATACGAGGAAAATGTGTTTTGTTTTACAAAGTTTGAGGTTTGCAAGGGATTCTGGGTAACAGAACCTGGTGAGAGCCAGACAAGTCACCCCATCCTGGATTCCCTGGTTGTCTAATTTTCAAAAATGTATAGGTTTGCTAGGTTTCCCTAGGTGCCGGCAGAGCTAGGGTTCAAAATCTACAGCTATGCACTTTGCAAAAAAAGGGTCAGTTTTCACTGTGAAAATGTGGTGTGTCCACGTTGCATTTTGGGCCGTTTCCTGTTGCGGGCACTAGGCCTACCCACACAAGTGAGGTACCATTTTTCTCGGAGGACTTTGGGGAATCAGGGGTGGGTGGAATTCTTTGGATCCACGCAGATTCGAGAAGTTTTCACCACAGAAATGTGAGGAAAATGTGTTTTGTTTTTACAAAGTTTGAGGTTTGCAAGGGATTCTAGGTAACAGAACCGGGTGAGAGCCAGACAAGTCACCCCACCCTGGATACCCCTGGGTGTCTAGTTTTAAAAAATGTATAGGTTTGCTAGGTTTCCCTAAGTGCCAGCAGAGCTAGGGTTCAAAATCTACAGCTAGGCACTCTGCAAAAAAAGGGTCAGTTTTCACTGTGAAAATGTGGTGTGTCCACGTTGTGTTTTGGGCCGTTTCCTGTCGCGGGCACTAGGCCTACCCACACAAGTGAGGTACCATTTTTCTCGGAAGACTTTGAGGAATGCGGGGTGCATGGAATTTTGTGGATCCACGCAGATTCCAGAACTTCCCACAACAGAAATATGAGGAAAATGTGGGTTTTTTGACAAAGTTTGAGGTTTGCAAGGGATTCTGGGTAACAGAACCTGGTGAGAGCCAGATAAGTCACCCCATCCTGGATTCTGCTGGGTGTCTAGTTTTTAAAAATGTATAGGTCTGCTAGGTTTCCCTAGGTGCCGGCAGAGCTAGGGTTCAAAATCTACAGCTAGGCACTTTGCAAAAAAAGTGTCAGTTTTGACTCTGAAAATGTGGTGTGTCCACGTTGCGTTTTGTGCCGTTTCCTGTCGCAGGCACTAGGCCTACCCACACAATTGAAGTACCATTTTTCTCGGGAGACTTTGGGAAATGCGGGGTGTGTGGAATTTTGTGGATCCATGCAGTTTCCAGAACTTTACACCACAGAAATGTGAGGAAAATTTGTTTTTTTTACAAAGTTTGAGGTTTGCAAGGGATTCTGGGTAACAGAACCTGGTGAGAGCCAGACAAGTTACCCCATCCTGTATTCCCCTGGGTGTCTAGTTTTCGAAAATGTATAGATTATCTAGATTTCCCTAGGTGCCGGCAGAGCTAGGGTTCAAAATCTACAGGTAGGCAGTTTGTAAAAAAAGGGTCCTTTTTCACTGTGAAAATGTGGTGTGTCCACGTTGCGTTTTGGGCCGTTTCCTGTCGTGGCCACTTGGCCTACCCACACAAGTGAGGTGCCATTTTTCTTGGAAGACTTTGGGGAATGCGGGGTGGGTGGAATTGTGTGAATCCACGGAGATTCCAGAACTTTCCACCACAGAAATGTGAGGAAAATGTGTTTGTTTTTACAAAGTTTGAGGTTTGCAAAGGATCCTGGGTAACAGAACCTGGTGAGAACCAGACAAGTCACCCCATCCTGGTTTCCCCTGGGTGTCTAGTTTTCAAAAATGTATAGGTTTGCTAGGTTTCCCTAGGTGCCGGCAGAGCTAGGGTTCAAAATCTACAGCTAGGCACTTTGCAAAAAAAGGGTCAGTTTTCACTGTAAAAATGAAGTGTGTCCATGATACGTTTTGAGCCGTTTCCTGTCGCGGGCACTAGGCCTACCCACACAAGTGAGGTAACATTTTTATCGGGAGACTTAGCGTAACACAGAATTTTAGAGCAACTGTTAGTGCCTATTGACTTTCGATGCATTTCGGCCATCCAAATGAAAGACAATGTGTAAAAAAGAAGTCACTTTGAAAAATGTCCTACAATTCTCATGCTAGTATGGGTACTCTCAATTTCGGAAATGTGCAAATAGCTACTGTTTCTAAACTCTATATTTTGTTCCAATTTCAGAAATACATAGGTATCTTTCATCCTGATTTTTCACTATATATATTTCCCCAAATTAATTGCTATATACCCGGTACATAATAAAAAACCATTGCAAGACGCTGCTCAGTTATTGGCTTTGGGTTCGTCGGGTTCTTGGTGAACCTACAAGTACTATATATCCCCACAACCAGAAAGGTCCAGCGGATGTAATGGTATATTGCTTTTAAACATCTGTCATAATTAGAAGTTACAGGTGAAAACGTTGGCACAAATGGCTGTTTTTTTCAACTCATTTTCAATTTTTCCTATTATCAACTGTTAGTTTCTATAAAGAAACCTTAAAGGATCTACACAAATGACCCCTTGCTGAACTTAAAATTTTGTCTACGTTTCTAAAATGTATAGTTTTCCACAATCCATTATTGCTTTCATACCCATTTCTACCATTAACTGGAAGAAGGTTGAAAGCACAAAAAATAGCAAAAATCGGCTATGTCCCAGTAAAATGCCAAAACTGTGTAACAAATGTTGGTTTTCTGACAAAAGTCTGTCAGTCCCTGAAAGCTGGGAAAATTGTGATTTCAGCCCCACAAACCCTTTGCTGATACCATTTGCAGGGAAAAAACCAGACGCTTTCATTTGCAGCACTTTTTCCCCATTTTTACCCAAAAGAAACAATTTAGCTGTATTTTGGCTAATTTCTGGGTCCCCTCCAGGGGAATCCACAAACCCTGGGTGCTTTTAGAATCCCCATGATGTTGGAAGAAAAGGACGAAATTTGGCGTTGATACCTTATGTGGTCAAAAAGTTACAGGGGCCTAAGCGCGAACTACCCCAAAAAGCCAAAAAAAGGCTTAGCACGGGGGGGGGGGGGGGAGCCTAGCAGCGAAGGGGTTAAATACGTGTGCTGGGTGTATGTGTATCTATGAGTGGTGCAATACATGAATAGTGTAGTCTGTGCATATTAAATGTATCTGCTGGATGTATATGTGCATATGAGTGGTACAGTACATGAAGGATGTCGTGCTGAGCAATGCGTGAATGGTGAATGCATATGCTGGGTGTATGTGTGCCTGCGAGTGGTACAACACACAAAGGATACAGTGCTGGGCAGTGCGTGCATGTTCAGGTCTATGCTGGGTGTAGATGTGCCTATGAGGGGTTCAATACATAAAGGATAGTCAGTGGCGGCTCGCACAGGTAAATGTAGTGCGGCGGTGAGGCGAGCGGGAGCAGAGCATGGTGGGGGCGGTAGTGGAATTTGACATAGGCCGAATAGTGAGAAGTAAATAAATAAATATAACCACTTACCTTGCGCTCACCGCATAGCCGAGTCAGCGATGCGGCGAGCACAAGGTAAGTGGTTTTATTTATTTATTTACTTTTGACTATCCTGTCGTATGTCGAATTCCACTACCCTTACCCTTACGGCCCCACAGCGATTACCTGTGCGAGCCGCAACTGGATACAGTGCTGTGCAGTGTGTGTATGCTGTATACATGCAGTACACATACATACATAGAAAGAAGAAAAAGCCTCTTGTGATTGTTTTTGCGCAGGACGGTTTCCCTTCCTGCACAAAAATAATCATCCCCGCAACACAGGCACCCTTGCACCATGGTGCAAAGGTACCTGCATTGGCGCACGGCAGCCCATTGTGGCCGGGCTCAGGGTAAAAGGACAGGAATGCGCCCTATCTAATAGATACGGCACATTTCTGCCCTTTTCTTTCGCCCCTACGGCAAAAAACCCATAAATGAGGCCCTATGATTCTAGAACTTTTGCCGATCACCCGATACTTGTGTTGATTGTGATGTATTATACTTCTTATTGTAATCTTTTGATTAACACAATATACTTATATTACCACTACTACTACTTTTGGCAATTCACCGTTTCGTCAGGGGTAGTAAACGTTATATAAAATGCTTGTCTTGTGGTTAGCAAAGACACCTAACAAATAAAACGTATGCTTCGAGTCTTTTGTTAAAAAGTTAATAAAACCATTAATAAATAGCATTCACAGAACTCACCCATTACATGTGTGCAAGCACCGATCGGGCCAGAAGATGGCAGTGGTTGTCTAAATTACACTGGTAAGTAAGCCTGAAGTTTGAAAATTAAATGAGTATACAGATGGACGACTGGCGCTGGAGAAGGTTGAGGGACCGTTAATGTTGGCATTGATGTTCTGTTACTAGTGAGTGTTGGGGGCAGACGGAGGCAGGCGGGGTGTTGTTGTAGGGCTGTCAACATTCTCAGAGAAAAATATCAGCAATTTGTACGGGTTTTAAGGTTCTGGATGCGCGAGAAAGATAGTATTTAAAACAGTTTCTGTAAAATTCAATATATGTTTTGAACACTGTAATTTAGCTTCTGTTTGATTTAAAACATTTAGGAATCGTTTAGGCAACTCCAGAATATGTTTGATTTATTTTTTATTTTTTGTTTGTTGCTTATAGTTTCTATTTTAGATAGGAAACAAAAACTGTATTTTGACCATTTTCATGATTTTTTTTACCCCTTCTGATATGAAAATACCAGTCACGGCAATGTAATATTGATCATTTGGCAGCCCTAGGTCAGGTGGGTTGGTTTTGATGTAGGATAAAAAAAATGAATGAGTCACAATTTCTATCGCTTAATCTTGCACATCCTCTATTTTCTCTTTCTCACGTTTTGTAACCCCTGTCCCTACCTTTTCTCATATCCCACTCTCCCCAATAGCTATTCCTTCCTTCCCTCCTTTACTCAATGCCATTCAGCTGTTTTCATCTTCTACATTTTCCTCTTGATTCCTCTCGTCCCCCCTAATTCTCTCTCTCTTCTCTCAGAAATGTCCAGTTGTTCCACGCCAGCTCTAATTCATCTGTTCCTGGCTTTCCTTTGCATTCTGGTACTTGTTGTCCTTAATATAGGCGATTAAATCACAAAAATTCAACTGCCAGAATGAAAAACAACTGGACTGAGTAAGTTAATCACAAATGACTTGTGGTTACTTCAAATCACTGCTCTTTGCCTCACTCAACCTTACTGCTCTTCCTTTAATCTGTCAATCTCTTACCTACTCTCTGCCATTCAGCTCTTTCCCGTCACTGTTTACTTGGTCTTCCTTTCCCATTCTTCCTGCCTCCTTTCCATTTCACCCCTTATTCTCTCCCTCAGTTTCCCTCTACTTCTCCTCACCCATTTTCTTTTGCCTTCTACTTCCTTTCCAGCATCTTTTCTCTTCTTCTTCTTCTATTTTCCTCCATTCCTCTAATCTACCAATGTCTTTCTTCTCTCTTTCCCACCATCTTTCTTCATTCTATGGTCCCTCTCTCTTTCTGTCTTTCTTCACCCCATGGCCCCTCTCTCTTTCCCACCATCTTTCTTCATCCTATGGTCCCTCTTTCCTCAGAAACACCAAGGCCTGGATTGATGGGCTTTTGGCGCAGAGGAGCGCAGCACGTCACCTTGCTGCGCTGCATCAAAAGGGAAGGACAGGAATGCGCCTTATCTATGCAATACGGCGCATCCCTGTCCTCTCTCACTGCGCTGACACTGTTTTGGCTGCCTAGCACCAATGCAGGCACCCTTGCACTATGGGTCAAGGGTGCCTGTGTTGTTGGCAGGATTGTTTTTGTGCAGGAAGGGGCACCTTCTTGCACAATAACAATCCTGGGAGGCGTTTTCCTCTTTCTATTTGTGATGCAGAATGCAGCACACATAGAAAGAGAAACAAATGAGGAGAAATAAAGATATTTCTCCTTGTTGCGCCTCCCACGGGGAGGCCTAAGGTTTTGGTGCATCCCCAGGTTTACAGGCTCTTGTAAATCTGGGAATGCGTCAAAATCCATGTGTGCATGGGAACACCCACCTCAAGGCCCATGCAACGCCTCCCTAACGCAGAGTAAGGCAACACAGCGATTTACGCTGCCTTTCCTTACTCCATATCTATAAGGCCATTCAAAACCATGCAAAGTGGCTTTGCGTAGCTTAATGGATATGGTTGAAAGGTTTGTGTCACCGTTGCATCACTAAAAGTGATGCAACGGTGGCGCAAGCCTCTCATAAATATGCCTGCAAGCTTCCCAACACCAGTAGCACATCCATTACTATTTTATATTTGTGCTATGGTACTTGTAGCTTTTGGGTATCAGCTACAGGAAGCCTCAGTTGTCTATAGCAGGCCTATTTTCTCCAATATGTTACATACAGTTAGAGTAAGCTTTTGGTAATCCCCTCCCTCATGAGTGGATGTGTTTTTTCTATCTCAGGTGTCGGCTCTTAATTCAAGGGCTTTCCTCCCTATTCTTATGTTTGATCCACATGGTGGCATTTTGGTTCACAGTGTTTTAATTAGACGAGTTGTATCTTCAACACAGTGTACTTGAAGGGACTTTTTTTTTATTTGTTGTTTGGCACTCTATGGTGGTGAATGTGTTTACCTGCTCTCTCCCTTGCATGTTTCTCTGCACCACTTTGCTCTCTCTTTACTTCCCTCCCCGCTCTACTCCCCATCCCATTCCCTGTTTTAAAGGTTAACTTATTTATTCATTCATTTATTTATGAGTCAATTTATTTCTTTCAGGGTCTTGTAGTTGCAAAGGGCTACTGGAGTGACAGCGTACTTTTTGCACTTCCGTATTTTGTTTTAATTATTTCAAAACTTTAAATGTACCACTCTAACATTGCTGCCTACCATGTTTGAACAGTAAAATAAAAACACTAAGGGGCATATTTATGAGAGCCTTGTATCACGTTTCTACCACGCAAAGTGGCACATGCATGACGCAATGCTCTGAATTAGATTTATGAAGCCACGCAAAGGCACATTGCGCTGCTTTAAGTGACCTCATAAATCTTTACTAAAGCAATGCAGCGCAGTTCGCTGCGTAGCCTTCGTCTGTGCAAGGGAGGCTTCCATTGGCATTGAGGTGGGTGTTCCCACGCAACTCCCAGGGGTTTTGACGCATTCCCAGATTTACAAGGACTTGTAAACCTGGGAATGCATCAAAATGTTACGCCTCCCCAGGTCAGGCGTATCGAGGAGAAATATTTTTATTTCTCCTTGTTTTTTCCTCTTTCTTTGTGTACTGCACTTATGAACGTGTGTTTTTACTCATGTGTACACATTGTTTGCCATCTTGGAATGAGTTATTTAATACAAACCTATTGCAAAGATTGACATTCGTGTATGTATATGTATCATGACACTTCACATGCAAACAATAAATTAAAAAAGCATTGGTAAATCCAATACCTTGTCTAATTAGAGTCGTATTGCCATTTTGCCAGTGTTTGTTTATTTATAACTCACAATGCAAAACTACATATATCAGTGTTCAAAGTAAACCTAGAAATGCATGTGATTCTCATAATGGCACCTGATTTGAGGTTAAATTCAGACCTCCCTCCACCATGCTCTTCCCCATGCCCATCTCTGTCTCCATCCTGAATCGCCCTCTGCCTCCTACTTAGGGGCCGATTCCGATCTCGGTCGGAGGCGCACCCAATACCATTCGGTCGGGAAAAAAGCCATGCGAAAGCCTGTTTCCCGACCAAACCGTACTGTGGGTCCGGCCGAGCGAGTACGATGCGAGTCGCGCCGACCGACTCGTCCGGGCGACCCGACCGCTCCGACCGACTCGTACCCGGATCGTACCGCTCCGACCGACTCGCTCGGACCCGGTTCGCACCGCGCAATGGAGACGTTTTCCGGCCGGGTAAGTACGATGCGCACCTCGACCGCTCCGACCGACTCGCGCCCGTCCGACTCGAACTCGCTGTCGGAGCCGTACTTTGGGGGTCCGTGTCGGACCCCCTGTACGCGTACCCGTGCGAGGCGCACACAGGGGGACCCATGGGTCCCCCCTACCTGTGCGTGTACGCCGCGAGCGCTTCGCGGCATACTCGCTGTAGGGGCGCCCTTGTCCGCCTCGCACCCATTGAGGCAATGGGAGCCCGCGTACGCGTTGTACGACCGGCTCCCATTGAGTTCAATGGGAGTCCGACCGACTCGTGTCCGATAACATACGGACGCATCGTACTCGTTCGGTCGGACTGCACGGGTCCGATTCGGTCGGAAATCTCTCCGGGTCCGGCTCGGTCGGAGAAATTTCCGGCCCGAATCGGAATCGACCCCTTATTCTCTGTCCTCCTGCAAGCATCTGCGTGGATACCTCCATCTATCTCCAGCCCTGTTGGACTGAGGTACCATCCCTCTCTCACTCCTTGTTCTTGTTAGAATTGATTTGTCTTGTGTCATTTCTTAATGCAATATATTGTCATTGATTTTCCATTCCTATGATTACATCACATTTAACTTTTAACGAGGTTCAAATAATTCCTTTGTGTAAATTTGAGTGGAATCCTTTTCAGCAGTTGATGAATCATGCAAATATTTTGCCATTATGTATTCTATGTACATAATTAGTTATTAGTATGTGCAAAGTTTATTAATGGTCTGTTGTCCTATAATTTGTAAGAAAACGTTTTTGTGATTTGGTGTAAATCCGTTCAGTAGTTTTTAAATATTAAGGAAAATCCAAATTTGTATATATAGAGACGCGTAGGATCCGCCGGTGTGCAGACAGAATATCGAGTTGGAAATGTCGAACTACAGAAATATCGAGTCCTAAATATCGTGAATCAGAAATATCGACAGCAAGAATATTGTGGTCAAGAATATGGATTTTAAGGTAAGTAATATCGTTTTAAAAAATATAGAAGTCAATAATATCGTTTTCAAAAATATAGTTGTTTAAAATATCGATTTTTTAATTAGTGTTATGTATTTTAGTATATATTTTACATGTATCTAATGTATTTTTTGTATAAGAATGGTCTATGTTTTTTAATATATGTGTTACATTTTTAGTAGTTATCAATTTTATTTTAATTACATTTTGCATTTTTTAGTTCCGTAGCGAGTTGTGGGTGTATAGGGGAATAGGTTGGGAAGTAATTTAATTATAATAAATTAA
Source organism: Calotriton arnoldi (assembly GCA_963921515.1). Lineage (NCBI taxonomy): Eukaryota > Metazoa > Chordata > Amphibia > Caudata > Salamandridae > Calotriton > Calotriton arnoldi. Next base: position 31,216 of record CAWUFW010009416.1, on the reverse strand, counting down.
TGATCATTTTTATTTATTATTATTTATTTAATTGAGATTTTATAGTGTTAATTGTGGGAAGTAATTTATTATTAATTAATTAATAATTGGTTGTTCATTAATGTTAATTAATTGATTGCTAATGAATTATGGTAAATGAGTAATTTTTTAGGTGCGGGTTGTGGGGTTTATAGGGGTAAAGGGTGGGAAGAAACTTATTTTTAATTAATTAATAATAAGTTGTTAATTAGCATTAATTAATTGAAAATTAAATATGGAAATTGTGTAATTAATTTTAGGTGTGGGTTGTGGGGTTTATAGGGGTAATGGGTGGGTAGTAATTTATTTTTGATTAATTAATCATTAGTTGTTAATTGATATTAATTAATTGATTGAACATTTATTATGGAAATTGGGTAATTAATTTTAGGTGCGGGTTGGGTTTATAGGGGTAAAGAGTGGGAAGTAATTTATGTTGAATTAATTAATAATTTGTTGTTAATTATTATTAATTAATTAATTGCAAATTAATTATGGAAATTGTGTAATTAATTTTAGGTGAGGGTTGTGGGGTTTATAGGGATAAAGGGTGGAAATTAATTTATGTTTAATTAATTAATAATTAGTTCTTAATTATTATTAATTAATTAATTGAAAATTAAATATTGAAATTGTGTAAATAATTTTATGTGTGGGTTGTGAGGGTTATAGGGGTAAAGGGTGGGAAGTAATTTATGTTGAATTAATTAATAATTAGTTGATCATTAATATTAATTAATTGATATTTAATTTGGGTAATTGTATATATTATTTTGTGTGTGGGTTTTACTTTTATAGGGGTAAAGTGTGGGGAGTAAATTAATTTTACTTACTTTATAATTAGTTGTTAAATACTATTTTAATTGAAAATAAGTTTTAATTGTGTAAATCATTTTTTACAGTTTAATTTTAGCTGTGGTTTGTGGGTTTATAGGGTTAAAAAGTGCGAAATGTATTAATTTTTATGAGTTTTAATTTGTTTTTTAATGAATAATATTTCTTTAATTGGTAATTAATTATGTTAATTATGTAAGTACATGTTATTTTTTATTTAGATGTTGGTTGTGAATTGTGCGGTGTTATAAGGTAGGAAATAAAAAAGTAAATTTATGTAATAGTTAATGTTTTTGTTTCTAAATAATGTCTAATTAAAAATATTTTTTTGTTTGAAAATTATTTTTAATTTAATTTAATATTATATTTGTAGGTATTTGTCATATCCATTTAACATTATAATATGGTTTTTTAAATTTGTAATATTAAATATATTTGTATTTTAATTTTTAACATATTTATAATTTTTTTATTTATTTTGTTTTAAAAATATTTTGTTTGTTTTTAATTTTGAACTGACTGGAGTGAGAATATTAATTGTTACCCCTCCACAATCCAACACTTTCCCTACTGTTGCACTGATTGGAGTGGGAATAGTAAATTTTACTCCGCCACTATCCAACACTTTCCCTACTGTTGCACTCATTGGAGTGGGAATAGTAATTTTTACCCCTCCGCTATCCAACTCTTTCCCTAGCGTTGCAACTATTGGAGTGGGAATAGTAAATGTTATCCCTCCGCAATCCATCAATTTCCCTAATGTTGCACAGACTAGAGTGCGAATAGTAATTTGTACGCCTCCGCTATCCAACACTTTCCCTACTGTTGCACTCATTGGAGTGGTAATAGTAATTGTACCCCTCCTCTATCCAACACTTTCCCTACTGTTACACTTATTTGAGTGGGAATAGTCATTTTTACCCCTCCGCTATCCAACACTTTCCCTATTGTTGCACTCACTGGAGTGGGAATAGTAGTTTTTACCCCTCCGCTATATAACACTTTCCCTACTGTTGCACTGACTGAAGTGGGAATAGTAAATTTTATCCCTCCTAAATCCAATACTTTCCCTACTGTTGCACTCACTGGAGTGGAAATAGTAATTTTTACCCCTCCGCTATCTAACACTTTCCCTACTATTGCACTGACTGGAGTGGGAATAGTACATTTTATTCCACCGCTATCCAACACTTTTCCTACTGTTGCACTCACTGGAGTGGGAATAGTAAGTTTTACCCCTCCGCTATCCAACACTTTCCCTACTGTTGCACTCATTGGAGTGGGAATAGTAATTTTTACCCGTCCGCTATCGAACACTTTCCCTACTGTTACACTCACTGGAGCGAACTAGTAATTTTTACCCCTCCACTATCCAACACTTTCCCTACTGTTGTACTCATTGGAGTGGGAATAGTAATTTTTACCCCTCCGCTATCGAATACTTTCCCTACTGTTACACTCACTGGAGTGGGAATAGTAATTTTTACCCCTCCGCTATCCAACACTTTCCCTACTGTTGCACTCACTGGAGTGGTAAATTTAAGTTTAAAGATTTTTAAATAGTTTAATGTTTTAATTTATAATAGAATGTTTTTTAAAAATAAATTTTGTTATTGTTATATATATATATTTGTAAATTTTTATATAATTTTAAAATTATAAAATAAATTAAAATTAATAGTTTAATAATTGTTTTAAAGTAAATATATATATTTATTATTATGTGTGTTTTCCTTTTTAATTACGTTTCTTTGTTATATTTGTTAAAATGTATATAAAATCTACTTTATTTCTTTTAAATTAATTTTATTATTTAATATATTTAATATTTATTATTTTATTTTATATATATATAAAAATCGATATTTTACACAGCTATATTTTTAACATCGATATTTTTTTCTGATATTTTTGTACTTACCTGTATAAGTATAGGGAGTCGATATTTTTGCTTTCTATATTTTTTCATCTATATTTTTTACATCTATATTTTTTACATCGATATTCTGTCAGTAAACTGGATCCGCGACCACTCCCGATCTGGTAGACTGGTAAGCACTTCAAACCAGTAAGTGTTGGCACCCATCTTGGGACTCGGCTTGAGCCGAGTCCCAGAACGAACCTTAAAAAAAAGAAAAGGGGGCAGGGTAGAAATAACCTGATTCCCTAGGCCTCTTGGGGGGGTTTGGGGGGTTCTGCACCAACACCGCAGGGCAATAAAGCATTTAAAAAAAAAAAATTGGCAGGATCTATGTATACAGCTGAAACTTTAAAAAAAAAGAAGCACAGGCTCTCGCGCTTCGTTAGTTATCGCCCCCAGGTCCCTGCGGCATTTTGATAATAAGGGAGGGGGGACACACGGGCCCCCCCTCCTGGGGTTTATTATTGCCCCGGGGACTGGGGGCTTATTGATTTATAAACAGGGGGCCTCTCAGACCCCCTTAGGTCCCGGGGACGACCACCTCCCCATCTTCCTTTAAAATAATTGGGAGGGGGCCACCTCCCCAGGACAGGCACTACAATAAGAAAGGAAGGGGGCTGCGCAACCACCCTCCTTGAGCCATTGATGGCCCTGGGGACCGCCACCCACCCAGGGCCGGCTCCTGCTATGTCCCGGGTTGCCCACCCCCGGGAGATAGCTGTATGTCCGTCAAGCCATAGCAACGCTCCACTTCCAGCAAGCGAGAGCATTAAATATGCTCTCACTTGCTTGAAGCGGAGACAAATTGTTTCACAGCGAGGGACCTGCATGATTAGAAGCTCCCTCTCTGTGAAAGTAATGCTGGCTCCCGCAAGAGGCGGGGAGCTGGCAGGAACCGCAGGGCCCTTGAGGCTCCCCCAACAGTCCTCAACAGGGGTTGGGGTCCCTGGGGCAAAATCGGCCCAGGAGGGAGGCCGCTTAGCCCCACTTTCCCTTATTTGCTAAAAAACAAGATCAATGAAAAGGCCGGACCTTGGGGCATGAGGTCCGAGGAGCTGAAATCAGCCCAGGTTACAGGGGCCAAAATCAAGACAGCCTGGCTGATGAGGGGTGTTACCCCGAAACCGTTCCCAGGATGCTCGTTTCTGGTCCAGGGAGGACCTGGGTTGGCAGTTCGAACTGGACTGTTCCCATGGCAAGCAGGGCCAAGACTGATTTGCATATGGCTGGTTCCAAACTAGTTTGAAGTTGCAAGCAAAATGACGATGGATTAAACCCAGATCTGTGACTGGGGGTGAGTGTTTGTAAGGTTTCAACACTCCATCATTTATTTTGTGATGTTGCTATGTGCGCCCCAAGTGGCTAAGGGTATGCCCAGACGTTGGTCCCTTACTCGCTGTGCCACTGGATTCCAACTAGCCTGGCTGATGTGGGGTGATACCCCGAAACTGGTCTAAGGATGCTTGTTTCCGGTCCAGGGAGGACCTGGATAGGCAGTTCGGGCTGGACTGTGACCATGGGAAGCAGGGTCAAGACTGATTTGCTTATGGCTGAATCGCAAAGGGGGTGACGTGGCAAGAAAAATAACAATTGATTAAATTTAGCTCTATTAGTGGGGGTGAGTTTTTGAAAAAAAATGTAACACTCCATCCATCATTTTGTTTTGTGATGTTGCTATGTACGCCCTAAGTGGGAAAGGGTATGTCCAGACGTGGGTCCTTTGTTCGCTGCATCACTGGATTCAAGCTAGTCTGACTGATGAGGGGTGATACCCCGAAACCAATCCCAGGATGGTGGTTTCCAGTCCAGGGAGGACCTAGCTTAGCAGTTCGGGCTGAACTGTTCCCATGGGGAGCAGGGTCAAGATTGATTTGCATATTTCTGGGTCCAAACTTAGGTGACATGGCAAGAAAAATAATGATGGATTAAACTGTTATGTTTTGTAATGTACCCCAATATAGGCCATTGTACTACATACCGGTTTTTGGTATTGACCTTTTGCCTAGTTAGGTGCTGCCTAAATGTCGTGTGGTTTTCCCAGAAAACTAGCCACATTTATTATTCATGAGGATTCTCAGAATCACAGCAGGATTACTATCTTCTGCATAATAACTATGTATAAGGGTCATCCCTTCCGTCATCCTCAGCCGACATGACACAGCAAGGTGGAAACCCTGAGGGTACCTTTTGGGTATATATATACCATATCTTTGCTGGGACAGGCAGAGGAGAAAGACTTCCATGCTGACACACTGACTCGAGATGCTGAGATTCCTGCACGCAGACACTCCAGCACGCAGTGGTCTGACATCCCTTGCGGGGTGTCCATCTTGAGACCAAGACGGGGTCCTTCATTCTCTCACACCAGGTAATTGGGTTGACTTCATCCAAGGGGGATTCTTGGCTCTACACCTACATACATGCTAGGTACACTTAGGTACATCTGGTTAGGGTTGCATCGTAGGAGTACGCATTATTATTGTCATGTATTTACATACCTGCCTATGTTAATTGTTTTAGCACTATGGTAGAAATCTACCATTCATTTACTCTGTTGGTGCTTATAATCATTTATATCTGTTTCTGTCTAATGGTTGTTTCAGCACACCTATTTTACACTAGAATGACACTGGTTCAATAAATGCTTATTGAAAACGTTCCCACCGTTTATTCTGTGTATCTCTCTGAGAAAAAGTGAGCAGGAGTGACTAAGCGAAAAGTACTGTACTGTTTACATGATCCCTGATGCGACAGGGTTGTCATGTTTGATAGTTGCCAGGAACTATTCTCTCCTTGGTAAGAGGAGTTTACAGTGACACTGCAAGCTAGCTGGTATACAGGCAAACATACCCGGTGGGGGTGTCTGGAATCAGTCTGGACACCAATCCCACAGTTTATGTTGTCTAAACGCGCAGATCCTGTATAGATTTATAGGAACTACACGACATGGCGCCACCAACGTTGTTTTGGTTCTTATTTAACGGTCAAATCTGAGTAGTTCAGTCGTGCTTTCTCAGAGACCCCTACTCACATCTACCCAGAGACATCTGGAGTGGGGAGAGAAAATCCGCTGCAGCTGAGTATTGGCTGTAGGTTTATTAATAAATAGTTCCCTACTGTGCATAAAACCTTATCTCAGTTTCCTTGAAACTCTTTCAACAATCACTGACGAAGAGGACAATGCTGTGCCAGCACTACATGCGAATGCAGCGGGGGTTGGAGAACAAGAAGGTGCTGTAAACATTTCAGAAAATGTCAGAAATGCACTCTCTTTAAAACCATCAGAATTTGGCATTAGGTGGGACTGTCACCTTCGTGATTGAGGCACACGAGTCATACAGGACAGAGGTATTCCATTCGTGGGTCAAATTCCCACCAGCAGATGCACGCACAAATACATTTCATTCTTACACTAAAGATGAAACACCAGACGAATACTGTCCGTATGAGGACATTGAAGTTCCGCTCACCTACAAGGAGCACATAAAGTAGTTTAAAGGCGCCCTCCCACACACAACAGAAAAAGTTAGACTCTGTCCGCTCAGCAGAGACGGCGCCTATTGGCCCATCTTAGCAGCTTATACACCGCATCCAGACATTGACACAATGCCGGTAGCAGACTTACGTCCACTACACAAAGAAATAATAAAACTTTACAGAAATCTGACACAGTTCTTTATGCGACCACTCACACTTCAACCTACAAGGGTTACACCAGCAGGACAAATACAAGGAACTGCAACTAAAATAACTCCACAAACACTGAACGCAGTTATGGGTAGAATGCCCACTAAATGCGAGCAAATGCCATACAGGAAAGCTCAGAAAATCACACAGTTAGAGGCAGTGTTCCCACACACAGTCCCTCAAGAAAAACACAGAATACTAACAATATGCTTGCCAATGGGGATAGCTCCTCCGATACAGCATTGTACCTCTTGGGGTATAGTTTTCGCTGCCATCTATACTAGAACTCATGGTATCCCTTAAATAGCAGTAATACCATATGTATTGAGACAGATACAGAATGAGTATGGAGCAGAACCTGCTCTGAACTTAGGGATGAAATTGTTAGGAAATTCTTCCCAGGTATCCACGATTATGTTAGCAAACATAAATGGGGAGGGAGCAGCAGTGGCAATACGCCAACGCTTGAGGGATTTCACTCCTGTACAACAAGAGCATGAATTACAAAAAATTATCGAAGATATATATGCCGAATTAGGTAGAGATAATTTGGGAGCTAGAGCAACAAAACCTCAACTCATGGGTGGATATGAAAAGGATAACACCAAGCAAGCACCTGATTCTTCCAACGAGAAGTGGGACAATAACAAACAAAAGAACAGAGAGAATAGATCACAATTATGAGGTAGGTCTCCTCAGCAGGAGCCCTTCAAAAGGAGGTACAACCTTAGGAATCGTGATAACATTTAAAAAAACCTGACAGGTATCAGGGTACTGATACACATTCCTCTCGTTCCTTTCAGGGTTCATCAAACCGAGAGGGAAGGACGGTCAGAACACAGACAAGAAGAATGAACAAATTCCAGAGATACACATCGTACTTCGGACTATAACATAAAAAAAAAGATAAACCAAAATCAAAACCTCAATTTAAAAAGAAGAAGGTAGCTGGCCTTAAAGTAAGAAATGCCAAGGATACTGAGAACTCAACTTCTGAACGGGGAATGGGCTTTGACAATGCTAGACAGCGCAGCAGAAGTAACAATAGCTCTGCCAGAACCTGATGGAATTTCTGGTGACAGCAGCGTTGAATGAACATATCACGGTGTAGACACCTAATACTAGGGTAAGTGTCCCACACCCGTTATATGAAATAACACTCCAAATGGAGGGGGACAAACCCAGAAAAATTAAAGGTCTCTTTTGGGGGAACCTGACTTATGGCTATGATATTCTTTTGGCTGAAAAAGATTGGCCACCTGAAATTATCATGGAGTGCTCAAAGGGAGAAACAGTGATTTTACTGGCTTTTTACGACCTCGTTCCAGTATCACTAAAACATTCATACGCTCAGGAGTGGGCGGTAGCACTTGCTCCAGCATTATATTGCAACCATGTAGGGTGGGATACTGAGTCACCTCACCATTTAATCCCAGTAAAAACTACTCCAACTCCACAGAGAAAGTACCCAATAAAACAAGAAGTGAAAAAACAAGTCAGGGAGATCTTAGATCAACTTGAATACCAAGGGAAATAGAGAATTGCACATCTTCAATGAATAATCCTTTGTTTCCTGTAATGTAGCCTGACAATTCATACCGTCTAGTTTTAGACTACAGACATCTGAACACATGCACAAAGACATTTGCAGTACAGAATGCACACAGTGCTGCATTAATGAATAACATTGTGCGGAAAAAATACAAAACGACACTAGATATCTCAAGTGGATTTTCTGCCAAAATATAGCGCCTGAAAGAAGGTACTTGACAGCAATCTCAGCTCTAGGCTCTCAGCGACAATTCTGTCGACTGCCCCAAGGGTATAAGAATAGCCCCGGGTTGTTCTCAGCTAGGGTAACAGAGTTACTTCAAAATTTTGATGAGGTGGTGTTGTCCTATGTAGATGATATTTATCTGATGGAGAATGATTTATTGGATCATTTGACCAGGGTGAGCAACATCATTTTGGGATTTGCCTCTGAAGGCTACAAATAAAACTTTAAAAAATCGAAAATAGTCCACCTCAATGTCCTATTTTTGGGATATGAGCTGTCAAGTGAAGGAAAAAGCCAAGCAGCTAACTTTTTAGAAAAGTGTGCGCTGCTCCCACCTCTAAAAACTCTGAAAAATGTACAGTCCATATTGGGATTCCTAGATTTTGGCAGAACATGCATTATAGATTAAGCAGAAAAAGTAAAACCTTTCTACAATTTAATCAGACCTGATTTTTCAATTAGACATTGGACACAAGAACACACAGATATCCTTCGTTCCTTACAAGCTGACATGATAGCTTCCAAACACCTACACACACGTGTAAATACTACAAATCTGGTGATCCGTGTAATCACGGGTCGATCTGGGTACACTTACCTATCCTTCAATGAAGGCGAAACTGTGCCCATAGCATACAAATCTCACCTGTACACAAACGCTGAGATACGCTTTGCATCCACTGAAAAGATTCTAACAGCAGTACAGACAGCTGTAGTGAGAGAAAGAGCACTGGCACAGGGGAAACGAATAATTGTCGTAACTCCATTACCGGCCTTAGAGGCTGTTACAAAGGCAAGCGTTCCGAATGCAAAAGCATTACATCCGCAATGGATACTAAGGGCTAATTCTCTCACCCGCAACAGATGTAGACTACAAATTTGATTCTACATTAAAAACACAAGCATTTCTGCAATACAAACAAGAATACCCTCTCCCAAATGAAATAATGCCTCTAGATCAGTATGAATGCATTATTTACACTGACGGTTCTGCTGAGCCTGCCATAGGAAGTAAACAGCAATACAGCGCAGCTTGTGCGATTGTAAAAGTACGTATGCAGGAAGGCAAGTTCCATCCTAGCAGTATAAAGACACAGTCTCTGGGAGACTGCACGGCACAGCTGGCAGAATTAAAAGTCCTATTACTGGCACTAATACAAACAGATCAGGAATTCCCCACACTTATAGTGTGCGATTCGTTTTACTGTGTCCAGTCTTACAATGAATATCTATACTACGGGGGTCAGAATGGATTTAAAGACTCAAAAGGTTGCACAATAAAGCACAAATTGCTTTAGGAACAAGTGGCAGAGCTGAAAAAAGACTTGCCAAGAGCTCACGTGATACACACGCTAAGTCATCAATGTGATGGCATTCACATTGCAGGGAATTCATTGGCTGATGAAGCCGCCAAGGCGACAATGTGAACTGCTGCTGTAGCTGCAATCACTCGTTCTAGCACGAGAATAGATGGACAGATAATGGTAGCTGTCATTGCTTCACGCAAAAACAGCTCAGCCATGCCAAAAGGCTTTCCACTCAAGTTCTCCAACAAGTTAGATGAAAAAATGATTCTGTATGCTCAAATTCCATGAGTGGGTGATAGAGTAATACCAAACATAAATCGCAGATTAGGTTTAATTCTAGCTGCACATGAGGGTCTGGGTTCTGCACGCGCAGGGATTACCGTGACAGTTTCTGTACAGAAACAACGCTATTGGTGGCCAGGTTTAACAAAACAGACAAAACCATTTGTCCTTAAGTGCGACATCTGTCAGCAGATGAAAGGTTCCACCGTAGCACGTCTGGCACAAACACCACTACTAATATCAGACAGACCTCTCGCTTGTGTCTATTTGGACCACAGCGGCCCCTTACAATCTGATGGGGCTTACAAGTACATCTTGGTGGCAGTGGATTCATGCTCTAGATTCCTGTGGGTTCAGCCTCAGCGCTTGGATGACGCCCGAACTGTTATAAAGGATTTGCGAATCTTCATAGGGACATACGCAATTGGCACATTACATTCTGACCGTGGCCCTGCGTTTAGCACTCGGTCTTACAAAGAAGCTATGGGAAGTTTGGGTGTTACATTGCGGTACTCCTCTCCGTATCATCCAGAGGGAAAGTCTGTTGTGGAAAGGAAAAACCGAGACTTAAAGCAATCCTTAACAGCAAGGGTATTAGGCTTGGGTGGTTGTTGGGTCAATCACCTATATTGGGTCCAGAGGGCACTTAATAACATGCCAAGAAGTTCCCTAGGTGGTATCACCCCTTACGAAGTCCTATTTGGGATGAGAATGTGGGTACCCGACCTCGATTGTGGCAGCACAGCGGCGGATGAAAAACCATTTGACATCAATAAACGGTTGGCTGTTTTACAAGAACTCAGTGAATTCTGAGCATTACAAAGCAATGTCCAAGTAAAACGCACCACCACTGGGAAAGTGAAAACAGTAACAGCAAGACCTGCCTGGATCCCAAAAGTCGGGGATCTGGTCAGAGAAAAGATAGTGGACAAAAACAATTTGGGCCATCATCCAGAATGCCTGGCTGTCGAAGGAACAAGAACAGTACTTCTTCCACCTCTTACCGGCAAGAAAGAAAGAGATTTGTTTCCATTGATCTGATCAAACCACACTATGTGGCTGATACTGAATAGCAGGCCGCGTGGACAGGTGGTTCAGACAGAAAGACTGCTAACATTCGAAGAGTCTTCTATGCGTAGTAATGAAGTTACCAACAATGAAATGGAACTCGTTCCTATTGAAATTGAACATCATCAAAACACAAATGAAAAACAGATATCAATTCGGCCTACCACCGACATCTACATCAATATGCCTCTACAAGAGACATCTTTCAGTTCAACAAAACCTACTGAGCTACCAAAGATAGATCAAACTGCATCTGGCTACTTTATCGATTTCAACACTTTTTCTCTGGATCCAAGTGAACCTGAGTGACTGCCAGCTCCAGTTTCCCACAAAAAACAACTTCATGATTTTTACATTTTTCTGAAAAAGACATACCTAGGATCACCATGGCTTCAGCTCTGGATAATAACTGGAATACTGTTCCTACTATTCTGGATAGGTTTAGTGACTGTCTTTTTCTTGCTCGTGAATGGACACTATCTCCCAGAACGCTCCGCAGTATCACATGTGAACTTGGTACTGAAACCTCATACGTCATCTCACCGTGAACAGAGAACCTGTCCTATGTGAACGTTACAGCAGTTCCAGTTCCTGACAGAACAGTTTGGGATAGAGTTTCATATGATGTATTTGGTCCAACTGAACTTTTAAAAATACCACATGTATTCAAAATTTCTTTAAATGATATCATCACCTCCAGTACATTCTCTGACGATTGGGATATTGAAACTGTTAATAGTATGTTGTCTGATTTAGAACTATCTGCAGCATTTACGAAAAATGAAATGTTTGATGACTTGTCTGACTTTGATACCATGCACAGGCACACAGGCTTTGGATGTTTCAAATGCTTCCTCAGCATCGGCTGTGGGAACTGAAGAAGATCATCTTTACTCAAATGACCTGATCTGTGAGGTGTTACAGGGACTGTCGTCTGCGAAGGCAAGCAGCAGTGATGTTGCGTCTCCCACACAGGACACATAAACATTTGGCTCTCCGTGTGCTGGGAAGAATTCGGCCTTTTTCCAAAACAACCGAAATTGGAATTTTAAACAAAATTCTTTTTCTTTCTATACTATTACTGAGCACCATGGCTTTCAGACGCTCTCAGTTGCTCCATCCATATATATGAACATATTTTAAAGTGCTTATAGGACTTTTTTAACATATATAAAGGATCTATAGAGTTTGTAGGCACTTTTTTTATACTTTTAGATAGTTTATTCTGAACATTTTTAACAATGTTTTATGATTGATTAGAAGAACATTCCCATTTAGTATATCGTACGGTCGGATGAGGAGTGGGTGTTATGTCTTGTATTGTACCCCAATATAGGCCTAGGTAGTAACCTAACCTTTCACCTACATTTCCCTGCCATTGTAGTACAAAGCGTTTTTTGGTATTGACCTTTGGCCTAGTTAGGTGCTGCATAAATGTTGTGTGGTTTTCCCAGAAAACTAGCCTAATTTATTATGAATGAGGATTCTCAGAATCACAGCAGGATTACCAACTCCTGCATAATAACTATGTATAAGGGTCATCCCTTCCATCATCCTCAGCCGACATGACACAGCAAGGTAGAACCCTTGAGGGTACCTTTTGAGTATATATACACCATATCTTTGCAGGGGCAGGCAGAGGAGAAAGACTTCTATGCTGACACACTGACCTGTGACGCTGAGGTTTCTGCACACAGACACTCCAGCACGGAGTGGTCTGACATCCCTTGCGGGGTGTCCATCTCGAGACCAAGACGGAATCCCTAATTCTCTCACACCAGGTAATGGGGTTGGCTTCATCCTAGGGGGATTATTGGCTCTACACCTACATACATGCTAGGTACACTTAGGTACATCTAGTTAGGGTTGCATCGTAGGAGTACGCATTATCATTGTCATGCATTTACATACCTGCCTATATTCATTGTTTTAGCACTATGGTATAAATTTACCATCCATTTACCCTGTTGGTTCTTATAATCATGTATATCTTTTTTCTGTCTTATGATTGTTTCAGCACACCTATTTCACACTAGAATGATGCTGGTTCAATAAATACTTATTGAAAACTTCCCCACCGTTTATTCTGTGTATCTCTCTGAGACAAAGTAAGCACGAGTGACTGAGCGAAAAGTACTGTACTGTTTCCACGATCCCTGATGGGACAGGGTTGTCATGTTCGATGGTTGCCAGGAACTAGTCTCTCCTTGGTAAGAGGAGTTTACAGTGGCAAGGTGAGCTAGATGGTATACAGGTGAACATGCCAAGTGGGGCTGTCTGGAATCAGTCTGGACACCAATCCCACAGTTTATGCTGTCTAAACGTGCAGGTCCTATATAGATTATAGGAACTACACGACAAAACCTACATCTGTGCCTGGGGGTGAGTGTTTGAAAAGTTTCAACACTCCGTCTATCATTTTATTTTGTGATGTTGCTATGTGTGCCCTAAGTGGCTAAGGGTATGACCAGATGCGGGTACCTCGCCCGCTGCGCCACTGGATTCAAGCTAGACGCATCCCTCTTTCTACGCCACCTGCTAGGTCGGAGTCCTGGCAATTGCCCTCCATGGACCGTGTTCACTTGACCGTCCCAGACTCACAGGGCAATGGCCCTCTCACCCTCCTACCTTTACCAACCCCTTTATCCATACATTATGGAACACCGCAAGTCCGCGATGACCAATCCCTCCCTTTGGAACCTCAAAATACCACCTTAGACCTCTCGGGTACACATCGAGACCCCTCCTATCTGCCAGAACTCCCCACACAACCTTTACCCCTCTCACAGCATTCAGACCTGGTGGCGCGCCTGGACGATATATCTCTCCAGTTGCACCTCCTCACCGTCAAACTTCATGATTTGAAAGCCCTTTCAATTGAACACCTCCCCCTGATCAGTTCCCTCCTCTCCCGTGCAAATTTGTCCAGAGCACCTGCTAGTGACAGAAGTCGCTGTGGTCAGCCTCCCCCCCCCCTCTCTAAAACCATACCCCTACCTAACGTTCCCTCCCGCCCCAGAAGAGCGAAGGCTATCTCACGTCTAACGATATCAATGACTTACTCAATTCTTACTCGCCTATCTTAGACACAACAAGATTACTCCGGGACAAATTCAAGCTATTCACGCTAACCCGTGCAGAGAACCCCCTCACAACCCTAGAGGCATAAATAATGACAACCTTATGAGAGTGAACATCTTACAGACTCCTCCCCCTCATACACCCATGCAACCTAAATGCGTACTACTCAACTGCAGGTCAGCCAGCAAACACGCCTCTGACATATTCGACCTCTTCCAACACAATGAGATAGACATCATCATCCTCACTGAAACTTGGCTCAATCCCGCTTCCACTCCCTTCCTAGACCTCTTAGTGCCTCCTACCCATGACATAATCCGTCTAGACAGAGCTTTGAAGCCGGGCGGTGGCCTAGCTTGTATACATCGGAGCACACTATCGGTCTCCCACTCGGAGTCCTCTACGCCATCCACATGCAAATACCTTTGTCTCAAGATCTTTAGTCACAACCTTCCGGTGTGCAAACTACACACATTTTATCACACCCCTGGGGACAACCTCCCCTTCATCAAGCAATTAATGGAAATCATCTCTGGCAATGTTGATTCCACTATGGCCCAAATCTTCCTCAGTGATTTCAACCTTCACTGGTCCAACCTCAATGACCAAGCAAATCCTTCTTAAGTGATCACGAACTGATTCAACACTGTGACCGGCCAACCCAGGTTGGCCGGTCCTGCCTGCCTTGCCGCCTCCTGCCTGGAGATTCCTTCGCTCGCTGCCCGCTGCTCCTGGGACTTTCCCGCTGCCTGCTGCTCCTGGGACTTTCCCGCTGCTCCTGGGACTTTCCCGCTGCCCGCTGCTCCTGGGACTTCCCGCCACTGCCTCCCTGCGGCCCCGCCCCCCCGTGATTCCATTCGCCGCCCCGCTCCCGCCACCCAGCTGCTCCTCCCTCCAGGCTCCTTACTTATGACGCCCCCTGAGCGACCGCGCAGCGGCCGCGCGCAGCGGGAGCACCGACGGAGCGCCGAAGGTGCGCCAAAGGTAAGCCCGTCTGCGCCCGTCCGCGCCTGGCCCGCGCCCAGCGCCAGGACCCCTGGATCCCACCGATGCAACACTACTCGACGGACCTACGACGCCGCCACCCTCACCGCACTCAATGCCGGCCGGAACCCTGCCTGCTACCGAGCCTCACCGAGACGCACCCACGGACCCTTCACCTGCCAAGCCTGCCGATTCACCTGCCCCCGGACGTGCACCACCTCCGCCAAGTCGAGCACCAGCAGCAACCACCTGAAATGCATCCTGTTGAACACCCGCTCCGTCCACAGGCACGCCGTGGAACTCTGGGACCTGCTCGACGCAACAGCACCGGACGTCGCCTTCCTCACCGAAACCTGGATGAACGCCTCCTCAGCGCCCGACATCGCCATAGCCATCCCGGACGGATACAAGATCACCCGGAAGGACCGCGTCAACCAGACGGGAGGAGGCATCGCCATCGTACACAAGAACACCATCCGCATCTCGACTAACTCCGACGAGACCTACACCGCCGCCGAACACCTACACTTCCAGATACACACTGACCCCAAGACCACCCTCCGAGGCACCCTCATCTACAGACCCCCGGGACCACGCACACTATTCAGCGAAGACATCGCAGACTTCATCAGCCCGCACGCCATGCCCTCCGCCGACTACATCCTCCTAGGGGACCTCAACTTCCACCTGGAGAACAACAACGACAGAAACACCACCGCCCTGCTGGACAACCTCGCCAACCTCGGACTCAAGCAACTGGTGAACACGCCCACCCACTACGCCGGCCACACGCTTGACCCCGTCTTCTCTTCCAGCAAGCACATCTCCTTCAGCCACGCCACCGGACTCCACTGGACCGACCACAGCTGCGTCCACTTCAGCTTCAGAAAGACTGCGACCCACCACCACCCGCAACAGGCTCCCCGCCGGAGCTGGAGCAAGATCACCGCCCGAGCAGCTCACCGTCTCCCTCAGCCAGAACACACCCACCAACACAACGGACCCAAACGAAGCAGCCAGCAACCTCGCCAAGTGGCTGACCGCCTGCGCCGACGACCTCGCACCACTAAAAAACCCTCCCAGCAGACCCGGAAGCAAGAAAACCCCTTGGTTCACCAACGAACTCAAGGAATCCAAGAAGAACTGCCGCACTCTCGAGAAAGCCTGGCGACTCGACCAGACCACAGACAACAGGACCGCCCTCAAGCACGCCACCCGCAAACACCACCAGCTGATCCGTGCCACCAAGAAGTCGGCACTCAAAGAACGACTGGACAACAACGCCCACGACAGCAAGGAACTTTTCAGCATCGTCAAAGAGTTCTCCAACCCCAGCGCCGGAAACAACGACATCACCCCCTCGCAAGACCTCTGCAACTCACTCGCCGCGTTCTTCCACCGCAAGATCACCGACATACATAACAGCTTCGACGCACAGACCACGCACCCTACCGCCGAACCAACGCCCGCCACCACCACCCTCTGCAACTGGACCCCGATCAGCACCGAAGACACCACCCGCACGATGAACTCCATCCACTCCGGATCACCAACCGACCCCTGCCCACACCACGTCTTCAACAAAGCCGACGCCACCATCGCACCCCATCTCCGGGACATCATCAACTCCTCCTTCCACACCGCCACCTTCCCGGAGAGCTGGAAGCACGCCGAGCTTACCGCCCTCCTGAAGAAACCAACGGCGGACCCCACCGACCTCAAGAACTACCGTCCCATCTCGCTCCTTCCGTTTCCGGCCAAAGTCATCGAGAAGACCGTCAACAGACAGCTTGCCGCCTTCCTCGAGACGAATGGATCCCTCGACCCCTCGCAGTCCGGGTTTCGGGCCAACCACAGCACCGAGACCGCCCTTATCGCAGCCACCGACGACATCAGAACCCTAACCGACAACGGGGAAACAGCAGCCCTCATCCTCTTGGACCTCTCCGCGGCGTTCGACACCGTCTGCCACCGCACCCTAGTGAAGCGCCTCAGCAACATCGGAATCCGAGAGAAAGCACTGGAATGGATCATCTCGTTCCTCGCCGGAAGAACCCAGAGAGTCCGCCTCCCCCGTTCAGATCCGAGGCCACCGAAGTCATCTGCGGCGTTCCACAAGGATCTTCACTCAGTCCAACCCTCTTCAACGTCTACATGAGCCCCCTCGCAGCCATCGCACGCCAACACAACCTCAACATCATCTCCTACGCCGACGACACCCAGCTGATCCTCTCCCTCACCAACGACCCCACCACCGCCAGAGCCAACCTACACGACGGGATGAGAGACGTCGCCGACTGGATGAGGAACAGCCACCTTAAACTGAACTCAGACAAGACGGAAGTCCTCATCCTGGGCTCATCACCCTCCGCCTGGGACGACTCTTGGTGGCCCCCGGCCCTGGGCACCGCGCCCAAGCCAACGGACCACGCACGCAACCTGGGCTTCATCCTGGACTCCTCCCTGTCGATGACCAGACAAGTCAACGCCGTCTCATCTTCGTGCTTCAACACCCTGCGCATGCTCCGCAAGATCTTCAGATGGATCCCCACTGAAACCAGGAAGACCGTCACCCAGGCACTCGTCACCAGCCGACTGGACTATGGGAACACCCTCTACGCCGGAACCACAGCCAAACTTCAAAAAGACTCCAGCGCATCCAGAACGCCTCCGCACGACTCATCCTGGACATCCCCCGACACAGCCACATCACCGGACACCTGAAAGACCTGCACTGGCTCCCCGTCAGCAAGAGAATCACGTTCAGACTCCTCACCCACGCACACAAGGCCCTCCACGACCTGGGCCCCAAGTACCTCAACGACCGCATGACCTTCTACACGCCCACCCGCCAGCTACGATCAACCAGCCACGCCCTCGCCACCGTACCACGCATCCGCAGAGCCACCGCCGGAGGAAGATCCTTCTCCTACCTGGCAGCCAAGACCTGGAACTCCCTCCCCACTCACCTTCGGCGAACCCAGGACCATCTCTCCTTCAGGAAGCAGCTCAAGACCTGGCTGTTCGAGCAGTAACTTACCCCCTCCCCCAGCGCCTTGAGACCCTCCCGGGTGAGTAGCGCGCTCTATAAATGCCGTGATTGATTGATTGATTGATTGATAATAAAGGAGAAATTCTGGACCTCATCATCACCAAAGGTCACACCATCACACTGGACACCATTACCCCGTGCGATTGGTCCGATCATCACATCATCTTCTTTTTTATCAACATGGAAGTCTCTCTGAGGAAGGCTCAACCAACGAAATCGAAGATTTGGAAAAGGGACCTCAGAGATATCAATACAGCAGATCTAGCAACCCACTGTAAATTTGCCCTCTCTCCAGCTGACATGTCTGAGGTACATGCACTCACTAACTTCTACAACTCTACTATCTCTAGTATCATGGATTCCATTGCTCCACTCCAACAAAAAAATGCCTCAACAAAAATATCCTACCCGTGGTTCAACGACAACTTAAACACGGAACGCCGCAACCTTAGGGCAATCGAACGATCCTGGAAATCGAAACCATCCTCGGACCAGCTAATAATCCTTAGATCGGTAAGGAGTTCCTATAACAAACAAATCAAGATCGCTAAGGCCGACTACTTCAGATCCCAAATTAATCAAGCCGCTAATCGCCCCAAGAAACTTTTTGAGTTGGTGAAACAACAATCGGTGGAAGCACCAAACCGCTCGGTCTCTGGAGTCAGCCCACCTTCATGCGATGAACTGGCTGCCTTCTTTACTGAGAAATCCAGACTCATCAATATTGATCTTGACTCCAGGAAGGCTCTATTGCTATCCGGTGGGGCTGCGCCACCCCTGGCCTTTTCAGAGAAGATAGAACCGACTAGCCTGAGCACCAAGAACAATGCCTCATGGGCACCTTCACTCCCCTCAGTGAAAGAGACACTAAGAAGATTCTTCAGAGTATCAACCCATCTAATCATTTTAGCGACCCGTTACCACCGTCCATCTTCAAAGGAATGATGGATGTCGTCACCCCCATCTGGACAAAGATTGTCAACGCGTCTCTTTCACAAGGTACGATCCCGGATTGCCTAAAAGCTGCTCAGGTAACACCTATCTTAAAAAAGCCCACAGCAGATAGTACGGACCTTACCAACTTCCGCCCTATCTCTAACATCCCCACCCTAGCCAAACTCCTAGAAAAATGCATCCAATCTCAACTCTGTGCCCACATCGAGAATTTCCATCTCCTGGATCAACACCAATCTGGTTTCCGGAGTGGGCACAGCACCGATTCGGCTCTTACTCACGTTATGGATGACATTTTAAAAATGCTTGACCAAAATGAATCTTGCCTCCTTATCCTTCTTGACCTTTCCTTGGCGTTTGACACTGTTAATCACGACAACCTCCTATCCATTTTGAAACACAGGATGGGCCTTTCAGGTTCAGTGCTGCAATGGTTCTCGTCCTTCCTCCACCACAGATCCTAAAGAGTTAAGGCGAACCACTCTCTCTACCAGCCATCACCAGTATCCATGGGAGTCCCCCAAGGTTCCGCCTTATCCCCCATACTCTTCAATTTGTTCTTGGAACCTTTAGCTAATGCACTAAATTCAGCGGACATTCTCTTCCATATGTATGCGGATGATACGCAACTTTATCTGAAAATCTCCTCCCCGAATAACCTCATATCACTCAACTCTACCCTAATAAATACTCAAAACTGGTTAACTGAGAACCACCTCTTGGTCAACACCTCCAAAACAGAATTCCTTCTCATTTCTCCCCCGAATCACATCCCCAAGTTAGACCTTTGGATGAACCACCTCACTGCCTTCAACTGCTCCCCCCTCATTGCCAAATCTCTCGGAATCACCCTGGACAAGCATCTGAACATGAAGAATCATATCAGCAATGTGTGCAAGGGAGCTAATCACCTAATGAGGATACTCAGGAATCTGAAACCTTTCCTCCCTCAAGCTGACTTCAAGCAAGTGATCCAAGCGCTTGTTTTGCCGAGGCTAGACTATGGCAGTGCTATGCTCTGTGACCTCCCCAAATATACCTTGACCCCACTAAGGGTGTCACTGAATGCTGTGGCCAGATTGGTTACGGGTACCAAAAGAAACGAGCACATCTCCCCAGTCTTAAAATCCCTAAATTGGTTGCCTTATGAAGCAAGAATTCAGCTAAAGATTGCCTGTCTGTCTCACAAAGCCCTCCATTTCAAAACCCCCAGTTATCTAGCGCAAAAGCTAGAATTATCCGGAGGGGCTAGACCTTCTCGGAGTGCTAACTCTCTCCTCCTGAAACCAAAGATCTTTCGCAAAAAGAGAACATGTCACCAAGCTTTCTCCGGCTCTGCGCCGAAGATCTGGAACTCTCTCCCACCGGAAATACGCAGAATCTCCTCCAAGGTTGCCTTCAAATTGGAAGTAAAAAGATTCCTCATGAACAAGTTCCTACCTTAAAAGGGTCTCCGATCGTCTGCTCTAATTTAATGCTTTGGACTTACACCCTAAGTCCTGCGTTGGGTGTTACTCTTACTTACTAATCACTTGCTCCCCTCCCAGTTCGCTATGTACCAGTTATTATCTTACCCTTTGTTGTCCCCTTTCGATTGTAACCTTTTTGTTTGATATGCACATTTGATTTGTTTGGGTTGGTATTCCTTTTGATGATTGTACTGGAACTATTACCTTCCTCTCCCTCAAATTGTAAAGCGCTCTGATATCCTTCGGGATCATGTTCACGCTATATAAAACTTTATAAATAAATAGACAGGCTGATGAGGTGTTTTACCCCGAAACCGGTCCCAGGATGCTTGTTTCTGGTGCAGGGAGAATGTGACTTGGCAGTTCGGGCTGGACTGTTCCCCTGGGGAGCTGGGCCAAGACTGATTTGCATATGGAGGGGTCCACACTGGGGTGATGTGGCGAGCAAAATAACGCTGGATTAAATTAAGATCTGTGACTGGGGGTGAGTGTTTGCAAAGTTTCAACACTCCATCCATCATTTTATTTTGTGATGTTGCTAGTATATGTTAAACACCCATAAACTCTTAAAAACACACTCACTTGATGGTGTCATCTGTGATGTCATCAGTGATGTAATTTGAGATGTCATTAGTGATGTCATGTCACAAGTGATGTAATATGTGAGGTCATAAGCAGTGCATTGCGGGTTGTAAGTTATGGTTAGCTCAGGTAACTATAACTGCTGAGTTTCACTGGTGTTGTACGAGTGAAATCTTAGCCTAACTATAATGTCACTGTAATGTTTGGTTTTTTCAGACAATGTATATATTTGTATATTCACTTATAAAACCAAACAATGAATACATATATATATATATATGTGTACGTCTTCGTATGTGGGCGACTTTTCTATGAGAATATATATATATATATATATATTCACTGAAAAAACCATAGGTTTCAGGCACGTTATAGTTAGAAATTAGCATTTAAAAAACCTTAGAAATTCACTGAAAAAACCATAGGTTTCAGGGGCGTTATAGTTAGTAGGACATTTTACTCGTACAAAACCATAGAAATTCCCCGTTATAGTTAGTCCAGCTAACTATAACTCGCATGCGCTCCGCAATGCACTGCTGATGACGTCACATATTACATCACTCATGACATGGTCAGTGACATCACTCATGACATCACTGATGACATCTCAAATGACATCACTGATGACATCATCCATGTGATAGAGTGGCAGACCTCCTCTCACCCTAATATAACCTTTGATACACACACTCAAAAATACAAACTAACATTTTCAAAACAATGGACATACCAATACCAGTTACAACACACCTATTCAGTAATTCCAAGATCTACACACACATCTACTCATTCACCAACAGTCCCTATACAGTAACTCATACATGTACTCACTCATCATATGTACTCATACACCTATACATCCTGTTACACACCGCCACTCATCCATAGAGTTACTCACACACATAGTCACACATGCAAACAAAGTATCAAACATCCATTTACTTGCATATACAGTTATACACACACTACCACACTTACTTCTACAGAAACTTACACATACTTACTCTCTTAAACAATCACTTATAGAAACACCTACTTATTTGTACAGGAACTCTTCCAATCTCTCACTCTCACATATACTCACTTATATACACCAATACTCACATATACTAGTTTAAAACATATGTAGTTACTCATAAAGACACTATTGAGACAGTCATTCACTCACTAACACACCCATACACATACTCATCCACCTATACAGTCCTGCACACATGCTGTCTTCAACACATACAAACAGTGAGTCACTCATTCATGCATCTATGCACTAAGTAATACCCCCCACCGAACCATACAGACACTCAGACACTCATACTGATACTCAAAAACCAACTAATAACCCATATAGACACTCATGTAGCTACTCACCAACCCATGCAGCCACTTATACACAAAGTGAGAGACTGATACAGATATTTTCATATTTAAACATTACTCACTAACCCATGTATTCACTAAGATACACTTAGTCAGTTATACAATCAATTTTACAAAACAAAATCATTCATTTAGACACTTATATACCCATTTATTCTTCCATCGACCTTGAGATATACATATATAAAACATATTTAATTTTCAGAAAAACACACATTCACTGGATGATGTCATCAGTGATGTCATCAGTGATGTCATTTGAGATGTCATCAGTGATGTCATGAGTGATGTCACTGACCATGTCATGAGTGATGTCATATGTGACGTCATCAGCAGTGCATTGCGGGCGCGCGAGTTATAGTTAGCTGAACTAACTATAACGGGGGAATTTCTATGGTTTTGTACGAGTGAAATGTCCAACTAACTATAACGCCCCTGAAACCTATGGTTTTTTCAGTGAATTTCTAAGGTTTTTTAAATGCTAATTTCTAACTATAACGTGCCTGAAACCTATGGTTTTTTCAGTGAATTTCTAAGGTTTTTTAAATGCTAATTTCTAACTATAACGTGCCTGAAACCTATGGTTTTTTCAGTGAATATATATATATTTATTATACTATGTATACATGTGAAAATGTCTCGGTCCCCTGTTTGCCTCGGTGGCACGGAAAAAATGGGTGGAACTGACGTCAGCACGCCGACGAGGTTCTCTTATGGCTCCGATGACGCCATACGGTGTCGCGAGCGGAGCCGTGCTATTATGACGTCCTCGTTGACGTGGGAGAGCTAGGAAAGAATTTCCGTGGAATGCTGGTGCAGGGGATATTCACCTAAGTGTTCAGGCTAGTCCTTTGGGAGCAACTGTTTATGTTGCCACTCCAGAAACCGAAACCAGTGATCCGAGGGCAGAGGCCCTGCAGATGGCACACGAGGTGGGGTGCCCAGTCGTGTGCACCGGCGGGGCAGCGAAGTGACAAGCACCACAACCCACAAAAAAGGTAACGAGGGCACTGAATAACACAGGATCTTCTCTTTGTATCTGGCAGGAACAACGAAGTTAAAATGCCCTAGTACCAAAATGTAGAATTAGTGCTACAACGGTCTTCAAGAGGACCTGCGATGCCGCTTCTGCCTCCCGTACCCTGGAGGTGGCACATGGGTCACGCGGTACGGTCATAGTGCGGTGGGACGCACACTCGTTGACCTCTCATGGCACTGCTCCACACTTCAGGGAGGACGCTTTCCATTAGCTATGTTTTCTGATGACATGTCGCGCCGGCCCCGTCCAACAACAGAACTCCTTTAGATCCAAACAGACTCTTCCACTCTCTCACCGGAAGTGAAACCAGGCCACGCGGACACTTTCACAATACAACAGCCGGGAATGCACATTTCGGTAAAAAAAAACACATTCCTTCCTCTTAATTAATCAAATAAATGTCTCACTGAAGAACAGGGGCCAGCTTCGATTGGGAAACAGCCGTTACAACGACTTTTTTACTTTGCAATACCATTACAACGCATGCATTACCACGCATGCTTTGTACATCACGAAGTCATTACTACGCATTTTTTTAGAACGCATGGTCATTTACCATGCATGCCTTTACAACAAATTTTGTTGTAAAGGTATGTATGGTAAATGACCATGCGTTCTAAAAAACATGTAGACGATCCATGTCGTTGTAAGGAAACAGAGGCTGTTCCGTTTCCTCACAATGACGTGCAACGCCCCTCAGAGACGACGTGAAGCAGGAATCACGAGGAGTGAGAGCTAAGGGGGATTGGGCATGGGGTGGGGGTTTCTTTTCTAGGGTTTAGGGTAGTGCAGTGGTGTTTGGGTGGTGTAGGGGGTCGTGCTGGGGGTAGTGTTTTAGGGTTTAGGGTAGTGCAGTGGTGTTTGGGTAGTGTAGGGGGTTGTGCTGGGGATAGTGTTTTAGGGTTAAGGGTAGTGCAGTAGTGTAGGGGGTCGTGCTGGGGGTAGTGTTTTAGGCTTTAGGGTAGTGCAGTGGTGTATGGGTAGTGTAGGGGGTCGTGCTGGGTTAGTGTTTTAGGGTTTAGGGTAGTGCAGTGGTGTTTGAGTAGTGTAGGGGGTCATGCTGGTGGTAGTGTTTTAGGGTTTAGGGTAGTGCAGTGGTGTTTGTGTAGTGTAGGGGTCATGCTGGGGGTAGTGTTTTATGGTTTAGGGTAGTGCAGTGGTGTTTGGGTAGTGTAGGGGGTCGTGCTGGGGGTAGATTTAGGGTTTAGGGTAGTGCAGTGGTGTTTGGGTAGTGTAGGGAGTCGTGCTGGGGGTAGTGTTTTAGGGTTTAGGGTAGTGCAGTGGTGTTTGTGTAGTGTAGGGGTTGTGCTGGGGGTAGTGTTTTAGGGTTTATGTTAGTGCAGTGGTGTTTGGGTAGTGTAGGGGGTAGTGCTGGGGTAGTGTTTTAGGGTTTAGGGTAGTGCAGTGGTGTTTGTGTAGTGTAGGGGGTAGTGCTGGGGGTAGTGTTTTAAGGTTTAGGGTAGTGCAGTGGTGTTTGGGTAGTGTAGGGGTTCATGCTGGGGGTAGTGTTTTAGGGTTTAGGGTATGGCAGTGGTGTTTGGGTAGTGTAGGGGGTCGTGCTGGGGGTCGATTTAGGGTTTAGGGTAGTGCAGTGGTGTTTGTGTTGTGAGTGGGTCATGCTGGGGGTAGTGTTTTAGGGTTTAGAGTAATGCAGTGGTGTTTGTATAGTGTAGGGGGTTTAGGGTAGTGCAGTGGTGTTTGTGTAGTGTAGATGGGCATGCTGGGGGTTGTGTTTTAGGGTTTAGGGTAGGGCAGTGGTGTTTGTGTAGTGTAGGGGGTAGTGTTTTAGGGTTTAGGGTAGTGCAGTGGTGTTTGGGTAGTGTAGGGGTCATGCTGGGGTTAGTGTTTTAGGGTTTAGGGTAGGGCAGTGGTGTTTGGGTAGTGTAGGGGGTCGTGCTGGGGTTAGTGTTTTAGGGTTTAGGGTAGTGCAGTGGTGTTTGTGTAGTGTGAGAGGTCATGCTGGGGGTAGATTTAGGGTTTAGTGTAGTGCAGTGGTGTTTAGGTAGTGTAGGGAGTCGTGCTGGGGGTAGTGTTTTAGGGTTTAGGGTAGTCCAGTGGTGTTTGTGTAGTGTAGGGAGTCGTGCTGGGGGTAGTGTTTTAGGGTTTAGGGTAGTGCAGTGGTGTTTGGGTAGTGTAGGGGGTCGTGCTGGGGTAGTGTTTTAGGGTTTAGGGTAGTGCAGTGGTGTTTGTGTAGTATAGGGGGTCATGCTGGGGGTAGTATTTTAGGGTTTAGGGTAGTGCAATGGTGTTTGTGTAGTGTAGGGGGTAGTGTTTTAGGGTTTAGGGTAGTGCAGTGGTGTTTGTGTACTGTAGGGGGTCATACTGGGTTCTAGTGTTTTAGGGTTTAGGGTAGTGCAGTGGTATTTGTGTAGTGTAGGGGGTAGATTTAGGGTTTAGGGTAGTGCAGTGGTGTTTGGGTAGTGTAGGCGGTCGTGCTGGGGGTAGTGTTTTTGAGTTTAGGGTAGTGCAGTTGTGTTTGGGTAGTGAAGGGGGTTGTGCTGGGGGTAGTGTTTTAGGGTTTAGGGTAGTGCAGTGGTGTTTGGGTAGTGTAGGGGTCAACTAACATGAATTTGTCCTTGTGTGATGTAACCAATGCTCATGTAAAGCACTCCAATACCTGACCAGTCTGCACTATATAAAACTGCAAGAAAACAAAAAATAAAAAGTGTTTTGCACACTTCTGTCATTGTGCTATACGTGGGCTACCTCAGGGTGATATTTGTGCTACATTTGGGCTCTTTTTTCTCTGGTGGCCATCTTGGGAGACTTATTTGTTATGAAGTTTCCTAATTTCCTCATTTACTACAGTCTCCTCAGTAGGAAATGCTTTCAGTTTTTACTTTGATTCCATCAAGAAGGCATTCAGATGTGTCACACATTTGCCATAAATTCAGAATGTTAGCACTCTAGTTGTTCATTAGATCACTGTAGTAAAGCTACTGCTCACCAAAGAGTTAACTGGAAGTCTACTGCTGGTATTGAAAGTGATTGTTTCAGTCTGCATGTCAGAATTTTCTAATGAAATAGAAGAGGATTTGAGATCTCACTTAAAACATGCCCTAAATTTTCTTTTTGCAGCACTAACCATAATTTCTATGGCAAAATTAACCCCCTCATTTTTTTTTTTTTTAATTAAATGTTTTAAGTGTTACCAGTTTATTCCAATCAAGATGGCTTCAGGTGTGCCATACTTTTGTCATAAGTAAGGCTGTTAGCACTCTAGTTGTTCTTTAGAACACTCTGGGAAGCTGCAGTAGAACACAAAGGCATCAACTGACAGGCTGCTCCTGTTGAAATATAACAGGAAGATATTTGAGATCTCACTTAAAACATGTCCTAATTTTTCTTTCTACTGCACTAACCATAATTTCTATGGCAAAATGAACCCCTCATTTTGTTCCTTTTTAAATTAAATGTTTTAAGTGTTACCAGTTTATTCCAATCAAGATGGCTTCAGGTGTGCCATACTTTTGTCATAAGTAAGACTGTTAGCGCTCTAGTTGTTCTTTAGAACACTCTGGGAAGCTGCAGTAGAACACAAAGGCATCAACTGACAGGCTGCTCCTGTTGAAATATAACAGGAAGATATTTGAGATCACACTTGAAACATGTCCTAATTTTTCTTTCTACAGCACTAACCATAATTTCTATGACAAAATGAACCCCATCATTTTGTTCCTTTTTAAATTAAATGTTTTAAGTGTTACCAGTTTATTCCAATCAAGATGGCTTCAGGTGTGCCATACTTTTGTCATAAGTAAGGCTGTTAGCACTCTAGTTGTTCTTTAGAACACTCTGGGAAGCTGCAGTAGAACACAAAGGAATCAACTGACAGTCTCTGCCATTGTTGGATGTACATGTTTTACTGAGAATGTCAGACTTCATTCTCACATGACTGAGAAAGATAATGTGAATTTACAGAAAATATGCTCTCATTTTAGCTTCTGGAGCACCTTCCAAAACTGTATGGGACAAGCAAGTGAAAATAGTTTTCTCTCAAACATGATTCATGATATCCCAGCAGAAGGTTTTTCACAGGGTAAAATCACCTTAGAACACACCACAATTCCTGAAATTAGTATGGTACCATCAACAAATGAATTCTAATGTAACTAAAGTCTGTTATCACCCTTTATAGTTCTCCTTTTGGTAACGCTCAAAATCTTCGATTCACTACAAGGCATTTCAATGGGGTACTATCATTTATATTGGTCCCAAGATGGCTGCCAGCAATTCCAGGATGAAGTGCTGACAGCCAATCAGATCTCACGATGACATGTGTGGTTAGGCTCCGCCCAGATATATATGTGTTTTTACTTTTGATTTTCTCAGCAACTACTGAACGGATTTACACCATTTAACAAAAGGGTTCTTTCTGAACCAAGAACTACCTCTTTGCCAAATTTGGTGTAATTCCGTTCAGCAGTTCGGGCTGTAGTCATGGCTAAAGTTTCCTATGGGAAAATGAATGGGAAAAACACGTTTTGGGACCCCCCTTTTTTCTCGGCCCCCGCTTGACGAATCACCCCGAAACTTTCAGGGTAGGAGCGGACCGGAGCAGGCCATAAAGTTTGAAAATGTCGCGAAGATTCGTCAAACGACGCAAGAGTTATTTCAAATAGAATGTTGCGGATTTCCTATGGAAAATAGGTCCTAACTATAACTTTCTACTGGCGACCGCCAGTAGATTATATATATATATATATATATATATATATATATATATATATATATATATATATATATATATATATATATCAAACAGGGTCAAAGTTATTACAAAACCAAAAAATGCTCGGTCTACAGAAAGGCAGACCTAACTATAACTATCTAGTGTCAACTTCTGCCAAATTCGGTGTAATTCAGCCCAGCAGTTTGGGCTGTAGTCGTGTCTAAAATTCATATGGGAATTAACATAGAAAATACATTTTTCGTCCCGTACTTGACGGATCACCCCGAAAATGTCCATGCACAACTAGACTCAGCGGCGCACCTTTTTTTTGGGAAAATTTCGTGACAATTCGTCAACCGGCGCTAAAGATATAGGCAAGTCAAAAAATGCTTTTCCTATGGAAACATAGTCCTAAATATAAATACCTACTGGTGACTGTAGATATATATATTCATTTAAGTGTTCTCTGCTTATTTTTTGCATCATTTATATGTCACTCTATGCCTGAAAGGGTATTATTTTGACTTATAGTGGGTGCTCCCTTGTGTCTGGACAAAGCTATACCTCTCTGAAGAGCTCTAATGAGAGCGAAACACATGTCAGGGGTTGCTTTTATTCATTTCAGGTTGGCTTGGGTGGTATTTTACTAATCCAAAGCTGTAATACTGTGCCTGGAGTGGCAAAAGGCTTTGGTCATTTTACAGCTCGGCATGGATAGCACTGTGCTAATACTATGCTTAAAGACTTTGCTGTAGAAATGGCAAAAGACTTTGTCCCTTTCTATCTTGACGTGGATTGGACTGTGCTAATCCTATGCTTAAAGACTTTGATAGAAAAGCAGACTAATGAGGTGAGCAAATTTAGAGTGTCACTGGTGGTGAGAGTGCTCTACACTGGACCTGCTCTCCACCTAAACTTGAGAAGTACCCAGAGTTCTCTGCTTCTTTTTACATAATTTATGCATCAGTCTATGCCTGAAAGTGTATTGTTTTGACTCATACTGGGTGCTCGCTTGTGTCTGGACAAAGCTATACCTCTCTGAAGAGCTCTAATGAGTGCGAAACACGTGTCAGGGGTTGCTTTTATTCATTTCAGGTTGGCTTGGGTGGTATTTTACCAATCCAAAGCTGTAATACTGTGCCTGTAGTGGTAAAAGGCTTTGGTAATTTTATAGCTCGGCATGGATAGCACTGTGCTAATCCTATGCTTAAAGACTTTGCTGTAGAAATGGAAAAAGACTTTGTCCCTTTCTATCTCTGCGTGGATGGCACTGTGCTAATCCTATGATTAAAGACTTTGATAGAAAAGCAGATATTTGAGGTGAGCAAATTTAGAGTGTCGCTGTTGTTGAGAGTGCGCTATACTGGAGCTGCTTTCCACCTAAACTTGAGAACTACCCAGAGTTCTCTGCTTCTTTTTTGCATAATTTTTGTGTCACTCTATGCCTGAAAGGGTATTGTTTTGACGTATACTGGGTACTTCCTTGTGTCTGGGCAAAGCTATACCTCTCAGAAGAGCTCTAATGATAGTGAAACACGTGTCATAGGTTGCTTTTATTCATTTCAGGCCTTTAGGCCCCAGAATTGCTCGCGGCTGCCGTCGCCACGTCACATGTCACCTTTGCGCCCGAAGGAGCTTTATCAGCAGCTCAGGAGCCCGATACCGCGTCAGGGGGCATGAGCCTACAGGCCCCAAAATTGCTTTTGGCTGCCGCCGCCACCACCACACGTCACCTTTGCGCCCAGAAACGCTTTATCAGCAGCTCGGGAGCCCGATACCGCGTCAGGGGGAAGGAGCCTACAGGCCCCAGAATTGCTTGCGGCTACCGCCGCACATGTCACCTTTGCGCCCAGAGGTGCTTTATCAGCAGCTCGGGGCTCCCCAAGTGCGGGACGGGCCTATTCTCTTGGCTGGGGGAGACCGGAGCTGGTGTAAAGGAAGGCATACACTATTTCTTCATCTGCGGAAGGGCATTTACATCGCTATTGCTGGACAGTGGAGATAACGCAAAGGGCTCAGCTTTATTGTAAGTACTAACCTGACTTGACTGTGTTCGGCTTGTTTGGTATTTGTGCCCCAGTGTTTTGCACTTTCTTGGGAGGTTTCTCCCTAGTCGACCACCATGGGAAAGAGGTAGGTAGCGCACACTGATAACTCTAACAGTAACAAGAGGGCTACCATTGACTCCTTCCTGGCGAAAGCGGTGGGGACTATTTCGAGGGAAATTGGTATAGCAGAGAAGAGACTCTCTCTGGGCTCCACTGGCCCGTCATCACTCCTGCCTGGTGAAACCACAGACACGGTAATTTAAAACTCTCAAACCACAATCTCTCAGAATCATCAGGATATCACCACAAGTGCCTTACTATCAGCAGCAGTAGATGAGAGCCTTAGTACCCTGTATCCTGTCCAATGGGAAACAGTAGTAGTGGGGCAACCTTAGCCCCCAAACAAAGAGTGGATTCGGGGGGGTGCGCCAGCACCCAAGAGGTCGTGGAAAGCCAAGAAGCAAAATGAGACCCAGTGTAGAGGGGAGGAACCCGCCACATCAATTAGCTTGACAGACATGGTGGAATTTTGGAACTACCTAAAGAAAAAGATTACTGATTTACTGACGGATCTGCTATTGCAGCTTTGGGACAAACTTGACAAAGTACTATCAGACTCTAGAGACACACTTGTTAGAGTGGAGAGTATGTTGGACACTATTAATAAGGCACCCCCCTCACCAAATCCCCAGATACAGGCAGTACGATCTAGAATCCCCTTGCAAACCAATCTAAAATGTAGGCCACTACCTACTAATCACCTGATGGTGAAAGGGATTATATTGCATGAACCGGTTCAGGGCAGGGCTCCTCACAGATCGTTTTGTCATAAGGTTTCTGCACATACACAGAGCTATGCACAGGAAAATGGGACCCCGGAATACAGTGGTTTGCCACCATATACCGTAGCACCCAAAAACCCCAACCCAACTAGCTTAGCATCCCATTAGCACCCAAGTACTAATGTTTGGACAACCCAGAACACGGTATCTTTATCTCAGGACTCGCAGAAGCAAGAACACTCTTTCGTCACTCACTCGTACTTGTCCACAAGGTGCGTAGGA